>JAWNOS010000596.1:1572500-2292500 GCA_035045845.1 Drosophila buzzatii | reverse complement strand
ATATCGAACACAAGCTGAAAGGAATTATAGTAAGGGCTTGAGCGTTTCTCTGAGTCAGTCGTTGACATTGACTGACTCAGAGAAGTCCTTTTGCTTTAGTCCTTTTGCTTTATGGTTTAGCCAATCAAGTTTATATACTCATTCGTTCGAATAATAAGTACTTCTATGTTTCTACCCCCTTAATTAAGTCAAATATATCTATCTATATCGACAAAAGCTGGAAATGTAATATATATGTTCTGTTAGCTATACATATAGGATCTATTAGCTAAAGTAACAAACATATGAAACTTTCTCTGACTGCCACAGCTTTTTAGCTAGCGCCTCAATGTAGAGCTTCATAAATAAGCCAGGAACTATAAAGATATATAAAGATGCGCTGGTTGATGTGTGGGAAATGGATGAATAACATTATGAGCTGAAGGAACTCTTCTTCTACACTTCATTCCGAACCCATAGGCAAAAAATCAGGGAAGGTAAAGCATTAAAGATCAAAGCATCTGATGCTTCCTAGTAAAAACAAGAAAACTCAAAGACAAATTATCTTTTGCTTAAATTTAGCCTTTTTTATTGAAAGTATTGCGATTTTTCTTATTAGCAAAAAGAAATAAGGCTGCTTAACACAAATCATAGAGACTGACAGTTCCTTAAGGGTCTCTGCTAGTCATGACAGTTCCTTAAGGGTCTCTGCTAGTCATGACAGTTCCTTAAGGGTCTCTGCTAGTCAAGCATTGACCAGTGGAGCGCACTTCCTTGGATTGATATCAATTGGTCTAAGCAAATTTGATAGACTTTCAGCTGCATTTCAGGCAATGAACTTGGAAATGTTTGTCTTTGCCAAGCATAACTGCTGCACTTGAAAGGGCAACTCGCCTTAAAGCAAAGTCTTAAAGGACACACACACATGAAGAGAGAGATAGAGAGAGGGAGATAGTGCTCTGACTGAGTGGCGAGTCGTAAAATTAAAGTGCATTAATTGAGTAATCTTAAGCAAAAGGTTGAATGTAGACATTTTACCTTTTTCGACTACAGACATCCGATGGGGCCGTGGCTAATGTCTTGCGGCGCTGGGCATGCTAGCAGAGAGGACAACTTCCAGGATATACATATACATATATATATATATTATATGTATAGATTTAAGCCAAAGCCGCTGTCATCTTGGCCACCACAATCATAACCATTAGCCTTGGCGTGTCTCTCTAATCAGACAGCGAAAGTTGTTGTTGGCAAGGATCTACCCCGTCACCACCCTCACCGTCACCGTCATCGTCTCCGTCTCTCGCTCTCTGGCATGTTATCCTTTGGGTCTGTATTGATTTTTGCTTTGGTTTTTAAACTGCCAGCCACATGAACACATTGCACAACAAATGACTTTCTGGGGCTGGTGCGCAGTTCCTTGGCTTTAGGCAGGACACTAAAGAAGCTGCCCTGTCCTCGTCCTCGTCCTCGTCCGCGCCAGTTGAACGGGGTGCGGTTAATTTGCTTTAATGTCGGCGCAAATGCGCAGGGCGGGCACCAACTGTACAGGGCTGGAGCACAGGCACAGCCACAGCCATTAGCTGGCATAACTCCTTATTGCCAATGTTGAGAGACAACAACGGCAGCGGCAGCGGCAGAAACAACAACAGCACAACATTTGTCGCTGTCTTTCGAGTTCGAGCGCCAAAATTCAAGATGTTTACGTAAAGGAAATCCCACGTAATGACCGTAATAATCGCAGTTAATTAGTCGACGATGGCAAAACGGCCCTAACCCTAACCCTAAGCCGAGCAACCAGCTATAGCCCCAACTCTCCCGCATAGCTGTCTATGCAAAATAGAAGACAACAGAGCCCAAGCGAATGTTGCAGACAGCGGCGCCGTCTCCGTCACCGTCTCCGGCTCCGGCTCCGGCTCCGGCTTCAGCTCATGCCAAATGTTCACCCACAGCCGGAAATGGCAACAAACGCACTACAAAACGTTTACCCATCCGCACCCCATTCCACGCTCCCGTCCAGGCCATGTTACTCCTGTGTCTTATGACTAACTGCAACCAGTGCCCCTTTTTGTGCCGGTTGAGCGCACAGCGAGCGCGCAACGCGTCCAGCTAAACACAACTATTCCGATGGGCCACAGTCATAGAATTTCGGGGGTTTTTTCCTTGTCGGGGGGGGGGGAGTAGGGGGTTGGGTTTACGACTTTAGGGGTTTGCGCGCCTTGGACCCATTTCATAGCAGCACCATTTGCTGCTAGTTTTCAGCTGGCCCGTGTGAGAGCTTGAAATTTTTCGGTTGCCGTTTATTGCGTTCATTACGAAATGACGGGGGTAAACCGTCGATTGCTGAACTGAATTGGGTTGGCCTATCCACTGCCTTCTGCCTTCTGCCTGCTGCCTGCTGCCAGCTGCAGGTTTTTGGCTTTGCCAGCCCCAAAAAATCGTTTTTGGCGTTATCTAGGCGAGAATGAAAAGTCATTACCGCCATTCGTTCCAAACTTCTGCCAATCTGCACACGGCATAAGCATTTTGTGGCCAAGGATGAGGCCAGGGCAGGCCAGGCCAGGCCAGTGGCCGGGGGAGCCTGGAGAAGGTTGGGGCTTTAGCTGACAGTTGAGAGAATTTTCGCTTGGTTCAAGCCATTGAAGCGGAAATGCGGCAATGCATTCGTTCGAGCAGCATCAGCTACTTCAATTTTGGGGGGTTAGCTGCATTAATAGATTAATGGACAAGGCTAGCAAGTGTATCTATGTGTGTGTGTGTGGGGGGGCCAGTAGGGGGCGTGGCGTGAACAGGCAACGCGCGCGCTTTGTAATTAATTCGAGCTGCTGCCCATTGGGCCGAAAAAAACAAAGAGTTTGGCTCCAAATGGCCCACAAAGAAGCATCCTATACCCGGAGGGAGTTCCAGGCAGATAGTAGGGGGTAGGCCATTGAGGGCTAAGGGTTTGAGTGCGTGTGCGGTTGGGTCAGTTCACATTCAGTTAATAATCAGATGCAGCACATTTAATAATAGCGCAGCGAGCGAAACCATTAAAACAAAGTGCTGGCCACAATAGACACGCCTACCCCAGCCCCGTCTCAGGCCCTCTCAAAAGGGCCTAAATGCAAATGTAAACACACATGCACGAGTGTGTATGTGTGTGTGTGTCTGCCCGGCAAGTACATTAATTGCGTTGTTACTGCTCGGACTCTACACGTTGAGGTTTCACGTTTCACGTTACGGCTTTAGGCCTGGCCAACGGCCAAAGCGGAACAAGACAGGGCCACGTACGCTACATGGTAATTACAACTTCCGGGGCAGCGAAATGACCAATACAACAAATACACACACACACACACACACACACAGAGACACACACTTAGCTATTAACATGAGCGACGACATCGAAGTTGAAGTTTAACTCGATTGTGGACAATGGCGCGGACAGAGAGCGTTTGGGCCAACTTTGCATTACATTTCCGTTACGAAAAGCATTGCACAGTGGGGCGAAACCTCATTGAAAGCGAAGACTTAACGCAGAGAATGAAAGAGGAGAGCGAGATAGGGAGAGAGCGAGGGTTGAAGACTGAGACTGGGATTGAGACTGAGACTTAGACTTAGACTGAGAATGAGAATGAGACTGAGAATGAGACTGAGCCTTAGACTTAGACTTAGACTGAGAATGAGACTTGGTCCGAGAATGAGACTTAGACTGAGAATGAGACTGAGACTGAAGCTTAGGCTGAGACTGAGAATGAGACTGAGAATGAGACTGAGACTGATAATGAGACTGAGACTGAGATTAAGACTGGGTCTGAATGAGAATGAGACTGAGAATGAGACTGGGTCTGAATGAGAATGAGACTGAGAATGAGAATGAGACTGAGACTGAGAATGAGACTGAGACTGGGACTGGGACTGAGACTGAGACTGAGACTGAGACTGAGACTGAGACTGAGACTGAGACTGAGACTGAGACTGAGACTGAGACTGAGACTGAGACTGAGACTGAGACTGAGACTGAGACTGAGACTGAGACTGAGACTGAGACTGAGACTGAGACTAAGACTGAGACTAAGACTGAGACTGGGACTGAATGAGACTGAGACGGAGACTGGGACTGAATGAGATTGAGACTGAGATTGAGACTGAGACTAAGACTAAGACTGAGACTGAGACTGGGACTGAATGACATGGAGACTGAGATTGAGAACGAGACTGCGAATGAGAATCAGAATGAGACTGGGACTGAATGAGAATGAGACTGAGAATGAGACTGAGATTGAGACTGAGACTGGGACTAAATGAGACTGAGACTGAGACTGGGACTGAGATTGAGACTCAGACTGAGACTGAGACTGATACTGAGAATGAGACTGAGATTGAGACTGAGAATGAGGATGAGACTGAGATTGAGACTAAGACTGAGACTCAGACTGAGACTCAGACTGAGACTGAGACTGAGAATGAGACTGAGAATAAGAATGAGACTGAGATTGAGAATGAGACTGAGATTGAGACTGAGAATGAGGATGAGACTGAGATTGAGACTAAGACTGAGACTCAGACTGAGACTCAGACTGAGACTGAGACTGAGATTGAGACTGAGAATAAGAATGATACTGAGAATGAGACTGAGAATAAGACTGAGACTGAAATTGAGACTGAGACTGAGACTGAGGCTGAAGACTGTGACTAAGACTGAGACTCAGACTGAGACCTAAAGAGAATTAGACTGGGACTGAATGAGAATGAGATTGAATGAGAATGAGATTGAATGAGAATGAGAGTGAGACTGAATGAGAATGAAACAGAGAAACATTAGACCTTATTTATCCGTCTTCGAACCACTGTTCAGCGTTTTGAAGATGAGCCGCACTGACTTTTTAGCCCGCCAGCTAGGCCGGCACCTGGACACACCTGCTCGCAGTACAGGTCGCTACGCACAGACACACACGCACAGCCGTTTGCCTGGGGCGAACGTATTGTTGCATTTATGCATATCCTGTGGCCCCGCCTTGTGTTGCTTTTCCTATGCAGCACACACACACAAAGGGAGACAGAGAGAGAGAGAGAGAGAGAGAGAGAGAGCCAGTGTGTGGTCATTGTGTTGTATTACACATTGAAATGTTAATTGTTTTAAGCAATAATTAGGATTGCAATCAAATGGTCGTCGCTGCGGCACCGTCATGCTGCCTGCCTTCGAAAGTTGTTTGGCTCGTTGTTGTTGTGTTTGCTTAGTTACCGTTAAGTAGCCATACACACACGCACACACACACACGTACACACACATGTACATTAATTGTATTTGTATCAATTAACAAAAGGGTTAATTTATGGCGCTCAAGGGCTACGTTGAGCCCGCCTCCTGCCAGCCCCCTCCGAGCCCGTTCGTACTCAACTGAGGCGAACTTTTGGGGCACGCTGCATTGTTTGTGCCCGAGTTGTTGTTGTTACTGTGGCTGCCATTAACCTTTGAGCTAAGGTTGGGGCAGGCTATGCTCCTTCCCTCCACATGTGAGCCCTGATGCATGTTTTGACCTGCAGTTACACTTAATTTGAGATCAAATAATGTCAATGATATGGATAAAGCAGATAAAGCTGTGCGTGTGGGTGAGTTATTAATGTCATTTGCTTGTTTACATGCGCATGCAGTAAGTGTATCAATAAAATACAACAACAACAGACAGACAACAATCAAATCGAACTGGCACAGCCCTGGCCCACAGTCAACTGCTCAGCCCTACCCCCGGCAGGGTCTCATCCCTCAGAAGGGTTACAATCGCCGTCGAATCGAACAGAAATTGCTATATAAATGCAAACAGATCATAAAAAATCTATTAAGCAACCACATGTAATGCTAACGAAAGCACAACACACACACACACACACACACTCGCTCGGAGGACACATAGCAAGACGATAAAATATCAATCGTTGGAAAACAAGAAATCAAACAGCCATCAAAAGCGTCACATACAAAATATAAAAAAATGCCCAAGACCCTGAATAAAAAAACGGTTAAGCAATAGCTAAATGAACGGCTAGCTGTTACCCTGTAAAGTGTAACTGGACTGGGCTTGAGTGAGCTTGTGCTTCCAGAGTCTGACGGAGCTTAAGGTAGAGGCTATCGATATATATCGATGTAGATAAATGGCTAAAGTATCTGGGCTTAAGGTAGAGGCTATCGATATATATCGATATAGATACATGGCTAAAGTGTCTCTGAGCAGCAGGAGAGCAGAAGTACATAGAAGTCACACAAGATTACTAGAGTTAATATCACGAATTTGCTTGCTTACAGACCTGATCTTGGTACAGGATTATGTGAAAGTACAGTCTATCCTGTTTCATTGCTATCGATTTTCTATCGATTTCATATATAGCATGCTATTATGGAAATCAAATTGAACGGCCCGAAGAACATCTTATGAAAGTTGTTTAAGGAAATTGAATTGTTGATCAATTTCATTTCAAGGCTTATGAATTTCGTCTATTGATACAAGGCATATATGGAAGTTAAAAGAGAGAAAAGAGAAAATGGAAGTAGATTAAAGTTAAGCTCTCAGAATCTTTTAAATTCTATTTCAATATGGATCTAGGCTCTAAGACACTTGTTTCCTGAATAACTTGGAAAGCTTTCGATACCATAATAGTAATGGTTCACCCTAGATAGTTATATTCTTACATGAGCAGCTATGAAATCTCTCAGTCTCTTAGTCAAGCTCTTTAATGAGGTGCTAGGCTCGTACTTAGCTTTGCCTTTGAGAGATATATTATATTCTATGAGTGAATTCAAGCTCGCCAAAGACAGCTCACATTACATGACAATTCCAACCAGCTCACTGCCGTTCTACAGGGTATCAGCAGCAGTTGCTGGGAACACAACCCAAAAACCAAATGCTCAAACCCCACGAAAAAAAATTGCTGAAGCACACAGCAAAGGCGCAAGGCTCAACCCGTGCCAACTGTCCCTCAGCCCCCTACCCCGTCTGTTACAGCTATAATACACCCCCCACGGACATGTGTGTGTGTGTGTGTGCATGATTGAGTGCCCCTTTGCTGCTGTTTTTGTTGTTTACCCCTTTTCGTTCCTTTTATTGTTGTTGCTTTTGGTTCGATTTGTGTTCAACTCATCTATCAATGTCAAATTATGAAGTGATCATATTTGGATTTATGCGGCCACGCTTGGCGTTCGCGTTAGGGCAGCAGTGGAAGCAGAGGCATGGGGGTCTACGTTAAAGCCACACATATGATAAAAGTAAACTTAACCTCCCCCCACACACACACACATACGCACAGAGACACTCACACAGAGTGCCATTTAGCTCTTTAAAGGTGCGCGACAAAAGGTCGAACAATGGGAAATTTGTGGATTCAAATGGCATCAGAGATTTGATTGTGATTGTGGGCATTGTTCGAGGAAACTTGTGCTTACAGCTGAAGTCAAGTAGAGCTGAAGAGGTAGAAGTAGGGTAGAGGTAGAGGTAGAGGTAGAGGTAGAGGTAGAGGTAGCGGTAGAGGTAGAGGTAGAGGTAGAGGTAGAGGTAGAGGTAGAGGTAGAGGTAGAGGTAGAGGTAGAGGTAGAGGTAGAGGTAGAGGTAGAGGTAGAGGTAGAGGTAGAGGTAGAGGTAGAGGTAGAGGTATATTGAGACCATTGATACATCAGACTGACGTAGACTACAAACTTCCAACGCCAACAACTCTACTCCAACTGTAGGACCCTTCTCTAAGACCTAAGACGCTTCCAGCCTGGCAAACTTACCTCGCTTCCAACTGCAACTATATCTGCTTGTCTAGTAACACTGTTGCATTCATTCCTTTTTCCGCCTTTAGCTTCAAGCATACGAATTTTTACAGCGTTTTTGCGCACTTACTGCCCACAGTGCCTGCTGCTGCCAGATGATTGTTGCATGTCAAAGGGGCAACACACGAGGCAGCGGGCAGAAGGAAGTCGAAGGCAAAAAAATAAGCTAAAGTGAAGCCCTGGCTAAGCCCATAAGCGAACGTGTTCATAATATTTACAGTTATTGATATTTGAAAAGGCGGAAAATTTATAACGAGCGACATGTGTGTGACAACATGCCTAGCCACGTCGAGGACCAAGGACAGGGTGTTACGGTTGACGCTGCGCCGCTGGGCGGGGGGCTATGTTTACGGGCCGGCCTTACGGCGGAAGGGCTGCTGTGCACGTGAAACGATATTCAATCAAAAATCGATTACAGCAGCGGCAAATGAGCATGTGGGCGACAAACGTGCTGCAAAGTGGGGGGCAGAGTGGAAGGGGCGTGGCGGGCAGAGGCTGTGTGTGCGAGTTGTTGTTGTTGTCCTTGTGGCAGGTTAATCTTTACCCGGAGCCACACTTGGCGCCACTTGGGCATGACAATGAATTATTTGCCTTTCTCGGACTTGAACTTGGACGCGGACCCCAACCTCAAACTGAGCGTACCATGCATTGCGATACCCTGTAGCTCAGTGGGCTGAGTGTGTGCGCAGCATGGGCATGGGATGACTCAGTAAGAGCGTTACTATTTTTGATAACTATATTACTGTAGCTCGTTTAGTTATCGATAACGAGCAGATGTTGAGTTGCTCTATGGGAAAATTATGTTAGGTATATCGAATAGGCTAAAGTCACTTGAATATGAAGTTTGTGATGTAGTCAATGCTTCAGTTGATAAGTTTGAGCTAAAGTTAACTCGGCTGGATCTCGAGTTGAGTCATCTATTAGACTAAATATTCCGTATACATATTGAGTATATTTCATAGCTGTATAGAAGAAGATATAATGGAAGAACTTGACCTGCAAGCATCTCTCTAACAGATGTCCATGATAGCTCTCACTAGGTTATTCTGTATATACTTTATACTATATAGCTGATAGCATATGATATAGCTGATTCTGTCTGCTCATTTACTTTATCTAGCCCACTTACTCTCTCTGACTGTTCCTCTATCGATCATCTATCTCTTACTCTTTCAAACAGCTGACAGCTTCGTCTGTGTACTGAAACTGATCGATAGATCAACAAGCTCTTTCAATTAATCGATATCGGTAGGGTTATATGACTTGCTAAAGTTTTTGTTGGATTGATGTTGAAATACCTGCACAACACCCGTCAGCAGATGAGTTATGAATGCCAAGTTCTGTAGAGTATCTCTACAGCTAAAAGTTATCGATAACTGAAATTGCTCAATTTTAGTTATTAAAAATAGTATTACTCTTGCTGGGTTGGCCCACCATTTGTAAGACCTCGTATAACTATCAGTTAGAGCTGCATAGCCAGCCCTTTACTACAGGGTATCTTGCCATCTGTCAAGCTAGTCCCATTTGCCTTTGCGTTCTGCGTGCGTGCGCGTTTTTATGCTTTCTACTCGGACGCAACAATTTTAAAACCTTAATTCACATGTGTAAATTGAAAGGCAGCACCTGTGCGCTGCAAGGGCCTAAGCGAGCGCGGCGTATGGGTGGGTGGGGTTGTTTGGGTGATAAGGGTGCAAATAGGGAGGAGTGGAGTGAGATTGGCTAGGCAGCAGAGCTTGAATTATGAAGCAGGCGGCGTCTGTCTATGCTTGATTTATGGCTCTGGCAGCTCCAAAGCGCCCAACCATTGCTACTCCATCTCCCTCTCTCTCTCCCTCTCTCTCTCTCTCTCTCTTTCTCTTTCTCTCTGCGTGTGTTTGTCCCACGTGCCGCATAATTCTTCATATTTTTTTACGTTGTGCCGTGTAGCTTCAACGGGCTTCACAATATGCCCCAGATTTTTGCATTGTTGTTGCTGCTGCTGCTGCTGCTGCTTGCCTCGTGTGGCAGCTGCCGTGGATAATTTGTAATTTAACCACTTTTCAGGTTCAGTAGCCGCAGCCTCACATCTCATCAACTGCTGTTGCTGTTGTGGATGTTGTTCCGGCTTCCGTTGGGCGTTGGGCAACATCCGCTGCGCACCTTTTGTCTGTCAGCGAAACCATTTTTTTTTCTTCTGCTCTTTTGCCAACAACTTTGGTGTATACCCTTTGTTTGGGGCGTTTGTTAAGTTCTGTGGCCAACGAATACTTACATATGAGAAGCATAATTTATAGGAAATGTAACTGTATAGCTGAACAAATATCGGTGCTGTAATTGAGTTCTAGAAGATGTAAGAAGAGATGGAAATGTCTTTGAACTATGTTTAACATGGGAGAGATCAAGGTGAATTAAGCAACTTTTTGGGAGTTGAATTTTGAAGAACTTAGTTAAAGGTCAAAGCTACATGAGAGAGAGAGAGAGAGAGAGAGAGAGAGAGAGAGAGAAGAGAGAAAGAGATAGAGAGAGAGAGAGAGGCATGATCGAGATATAGAAAGATAAAGAGTGTATTAGAGTAAGACAAGTGGGAGTGAAAGAGACAGAGAGAGAGACACAGAGAGAGAGAGGCTGAGAGAGAGGGAGAGAGAGAGAGAGAGAGAGAGGAAGAGGGCAAGAGGAGAGAGAGAGAGAGAGAGAGAGAGAGGCATGAGCGAGATATAGGAAGATATAGAGAGAGAAAGAGCAAGAAAGAGCAAGAGAGAGAGAGAGAGAGAGACATAGAGAGAGAGACAAAGAGAGAGAGGGGGAGAGGGCAAGAGGAGAGAGAGAGAGACAAAGAGAGAGAGGGAGAGAGACAGAAGGAGAGGGCAAGAGGAGAGAGAGAGAGAGAGATAGAGAGAGAGCGGTATGAGCGAGATATAGGAAGATATAGAGTGTGTTAGAGTAAGACAAGTTGGAGTGAAAAAGACAGAGAGAGAGAGACAGGAAGAGAGACAGAGGGAGAGAGAGAGATATATTAGGATAGATATTAAAAGGATACAGAAAGAGGAAGATGAAGAGAAAGAGCGCGAGAGAGTGAAAGACATAATCAGAGAGCGATAGAGATACCAGGAGACAAGGCGAGATAGATCATCATCTCATCAGATGCATAAGGATTCAGGCTGCAGAAAGAAAGGGAAGACTGACTCGAGCAGAGAGTGCGAGCACGCGCTCCAGAGAGAGAAAGGAAGATTGAGAGACATTGTAGAGAGAGACGCTGTAATGAACGGAAGCATTACTACTTGCACTTATATATATTAAGCAGCTTATGTATGATATGATAATAGTATTATTAAATAGAGCATTTCGCATTCGGCTTAAGCTTCCATGCTGTCGCCGTTGCCGTGCCGTTGCTGTTGTTCCTCTGATGGCTTCCTTCATTGCTGAGCAAATTAAATGAAATTTCTGCAGTGACACAAACTTGTTTATTTTGACAGACACACACACACACACACACACACACACACACACACACACCCCGTACACATATACATATATAATTTTTTCATATATTTTTCTTTCTTTTATTAAAAAGCCACTCACAATCGTTAACCGCGATTTTTTTTGTATTTTAATTCGCTTAGCGAGCAACAGCAACAGCAAAAAAATTGGCAAAATTTAATAAGGACAATAAGGGTGGGCAGCCACGGGGCGTGGCAGTGGCCCCTTTTCGCATTGAGCGCGGACCAGCCACGTTGATGAGTATCGGCGCGTGGGCAAATTATGCGATTTGCGCCGTGCAAATCGAATCTGGTCACATATGCGTGAAATTCACCCCCGCCCGCTGCAGAGCCTGATCCACCCGCTAAAAAGCGCATGCAGAGGGAAGGAAGATGCGGCAAAAAAAATAAAATAAATAACGCGAGTTGAGAAATTTTTTAATTTGCAATTTTTGCGATAATCAGTTTTATTGAGTTGTTGTTGTTGCATGGGAATTTCGCTTGCGGTTGAGAGAATGGTGGGAGCGAGGCTGAGGGATGGGGGTTGGGGGATGGTTAGTTAGGGAGGTTGGCACAGCAGCAAGCTGGCCTGTCTGTCTCTGACAAGGCAATGCATGCAAATGAGTGAAGCAATTTACCTGACACAGTCGAGTCGAGTCGCGTCGCGCTCTGCAGCTGACAGCTAACTGTGGAGGGGTTGGTGGGTTGGAATAGAATTGAATTAAGCAGCGAATCGTAATGTGAAAAACAAACTCGCTTAATGCGATTTGCGATTATATTGATTGTGATTGAAGCCAACGCCAAGCTTTGCGCGATAATTGCAGCTGCTGTAGGGTAAGCGAAAAATGGGGAAAAACTTTGTAGAAATCGCATTGGAATTTTTAATAGAAATTAGTTTAGGAATATATATAAATTATATTCTATATAGATTATCGTGATTGATTGATTGATTGATGGACTGCTTGAAAAAAACTGAGCCTAATTAACTGAAGAAATCTAAATTGATTGATGCACAGATTTTGCAGTCAAGAATTGATGGACTAAAATGATTGACGCACAAGATTTGTTAGCGATTAATTGGTTGATGATTGATTGATTGAGCATATATAAAATTTCATGATTGATTGATTGATTGACAGACATTTAGGTCGAGGCATCGTTCTTGACTGCTTGATTGCTTGACTTGATTATGTAGAAAAATCCTGAAAGATCTTGACTGATTGATTGCTTGACTTGATTGATTATGTATAAAGATCTTGACTTGATTGAGTGACATAGTAGCTTGACTTGAAGACTATTGCAATCAATCAAAACTACGCTAAGACCTTACATGCTCATTAACAGAGATATGCCTTGATTGACTGACTTGGACTTGTACTAATGGAATTCAAGGGCTTAAACTGAGCGATTGACAAATATGAGATATTTATTAACGAACTGTTAGACTTAATATATTAGATTGACTCGCTAGCAACTAACTAACTAATGAGCTCTCAAATTGATCACAGCATTTCCACTCTGCAGATCGCATAAGCACTTAATTAATATATATGATGTAGCTGTGGCGGAATATACAATTAGCAGGAAACGAATTCAATTTTAGAGTAATAATCGCAATTGAATATGGACAAAAGTATGCTTGAAATTGTGTGCAAATGTGTGAACAGGGTTGCTGACCACTTGCACTCTGGGGGTCTAGACTCATGATCCTTGTGCGGCTTATGAGGCGAACTGAAGGAGGAGTTGAGCTCTGGACGGCAGAAGGCGGATGGCTGAAGTTGACGCAATTTGAGGCAACAATTTGGAAAATTGAAATGAAATTTAAGCCTTGCAATTTGCACGAAAATCTCAGCGCCGCATCGACCACACGAATGGCCTTAAAAATGTCTTTAGACTTAAGGGCACAAACCCCAAAAGCATACACACACTGGCACACACAAACACACACAGACAGAGGCTGTGTGGTGTCGTAATAGACGATGAAAGCAAACAGCCGCAGAGTGGCTAAAGAAAAAACAAAGATGGCCAAGGGAAATGCATAGAAGACGACTATTTGAAATACCAGATTGGACTAAATGAAAGAAGGCAATAGAGTGAGAGAGGCTGAGCGAGTGGGAGACGAAGAGAGCGGAGTGTTGTTACATATATTCCTTTTTGGTTTTTGGGTTCGTTTTTCGGTTAGCGTCTTTGCATCTTTTGGCGTCTTTAGTGTGGTTTTGGATTTCTTGGCTCAAAAACTTACCAGCCAGCCAGCCAGTCCAAGTCCCAACTGGCTTGCTCTAGGTGATGCCTGGGCGAAAATGGGTTAGCAGGTGGAGGCGTAGTCTATCGGTTGGTTGGAGCTGGCCACAAGTTGCAGTTTTGCCTTGAAGTGCTTTGTAGCTGCTTTTGGCTTTGCTATGGCTGCACGTCTTATAAAATTCTTTAAGATCTTCGACTGCGGTCGCTTTGACAACGACAACATTTGCTGAGAGCTGAGAGAAAGAGAGAGAGAGAGAGAGGTGAATGGTGAATTGCTCTCGCTGACCAGTGAAATGCAAATACTAGTAACAAATTAAATGCGCTCGACTCTGGTCATGCAATATTTAAAAACCTGAGAAAGATGTTCAAAGGTAATCATAAAAAACGAGGATGAGTGACGGGGCTAGGAGGTAAGAGGGTAAGGGAGTAAGGGGCTAAGGGTCAGGCAAAAGGGGGAAGGGGGTAAGGAGCTAGGAGCCAGGGGCGTGGAGAAGAACGGGTAAGGGGGTAAGGCAGTAAGGGGTAAGGCGTAAAATGTATAGACCAAGGAGTAAGGAATAAGGGGTTGGGGGTAAAGCATATGGGGTTAGGAGCTGGGAGCTTGGGAAGGGGGAAAGATGTTCAAAGGTAATCATAAAAAACGAGGATGAGTGATGGGGCTAGGAGGTAAGAGGGTAAGGGAGTAAGGGGCTAAGGGTCAGGCCAAAGGGGGGAGGGCCTAAGGAGCGAGGAGCCAGGGGCGTGGAGAAGAACGGGTAAGGGGGTAAGGCAGTAAGGGGTTAGGCGTAAAATGTATAGACCAAGGAGTAAGGAATAAGGGGTTGGGGGTAAAGCATATGGGGTTAGGAGTTGAGAGCTTGGGAAGGGGGAAAGATGTTCAAAGGTGATCATAAAAAACGAGGATGAGTGACGGGGCTAGGGGGTAAGAGGGTAAGGGAGTAAGGGGCTAAGGGTCAGGCGAAAGGGAGGAGGGGCTAAGGAGCTAGGAGCCAGGGGCATGCAAAAAGGGGCTTGAACTAATAGGCCAGGAAGAACGGATAAGGGGGTAAGGCAGTAAGGGGTTAGGGGTAAGGCGTAAAATGTATAGTAAGGAATATGGGGTTAGGGGTAAAGCATATGGGGTTAGGAGTTGGGCGCTTGGGAAGTCTCGAACTGAGCTTTGCTTGTCAATTAGAGTGAACATTTCTCGATATCATTTTGTTATTCACATCACGTGACTTCATTCAATTAACCGATGCGAGTTTACTTTTGCCACCGCTGCTACGCTAGGCCCTATACGTACTTACTTTTTTCACTGTTACCCCTTCAGCTTGGTCCACATTGAAAGCCGCAACGCGTCTCACATGCCAAAAAGGGCGTTCGAGCCACTTAAGCGACCATGCACATGGTCCTGACCCTAACCTCCTCTCCTTCTCTCTAGCCCACTCTTTTTGGCTCTCCGGCCCTTTGTGTCCATATATAAGCCACGCTGGTCAGTCGCGTGTCCACACACACTGCTGGATGGCCGGGGCTATTCACACGCCCGCTAAAAAGGGTTATTAACTCGTCAGCTTGGCTAAATGTCAGCTCAGGTGGGGCGCTGAGTGGGAATCCCTGACAAAATCGTTGCTGATGCGTGGTCACGCACCATTATCGCCACGACTAACCCCACGGGCCAGCAGGGGTTAGCGGTCCCGCACCTCCCTTCCACAGCCTTTGCGGGCCGCCCTCACACTTCATTTGTTAGCCCTTTTGGCGGGCCGCCTATCAATGAAGTTGTTAATTTTGTACTTTCAGCGCTGACCCTTGGCCACCTGCCCAGCACCCCCGCAGCACTGAGCACCCATCTCCATGATACCTTGACCATGGCTGTAATTTCCAATGAACTGAAAGGCTTAATTATTTTTGTGATACGCCCAGCTCCAATGCCAATTGCTTTAACATACTCATTTGGCTGGCTGGTGGCACGGTTCGTGGCTCATTTAATGGGGCTTCAGCGTAGGCAGAGGCAACAATAAGTTTTGTGTATGCACATGGCTGTGGCTTATGAGTATAGATGTTGCACATAGGAGAGGGTAAGGCGCAGGCTTTACATTTAAGCATAAGCCAAGTGAGCATCGATAATTGATTGGAGCAGAATTCTATATGTATATATAGAAAATGAATTGATAATGGAAACTGAAAGACAGAGACTTAGGAGTGGAAAGAGATCTGTCTTGAGCAAGTGAAAGAAAGATCTATCCGAGCTGTGATAACTATGAATGTCGCACGAAACTTTTGATTCAGTAGACAAAATACAGAGAAAGAGCTAAGAAATGTTTTACTAAATCTGAAAGCCCGTCCATCAATCAATCAATATTAGGGCTATATCCATCAGTGCCTTTAGAATCAATTAGTTCCATGTTCGATTAGGCTTCCGAGCTAATCAATTATGAGTGGCGTCGGCAAGCTTTTGGGGTGCAGCGTTCGAGGTCAATTGTTACGTATCGAAGGTCGTCTTTAAGTGGAACTTTAACTGACGCAGGTGCTCTGGGTCGGGGCTTATAATCGGGCACTATAACAACTTTGCGCATAATCACGAATCACATTTGAGTGCAGCCGCACCCAAGCCAACCCAAGTACACAGCCCAAAACCCAAAACCCAAAACCGAAACCGAAACCAAAACGTGAAATGCAAATTACCCCAGAAGGCATATAAAGCAAGGTTCTGGTCCATGCACACCGAGGCACACCGAGATGGAGGGGATGGACACACTGGGCAGGTCGTATGGGCGTAAAAATAAATTGAAGTAACAATATCTTAACAATTACAACAGCGCAGTGCAAAGACGGGGCACACAGGACCAAGGCCAACACACACACACGACTACATGCACACACATGACTGCCCCGGATGCAAAGACCGCAGCTGAGTGAGTAAAGCAAAGAGTTAGGGCTCGGGCGCTGCCTTAAGCCCAACAAGGCATTTAGAGCGCTTCAGCCAAACCCAATAAGTCTACGGTAATAATCGAGCATAAAGCACAATTTATTTTCATAAAACCTACAGCCGTAAGCTTGATCAGACTCCTGGCCACACACACTCAGAGTGAGAGAGAGGGAGAGAGGGGGAGAGGGAGAGGATATGCCAACACTAAAACAACGAACTGTCCTCTTGCTCATGCCCAGTGTCGTCTGCTGCTTGAACCCGCTCCAAACGGTTCGACTTTTGATTTTAAAACAGTGACGGCCATAAGTAGTTGTAATGGCAGTTGCCAGGGGCGTGCCTGCCTGCCAAAGAGGGGGAGTGGAGCTGAGGTGCTGGGCTCTGGCTTAAATCTGGCTGAGATGCTGGGCAAGGTCCTTGCTTGACAACGCTTTTGTCTGACTGTACGGGAAAAACCGCATAAACGCGAGCGTCGCCACGTCGTTGTGTTACCCCCAACCCCCTGCTCCTTCTGCCCCTCCCCCAACCCCATCTATGCTGCTTGTCGTCGCAATTTTATGGCAGCAGACGCCTGCTGCTGCTGCTGCTGTTGTTGTTGCTGTTGCTGTAGTAGTTGGCAACGTGGTTGCCTTTGCCAGAAGCTTAACGAACATTTTACAATGCCCATGATGCATTAATATCCGAGACCAGAAACGACCGGCACCGGCTAGCCCCAAGCCCCCACGCTTAGCCACCTCGCTCTCAGCCATGGTCTACGGTTAGCGCAGATAACAACAAAACTGCAAATGTGTAGCATACATTTTTGGGCTGTGTGCAGGGTCTGTGGGGGGGTCTGGGGGGTCTGTCGGGGAGGCAAAACTAAAAACTGTAGCATTTGCAGCGTGTGTGTGTGTGTGTGTGTGCAGGGTTCATTGGGGTTGGGGCTAGTGTCGTGCCACGCCAGCTTATCGTACGAAATTAGCTACCCTTGTCGAGCTCTCTATCTCACACTAGCTCCCTCTCTCTCCCTCTCTACCCCTCTTATGTGTGCTCGTATTTTTTCGGCTTGCCAGACTTGAATTTTCGTTGTCTGATCCCACTATTTATAAAATTTCAATAAATAATTTTGTTACCAGGGCCAAAAAAGCGTAGTTGCAGAAGAAGCAGAGCAAAAGGGGTTGCCATACATCGCTAGGGCTTGCACTGTGGAACAATTTCAGATATTTATTGTCATATGACTGAAATGTTAACAGAAGCGAGCGCAGTACTCGCTGCTTGCAGGCACGGATGATTACTAAGCTTACAAGAGAGCTAAGGTCTAAGACCCACAATGGAAGTCCTTAGCTCTTGTTGAGACTACGAGTTAGGCCTTCACTACATAAGTCTTTCAAGGTAGCTCGTAGGGTAACAAGATGTATGATTACTGGGTAGTGATCAAGTTTTTAGCAAATCTGAAACAGTTCAGCTCTGTAGCTCAAGGGAAATTCCTTTGTATAGTGAACGGGAAAGAGAGTCAAAGGGGAATTTAGCTCTCTCTTGCTATGTCTTCACTCCATAAGTCTTTCAAGGTAGCTCGTAGGGTAACAAGAGGACTGATCAAATTTTTAGCAAATCTGAAACAGTTCATCTCTGTAGCTCAAGGGAAATGTCTTTGTATAGTGAACGAAAGGAGAGCCGAAGGGAAATTTAACTCTCTCTCTCTCTTGCTCTTTGCTGAGTTTTAGCCTCAGCTTTTAGCTGTTGAGCCCACTGTGCTTGGTCTATGTGGATTTTTGCTGATTTCGATTATTTTGGCAGGCGCAAATGACTGCATCAATGTGTGCATTGATTGCCATTTTGGTGTGCCCAACCCGGCACCCAACCTAGCTTAGCCTAGCTGCCCTCGCTCTGGCTGTGGCTCTGGCCTGCTGCCACGGCCACAACAAGCGGGCTAACTAACTAACCGTCTAACATTGCTTGGCGCTTGCCACGCCCACTCACCCACACACAAACTGACGCGGCGCAGCAACCGCAAACAAATCAACAAAGCAATCAACGTCTATTTGTATTTTCACACACACACACACACACACTCGCACACACAATCGCACACACACTCGCATATGTTGGCCAAAAAGTGCAAATCAAATTTCGTATGTTTTCTGCCACAATTTTCGACCAAAATAACGCGGCTACACGCAGCGCTAGATAGAGCAGAGCCAGCGAGTGGGAAAGACAGCAAGCGCCTTAGAGTGAGCGAGATAGCCTGCACGTGTACGTGTGTGTGTGTGTGTGTGTGTGAGCAGTGCTTCTACTCTATTGGGTTTTAGGTGCTAGGCACCGCCTATGCCAAAGCGTTTAATTAGCAGCGGGCAGCTAGTGCCGAGTGGGCAGGTGGAGCAAACGAGGGGGGGGGGGGTATGGGTTGGTGGAGTCAGAGGTTAATTTGCCGTTGATTATACACAATGTATATCAATATACCATATGCCAGACACACACACACACACACACGCACGAAGCACGTGGCAAACGCTTTCTTGGCCAAAACATATTATTATAAAGCTATTTCAAAATGCAAAACTTTGCCTAGACTTTTTATATATTTATATATTGTCTATATTTATGTATAAATATCAATGTCTGTATGTGTGTGTGTGTGATGATACATCATTTATAGCTGTATATAGGTACAGATTAAGTTCGCCTTCTGCTAGAAAAACTTTAGAGTCTGGCTTGAGGGTCTTAGCAAATCGAAATAAACTAAGATGATCCTTTATGAAGAGAGTTCTGCATTACACCCTGAACCCTTTGAAAATGGGAACTCTGGGAATATTACTCGTTCGAAGAAGGGCTCTGGGGATTTCGTAGTTGAGCAGTCTCGACTACAGCTTTCTTACTTGTTTTTATACTCTGTTCCCAAAGGGAAAAAGAGTATATTGGGTTTGTCCGTCTTGCTGTCCGTTCGTCTGTCCGTCTGTCCATCTGTCCATCTGTCCGTATGAATGCAATATTTTTCGGCGCTTTTAGAGCTAGAGACTTGAAATTTGGAACATTTGCTCGTGTATGCTCTCGAATTACAAAGTGTAACAATTTTCCCGAGCAAATCGGAAAACTCTTCCGCCCACAGGCCAGTAATCATAATGAGCTAGTTTTATTTATTTTTTTTTTTTATTTTTTTGCATCCAAAAGGAAAATACAGATAATTTTGATTGCAATTGCGATAGTAGCAATTACATCCTCCAATTGCCGCCACTAACCAGAATTTCCAAGAATTAGATGCTATTTAGTCATTGACAAGTTTGCTCTATGGAGGAGAAACGGTTAGGCAAACTACAGATGGAGCTAGAGAAAAGGAACTTACTCAGACATTGTTTATTTCGTATTATAATTTTGTGTATTACATGTGTCTATGAGAATGTGTTCCTATTGACAAGTGTGATCTATGGAAGAGAAACGGTTAGTTAAAACGATTAGTCAAATTGCAAATGGTGCCAGAGAAAAGGAACTTACTCAGACAACGTTTTTTTTTAGTGTGATCCGTCATATAATTTTGTGTATTACATATGTCTATGAGAGAGAGGAAGACATCGTCAAATGGTGAAACACTTATTCGATCCGCCGAAATACTTACGTCCACAAAGCATTCAGCATACAAATAAAAAATGTATACATATTTCTATATTGAACTTGTTCACTTTGAGCTTAAAAACTAGGCAACAAATAAATAAATAAATAAAATAAATTCAACGAAAATACTTTGAATTTTGATAAATTTTTCCGAAAATGAAAAATTGAGAAGTTATCCCAACTCAAGCTGTGTTGTACTGAGCCCTAAACCTATTCCATTTTTCCGTCTCAATGTGGTTGACAGCTCGGCCGAGGCTCGGCCTACTTGATTCGAATTGAATTCTATACGCAAAAACTAAAGCGAACTGAATGACTTCAAATCAACGAAGTCAGTGTCCAAATTCAATATACATATCAAATACGTATCAATCAAGTTAGCATATGTATTTTTGTAACCTCTACATAAAGCATTTATTTTGCTTCTACATTAGTCAACAATTCTCACTTCAAAAAGGGTAAAATATATTTTTATATTATTTAAGAACTCGTATTCCCAGACTGTGCATAATGATTTCCAACGACTTTTACGGCGGCGTAAGTACATCAATTGGTTTTCTATGTAAATATAGATATATCTAGCTAGAATCAATCCAATCCTCTTAGACTACAATTGTGGCTGTCGAATTCAAGGAGGGCGTTGTCTTGGGCGCCGATTCGCGCACGAGCAGCCGTGCTTACGTCGCGAATCGGATCGCGAATAAGCTCACTCGAATCACGGACCATATCTGTTGCTGTCGCAGTGGATCGGCCGCGTATACCCAGAATCTGGCTGAAGAGGTTTCAAATAAACTGGATGAAATGCAGCGTATACTCCGAGAGCCTTGCCGTGTGCGCGATGCGGCCGTGCAATTCCGTAACCGTATATATGCCGAGCGACAAAATAGGTCAGTGGCCAGCATAATTGTCGGCGGCTGGGATAGGGTGGACGGTGCTCAGGTCTACTCGGTGTCCGTATCGGGGCTACTGCAGCGTGAAAAATGCGCTATCGGTGGTTCCGGCGGCACCTACATCCAGGGCTATATGCACTCACACTATTCGCCGGACATGAGCCAAGAAGCCGCCTTCGACTTGGTCAAATGTGGCATCAGGCTTGCCATTGAGCATGACTGCATCTCGGGCGGTGTTGTGCGCATGGTCGTCATCACCAAAGATGGTGCGAAGGAGTTCATCCTCGACAGCAAAGACAACGATCAGATCAAGAATGCCAATAGAGTTATGTGGAATTTGGAATATGAAAAACATTAATCACTTGTGCATTTCTGTAAATTTCTGATATTATATTTATTTCTTTTGGCTTGATTAGAAACATCGAGTTTTCTTGCGGCTGCAGTTGCTTGTTTACTTCTTATAGCAATGCAATCTCAAGATCTAACTCCATATATATGTGTCAATAATAAATTTCTATTATCTGTATTTATGATCGATGATCTTTCTCTCTGCCATTCTGCCCTACATATATACTACAATAGTCAGTTGGATCTCTTCTGAGCTATAGCTTCATCCATTTACTCAGTTATTTCGCATTCAGTTCGGATTTTCTTTTCTTGCGGAAATCAAATCGCAATCATATTAAGCTAAGGAAAAAAATATGGAAGAAGCAGAAATAAATAGATAATCATATCCGTTCTGGATGGGCCAGGAAATGCCCATTTCGAATGGGAAATATCGATGATTATTTTGCTCGTCGCCTCGGTTAATGGGCCGAAATTAGTCAACAATTTGCGCTGCATTCCACTTAAGCTGGTCAGGGCTTTGCGATGATGTGTTGTTTACACTTCAACACACACACACTCACACACACACACGCACAACAAAAGCGAGAGTCGCAAAAAAAAAAAACAACACAAATTATTTCCGTCTTATTACACAGCAATGCCATAAGAGAAAGCTGAAAAGGGGCGCCATAGACGGCATGTTTTGGGTACGGGCTTAGCTTCAGGTTCGAGTTCGGGTTCGGGTTCGAGTTCGGGGGCTCAGTTCAATGTGTCAGCGCGGCACAAAAGAATGGCAAATGTTATATGGCCAAAAAATGTGCAGAAAAATAACAAAATAGGCAAGCAAAATGCCATAATCATGCCCAGTGTAGGAGAGAGGCTGATAGGCCTGGCTGATACCCTGTAAGTAAATAATAAGTAGTTTAATGAGTTGAGCTACAAAGTAATAGCAGGTAAAGGTCGTATAAAGGCATTATGGCATATTTACAGGGTATATGAGAAGAATGTATATACTATACTAAGATAGATCAGATTTGATAAGGCTGTGAGCATTGTAGTTCAGTTAGTTATTTGCCATTGAACTGTTGTAGTGCAGCACTTCCTGTCATTTGTATGCTATTTCGTATATTACAGGGTATGTGGCAAGTCGCGCATTTAAACATTGTTGTTACAGGGTATGAGCCAAGCTAAAACTATCTTATAGTACAAATTTCACGAATTTTCTATTGAATTATTTACACAAATCAGGAAATAGTAGCTATATGATACCCTGTAAAATCTAAAAATGTGATTATACGACTTCCATGCCATCATATGTGTAGTATAGAGAATGAAGATACATCTCCTTAATATAATTTATGAAATATTTCTAAATGGACTTCAATTCATATCATGTTGGTAGCCAAGGCGCATCAACTCTTTGCCGATTTCTACATTTTACAGGGCATAGACAAACATCCGATTTGTATGGATTGCTGTGCAGTTAGCTGCCAGCATTTTGTGCTCGGGACATAATAAACTCATCCACGAGGCGACCAAATCAGCTCAGCCAGCCAAATGGACAGCGCTTTGTCAGCGCTCAAGAGATGCCAGCGAGCTGTGTGGGTTGATGTAGATATGAGAGATACAAGTTAAGGCGTTCCGATTACGTAAGCGACGCGTCATAAACTGTACACAGAGTGTACTTGTTTCGCCCACCACGCCGCCCTCTAAGTGGGCACTGGACCCGCCTGGCTGGACACACTCGACATTTGACAAAAGCGTCGAGCGAACAATGGAATCATGCTGTCTCTGCCACTACCGCTGCCACTACCGCTGGCACTACCGCTGCCTCCGCCTCTGTGGCAGTCGCAAGCACAATGAAGTGAACAAAAAATATGATATGATGTTGAGCATGAGACGAGGGCTGCCCCAATTGTTGTTGCTACTATGCTGCTCCCTCGTCAACTTATTTTATTTTTGTATTTTTTATTATTTATTGTGATTTACAGTTGAATGCTTGATTTGATTTTCAAGTGGTTCCCACGCCAGAGTCCATAAAAAAATGTGTATTCGACAAACAGCAGTCGCCCTCTCGCCCGCTCGTAGTTAATTAGTGGCCATCAGTCAATTGGAGTCGTGGCCCCGCTGTACATTTGTCAGCTTGGGGCGGCGTTTCGATAACGATTGCAAATACTCGATAAGTGAGCGGGTGGGAGGGATGTAGCAGCGAGTGGCTGGCTGTGGGCACAATAGCGAACTTGAACTTGCAATTTGCATTGGGGCCAGACACGCTCATTGGGCAGCTGCATAATGGCATTAGCCACGACATTGCCCTTATCGATGGGGCCCCGGGGACGCATACGTTAACGCCAAAAAGCCATGGCCGCCCCAACGTCGCCTGCTGCGTCGACCCGCTCGCAAATCATCGATTGCCATTTGCAGTTTGTCCTTTTTGCAGACTCCTGCCAGCCAGCCAGCCAGTCAGCCACGCCTTGTTTATGCCACTTTGATTGTCTCACGTGTGGACAATTTGTTTGCGATGCGAGAGCTCTGCGCAGTTCGCTCTCCATAAATCCAACAGCATTAACCCATAATTTTTTAATAGATTTTCTCTTTTTCTATTTCTTTTTCATTGCGTGCTTACACTGAGAAAAATTTTGAGGTATTTTTGCTATTCAAATCTATTAAGAGATGCATTTCTTTGACGTTCTGGCAGCGCGATCTGCGCTTGCATGAATGTTGCCTTGAATGAGTGAAGTTGGCTGCGCCTGAGCTCACTTGTGGTTGGCAATATGAGTGAAGTTGGCTGCGCATGATACGTAGTGAAGTTGGGCCCAGCCGAGTGTAGTGGAATTTGCTGATCTCGCTTTGCTGATTTGATGTTGAAGAATGGTTGAGGCTAGCTACGTCTCACGTCTCAAGTCTCCAACTGAGAGAGAGAGAGATAGAGAGACAGATTGAGATATATATAATTTATTTTTCTCTTTTTTTACCATAAACCCAAAGTGTTTCACCAATTCATTTCAGTGTTATATAGATAGTACAGAGCTAGGAGCTAGAGCACAAGAGAAGGTGAAAGACAGAAAGAGAGAGAGAGAGAGAGAGCGAGAGAGTGTGAGTGTGGGCGGGTAGGGAGGGGGATTAGATAGCGAGTGAAGCTCAAGTTAAGAGCGTAACAAAAATGCGCATCACGTAGCATCGTTCAAAGTGAATATGTCCAACTGAATATGTTGCGTGATAAGCGGACAGAGTTATTGCGTCTGCCAAGTGGCTTCACACACACTCGCACACTCGCACACGCTTGAGTGTGCCATGCAATAAATGTTGCCTACTTTTTGGGGCTGTGCAAATATTTATTGAACATTTTAATTCGTTTGTTGTTGCAAATAAATTCTGATTTATTGGCAATAAAGCGCACAAATAGACAATATGTTGGCACTGAAACTAGCCAAAGAGCAACTGATAAATAAGCCACACACACACACACACACACACGCACACACACGCACACCCCTCTTTCAATCACACGCTAAACTGGACAAATGGACATAAAGTTAAGCGTCTCGTGTGCTGAATTTTGAGTTTTTCTATTTCGCTTTTTTAACTGCGTATGTTGTTTTTTTTTATCTGCTATCTTATCTCTGTGTGTGTGTGCGTGTGACTTGCACAGCATTAACTGAGCTTGCTGTGCTATACCCTGTAGAGACGTCTCTATATGGGAGCAGCTCTAGTTGAAGTTGTTTGTGTGTCTCGATGAGTGCATAGTTATAAAACAGCTTATTCAAGTGGACTTTTTTTTGAGAAGCCAAGAATTCCCTTTGACGCTACTCTTTCAGCAAATGTTCCTGTTCCTGTTATTAGTGCAGCGTTTAAGCAGCTTTCAGGTACGATTTTCACTCAGCTCTCAAGTCCATATGAGATCACTCTATCAAGTCTCAGTATTGAGAGAGTATTGAGCATTGTAGGATTGTTACTGTGACTGCTGCTGCTCTCAAACTCCTTCTCATCTCTTCGCATGAGTGTTGCCACCCTGTTCAAAATGCCTAAGCAGGCTGCCACAGCGAACGACATAACTGCTCATGCAATATAAAGTAATATATTTATATCTATATCAAGTTCATGTGAAAGCGGGAAAGATCTTTTAGAAATTTAAAAATCCTCGCAGGGAGGTCCTGTGTATGGCACTTCTTTGATCTTCTTTTTCTGGCTTCTTTGTTAAGTCTTCTCGCCCCAGGGTTTGGGTAGCCTTCGAGTCCTGCAAAGTATCTGGCAGCTACCTCTTGCATAACGTCTCCAATTTTGGGTACCTTGAGCTCTTTTTCAATGTCCCTGGTACACATGTACCAATTAGCATTGCTAATTTGGCCGGCATATCTGCTAGTTGAGCATGCTCAATTGTAATTACTTTTCAAGTCAATTCAATTGTGCTTTATTTACAGGGCATCTACTAGTCGTGCTGTTCATAGAATTTGATAGATTAGTAGGGCTTTTCGAGGGTATAGAGAAGATAAATATAACTCAATCAGCAATCAATCATTAGCTTTATTTACAGGGTATCTGCTAGTGTGTATTATTAATTGGTCATCCTTTGCTATATCATAAAAATTGAAGCCAGCTCATATAAATAAGATTTATAAGGTATTTTGCAGTCGATCAGTTAATCTGTATTCCATTTTATGCAATGTCATAGATACCTGCTGCATATTAGCTTTTATCACAGGGTAACTGCTCGTCAGTCAGCTCTTTTTGTGCATTTTTATACATTTTTTATACCTTTTTTTAAGTTCCATTGAGCTGTTGCCGCTTTTCACCTGAGCAAGCTAATGTCAGCTACATTTACAGGGTATCTGCTAGTCAATCAGCTAATTAACTTTAACTTATCTTAGCCAGGTGTAAGCTGTTTCTACTTAATCTGAAATTATCAAGTTAATGCGAGGCCATGCAAGTCGAGTAACATTTACAGCATATCTGCTAGTCGATCATGCTCACATCTCTTGCTTTTTGATTCATATGAAGTAGAGCTAAAGTATTTATTGAGCTGACATATCTTGGCTCAGCTTGCGTACTTTTTTGCTCTCTTTCAGTTACATTTACAGGGCAACTGCTAGTCGTGCATGTCTCAGCATTTTCCCCACTTATTTCTTTCTTTTAGTTTTATTTGATTTTGGTCTTCTTTTTTTGGCTCTTGTCTTGTTTTTAATTTCACTTTTGTTGGAAAGTTCGTTTCGCTGTTTGCTTTACGCTCAATCAAAGTCCAGAAATTGCTGTTGCAAGTTGTTGTTGTTGTTGTTGTTGTTGCAGCGTCATTGTCTGGGGCAGCCTGTTGTTGCTGTTGATAACAACACCCTTATGGCCAATATAGCGGCGAGCGCATCAGTTGGCTCTCCTAACTGGCAACTACTTGAGTGTGTAGAGTGTGGGGAAGGGGGGTGGTGGGTGGGGGGTTGATATTGCAGGGGTTTGGGCATGTTCTGGGATTCCAGCTAGATGCGAGCGCGCCACATGTCGCTCATCAGTCATCGCACACAGAGTCACTCGGCTGTCGCGTCTGGCATTGTCAATGTTGTTGGCACGTTGATTGTTGTTGCTACCTTTTTTGCATAAGCCACACACACACACACATGCTGTGTGTGTCGCTTGTCAGGTGTGCCAGTGCCTTCTCTTTTCTCTTTTTTATTTATATTTTTGGCTTATGCTTGCTGCTTGCTCTATGTTGCCCATGTCTGTGACAGCAGCAACTGTTGTTGCTGTAGCAGTTGCTGCCGCTGCTGCTGCTGCTGCTGCTGTTGCCTTTTGTTTTGGCTGCTTTATTTTTTGCTCTATGCACAGCCAACAACAGCAACGCATTGCGAGGTTGTTGACGCCGTTGCTGTTGATGATGATGATGATGATGCTGATGACAACTGCTGCTGCTGCTGCTGCTGCTGTTTACCTTAATGATAAGGCGCTTGTCAGAGCGCGACGTAAGGGGCTGCCTGCGGTAGACAGTCGTCAAATGTTGTGGCGCTTGTGGTTGTTTTATGCCATTTGCCAGAATGAGGAAGATGACGACAACAACAACAGCAGCAGCAGCAGCAACGGCAGCGGCAGCAACATGTGCTGCTGTGTTTTGTCAAAAAACATATTTGCCTTGTCTTCACATATAAACGTATGCATGTGTGCGTGGCAAATACAAAAAGCACATTCACCAAATATAATTATTAAACATGTTGCCAATTTTTCGGTCGCTTTTTAATCCTGTTGTCTGCGCTCAAACCCCGCAGCCAGCCCACGGCAACCACGCCCACTCCGCACTTGCACGCAGACTAACTGTATAAATAAAAGTGTATTATGCGGCTTGTGGCTTATGTTGTGATCGCTTCAGAAATTTTTGAATTGCGGCAGTCGCTGTGGTTGCTACTGCGCGTGGATAATGATGATGGTGGTGGTGCGGCTGGTTGGCACGAGTGGTTCGCGTGCTGTCGATGCTGCCACTTGACTGTCTATGCGAATCCATATATAATAGTTTGCTACCTATTTTGTTGCTCTGCAGCCAGTTGCAATGGCAACGCCAACTAAACTTCGGCCATTGCTGGATTTGTAGCCAAATTTATGCTGCATTAATTATTCAAGTTTTTATTTTGTTGGCTTTTCGACGTGTATCTAGCTAGACTATGAGTGCATATTGTGTATATACATGGAATATGCTAATATATGCATATTCAAGTGGCTTAAGCAGCTCTCAGATTTAAGATCAAAACTCTCAGAGCACTCGGAATGTTTGTAGCGTCTCTCAACGATTCTCGCCCAGTCTTATGCAGCCTTTCTTGATCTCTATCGGAATTACATTGAGCTCCAATGCAGGTGCTCTTAAGAATAGTATAGTATATCTAGTTAAAGCCAAGACTTAACGTAGAGTATATGAATATAGAGATATATTAGCTGAGGCTTTTGCTTGAGCTGAGGAAACATTTCAATATTGAGATGATGATTAAGCTATGATTAGGCTAGGTGAGCTACATCTTCTAGAGTTGTTCTTATCTTCTGGGATTAGAGATATATTCATGATTGATTGTGTATAATTGAGTATTGCATATGTCGACTATGTGGTGCACAGAGCAAATTTACCTAGAAGAGAGAATTTATCGCTATTACAGCTAACTTCAGCTTGAACTAAAGTCTACGCAGCGCAGCTAACTTAGCTCCGTTGCAGCTGCAGCCAACTTAATAACTAAATAAACAGCTAAACAGTGTTGCCAGACTGCGCAAATTGTATGGTTGCTCATACATATCATATATGACTGACACGTCCCATATGCCTTCTTTATCTAAATCTTTAATAGACACCCAGCTATTTGTAGCTATGCCCGGCTTAGCGGCTTTAGCTGCTTTCAGCCAACTATTGCCATTTTCAAGTCAGGCCCAGGCACAGGCAACATCAAGTGACACAGGCTACAGCAACAAAGCAGAAGAAGAAGCATTAATTTTAATTTCTACCCAATTCTCTTTTGTAACGATGTGAAAATCTCTTAAGTACTCTTGTCATTGACACTCAAACCCAGGGCAAAAAAAAAATAATACAAGGAGCGAAACACCCCCAGTCTCTTCTCCCACCCGCAGCCCGCCCCTGCCCAACTCGCACTTGCTCTCTGTATGTGTGCGAGGGCTTAACCTTAGTTAAGCTGTTGCCCGTCTGAACGTCGTCTGTTGACGGGCGGCTGTGACACAATCTCATCAACAGATCAGAGATTTGCACAGCTCGTCGTCCTCGTCGCGCACTGATGACATCTGTGGTATTTTCAACGTGCGACGTGACCGGCATAACCGGCACAGTCCAACGCCAGCCCAAAAAAGGTACCACTGGGCGGGGCAGCCAACAGCTGAAGGTAACTGCCTTGGCGCTAGCCCACTGTACTGGGGTATTCACGGATTCACCGACTCACTGCCTGACTGCCTGACTGGCTGACTGCTTGGCTGACTGGCTGACATTTGACACGCGCCGTTTTGGCAGCCGTCAGCCTTCAGACTTTCAGCAGGACATTTGCCCACTGACAGCCGTGGCCGTCGTTGTTATTTCTCTATTCCATTTTTTTGTGTTCTAACTTTGCTTTTTCATTACTCGAATACCCTGTAAAGGCCAGGCACATGTGACGCAAAGGGAGAGAGAGAGACAGGAATAGAGAGAGAGACTCTCAGCGACAGGCTAATTGTCTGTTCCTAACTCAGATCCTCAATCGAAATGTCTTAAAATTAAATTTCTAAACATTAAAATTGCTCGAGATTTTCTTCACTTGATATATATGAATGTGGCAAAGATCATTTTACTTCAAAAGTAAAGATCTCTGGATCTTTTAGAGATAGACTTTAAAAATTTGGAATGCGAATGTGGCTGAAGCTTAGAAATAATGAAATGATATTATTTGCGATTAAAGAGCTATACGAATGCTTAGAAACGCAGGGAGATCATTAGAAACAACAAAAATACTAGGCCAGCTTGTGAGGGAAAATGTCCTATATAATGATTTACTATTATAGATAGTCTGCACTAAGAATTGATAAAAGAGCTTGCTTGATCATAGCAGATAATATATAAGATCATTTTTAGTAAACTTTTTTCTCAGGATCTATATGCGCTAGACTTGCCAATTTTGGTACATGAATGTAGCTGGGTCTGCTTAATATAAAAGTGATTTCATTTGGGATTAAAGAGCTAGGAGAAAGCTAAGAAATGAAGCAACATGATCCTTGAAGAGCCAAATACAGGATATGGTTTAGTTCAGATTTCTTGCAGCCTGTTTGCTTTTCTCTACTTTTATTTTTTGGATTTTTTTGTCTTTTTTTTTGGGTTTGGGGAAGAGAACTTAATATGGAGGTCAGCTTTTGCTGTTGGTCAGCGGCTGGCGCCAGTTCCTGTTCCTATGCCTATTCCAATTGCTATGCCCTTTTGGCCTGTTGCAATATTAATTTTGAGATTGGCACGTCGCACATGTGTAGAGCATGCGAGATGGGCGCCAGCCAAGCAGCGATGTCATAATTGTGCTCGGCATTTGTTAGCCTTCATTTGATTCGTGGAAATTGGCCCAATTAACGCAAGAAGGCAAAAAGCCAAACGAACAGAGCGAGAGAGAGAGAGAGAGAGAGAGAGAGAGAGAGAGAGTGAGGAAACCAACAACTCAATTTATCACGCACAACTAAAGTGATTTGTTGCCAATGCCAACCGAGGCCCAAGCCCCATGCCCTGCCCATCTTTCCCAGCCCCAGCCCTGGGCGAGCGCCTTAAACCAAAAAGTCAGTCGCATGCAAAAAACGCAGGGTAGGAAATTGTTTAATCAATTCATCAGACGTGCATGTTGTATATGTGTGAGTGTGTGTGTGTGAGGCAATAACAGACAGGATATTAACTTACAAATGCGACTTTAGCTAGCGCTGGGAAACGCGAGGCGCGTTGTAAATGTTAAACGACCAAAAATTTGTTTGAATAATTACCGAGACAACACACACACACACACACACACATATATATATATGTATACACATGTGTGTGTGTGTGTTTTGTGTGCTGCTATTTGGCCATGTTATTGCCCTGCTCCGTCATTGACTTTACAAGCAAACAATTTGTCAAATGCAAATACAAATAACCCCGCTTGGACGCCCACATCCACGCCCACGCCCCTGCGCTCAACTGGCCAGCATCGTTGGCTGCCAATTGAAAAACGATTCGAAATCAATCACAGCTGGCATCCTGTGGCTCAAGCGTGCTGCTGCTGCTGCTGCTGCTGCTGCTGTTGGTAGTGCGAGGCGCGACCGCAGCGGCAAACGTTGCTGGGATTTGGCAGCTGGAGGTCCATTAATAATTCTTGTGGCATGTTTTATGGCCGCAAACCCTTCCGCACACACACACACACATAGACTGTGCTCACATGCAAACGTGACTTTCAAATGTTGACCGCGTGCCAGCTTTGACCATTTATTGGCATGTTTGGCTCTCTCCTCAACACCCTTATGCAAGGTCGTGTGCTGTCCATTGCCAGGGTTATCGCGCCATCGCCATCGCCATCGCCAGCCAAATTGATGGGCAGTCATCAATTTCACTTGTTGGCCATACGCCAGAGCTCGACTCGAACTCCAGCTCCAACTGCTTTATTGGCGACTGGTGCCTGCCTGGTTGCTGGTTGCTTTGGCTTGCGCTCCATTTGTCAACGATTTGACTCCAACTCCTGCCGCCGCCCTCAGCGGATGCGGTGGGTGCGAGTTTGTGCACTCAATTAACCAGCAGCCAGCCCTGAACAGGCAGTTGGAGGCGGTCGCTCTCCCGCCTTGGCTGTGAAGACATGCTATGTTAGCTGCGGGTGTCAACATGTGTCGCCTGCCCATGAATATGCATTGGCGCATTTCGCCTTTCGACTGCATTTGCCCAAAGGGATCAGCGCAGCCAATCAGGGTAGACTGGCTAGGCTTTGTCCATATTGATGAGATGAATTGAGGCAGCCAGAACAGATGGAAATCGAAATGGAAATGGAAATCAGTTGGATTATCGAATGCAAGTCAAGTAAGAGCTCAGCCATCTGCCAGACTTTGGCAATTATCACAGATATATACCAGAGCTGCATTGTAGATGAATGAGCGTAACAGTCAGACATCAATTCTTGTGTAGGCTACTAAAGATACTCTAAATTCAAATGCATAAGCAAGCTGCAAACTATGAGATAAACTTGGAGATATAAACAATTTAGATACACAAGTATGCATAAGATGCGAATCTATTCATATCTGAGAGATAAATGCTGCTTTAATATAGAGATTGGCTTTATGTATCTATGAGATTCAAATGTATCTGCACAATTCAACTGTATATATCAAATGTAAAAATGTAAACCAAAAGATACAAATGTATCTTTAAGATGTCACACTCAAATATATAAAAAACAAGTAAGAAAATTCTAGTCGAGACGGCTCTTTAGAGTAAGAGTCTTCAAGTCTTCTGCATATATATAGATACTAATTTATTACAATTTCGGTTTTTGTCAGATTTTGGATTCCTGTCCCCAATTCTCCCCCACACACCACAAAATGTGTAAAGAATGTATTTCAAATACTAGAGACATGCAGTTTGGTTTGGCATATAGATATTATTGTCATGATCATAATCTGAGCAGTTGAATACGATTGTCCATCTAGAAACAGAATTATTAATCAATAAAATTATGACAGCAAAACCCACGCGGCCCAGCAAGAGAAACAGCGAGACAGCAAGACGCCTGCAATGCTCACACACATACAAGCGTACATGCGTAGATCAGCGTGTGTGTGTGCTTGTGTTATTGCATGTATAGTTTGGAGAATCGAAACGAAGCATTCTTGGAATGTGATTCGTTCGAAGAAGGGCTCAGGCGATTTCGTAGTCGAGCAGTCTCGAATGATGATGAAAAGTGTTGCAAAAGATTTAAAATGATCCAAGAGCAAAGTCAACAACCTCGCACCACCCACCACCCAACGAACGCTTGGAAAATGAGCGGAATTACAGATGCCCAATTCCATTTGCCAAGAGCTCATTCCTCATTATGCCGCAGCACAGCTGAGCCAAGCCGAACATTGAAAAACTAAAGCGAACTAAATGACTTCAAATTAACGAAAACAAAGTGCCCAAATTCAATATACATATCAAATACGTATCAATCAAGTTAGCATATGTATTTTTGTTACCTCTACATACATGATACATTCTACATTACAACATTCAACATTAGTCAACAAAACTCACTCTAAAAAGGGAAAAATATATTTTTATATTATTTAATAAATCATATTCAAAGATTGTGCATAATGATTTCCAACGACTTTTACGGCGGCGTAAGTACATCAATTGGTTTTCTATGTAAATACAGATATATCTAGCTAGAATCAATCCAATCCTCTTAGACTACAATTGTGGCTGTCGAATTCAAGGAGGGCGTTGTCTTGGGCGCCGATTCACGCACGAGCAGCCGTGCTTACGTCGCGAATCGTATGGCAAATAAGCTCACTCGCATCACCGATCACATTTGTTGCTGTCGCAGTGGATCGGCCGCGTATACCCAGAATCTGGCTGAAGAGGTTTCAATTAAACTGGATGAAATGCAGCGTATACTCCGAGAGCCTTGCCGTGTGCGCGATGCGGCCGTGCAATTCCGTAACCGCATCTATGCCGAGCGACAAAATAGGTCAGTGGCCAGCATAATTGTCGGCGGCTGGGATAGGGTGGACGGTGCTCAGGTCTACTCGGTGTCCGTATCGGGGCTACTGCAGCGTGAAAAATGCGCTATCGGTGGTTCCGGCGGCACCTACATCCAGGGCTTTATGCAGTCGCGCTATTCGCCGGACATGAGCCAAGAAGCCGCCTTCGACTTGGTCAAATGTGGCATCAGGCTTGCCATTGAGCATGACTGCATCTCGGGCGGTGTTGTGCGCATGGTCGTCATCACCAAAGATGGTGCGAAGGAGTTCATCCTCGACAGCAAAGACAACGATCAGATCAAGAATGCCAATAGAGTCATGTGGAATTTGGAATATGAAAAACCTTAATCACTTGTACAGTTTTGTAAATTTCTGATATTGTATTTATTTCTTTTGGCTTGATTAGAAACATCGAGTTTTCTTGTGGCTGCATTTGCTTGTATTCTTGATATAGCCTGAACCCATTGAAAATGGGAACTCAGGGTATAATGGTTTTGTGAAAATGTATGTAACAGGCAGAAAGAGACGTCTCAGTATATATATATATATAGTATATGTATGTTTGTTTGTCTGTCTGTCCGTCTGTCCGTCCGTCCGTCCGTATGAACGTCGAGATTTCGTGTGTGTGTGTTGAAGTGTAAACAACACATCATCGCAAAGCCCTGACCAGCTTAAGTGGAATGCAGCGCAAATTGTTGACTAATTTCGGCCCATTAACCAAGGCGACGAGCAAAATAATCATCGATATTTCCCATTCGAAATGGGCATTTCCTGGCCCATCCAGAACGGATATGATTATCTATTTATTTCTGCTTCTTCCATATTTTTTTCCTTAGCTTAATATGATTGCGATTTGATTTCCGCAAGAAAAGAAAATCCGAACTGAATGCGAAATAACTGAGTAAATGGATGAAGCTATAGCTCAGAAGAGATCCAACTGACTATTGTAGTATATATGTAGGGCAGAATGGCAGAGAGAAAGATCATCGATCATAAATACAGATAATAGAAATTTATTATTGACACATATATATGGAGTTAGATCTTGAGATTGCATTGCTATAAGAAGTAAACAAGCAACTGCAGCCGCAAGAAAACTCGATGTTTCTAATCAAGCCAAAAGAAATAAATATAATATCAGAAATTTACAGAAATGCACAAGTGATTAATGTTTTTCATATTCCAAATTCCACATAACTCTATTGGCATTCTTGATCTGATCGTTGTCTTTGCTGTCGAGGATGAACTCCTTCGCACCATCTTTGGTGATGACGACCATGCGCACAACACCGCCCGAGATGCAGTCATGCTCAATGGCAAGCCTGATGCCACATTTGACCAAGTCGAAGGCGGCTTCTTGGCTCATGTCCGGCGAATAGCGCGACTGCATAAAGCCCTGGATGTAGGTGCCGCCGGAACCACCGATAGCGCATTTTTCACGCTGCAGTAGCCCCGATACGGACACCGAGTAGACCTGAGCACCGTCCACCCTATCCCAGCCGCCGACAATTATGCTGGCCACTGACCTATTTTGTCGCTCGGCATAGATGCGGTTACGGAATTGCACGGCCGCATCGCGCACACGGCAAGGCTCTCGGAGTATACGCTGCATTTCATCCAGTTTAATTGAAACCTCTTCAGCCAGATTCTGGGTATACGCGGCCGATCCACTGCGACAGCAGCATATGTGATCGGTGATGCGAGTGAGCTTATTCGCGATCCGATTCGCGACGTAAGCACGGCTGCTCGTGCGTGAATCGGCGCCCAAGACAACGCCCTCCTTGAATTCGACAGCCACAATTGTAGTCTAAGAGGATTGGATTGATTCTAGCTAGATATATCTGTATTTACATAGAAAACCAATTGATGTACTTACGCCGCCGTAAAAGTCGTTGGAAATCATTATGCACAGTCTGGGAATATGAGTTCTTAAATAATATAAAAATATATTTTTCCCTTGTTTGTTGATGTTTCAGTTGTTGACTAATGTAGAAGCAAAATAAGTGCTTTATGTTAAGGCTACAAAAATACATATGCTAACTTGATTGATACGTATTTGATATGTATATCGAATTTGGACACTTTGTTGGCTCTATCAAGTTTTCTCGTTACCCTGATTGAGAATATATATACTTTATGGGCACTGCCACGCCTACTTCTGCCTGTTACATACTTTTAACAAAACCTTTATACTCTGAATTCACATTTTCAAAGGGCTCAGGGTATGAAAATTGTATCTGTAAGATACGAGCGCATCTGCAAGAAAGAAATATATTTACATAAGATACAATTGTATCTGTAAGATACATAGACAAGTTGACAAGTTGCAGTAACTTGTTATATAATTAAATCAGCATTTAGCCATTTTCTTCATTTTCATCTTTGACAACATAAAATAGCTGTCAACCATTCAAGCAATCTTTCAGTTACATTCCCCTTCGCAGTTCAGCCAAAAGTATCTTTAGGATGCAAGCAAACTTTACTTATGCATTTACTGACATATGTGGCGAATGCAACAGTCAGTTGCAAATGCTCAAAGAGCCTCTTAACGAATATGCTTGTAAGATGCAAATATGTGCTTCAAGTATCTGTCAGATACAAATGAAAAGTTCAGTAACATTTGAACAACTCTGTAATGGACTAAAGTGAATGTAAAACGAAATATTGGAATAAAGTATCTGGGACTAGTTAACGCAGTCATAAATTGACTTTATGCAAAAATATCAAAAAGGTCAAACGAACCACCAGCAGTAGCGCTCGCCCCCTCCCTGAGATCTAGTCCCAACTATTTATAGAGCGTTGCTTGCTCACCCGTTTTTATGGGGCATTCGCGCTGACCTCATAAAAAATGAGACAGAGGGTAAGCTTGATTTGTGTACTTGCTCTATTGCTCATGCTCGCACACCAAGGGTTAAGGGAGTATATCGGTTTCACCTCTGACTGTCGCTCATGCCCCTTATAATTTATGAATCCGAAATTGAATTCTCTCAATAGAGCTTATTTTAGTATATCGCTTATTGGAGTATATCACTTTACGCACACCGTGGGAGACTTTGACTATAGAGTTAGGTTATTTTTAGAGGAATATGGACGTTTCTTTAAAGAATCAATTTTTGATAAACATCACGATCAGCTCAGCATGCATAGATCGCTGTAGCGCAATCATCTGATTCTTCGAATATCCCTCAAGTGTGGTAAGGACGCTCAGAGCAACATGGATCATAGATCATAGATCGTAGACCATAGAACGTTGATTATAGATCGTTGATCGTAGATTGTAGATCATGAATCGTAGATCAGAGACACGCAGCATTGACCGTAGATCGTAAATTAGCATCATAGATGTAGATTGTAGATCATAGATCATAGATCATAGATCATAGATCATAGATCAAAGATCAAAGATCATAGATCATAGATCATAGATCATAGATCATAGATCATAGCTCATAGATCATAGATCATAGATCATAGATCATAGATCATAGATCATAGATCATAGATCATAGATCATAGATGATAGATCATAGATCATAGATCATAGATCATAGATCATAGATCATAGATGATAGATCATAGATCATAGCTCATAGATCATAGATCATCATAGATGTAGATCGTGGAGCATAGATCATAAACCGTAGATTATCATAGACCATCATAGATGTAGATTGTAGACCATAGAACATAGATCATAGATCATCATAGATCATAAATTATCATCATAGATCATACATTACTGTAGGTTAACTATCTGTGTATAGCTCTCTCAATATCTTTGTCAAGTCTAAGGCTAAGATCTAAAAACTAGCTGTGATAAGCTTCGTCAGCTTATCGATGGATCTATATAGATTCATAAAATATACAACTCAAACCCATTAGGAAAATTACTTAATTTATTGAGCTTTAGTTTGGTTTCTTGTTGCTTTAAAGTGAGCGAGCATTAGGCAGTCGATAGTGCCTCGCTGTAAGCTAGTTTTTTGACTTGTTTTTTCTTTAGTACATGTCGGGAGATACAATGTATTGGCAAGTGCAACGAAAGGGGGCACACACACACACACACACACACACACACACACACACACACACACACACACATATACTCACAGACAGCGCGTGAATGTTGAGCTTTGGCTGGCGATTGCTGGGAGCGCCTTAACTTGTCAAGCCACAGAATGCAAACATATTTTGGGCATTTGCACACACACACACATACAGAGAGAGTGAGGAGTGCGGCTCGCCTTTTTTTTTTTGCAGCTAGCAATGTACATAATTTTTGTAATACTTTGCGCGATTTGCGCGCGATTATAAAAGCTTTTCGCGGTACGACCCCCATAATTCATATGATGTCGACTGGAAAATGTTTACAACGCCAAGGCAAAGATTGCAGGCAGACGCCGACATGCAGACAGACAAATTTAGAGGGGCGCAGGGGCGGGTGTGGTGTCAGTGGGTGTCAGTGGATGTGCCGGTGTGGGGGCATCAACACAACTCGCAGAGACTAGCGCCATTATCGTTTTGGCGTCCTTGCCGCCCGCCCAAAAAAGCTACTAATGCAGCGCAGCCATTTATATGTCTATCGGCAAGGAGTAAAGCATCAAGACGGGGAGCATCGGAGCGACTACCAGAGACGTCGCGTCGTGGCAGCGATTTTCGCAAGACAGCAAAATATTCAAATGAAAATTTATGTTTGCATTATGAATTTTTATATAGTGTTGCTCTTCGTAGGCATTTTTATGTGTCTGTGTACAGCTGCCTGGCTGTGTGTGTGTGTGTGCCGCGTCTTAGGCAGGAAAAGTAACTTCACTCTCTCTCTCTCTCGCTCTCTCTCTCTCTCTTCAGTCCCTGCCCTGCCTTTGACTGGTTGAAGTAACGAGTCGAGGCGTGTGGAAAATTATTAAAATGTCGTATATAATGGCGCATTCGCCTCGACGTCTCTTCATCGTTTTCTGCTTCTTCTACTGCCTAACAAAATTTATGCGTTTATAGCATTCATAATTTTCAAATTATTATTGTTATTCGCTTCCTGCCGCTGGCTGCCATCGCTGCCATCGCTGGCATCATCAGGCCTAAGTGCGTGAAATGTTGATGGGCTCGACGCACTCATTGGGTTCACTTTGCCAAATGCTTTGATTACCTCCCCATTCCCATCCCCATCTCCATCTCCACTCCCTCCCTCTACCCATCTCCTAGCTAACATCTACATAGTCTCACAGCCTTCTCCAGCTGCTGTCACTTTCTGTGTTTCTAATAAACTTCGCACAAAAGTAGGCAACGTCAGTGACCAATTTATAGCGCCAGTCGAAAATCTCTTCCTTTAGCCCCATAAAATACTCCAAGTTGACTGCATACTTTGAGCTGCGCCGCGATTCAGGCAAGTTATCTACTTGTACTTCGTCAACTAACGGCATTCAAGTCTCACATTCTTAGAGTTCCACTTGGCGTCAAGTCGTTAGCCTTGAATGTCACTTTCGATGATGCTTTCGAGCCACTTTCATTTATTTTTAGTTTCATTTAGCTTCTAGTTTTCTGCTTTCTACTACTTTCTAGTTATTTATTCCTGGTTCCTAGCTTCTGATTCCCAGTTACTAGCTCTTAATTCCTAGTTCCTAGTTACTTGTTCTTAGTTCTTAGTTCCCAGTTCCTAGTTTCCAGTTCTCAGTTCCCAGTTCCTAGTTCTCTGTTCCTAGTTCCTAGTTCCTTGTTCCCAGTTCCTAGTTCCTAGTTCCTTGTTCCCAGTTCCTAGTCCCCACTTCCTAGTTTCAAGTTCCCAGTTCCTAGTTCCTAGTTCCTAGTTCCCAGCTCCCAGTTCCTAGTTCCCTGTTCCCAGTTCCTAGTTCCTTGTTCCCAGTTCCTAGTTCCTCGTTCCCAGTTCCTAGTCCCCAGTTCCTAGTTCCCAGCTCCCAGTTCCTAGTTCCCAGTTCTTAGTTCCTAGTTCGCAGTTCCCAGTTCACAGTTCCCAGTTATTATTTCCCAGTTCCCAATTCCTTGTTCCCACTTTCCAGTTCCCAGTTCCTACTTTTTGACTCCCAGTTTCATTCAGTTTCTAATTGTCAATTTCATATTTGTAGTTCCTAGTTCCTAGTTCCTAGATCCTGGTTTCTAATTCCCATTTTCTAGTTTTTAAAATCCTACTTCATAGTTCTCAGTTCCTATTTCATAGCTCCGACTTCCTGGTTCCAACTTCCTGGCTCCTCTCTCCTTCTTCTTAGTTCCTCGCTCCTAGTTCCTAGCTTCTAGTTCCCACTTCCAATATCATTCTTCTGTGTTCGATAGCTCCTAAATTGTAGCTCCTAGCTTCCAGTTCCTAAGATCTTCCATCAATCACTCATTAAGTCACCGACTGATATCTTTTTCCATTATCCCTATCTATCCAATCACTATCTAGTTCTTAGTTTCCCGCTAAGTGCTAAGAGCTTCCATCAATCTCACTTATTAAGTCCCCGACTGATATATTTTTCCCTATTCCCTATTCCTATCTATCCTTTCCTATCTTCCAATCATCTAGTTCCTAGTCTTCTGTCCCTAAGAGCTTCCAACAATCTCAATCATTCCCATCCCTATCCTTATATTTGCATTCAGATATTTCCCACATTTTCCTATCTTCCTATCTTCACTTTCCTATATTTTTGCAAGATATTTCGAATATAATTTATTCTAAGCTTCTCTCTCGTTCAACGTAATGCAGTAGATGTTATAATTACGTCAGCTATTTCCAGCTATTTTGTTGCAACTTTCCAGCTCTTAGCTATTACCATAAGATCTCCAATCCTCTTCAGTTAGCTCCATTCTGCATTCCAGTTGTTTGCAGACTCTTTCACTTAGACTTTCCATTTTTAGATAGTTTACGTCTTCTACGTCCAAGTGTCCTACCCATAGACATTCCATACTTTTGAGAATCACACATTCCCGTTTCGCATTCACTTAATAGCCGCATTGCATTCCCTGGCATTTATGGACTCATAAAGATGGCCAAGCACTGCTCATTAGCGCGCCGAAAGGCCTCATCGCTGCTGGGCATACTTGATGGATGGCGTCAGCCCCAAAGCAGTTCCCACTGTTCGGTAGCTTAATGCGCTCGTAATGCTGTTAACTGCTGTGCGAGCAGCGAGCAGCGAGCGAGTGGAATGGGGCACTGGCAGTCGGTGGCATTGATTTGTTCTCGGCTGCTCGTTCGATAAATCTTTTGGCAAGCAAACGGCCCAAACAATTTATTTGTAAATGGAATCGATTAAAAAGCAATCGCTGCACCAGCTAACCCCACACACACTCACACAGACACACGCACACACACACACATTCAATTCCCACTTTGAGGCCAGACGACACCTTTGTGGCGCCGTTAGTCACGTTACCAACTCTCCAAAGCAATCCAGCGAGTGACAACAACCAGCTACAGTTCCCTCTTCGGCTATAGCTCCTGCTTCAGCTTTAGGTTTAGCTTTAGCTTGGGCCGAGAACAGCAGGTGGCCCCAAAATCCCAACCTCCGTCAGCCGCCCGACTTCGTCTCAATCTTAGACTTCAGCAATCAGTGGCCCTTTTGGCAAAACCACCCGCCGCACAGCTCCGTCGCACGCTCGAATCGATGATTACATCATCTTGTATTACAAATTTCTTATCGAATATATTTCCTCGATTACCCCCTTGGGTAAAATTTATTTGCTGTCATTGCAGCGCGCGACAGTTAAAGGATTTATACAACACGGAAAAACACAAACTGCCGGAGTGGCCAGTGTTGCCAGATTTGACAGAACAAATACTTCAACAGAGTAACTCCAAATGTTATTCTTCAATTATCTGCCAGCTTTAAGCAATCGTAGGCTTGCTTTCCTATAGATTGTTGACTCAAATAGCTGAAAAATATGCTTCAAGCTTTCTTTCCAGGAAATCATTTGTGTGATAGGCTTGACTAAAGAAGATACGGAAATATGTGCGAGTGGGAAAAAAGAGAACAGAGGAGATACTTTTCTATGCTATTCTACTCAATAGTAGGGCCTTGCTTACGCTCTTGATTGAGTTAATAATAATAAATGATATTATATGAAGACTTAACTTTTCCTTACTTCATTTTGCTGAGTTCTATTTCGAGATAGTTGATTTTAAGTAGAGACTAAGCTTAAGCTCTTCATCAGGATAAGCATACGAGTTGCGCTGTACGTTCTTCCGTCCGTCTGTTCGTCTACCGTCTGTACATCAGTTCATCTGTCCCCGCGTTTGCCTGTCTTGACTTCCATCTCTCTGTCGGTTCATCCGTCTACCGACATAAATGCATCCGTCCGTCATCCATTCGTCTGCTCGTTCTTCTATCCATTCACATGTTTGCCTGCCTAACTATTTCTCCGGCTCATCTGGCAAGATCCTACTCAATATATATTGTACATAAGAGGAGGAAGGGTTAAGGATTTAGGTTGGTACTGGCTGATCTAGATATATAAAGAGAGTGAGCTCGGAATGGGTCAGAGAAGAGTCTCCACAGCTCTTCATAGACTCTGCTCGCTCTCTCTTTCTCCCACACACATTCTCAATAGCGACTTCCGCTGGCAAAGCACTTGATAAAGTTCTTAACATGATGTTTGCTTAGCTGCTGTCCTCGACTTGGCCAACAACTCCAGCTCCAAATAGCGTTAAATTTATTAAAAATAAACGCCTCTGCATTGCCTTACCTGGCCCGGCCTTACCTAGCCTCACCTCAGCTCGCCCTGTCTTGCACAGTTACTATATACATATAGAGCTCGCTGCTGGGTGCTGGCTGCTGGGTTCTGGGTCTGGGTCTGGGTTTCGTTCAGGCGGAACATCTTGTAAACATACTTAGCTGCAGCTCAGGTGTAATAAGTGCGCCTTCAAGTGTGCCCCGCCCCAGCCAATTGAGCCAAGACGAAGGTCAGGTTGAGGGATTTTTTGGCCATGCCGCTAATTTCTTTCATGTTGCCTGGCTAGAGAGACGGCAAGAGCGAGAGAGCAGAGGGAGGGGCTGGTGGCTTTATAGACTTGGCCTTTTCTCTACCGCGTCTTCAGTTGCCAGCGTCACTTTGTCGTGTATCTCTCACGTTAATTGTAAAGTGCGGCAAATTTGAACGAGCCCCGGACCGGGGCTGTGCCAAGCCAAACTCTCGAGCAGCCACTCCAGCTGAGCCAGGGCGGGTGAGTTGAGTGGGGCGTCAATTTGGCCCAAGCGCACTTTTTTTACGATTTTCACGAGCTCGCTTCCACTTTTTTTTTTTTTTTTTAATTAACTGTGTACATGGAAAAAGTTGTGTTTGCCTGCGTCTTTGACTGACGACGACGATGGCGATGGCGATGGCGACGCGGCCCTTTGCGACTGGCCGGCGCAGTGCGTCGACTGCAGCAGCTCAGGTGGGCAGCGCTGGTTGTTTGACTCTCTGGCTTTTTGGTTTGCATTGCTCAACAGGGCGTGAGCCCAAGTGGCGCTAAATGAACAGCAGTTGGTAATTAAACCCTTTGCCAGCTAATGAACTCCTTGCCAGCCAGCCAGAATCTGAGTGTGGAGCAATCGAGCGGAGCGTGAGTGGAGCGGGCTGTGCTGGTGAGCTGGCGGAGGGAGCGGGCTGCCGCACTTTTATCTCTTAATAGCAGGTAGCAACGTAACTGTAAATATTTAAGTGTTGTCTAACAATTTGCATTGCCTACTTACTGGCGTAAAGCTTTAAGTAGACTTTAAGCCGCAGTAGGAGTGAGAGAGAGAGAGACAGAGAGAGGGAGAGTCTGTTGGCCAGCTTAACGTGTCCCTTCACATCCTTTTGGCCAACGGCTGTCTAACACTTCTCGCATCACAGCGACTCGTTGCCATGGCATAGCATTTCTTTGCAACAGCAGCAGGTAAAAGTTGCTTGTAACCCAAAGCTACACTGATTTTTGACATTTTTCCAACACTGGAGATTAGCTAATTGAAAACTGTTTTCATTCAGCGCAGCAAAATGAAGCTGGTTAAATGTTGAACTAAATATCATACAAATTTGGTAAAGTTGGCATAGGAATAGCTGCCAAGCGATAGCTGAAGCTGCTAACGAGTAAAAGTGAATGAAATTCCATGATATAATATCATGTATAAGACTTGCCTCACATATAAGAATATTCCGGCCAAGTTCAGACAGCTGCATATTGGACAAAGTTACATTCAAATTCAAATCTAAGCTACAACGAAAATTCCACAGAATCTGCTTTACATACGAAAAGCATCAATTGAGATAAACATAGTTAGGAAAATCAAATAGACAGATATTTAAAGTCTGGTTAGTTCAACTCTCTCCAATGGATTTCAGCACTGGAACTAGAGTAGCTAAAGCAATGCATGTTCCAATTAATTCATTATTACTTAAATCTAATGCAGCGAATTGCTTCAGTGAACTAGTTCTTTTGGCATAACAGTTGCTAGTTCTTTTGCTACTATGGCCCTAATTAATTCTAGCTAGTTCACGGACTAACTATGCTAAGCTCCGTTGTCTGGTATCGACTATTTTTAACTAGTTCCGAATATGGCAACACCATATTCGCATGCACTGCGTTAGTTCACGGAAATAGTTCTGTAGTGTTAAAAGCTTTCTTTCTTGAACTCAAATGAATTTGAATGTTTACCAATTTTATTCATCTGCACTGCATTAGTTCACGGAACTAGTTCTTTAAAGTTAAATGTTTTTTTTTCTTAAACTCAAATAAAATTTAGTTTCCGATTTTATTCATATTCACTTCATTAGTTAACGGAACTAGTTCTTTAAAGTTAAATGTTTTCTTTCATAAACTCAACAAAATTGATTTTGTTCCAATTGTATTCATATACACTGCATTAGTTCATGGAACTAGTTCTTTAAAGTTAAATGTTTTTTTGCTTAAACTCAAATAAATTTGATTTTTCCGATTTTATTCATATGCACTTCATTAGTTTATGGAACTAGTTCTTTAAACTTAAATGTTTTTTGCTTAAACTCAAATAAATTTTTTTTCCATTTTATTCCTCTGCACTGCATTAGTTCACGGAACTAGTTCTTTTAAATTAAATGTTTTCTTTCTTAAACTAACAAAAATTTATTTTCCCAAGTTTATGCATATGCTCTGCATTAGTTCACGGAACTAGTTCTTTAATGTTAAATGTTTTCCTTTAAACTCAAATATGAATAAAATCGGAAAAATCAAATTTAGTTGAATATGAATGCACTGCATTAGTTCACGGAACTAGTTCTTTAAAGTTGTGTTCTTTCTTAAACTCAAATTTGAATTTTTTTTAATTTTATTTATGTTCTCTAACTTTGGAACTGGAACTAGCTCTTTAGGATTAAATGCTTATAGTTCTTTAGTGTGCTCAATCAAAATGATCTAGTTTACTTCATTTTTTTAGTTCATTTCAGTATATTTGCAGGTTAGTTGCAATAGATTTAGATAGAGTCTTGATTTGAACTGGTTCCGCTGGAGGCTTAACTAGTTCCAATAGATCTAACTATATTTAATTTCAGCTAATTTGCATGTGTTTCCCACCAGTTCATTCAGCTCGCAGTTAATTTCTTGCTAGTTCCGATTGGCTAAACACTGAACTGGTTCATTAACTTTAAGCTAAGCATTTCTACTGAACTTGTAGCAAATTTAATGTTGACTTAAATTCTGTTTAAATTTTTGCATTCATTTAGTGCCACTGTGCAGCGGTAGCCACTTGGCTTATTCCATTTTGGGACGCCAGGCGACGTAATGAATGTGTGCACATGTGTATCTATCTCACTCTCTCTCTCTCTCTGTGTCTCTCTGTCTCTCCCTGTGTGGTTAGCTACCAGCTAGATACAATGCGGGCCGCACACAGAGCCAAGCTATGCGCTCGGTGTCCCGTCTTGGCCTCGACTCGCATATGAATATGAATTTTATCGAGATTCATGGCAGATGATAATTTTCCCTTGATAACTGTAAACTCGTCTATAGCTCGAAGCGAGGTTGTTGCCAGTGCCAGTGCGAGCAGCGGCTGGCGGGAGTTATGTCTGCATTTGGACCACATGCAGAGCGCGCGTGTGTGTGTGTGTGTGTGTGTGTGTGTGGAGGGGGGTTACATGGTGTTGAGTTTTTTGGCCAACATGTGGAGGGTTTGGGGGTTGGGGATGTGTTTGGTCTGGTTTGGGTCAACCCTCTGCTGAGCTAGAGCTCATTTCATTCATTTGGCTCGTTCATTTCCTTGTGCATTCATTTGCCTTTATAAAATATAAACAGCGTATTAAAATGTATGAATATCCCAAAACAGAATGTGCTGCCCCGCCCCCGCCCCCGTGGCCGAAACCCTTGCAACAGCTAATGTTGATAAGTGAAGTTATGACTTTGCCTTTGGCCTCAGTCCGTCTGGAGTGAGGGCGCTCGCTAGCGTTGGGCGTGTGGGCATGTGGTATGGCTGTAGTGTGTCTGTCGAATCATCGGAATAGTCTCAGCTACTCCCACTCATGTCTCTATTTTTTGGCAGCATTTCATTAAAATTATGCAGCCAGCAAATGTCTGACTTTCTATTAGCATAACAAGCTCAATTTTGATAAATTAAGTGTTTATCCATAGTCGTCGTTCGCTGTGCGCAATTTCAAGTGTTCGCCGCACTAATTTAAAGCACTCCTCACTCCGCACCACTCACACTGGGTTGGGCCCCATACCCCGGCTCTAGGTGTTGACAGCTCAAATATGCCCATGCCCCATCCCCCTCACGGCCGCTCTCAACCGGCAACCGTGCCCAGGGCAGCGTTGACCTTTCACCGAAAAAAAGAAGAGGGTTTCGGGCTGGCCGCATATGCAAATCAGCTCAGCATTTCCGGCAACTCGAACTGTGTGTGAACGAACCTCCGTTCAAGTGCATGCGGTTAGCGTGCTTTGAAGTTAAAACTCAATTACGCAAAATTCTCACACGTTGGCGCCCAAAAAAAAAACTGAATAAAAAAACACAGAGAGAGAGGGAGAGAGAGGGAGACTGGATTAAGGTTGTGGATTGGGGGCAACGCGACCGCATTTGATGTGGGTGCAGTTGGTTCTGGTTGAGCTGTAGCATCAAATTGCAACCGTTTAGCTATCAAGCAGCAGGCATCAGGCATCAGGCAGCAGCTGCTGTTGGCATCGCCATAAAAAACCATTTAGCTAATTGCCTGGCCGCTGCCGCTCTGGCTCATGGTCAAAACACACGCGCGGCCGCACGCGCGCATCGCCACCACCTGGCAACACCTGACAAGCAATGCCAACGCCAACGCCAACACCCAACACCCAACCACCCATCGCCGACCCCATTAGCATTGAAACGCTTTCCATTTCACGGCTGCGAGCAGCAGCATCCGTTTTTTCCTCCTGAATCGAGCATATTTCAGCGATTACCGCAACGGAACGTGAAAAACCAAATGCTTTTTATATAGCTCTCAGCTCCCAGCTCCCAGCTCCCAGCTCAGGTCTTAGTTTAATAGCAGCTGCTTAGCATGCGAATCAAGATTTCTGTGTACCAAATTGAAATAATGAAGCTGATTTTGTGGCATTAAAGAGATTATCGAATGAGCTGAGTCCAAATGGTTCATTAGGCGAACTAAAACAGTTCGATAGAACAAAAGAATATTGGAGTTGCACACACTAGGCAGAGCATGCATATTATATAACAATCAATCTAATGCTCTGTATTGATTGTAATATAAATAAATAAATAGTTCATTGGAACCAGTTCGCAGTTGAACATTACAAAGAATGCTAGAGTGTTCAAGAGAGAGACAGGGAGGTGAGAAGTGAATGAGAGAGAGAGTTAGAGAATCTATGCAAATGAACTAGCCGGAACTAGTAACGAATGAACAAGCTGCTTACCAGTCGAACAGCGCCCAAGGCACAACAAATGAAAGTAGAAATGAACAAATTAGAGTTGTAGCTGGAACACAGATATTTAGAGAATGAAAAGAGCTAATGATATTGATGTGCTAAAGAACTAGTTCCGCAATCAAATCAATTGCTGAGACTGAAGCTGCCATAGAAAGTGCTCAAACTACTTAGAGGCAGCCAATAAAGCTCTTCAGCAGCTCTTGGATTAACTTGAACTAACTGCATAATGAGCAGATAGAGAAGAGGAAGCAGATGAAGAAAAAGTAGGAGAAGGAGTTGGAGAAGAAGCAGCACAAAGAAAGAAATCGCATCGCATAACTAAAAAGGCGTGAAAATCATTTGCATAAATTGATGCCCTTTGATCGACGCAATTGCTGCAAAGACTAAAGCTGAAGCCGAAGCAGATGCTGGATGCGGATGCTGAAGCTGAAGCTGAGGCTGTTGCCAGTTGGAAGGCCACTCGAATGATGGGCCAAGGAGCTGGCATCTAATCGACGGCTGTCATGGGAACGAAAGGCTGGCCAGAGGCTGGGCGAGAGGCGTTGCCAACCGTTTTAGAGGGATGCGCTGCGTGTGAAGTGTTTACGTAGCAGCTGACACGCCCACGCGACGGCCTGCAGTCGGCGTGCAGAGTGGAGCAAGGGGAGACTGAAGCTGAGGCCATTCTAATTTGTCGCCAACGTCAATGGCTGTTGGCTGCTCTTTGTTTGCAGTTGGGCGGCCAAAGAGTGGCGGCTAGAGCGTATGGCCTGACTGCAACTTTTGAAGTGCTCTGTTGGGCACTCTCCATACCCCGCACTGCCCCATCTCCCTCTGCCACTCACTCTCTCTCTGGGTGTGTGTGTTGTTGGGCTCCACTTGAGCCGCCTAAAATGGCACTTTAGTGCCTTTTGGGGCGTGCAAAAACAAAGGCGCCAAGTGTCGTGTAGCGCATTGAGTGGCAACACTTTGCCACATCCCCAATATCAGGCCAGCTCCTCTCTCTCTCTCACTCTCAATGTGCCCCCAGTGTGTGCCTCTGTCCAGGCCATTTTGCCACGTTAAGCATCTTGAAAATTGTGTCAATTTGTTGAAAATGTCGCTAGAGAATTTTGTGGTGTGATTTTCGTTTATATCACATTTTTTTGCTGCTGTTGCTGTGCCCTGTACCCTGTAGCCATAAAATGTAGCCCAAGTGCGAGTGCCTTAAGTAAATATTAGATATAATAGAGACGTGGACTGAGCTGTGAGTCCTGAGTGTGAAGCAGACACCTAGCAGCTGTTTCTTTACAGGGTATCTCCTAGGGCAGCCTTTGAGCATGCATTCGTGTGTGCTTTTTTTTTTTTTTGCAGCTTTCATTATTGTCGACAAGTGACAAACTTTGACAATGGGCGTTGGTCAATTGCATTGCCTGGACAGTTCACTAGATCTGCCCGAAAAAGTATGCTATAAAAAAGTAAATATCAATCTAGCTGACAGAACTGGCCAGCGCAAAGGGACGGAGTGAGGGTATGTGTGTGTGTGTGTGTGTGGGCAGCTGAAAATGAGTTTTTCGCTACGCTAGAACCGCAACTTATGCTTTAAAGTGGATGTTATGAGCATGTTGAGTGCCAGAACGCCTGCGGGGTAGGCGTTTTTGTCGACAGACCTGAAACCCGCAGTGGCAGTGGCAGTCGCAGTGCCAGACCCGGCCCGAACCGGAAGCCCTTACACACACTCAGAGAGAGAGAGAGAGCGATTTGCTGGCAAAAGGGGCAACTGCGAGAAGGAGCGAATGAATGGAACAGCTGTGGCCATTTCCTTTGCCAAGGCTTTCGCTTGTTTTCTGCTGACCAGCCACAGCAGCAGCAGCAGCAGCAGCAGCCCCTTCACCTGCCACAGAATTGAGCCGTTGCTGGACGCACATTAACACACATTGTGCGTTGTCCTTGTGGCAGTTCACCAAAAAAAAAAAAAAAAAAATGCTGAAAGAAAAAAAATTAAAACAAGCTCTGCAAAAAATATGTGGAAAAAAAGAGGAATCCGCAGCACAAATGATCCATGTGTGCGTGTGTGTGTGTGTGTGTAAGGGTTGTGTATGCGAACGAGTGTGTTTGTCCTTTTTACGAAAATCTGATTAAAATATTTGAGTTTGCCTTTTAATGTGATTTTTGAGCATAGTAAAAAGCCAAGTTTGAAGCCAAGCCAAAAGCAAAAAGTTCACAAAATACCTACCCAACCAGCTCCCCGCCCATCGCCCCGCTGGCAATACAACTTGTAGTCCGAGTCCGAGTCCGAGTGCGCATCCGATTCCTGTCAAGGGGTTGCTTAATGTAACTGCTGCCTCGTTTAGTTTTTCTGCCATTTGTTGTCCTTTTGCGCTGTCCACAGTATCTTCTTTTGATATCCTGCAAATTACAATGACAACTGAGCATATGCGTGCTTTTAAATTGTCAAAGTAAGGCTCCATCATTCAAGTACATGCTTAACACTACGAAGCACTCTCTTCTCCAATTTAAACAGATTTAGCTACTATTAGCTAATTGATTAAAAGCACTATTAATTCACTATTCATGCTTAAGTGAATTTAAGTGCATCTTGCTAACTCACTTTCTCCCATTAAGAGTGATTAGCAGTGCAAAGTCTCAACTCAAGCTAGATCTAAGCAAAACTGTTTTTACTTACTCCATTTTAAAAGTTGCTTGCTTCACTTGCTGAGCTCAGCGCAGCTTAGCTGCTATTATGTGCTCTTCTTCCACGCTGCGTGTTTCCATTACTTTCAAAACATATGGCCGTCTCGCTTGCTGCTATGCGCCTACACAGATCATGGCTCGCTGTACACTACAGATATACATATGTATATGTCCATCTCGCTTACGCAAACGAACGCAGCTTGGCTCAGCTATGCGTTGCAAAGCTGCTCTTGCTTGCGCACTCTCTGCATTGCTCGCGAAGATAGCGTAGGCCATTTTGTTTATGTTTAGTGCAGCGATCGGCCATGCAAATGTGAGTAAGCGGGACGGCTATACTGATTTCAATGAATATTTCTCTAATTGGTCAGCTTTTTAATGGCGGCTAGCTCAAAGCGTATGAAGAGTTTGTTTGAATTCTTTACTAATGGGTAACTATTAGTCAGTATGGTGCTTATTTAATGCCACCATTTGTTACTGGACAGTTGTGGCATTTGCTTTGCATGAGCGTAAAGGGATGTCGCTGCATTTGAAAGCAAAATAAAATACAAATAATGTGAATGTAATGAGCAAATATCTTTGTATAAAAGGGCCAGAGAAATCGATAGATCGCAGGCCGATCGACCCAATCCAAGTACTCAGCTGCCCAGCCACGACAACCAACCCCGCGGCACGCCCCTCTGCTCATGTGAACTTAATTAATTAAGGCCCACGGCCGACAGCTGCTGGACCCAAAAACCAAAACCCAAAATCAAAAAAAGCCCCGGCAAAAAATGGAAGATGAGAAATCACTCAAGTGTTCATTAATGCAAATCAGTGTCTCTAGTGGGCTGTGTGTGCCTGTCTGGCTGTGTGTGTGTGTGTGTGCTGTGTGTGTGTGAGGCAGGGTAGAGTGTGGGGTAGAGTGTCTCTTACTCACACATCTCGCTCTGCTTCTTATTTGTCCATCATAAATTTCTTGGGCTGCGTTTTCTTTCAGCTGCCTTTTGACTTGACGTTTTGTTTGTTAATTTGTGAAAACCCAAAAGAGCGCCGAGGCAGGGGATGAGTAGCTGTGCAATGGGATGGCTGGGTGGTTGGACGAGTCGAGGCTGACTGTGTGGCCATGTGGCTATAATTTGTTGACGTTTGACTTTGTGCGTCGTCTAATTGTTGGCGACGTGGCAACCAAAGACCCACTGCTGCCCCCGCTGGAGCCAAATGCAATGCAGCACGCCAGGCAAAGGGAGGCTGAGGGTGGCTGATGGTTAGTAGACCGCTGGTCACTTTGATGTGGCGCCGCTGTGGGAAACGCGTAATTTACTTGTTGTTTTTTTTTTCCCCTCAGAATTTCTTTTTATATATTTACTTTTGTTTTTCCTTCTGACATTTTGCATTTATTTTTATAACAAGTTTTTGCCCAGGCGACACGCTAATGAACTGATTATGCAGCCGATGGGTTGGCAAGGCGGGGGGCAACAGAAACTGTTAAATGTAATGTCTAACAGGCAGCTGAAGTTGGCTTTTAAATGCAAATCTGTTGTAAGCACACATAGAGAATCACACAGAGTGAGGACTGAGCCAAGCTACAGTTAGACAGAGAGATTACACTTGCCCTTAAGCATTTACGGAGCGTAAGTAAGTGCCAGAAGTGGAATATTAATTTTCCTTGGACGCATCCACAGCGAACGTGCAGTCATGCGTGGCCAAAACAGAGCCGCTCACTGACTCTCTCTATGTGTGTGTGTGTGTGCGTGTGTGTCCAATGCAGGACACTGGACATAAAAGCCTTGGGAATGTTGAATAGTTGAAAATTCGTTAATGGTCACTGCGCTCGACAACAACAACAACAACAACAAAGGCTGAACAACTTCAATCTACAAATTCGAAATTTCAAGCCAGCTCAGTGCCAGGCGCAGTGCAAATAACTATGCCTGCGTATGTGTGCGTGCGTGTGTGCCTGTGTGTGTGTGTGCACATATGTGCACATATTTTCGGCAAGTTAAAGTTCTTAGAAATCCTTGAGTGCACACAAAAACAAATAAACAACGAAATAGACAAACAAAATGGTCGCCCACGGCTCATGGGGTTAGGCATTTGGAATTGAGAGAGAGAGAGAGAGAGGGAGAGGGAGAGTGAGAGAGTTATGGGGTTACGGTTTAGGGGTCGAGCATGACCGCTTGGGCGCTCGGCCATGTACTGTGGTTAATTTGTGTGCTTAAAAGCGCTTTACGACTTTGCTATTGCAGTCGCCAGCTCGTCCAAGTCGAAGTCGAGCTAAAGTTGGAGTCGGTCAGCAGCAGGAGCAGCAGCAGGAGCAGGAGCAGGAGCAGGACTATCCAAATTTATGTGCATTGCAAGTGTCAAACTATTGCTACACATAAGTACACACACACACACACACACACGCAGACACACACACACGCACAGACAGGTCGAAACTATGCAATGTGTGTGCAACTTGTGCTTAGGAATTTCTCAATTTTCTTAAGCTATATAAAAACACACAGTGGTGCAAGAGTGCCTGACGTAAAGGCCACACTTAAGCTTGGCATGATGCGAATTTGACGCGCTTAAATTGCTTATGTATTTTCAAGCAACTCTCAATTGCAATCAGCAGCGCATCAGCATAATTTGCAGCTTTGCTTACCACTGTGCATTGACTTGGCATATGTGCACCCTGCAGACGACACACGGACATCTGCACAGCAGAGACAAAGATAAGCGAGAGTCAAAGCACAAGTGGAAGCTGCTGGCGAAGGCAGCGGCAAACTCAAAGTCAAAGTCAAAGTCGAAGATGTCTGTCGCAGTCGCTGGGTTCTGGGAATGAATGACTTGAAATTGAAATGCGATTACATGACCAGGACACGCATTTAGAGGCGGCTTAGGCCACGCCAAGGACAGGTCAAGCGCTGGCCAAGACACAGCCCCAGACTCAGCTCCAGACATGGGCAATTGTTTGACTTGGCCTCGTGCTGCTCGGCTGGCTGCATTGCCGGCATTTCGCCCATAGACTTGACTCACAAAACCTAACGCCAGCTGCCTCGTCTCGTGGCTGCTTTTAAATTTCATTAGTTTAGTTTTATTGCGCAGCAAGCCAAAAGCAAATTTGTCCCTTTTTTGCATATGTTCGGGCTGCACCTTAAAGGTTTCACTTTCGGCTTTAATCGCCAAAATTTGCTACAAAAATTAAGCGCAAACGATAATGAATTGTGCTTAAAGCGCAGCAGACTAAAATGTAAGGGTGGAGGCGAACACATACCCTGTAAATTTGAACTTTTTGCTCTATGAATTCACATAGCAAAGTTTTTTTCGTAGCTCTCTCGGAAATTTATAGGGTAGATAGCGTCGTCTATAATAAGACTGCTAGCTCATCATCAAACTCTGCTGCTGCAGCTCAGTTAGTCAGCTAAGCTCGCTCAAGAGTTCCCATGCCTGCTCTAGCTCTTATAGTCTCCGAATACCATTTGATATATCAAAGGTCTTTCAAGTCAACTCATCAGCTGGTTAAGCTCACGCACTTGCCTAGCCCATAGGGTATTTTCGAAGAAGATGTCTTCACATAAATCGAGGGCGCTGGGGCGTCATGATTAAGGGGTTCGCTTCTTGTCGCTTCTAATTTTTATTTTTATTTTCATTTTCATTATTTTTGTATATATATTTTTTTTTGTCGCGTTGCTCTCTGGTTGTGTTTGGCTGGTATCCCGCGGATACTTCCGCTTAACGGTTACATTTATAATTACATTTTAATTAGATTCATTCGGCTGTAAAGTGTCCCTTTGTGTGATTTTGCCGCCTGGCTCGCTGGTCCGCTGGTCGCCAGGCTGCTTAATGAACGAATCCTTGAAGCCAACGCTCGCCCCGGTCTCAATCTCAATCTTAAGCCGCCTCGCCCCAACCGCGGCAAGCGCCATGCCCATTTGGCCGCAGCTCTCTGCATCCACAGCGCCTTTTCATTCGATTTCCAATTTACTTATTTTTTCCATACTCTATCTGCAGGTCCATCAAGCTATGACAATGACAATGTCATCTTTGCAGAGACAAGCTTTGTTAGGGTATTCCCGCTGTCTGTATACACTCTCAGCTCTGTCGCATTTTTTCTATCGTCCTTCCATTTAGCTGGTTGCCCTTTTCAGTTGTTTTTTTCTTGCCTGGGTGCCCTCCGCTGGCAGCTGCATTTTTAATGACTCTGATTTATTAATGGCGGCCCGCTGATTAAAGCCTATCCGCCCCAACCGCCAGCTGGGCCCACGCCAGGCCCAAGCAGCCCTTAGCCTTATATGATAGCTAAAAATCTAAAATTGGACAATGTTTTTGGCGGTGTCTTCGACCTGGCAACAACAGCAACAATGAAGGCAACTCTTTAGACGCGATCTAAATACGGTTTATGGCCAGCAAGAATGCGAGCAGGAGGCGGGGCATGATGCTATGGTTAAATCTCAGGCAGAGTTTGCGCTGGGCGGCCAAACGCGACGACGTGCGACGCCGCTTAACTGTTTAATAACTTTTGGCTGGTTCTTGTCTGCCTTTGGCCAACCCATGTGAGCGAGAGACGCCAGGCAGGACGACGGCGACGACGACGACGACTCATTGTCTCTGGTCTATGGGAACGGCTTGAAGTTCCACGTCGTTGATTTTATTAGTCTCTAGCGAACAATTCGAAAAATTTGTACCGAGAAAAATGCGTTGTTTTTTTTCTATCTTCCTATTTTCCTATTTTCCTTTCGTTTTATACGCTGGCGTCGCCTTACCATTGTTATTGCTGTGCTTGTAGCCTTTGAGCCCCCAAAAATAGTGGAACAGGAGACGCGACTCGGCGCTTTAGCAACTCGAATCCAATAGCAGTCGATTGTCCTAGAAATTCCTTGCCAGTTGTTGTTGCCGCTGTTTGTCCCGGGCAAAAGGATTGCGAGCAACGTATTTGGCCTTGGTGCGAGGCTTGCGGATTGCGGATTCAGGATTTGCGAACTAACGACTGCGCCATGTCAGCCAAGAGGGGAGCTAGGCTGTCGTCTCGGCCACATTTACTTCGTCTTCGTCGCGGCGCCTTCTAATGGCAACTTGTTAAATTGTAAAATTGGAAAACAAGTTGTTTTCGTTCCTTTTATTAGGTTGCCGCCTCAATGCGCGCGCGCCCACTTGCCATGCCACGCGCCTCGCCACGCCCACGCATCCAGTGAACAGACATCAATTGCATTAGAGCCAACCCATCACAGCCTTTGCCACATTCACATGCACATATAGTTGTATATAGATATATCTCCGCTCCGCTTCCTGCCATGGGCCATTTAGCTTTAAATTTAAGCCGCGCCGCGACACGACTAACGGCCCAGAGGCGTAACTGTTGCCCAGCTGATGCGCGAAATGCGAAATGCGAAATTCCCCCCGTCGAATGCAATTCTTAAAGCTACACAATCGCAGTTCAATTATCATCTATATCTATATCTATATCTATATCTATATCTATATCTATATCTATATCTATATCTATATATCGATATATCTATATCTAACTATATATATTATAACTGAAGTGAATGCTTCATATGCTGAATCATATACCTCGCACTACTCGCATACATTATATACTCCCAATTTCTTCCATTTTCATAATTCTATCCATAGTTTTAGCACTTTCTCTATATATATTTTCTCTTCTATATTTTCAGTACTTCTGCTTTAGGTCTGCTCTTGCATCAAATCAAATTTAGTTGCTCCTAGCTTCAGACCTATGCCGTCTCCACATAGATGCAGACTTTGGCACAGTTTCGAAGCCAGCTCGAGTTGAGTTTAGTTTTGGGTTTGCGACTCTTAAAGCTGCGCTCGTTCGCTCGTTGCTCGGGCAACTGCAGCTGTCGGCAACGTGGACAGGAGAAACTTCAAAAGGCGCCAAGTTTTGCTTTTTAATTTCTTTAGCCGATAATGATGTTGATAACGATGATGATAATGGCAATGAGTTTGTTGTTGTTGTTGTTGCTGTTGTGTCTTGGCTGTGTGTCAAATAGGTCGCTGGCTGCTCATTTGGCTCATCTTAGCAGTGGCGAGTCCTTGGCGCCGTGTTTGATTTCAAAGTATCGCTAGAGTCCCTTTCAAGTGCACAGGACACTGCCACGCCCAGCACAGCACAGCCCATTCACCTGTCTTTTGGCTTTAAACGGATTTTGGCAAAAGGAATTCGCAGCGCCCAGAGCAACTCCAGTCGCTGCCTGGTGTCATAAAACGTCATCGTGCTTGGGGTTGACTCGAGTCGTCTCTCCCTCTCCCTCTCTAAGTTAGTTACGCAGCATGCAGCTGGCTGGACAAGTTTGTGGGCTGTGGCGCCGTAATTAGCTGCCACTTGAAGGCAAAGCAAACAAACAAAATAAGCAAACAAAAGTGTAAAGTGCAAGACACTAAAAATGCGTACAGAGCGTGGCCGGGATAAAGGGAATCGCTGAGTGTGGAAAGGCCAAACAGAAATGGAATTGGGATTGGGATTTGCTAGAGTAGTGTGGCTGGGGAGCTGGGGGGGCTGGGCGTTTGCTTAGCTGCTGCGTGCAACGAACTTTTTGTCTTCGCTTTCATTAATTTGGGATAAATGAAAGCCACAGCCACATGCGTGTCTGCCCAAGCGAGTGTGTGTGTGTGTGTGAAAAGGTTTTTAGCAGCAGCTAGCACTGCCCCTATCCCTGCCCTACCCCTGCCCTGCCCTGCCCTGCCTCTGCTCTAGTCACTGCCCCATACAACGCATTGATTAAGTCTCAATAATAAAACAAACGAAACGAAATGAAAGCCCCAAAGCAAAGCCCAAAAAAATTCCAATTTGGAGCATTTTAACAGCAACTCGCATAGCTCTGGGCTCACCTGCCCATGCTCAACTGTGTGTGTGTGTGTCTAGCTTTAAGCTACTGTTTAATGGCATAGTCTGTGCGGCCATAAACAGCAACAGCAACAGCAACAGCAACAGAGTGGAATCAACTCTCTCTCTCTCTCTCGCTCTCTCTCCCTCGCCCATGGAAAATCTGCTTCACACAAAAATCCTTTGTTTAGCCAAATGCCTATTAAATAGACATTTAAAATGAGAAACGTTTCGTTGTGCGCATATTAAATTAAATTGATATCGAATCAATTTAATTCTCTTGCTGTAAAGGCTTCACTTGACTAGGATTTCCTAATGTCCTCTCTCTCGCTCTTCACTAGAAGCAATCATAACTAAAGTTTATGTGTTGAGTGAATCAATTCACTTTGACTACATTTGAGCAGCTTTTGCCTGGAGCTAAAGCCTGTAGACTTTGCTCGAGAATATATAATAACTATTTATAGGTAACTATATCTTAGCTTTATCGTCTATCTCTTGCCAAGTAAAGCAAGTCCAATAAGTACAAAATCGTCGTTGTATTTCCTCGACTTTATTTAGTGCAAAAAGCTGTGACTTTCCATTTCGTAGTTAAATGTACATACATTCGTAATGCAAAGAATGTAGAAAGAATAAACCCCGCTTGCGAACCAGTAGGAGAACTGGAGTCGGAGTTATGCTATTAACAGCGCATAATGCTGTCCATAGCATAGCATGTCGACGTGACGGAGGAGCAGCTATTGTTAATGCAATCTGACAAGAGCTTAGTCTTGCTTACACGTATGCCAAATATATTTATGCTTGAGCCTAATCGAGCTGAGCTAGACATTATTCATATATTGGCTATATATATTATAGCTATGCAAATTTGTTAGAGCATTGATAGATAATCTTATGGTATATCAATGATATATAAATGATATTATACAAATCTTTAGCTGCAATAATAATGAAGAACAGTTAGAAGAACGCAGCGTAATACGAAGCCTATATGCTCGCTTTACGCTACAGACGAACGAGCATAAAAAACGTTTTGGAATTTGCTTGAAATTGATTTAAGACAAAAGTCTTAATAGCCGTGTTTCTATGGTGTGCGTGTGTGTGTGTGTGTGTGTGTGTGTGGCTGGCTTAAAGCTAGAGTTTATGAGTTACTTGGGGTTGACTTTGTGCAGCTTAACTTACAAGAACCTGATGCTGCACATGTATATAATAACCCAAGATGTATAGCTATATATACTTATAGATAGAATAGTGAGAGAGAGAGAGGGAGAGAGTGAGAGAGTTAGCTGAGAATTGGCATTGTGTGTGCGCACATCACTTGAAAATTCGATTAAATGCTGCAATTTAATGCCTGTGCCAGAGACCACCACACACACACACACACATACACAGAGAGATAAGAACTGGTTAAGGTTTGGGCATGGGGGCGTGGCTGTGGGCTGGCAAAGTGAACGCATAATTAAATTACGCAGCGAGCAGCAGCAGCAACGAAAGAGTTAGACAAATAAGCTCAGGTATTAACCTCTGGCACGCTAACACACACCTACACACACACACACACATACAGTGAGAGATAGAGTGTGTGCAGACAAGAGCCCAAGGAGCTGCTAGTGGAGCCTCCATTGTGCGCCACAGCGTTCATTAATTCGATTTCCATAACAATTTATTCATAAGACAATGTCTGGCACCGTTATTTTATCTCTGGCGATGTGCGGTAACGGTAACGCCACTTAGCTACCCAAAAAACAACCCCGACCACCATAAGCCAGCCCCACGCCAGCCCCACACCAACACCCAACAACGCCCCACAGACAGCCCGCCGCTGCAGCAGCTTGTCTGCAATCCTTTTGCGCCAAGGCGAATGTCGAGGGAAACGCCATAAAATATTTTTATGTGCGAACACTCTATAAATGCGTTGAGGAGCTGCCAGAGGATATGCTGCTGCTGCTGCTGCTGCCTGCTGCTCTTGTGGTTGCTGCTGCTGCTGCAGTGGCTGTGGCAGTGGCAAGTGGTGCAAAAATTATCTTCAACACCTTCGAACTTTAAAATTAAATGAGGATTAGCGCCGACAACGCACAGAGCGCACCCAGAGTCTCACAGGTGTCTCTTATGCGTGCGTCTCTGTGTGCAGGTGTGTGCGTAGGTGTGTGTGTAGGTGTGTCGCTGCTTTTCATTAAAGCACTTGGGGGATCTTTGCTGTCTGCCTCAGACCCTCAGCTTGGCCTTACTTTAGTTTTATGCCGCTCATTTGCATTTTTTGTTGGGCAGAGCTGATTTATAGACACACAGACACACACACACACACACGCACACTCACACATACAGAGGCAACTGCACTCTGCTGTCTGTGCAGTTTCTTAAAGCGCACTTTTTGCGGCTTCGCATCGCTTGGCAACGCGCTCAACTCAGCAAAAATCTAAAGCTGAGAAAAAAAGGGAAACAAGTAAAGGGACTTTTAGTCGAAAATGTTCAACTAAAAGATACCCTAAATAGCTAGCTGAAAACAAATTGTTATTTAGAAAATAGTAATTCAAACTAATATAATATATATATAATCATACAAAAATTATATCCAATGAAATGCAAAGCAAATTTATTACCGTATAAAAATCAGCGTCCAACGAGAGTCTTCACAGCAATTAACATGTCTTCGCATCTTTTCATCCCACTCTGGCATTGCAAGTACTCAATCGTAAGAGACGAATGCAAGACAAAGACAACAGCTGACAATTCAATGCAATGCAATAGACAACGCTGCTTCTTCTTACAGCTCGCCAATAAGAAAGCACGCAGCTAAAAGTGTAATGGCAATTGCTGTTCTATTTATAGCATGCCAATGGACTAGCATGCATTCGCTGCTATGTGTGTGTGTGTTTGTGTGTGCATGCATAGAGCGCGCTCTCTGTCTCTCTACCTTGCCTTGCGCTTGGCGTTAAGATTTTGTTATTTGACCAATCAATAGATTCAATAACTGCTGAGAACAATTCTACGTATTCCATTGAATATGATTATATTTTAATTTAAATGAGTTTATAAAATGTCGAAGGGAAATTGCGATAATTGAAATCTAAGCAAAAGAGAAGACGATGGCTAGCTTGTTTATTCTAATTATCATTATATACTATATACTTGTGTGCTTAGCCTGGCTTTCTTCTGTTGCCCCACAGCACATTTGAACCTGTTCTCACTCACTTTGCAGGGTATTAAAATAGGTAAAGAAAAGTGGGAAAAACCCGCCAAAAGTAATAAGAAACAGGCAGCAAACAAAAAGGCCAAAAGGCAATTACGTGCATTTTGTTGTCGTTGCTGTTGTTGGCCATATCAGTGCTGCCACGCCCACAACAAATTAGTTGTATGCAATGCAAGTGCCTGGCACCGCATCAGCCACGCCTAGCCGCCTGTTCGCCCCCTTGAAATTCTTTTCGCCCGTGCAGGCACTTTATTGCGCCTGTCGATTGCAACATTTCCCATCTGATTTTTTTTTTCGACTTATGAATACTTGTCTTCAAACGTGGCATATTAGCTTTTCAGATGCTCCACTGCTATCAGATTTAGCTCAAAGATTTTATAGCCATTGCTATAGTCAAGATCGTTTGAAGTAGTCATGTATACCCGTTTCAGCTGTAGTAGTCCGGCATATGAACACAATCTGCTCGTTCGAAAATGCAGACGAGTATGGCGCAATCAGCTAGACTCGGTTTTTATGATGATTTCATTTTTGCATGTCGTGCCTTCAGATTGAGCAGGAGGCAAAACACTTTGCCAAATTGGCCAAGAAATGCCGACGAGTCAATAATATAACAACAGCAACAACTGAAGCAACTGAAGCAACCCAGACGACGCCCTTTGCCCTTTTTCTTGGGCTTTTTCTTCTTTTTGATTGAGGCCCGCCTTTGCTTTAGTTTAGCTGCATTTGCAGTTGTGGGCCAGGGACATGTGGCCTCGGGCAACAATTTGATTTGTTTGCCCAGGCCGAGCTGAGCTGCAGCTGCAGCTGCTTCAAATTAAATTAAATGAAAATCAACGAAAGCCAAACGATAAATGAAAACAAATCTAACGAAATAATGTTACGACATGGCTGTCACAGACATTGTCAACGATAAACTCCACACAAGTAGATAAAGAGCGAGACAGACGAAGAGAGAGAGAGAGAGAGAGAGTGACAGATAGATTTAGAGTATATTTTTGGCTGTTGGCGAGTGACCGACTGGCTGATTGTAATTATCACAAGCTGCCAGTTTTTCTCTTGATGCTCGTTATCTCTATATACTCTCTTAATTGTTTAGAATTTCTTTGCCCAAGATCTAAGGTTAAATTCGTAAATTCTCTTTCAACAGTTGATCGTCTTTTTGATATGCTGATTAATAACGTTTCTTTGATACATGTCGCTTACTCGCTGCTCACTTATAGTTTACTCGTTACTCTCATTTGTTTACCCACTCATTATTCGCTAATACTTCAAAAATACTTCCATATATTCAACTCTCAACTATGTGCTATCCACTCTATCTTTATCACTATATTTGTCTCTGCTCTGTACTCGCTACTTTCTCTCTCTGTACTCGCTACTTTCTCTCTCTATACTCGTTACTTTATCTTTCACTTTACTTTATCTTCACTCCCTACTCTTAACAAGCTCATTTCAGCTCTTCAACTTTCAACTCTGTAGTCGTTACTCTATGCTTACAAATCTTGATTCTCTCTGTACTCGCTATACTCTCATCGTTACTCTATACTCGCTACTCCAGACTCTTTACTCTCAACTCTGTACTCGCTACTTTCTTCTCTCTAGTCTATATACGTAAATTTCTACTCGCTACACTCTACTCTCTACTTGCCACTTTCAGCTGTCTATTCTCTACTCGCTACTCTATGTTCACAACTTTCCACTCGCTACTCTCAAAATGCCCTTTTCAACTCTTCGCGGTACTACTCTCTACTCTTTACGACTAGCAGTCAACTCTGTGCTCGCCACTCTAGATTCGCTACTCATTACTCGCTACTCATTACTCCCTACTCATTACTCGCCACTAATCCTTTTTCATTTGCTTCTTATCGGACAGCTTTTCATACTCGCTTCTCATCTTTCATTCTCCTCACTCGCAAACCACTTTAAATCACGCTCGTTCGTCCAGCCGCAACTCCCTCACTCACATCGCATCATTCATTCATTGCATATCTCGCAGCTGACACAGAGTTGACATCCTGCAGCATGTCACTCGCTGCTAGCGACACACGCTGCCCTTCACTCGGCGCTCACTCGTTCATTGTTTGAATTTCATGGCTGTGGAGCAGGGGTAAATACAATTACATACATCGTACATCGTCTTGTTAACTGAATCTGGATGTGCATGTGGATGTGGATGTGGATGTGGATCTGGTGCTGGCTATGGGTCTGGCACTGGGTCCATTTCACGGCGCCGCCACCAACAGCAGCCGTAGCAGCAACAGAAACAGTGGCCAACGCGACATCCGCTTCCTGTTCCTGGGTATGGCTGGCTGGCTGGCTGGCTCTATGGCTGGCGAGCCTTTGCGCTTTTTGAAGCCTTTTCACAGCATTGGACAAAAGAAATGCTGACAATGTCTGCCTGTCCAGGTTTGTGTTCCGCTATTTTTCTTTCATTCTATTTTCATTTCTTCTCCTTTTTTTTTTTTGTGACTCTTTTGTGTGACGCCAGCAGCGCTTTTATGTGGCCCATTGCCCAGCCAGACACACACACACACACACACATGCATATACTCCCACACACATGCACAACAAGTATTACAAATTTCAATTAGCGACATGTGCGCTGCTGTGCTTAAAGTCATCCAATGACTGCAAATGTAAATTGAATTTATTTTATTTTCAATTTTATTTATTTTTCTTTTTCAAATAGAATTTCTCATATAGGCACTCATTATTTAATTAAGATATTTCTTGAGTTCTCACTCACATTTCACTTGACTCTTGCACTCTAGAATCAACTCATTTCGGACTCTTTTGAAGCCCTACTTGAATCTATGACTGTGACTGTGACTGTGACTGTCACTGTGACTTATACTGTGACTGTCACTGTCACTGTCACTGTCACTGTGATTCACTGTAACTGTGCATTAATATTTATTTAGATGGCTTTGCGCTTATTATGTGGACACTTACATTGACTTGAAGAACTTTTCACATTGCTCTCGGTCTGACTCTCCCTCTCTCCCCCTCTCTGTCTCTCTCTCTCGCTCATTCATTCCTTGTCTTTGTTTGCCTTGCGAAATGTTTAATTTATATTTCGCCGACTGCTGCTTTGGCGAGCACAAAATTTTAATGCACTCGCCACTCTCGGCACACAGCATGAGTCTCCAGCAGTTCCCGCTGCTTGCCCAGCGGGGCAGCAAAAAAAAAAAGAGAGAGAGAGAGAAGAAAAAGCGAGTCTAAATGGGAAAAACAAAAACGTATTTACCTCAAATTAAACATTATTATGCGAAGGCCAACAGCTCGAGGACAGGGCAGCTATTTCACAGATTTCCTCTTGGCATGAGCCGGGGCCGCCTGGCCATTGTTGGCTGTTTGCCGCTGCTCGCTGGTCATTTGAGGGCAGCCGCAGGTGGCGACCGCACACACACACACATGTACACACGTTGACCGCAGTAAATCACGCCGTTAAATGGCGGCGACCACTGGACTGAGTCGACTCCTGTCCACACCTCCTGCTCCTGCTCCTGCTCCTGCTCCTGCTGCTGCTGTTGCTGCTCCACTGACTCTGGCAACGACATATGTGCGAAACGCGCGCGCGCTCACTTCAAGCACGTCCTGGACACAGCGGCCAACGGCTAGTGGGCAACGAGTCCCGGGGTCCTGTGTCCTGGGTCCTTGGGTTCCTGCATTTGTCGAGGCACTTCCCGTTGGCTGGTCAGCGACGCGAACGCGAGTGTGGACGCAAATGTGTGCTTTGGGCGGGTCATTCGCAGCCTTAATGACATGGCCACACACACACACACACACACACACACACAGGAGCACACACACACTCATATGACACCCTCATACCGCTGCAATGCCCCCCGCCACCCCGCACTCGGCACCCCACTCATTCATGAGAGTTTATTTTGTAATTAACGCCTGACGCCTGTTGCGCCTCTGCACCTAAGGAGTCGGGGCTGGAGTCGAGCTCATTCTTTCTGTTGTTAATGACGTTGACAGGCATTAGAGTGTGTGTGTGTGTGTGTGTGTGTGTGTGTGTGTGTGTGTGGGTGGGTGTATGGAACAACACACACACACTGGTCTAGAGATGGGCGTCAACGCGTGGCAGTTGCGAATTTTATGCGGGCGCAGCGAGAAGCAAAAAAGTAAAGAAGCGAAGTGAGAAGCTATATGAGAAGAATAGTCAAAGGAAGTCAAACCTAGAAGCTAACAGAGATATATGAACATCGAGGCAAAGTTCAGGAGTAAATGAAGAGCATGGGATATAATAGAGATCGAGGCAAGGCAAGAAAACAATAGAGAGAAGCTTTATAAGAAGCTAAAGGAAGTCCTAGAGAGACAAAGAGACAATCAGACAGTGAGCGCTTAACAGAAGGATAAGTCAAAGGAAGAAAATGTTAGATTACACCAAACATAACTTATCCAGCTGCCAAGTACAATAAGATAAAGAAGTTTAAAGCAAAAGGAAGAGAGAAGCACAGCAAGCGCAGATCAAAGACAGTTGCCAAAGTGAAATACAGATACCAAAGCGAGAAGCTACAAGTAAAAGTAGAATGACAATTAGCTTAAGCGAGAAGCGATAAGAGAAGTTTCCAACTGAAGTCCAGTAAGAGTGCAGGAAGAAACTTCAGGCTAAAACTGCATTTAGAGCCGGAGTTTCAGATGACGATTAAGAAGAGAAGCGCAGCGCGAGAGGCAAAAATTGAGACAGCAGTTAACAAAAGTGAGAAGCGCTGCAAGAAGCTGCAAACTATGGCAAAATTATTGAATACTTAAAAGAGAAGCGCAGCAAGAAGCTAAGTGAGAGGCGCAGCGAGCAGCCGCAAGCTGAGGGAGAAGCTGGGAAGATGCGATATAATCGAACTAAGTGAAGACCTCAGGGAGAAGCGCAGAAGCAATAGTAACAGAGTTGAGCGAAGTAAAGCAGCTAAATAAAAAGTGCAGCGAGAAGCAGCAAGCTGAGGGAGAAGCTGGGGAGATGCGATATAAGCGAAGACCTCAGGGAGAAGCGCAGAAGCAATAGTAATAGTGTTGAGCGGAGTAAAGCAGCTAATTAAGAAGTGCAGCGAGAAGGGCACTGAAAAGCACAGAAGAGTTCACTGAGCAGCCAGGCGAAAGCAGCTAAGCGAGAAGCGCTGTCAGAATGGAGCAGCACAATGTAGTGAGAAGCCAGGCGAAAGCAGCTAAGCGAGAAGTGCAGAGCGAGCTTGGCGAGAAGCGCTGTCCGAGAAGCGCAGTGGAGAGAGAAGTCAGGCGAGAGCAGCTATGTGAGCAGCGCACTCAGCATAGCTTCAAGTGAAGCGATTAGAGAATCAAGTAGAACAGATAAATATATAGTATAGTAATATATAGTAATGTAAACGCACTTGTTCGCTTCTCTCTGCACATTGTCGCTGCACTGCAGGCCAGCAAGTTCATCTCTATCACGCACACGCACTCTCTCTCTCTCACACACTCATTCATTTAGCTTTTTTTACTGCTGCATGTTCGTCCAGCCTGCTGTGGGCGTTGCAAGTGCTGTAGTTGCCCCAACCATGCGCAAGTCTCACGCCTGTCAGTGCTGCTGCTGCTGCTGCTGCTGCTGCTCCTGCTCCAACTCCATTCGCCATGTCCTTGTGGCAATTTGTGTAGCTCGTTATTGTCGCTGCTTTGCGAGTTAATTTGCGGCATATGAACTGTGCGCATGAAATGAATTGAATGGAGCGTTGAGTGTGCGAGTGTGTGTGTGTGTAGTGTGAGAGGTGTGATATGTATAGGTGTGTATAAGTATGTGTGTGTGTAGCAGCTGCTGTTGTTGTTGCTGTTGCTGTTGCTGTCTGCAATGCCGTCGTAGCCGCCAACAGGTGTAAATGTGAATTAATTAACCGCAAACACTATAAACAACGCCTCAGCAGAGCTGTGTGCGTGTGTGTGAGTGTGTGTGTGTGTGTGTGTGTACAAATTGACTTGACGTTTTGCTAAATTGAAATGAAATTCATTATGCGTCTGGCTTTTGTAGGCAGCTCGCGTCCGCTAGACAAATTCTTAAATTGCCAGCAACAGCAACAGCAACAACATAAACAACAGCAACAATATGTCTCAAAAAAAAAGTGGAATGGCAACAAACAGCAAAAGAAATCAAGTGGATATTATGAAGGCACAATTCAATTGTGAATGGGCGCAGCAGTGGTGCGGGTGGGGGGGTGTGGCATGGCAGCAAGCCAAGTTGTTGCTGCTGCTCGCTTGGCTCGCCTCGATTTCAAGTCAATTCAAATCAAATCATTTGGAAGCAAATCATTTGATATGTTGCGGCAATTGACAAACTCCAAATGCGAGTGAGGGCATGAGGGCATGGGGCGTGGGGGCGTGGCACCTGCACACACATTTACAATTGCTCAATTCAATTTCCGTTCGAGTGCGTTTCGCCGGCAACTGAAGCTCAACGTTGATGATGCTGCCAAACTGTCGCCGTCAAAACAGTAAATGTCGAAAAGGGCAACGGCAATTGCCAATTGCCAATTGGCAATGGCAAAGCGGCCCAAACGGCGCACAGGTGAGTGGCTTTAATGTGCTCGTTACAGCGCGGCGGATGTGGATTACGCTTCCACGCTTCACTCGAGACTCGATTTCTATCCTAGCCCAGCAATCGAGTGAAGCCAAAACCCAGCAACTCTGTCACAGTTCACGCTAAATGCTGCGGCTGCTGCTGCTGCTGCTCCTCAATTGCCTGGCACTTGATTTGCTACTTATTGAAATCAAATAGGCATTGAAATTGCCTGACTCATGCCACAATGCATCTCTCCACCTCTCTACCACTATATATATATATAAATATACTCTATAACAGGTAAGGGTCTAATGGAATATGTTGAGTTCTATGATATGATATGAGCTTGTTGTGGAATCTTGAAGAACAAGTGACAGAATGAGAAAGACAGAGACAGGTAGCAGAGAATGGGAGAGAGCTAGAGAAAAGAGAGGTAGGATGGCATATTGATAGGTAGAGACGAAGGAATAAGAGAGAGAGAGAACTGGACTATATAGAAAGATAGGCCTGAAGGGACCTAAGGATATAAATTGAAAGAAAATCAGAAAAAGAGGCTGCGGGAGAGTGAGACTGAGAGAGACAGAGCGTGAGAGAAACATATATATATATATATATATAGAGAGAGAGAACGATATAGAGAGAGAAAAAGAAAGTGAGAGTATGAGAAGAATATAAATAAGGAGCAAGGACAGAGAGAGAGAGAGAGGGACGGAGAGAGAGCGAAGGAGAGATATAGATAAATATATAGATAGACAGAGAGAGAGAAACATATAAAGGGGGAAAATGATATAAGAGAGAAAAAGAAAGTGAGAGTATGAGAAAAATATAAAGGGGCAGGACAGAAAGAGAGAGACAGAGAGAGAGATATATATATAGATACATATATTGATAGACTGAGAGAGAGAGAGAAACATATAAAGGGAGAAAATGATGTAGAGAGAGAATGAGAGAAAAAGAAAGTGAGAGTATGAGAAGTATATAAAGGGACAGGACAGAGCGAGAGAGAGAGAGATAGATATATAGATAGATATATTGATAGACTGAGAGAGAGAGAAACATATAAAGAGAGAAAACGATATAGAGAGAGAATGAGAGAAAAAGAAAGTGAGAGTATGAGAAGAATATAAAGGGACAGGACAGAGCGAGAGAGAGAGAGAGAGAGAGAGTTAGATAGAGAAATAGATAGACAAATAGGTAGATAGAAAAAAAGAGAAAGAGAGAGATAGATATATAGATAGATAGACAGAGAGAGAGTGAGAGAAAGAGAGAGAGATAGAAAGAGATAGATAGATAATCTATAGATAGATAATCTTTATCTATCTAGATAGATGGATAGATAGATAGAGAAATAGATAGACAGATATATAGATAGATAGATATATAGAAAGAGAGGGAGAGAGAGAGAGAGATAAAAGGACAGTGACAGAGAGATAGCAGGATAGAGAGCAAGGGAGGTAGAGCGCTAGAGAGCTGAAAGACAGAAAGATAAATAAGTAGATTGATAGACAGATAGATAGATAGATAGATAGAGAGAGAGAGAGAGAGATAGAGAGAGAGTGAGAGAGAAGGATAAAAAGACAGTGACAGAGAGATAGCAGGATAGAGAGCTAGGGAGCTGGAGAGATAGAGAGCTAGAGAGCTGAAAGACAGAAAGATAAATAGATAGACTGATAGATAGATAGACAGCTAAAGAGATAGAGAGAGATAGAAAGACAGAGTGATAGGGAGAGAGTGAGAGAGAGAGAGGAACACTGAGATTGAGCTACATGAGTAAAGGCGCTTAAAGCGAAATACACAGAGAGAAAAGAAGTGAAAGAGGAAGGACAAGAGAGAGGAGAAACTTTTGCTTCCAAATAGTTGCGCGATTGCAAGAATAAAAGAAAAGAGATAAGCTGAAGTTAGAATCCAAATAGTTGCCCTGTTTTTTTGTTGTTTTTGATATCGATAGCAAAATTCTGATTAGCATTAGATTTCTTCTATAAGAAATCTGTGTTAGAGCATTCGCGAGTCGGCCTGGCATTGGGGTTTGCTAGCATTTGCTATTTGGCTGCTTGGCTGTTTTATTGTCGTCCCCGCAACGCTCTGTTATTTTTATTATTGGATAACATTGGCCGATTACGCGCACTTGAATCGATTTATTGTTATTGAGGAGCCGAGCGCAAGGAATACATTTTCTAGCCATAATTACAAGTGCTACGCATTTGTCTTAATGGACGGCGAGGCGCAGCGCGTGGAGGCAACGATGAGCAGGTGAAATGCCAAGTGGCAGATGGTAGAGCAGGAGGCGGCGCCATTTCACTTAGTCGCGTCGCCGCGCGTCGCGTCGCAGTCGTTGGCAATTCCCAATTATTTGACTTTGGTCCGGTTGCCAACGCCAGGCGAATGATTCGGATTTTGCTTAGCCGGATTTTTGGCTATAATCATTTTTGCTGGGGTTGGGGCCTAAGGGGCTGGGGCAAGTTTTCGGCTCTTTCGTTTCGTTTATTATTTAATTATTTGCTCATGGCAATTCCTGGCGGATGCTGCTTCTGTTTGCTTTAATTTCATTTGGTTGCTGCTGCCAACCGCAGCCGCAGCAGCACAACTCTGCCTGCCTCTGTTACGCCCCCTTCCATGCCCCCCTCCATGTCATGCGGCAATCACATTTCAGTTCATCATTAGTGCCGACATTGACAGCGACGTAAATGCGGCCATCGCCGGAGAGTCCTCATCATAGTTTCGCAATTATGGGGGCTAAGGCTTGGACTGGGCTGGGTTGGGCTTTGGCTTGGTCTCTCGTCTCAATCAATCATAATTAGCGTGAATTGCAATTACTGCTGCATAGTTTTTCGGACTACGCGCAGAAATTGCAACTGACGTGTGACCTAATCAAGTTTCTGAGTCCTGCCAAGAGCCACCTGACGAGGCCTTCAGCTGAGCGTCTCTCAAGCCCATAAGGTCTTAAGCCCTAAAAGTCTTTAATGAGCTCTAATGAGTACTTGTTTACCTCTTCTATTGAACTTTGTTATTATGTATTCCTTTCAATATCTATTCAACTTTCACGCGAAATCTCAGATCGCCCCAAAAAGTATGCTAAGATTTCGCACAACCCTGAGAACCCTGGGATCAGCTTGAAATGTAGCTTAAACTTTACTTATATCTCTTAGTTATAGCTCTTATCTCTCATATATATATTGCTTCTGAACTGCGAATTTATCTAACTTTTATATTTCTACATTTCTCTCTAGACTTAAACCACTTTTCCTCAGACTCAGACTCATTATCTAATCCCTCTCTCCTCTATTAAAGATGATATCTGTAATATCTCAATTTTCTTTATATATATTATATATAATACAATATTGAACGATATACTGTTGCTCACATTGCGAAAAGAAAAATAGTTAAATATCCAAGCGAACTTTAATACACTCAACACTCGCTCTGGCTCTCCCTCGTCAGCTATGTTAGTTAGGGAGCTGGTATCAGAGGACGTGGTCCTGTTAAGGACTCGCCGCACTGATACCGATAATACTTGGTATGCAAATTTGATTTGTTGCGCCCATCCAGCATCCGGTACGTGAGAGCGTCCAATGCTCCCGAGAAGCTGTCGGTCCCAAGAAAAAAAAAAAATGAAAGCCCAATAAGAGTGCGAAAAGTCGAGCGTGCCTGACTAGCAGATACCCTGCTCAATCTCAATCAGCTCTCTCAGCTCAATCTTTCTTCCTGGCCTCTATCCCTCCCTTCTGCCCTGCTTCCTTACTGCCTCTACTCCACCATCATTCCATACACTTGCTAATATACCCCTCTTAAGCATTTACTGGGTATGCCAAAAAAAAGGGCCAGAGACTAAAGACTAAGAGCTCAGCCCGGGTGGCTTCTGCACTTTGTAACTGGTTGTGTAAACACTCCAAAGAAAGCAGCCAAACCTGCGCTCAGGTCCGTTACACTAAGAATAGCCAAAAAAAAAGCATAAAACAAAAAAAAAAAAATAGAAAAAGAAAATGCCAAAGCCGAAAGGGTCAGAACTGTCAGTCCGAGGCAACAGCCGCAGCAGCTGAGTGAGCGAGGGAACGAGCCAAGTCGCGTCACATGATGCCTTGGCATTCAACTTGTCGTGGTAATTGCGTAGCATTTCCATAGATTAAGGGATTTACTCAACTGCTTTCACTTGGCGTCACCGATACCAAACAGCGATACAAAGAGACAACAGAAAAATTAAAGAGAAGAAAAGAACACGACACGAATTGTAGATACCCTAGTTAAGATAGAAGACGTCGATATATTTTCCAAAGTTGTTCTCGGGAAAGATCTCTGTTTGAAGAAATCTCAAAGATATCAGCAATGCCTTACCTAGCTCGTTCATAACTTCACAGCTCTAACACTCCGACTGCCAATAGATCATGATAATATCTACTCTCTCTATATACATTTCGATATTGTCTATATCACAGTTGTCACAGCTGACCTCTCGCACAGTTTATTCAAATAAGAAACCAGAGCAAAGAAACATTTTATGGCACGCACCAAAGCAGAGCGGGGAAAGTAGCTGAGGGAAAAAAAAAACCATCGAGAGAGAGAGAGAGAAAGGAAAATGGTAAAAGTGTAGTAAAACGCTTGTGTTAAATACTTTTATTGAGATGGTAAGCCTTTTTATTAGCTCAGACCTAAATAAACAAGCCGAGCGGGTCGGACATGGAGCTGAGGCCCCAGCCTAAATTGAAGGTAGAGTCCTTTTCCAGCGAAAGGGGTGGCTCGTTCCTCAGCCATGGGAATGCGCTGCCTTTTATCTGTCCAGGGGGAGACTTGGGGGCTGGGGGGAGAGCATGCGAGGGGCGTGAGGTCAGCGGGTTCGTCGTCGTTTAACATGCTTTAAACATGTTTTGCCAGCCTGGAATAAACATTTCGAAAAAAAAGGCGGAAAAAGGCTCACGAATGCGTTAAACTCGTTGAAATTAAGCAACCAAATGACAGCAGCAGCCGAGGCGACAAAATTTAAATAAAAAATAAAAATAAAAATGCAACATCAAAAAAAGAACAGCAAAATAAAAACAACATTCAACAAAAGAACCTGAAAACCAAATCAAATTAAATAGCCGCTTTGAATTAACTAATAAAGGCGAGAAAGTGTCGCACTTAAAGGACTATAGAACGATTCCAAAACGATTAGCTGACAAAGGTGAGGCTATAAAAGTGAGGCAAGTAATGACAGAGAGAGCGAGCGAGAGAGAGAGAGAGGGAGAAGGAGACGGAGACGGAGAGAGAGGGAGAGGGTGTAGCGGGCTAGGAAGTGAGAGAGTCAAGAGATAACAAAAGAGCTTCAACTTGCTCTCACTCTCGCTTCTCCCTTATCCACTGATCTGTGTCCCTCTCTATTACTCTCTTTTCCAGAGAGTCGTTTACCTTACTTTTCCTCTCTTTTCTTTCTTCCCCCTCCACCTCATCATCTCGCTGATTTTCTTGCTCCACTTTTATCTCTCACTGTCTTCTCTCACTCTCTCCTTTTCTCTTGTATTAAACACTCTAAGCTTACTCTAACTCGAGATTCTCCCATTGACTCTGCCCCCCCCATTGGCCTCCTTTCCTTTACTCTTCTTCCCATTCCCATCTCTAGCAGAGTCTTTGTCTCACTCACTCTCTTTCTAACTCCCTCTCACACACACACACACTCCCTTTCTCATCTCAAAATTCGACTACAGAATACTCATACGAGTAAAAGAAAACACTCAACTGCACTATTAATGCGATATGGTCACAAAAATCATTTAATATTCCCCAAGGTATATGCGTGCTTACTTGATTGATCACTATAATAGGTACGATTACTTGAGATACATATATGTAGGCAGCTATAAATACTAGTTTACGACCAGAGCTAAGAGAAGCTGTAGATGTTTAGCTTATTTATCAATACGAATATATACAACTTTTAGCAAGGTCAATAAGTCAATAAGTGATAGGAATATAGTCGAACAAGGTGACAGCAGAAGAGAATTTATATATATGGAATGACATAGATAAATTAAGCATTTATTTATGTATACTTCATATACCCAAGCAAGTCTTTCAAGTAAGAGCTACAGCATAAAAGCTACGCTTATAGCTTTCAAAACATCTCCCACAATCAACAGCTATATATTTGCTTACCTTAGTTCACCCTAGCTATTGGCATCTTTAGTGCAAGCTTTAATGTTCTATGAAGCAAATATCAATAATTAATTGTAAATAATTTAGTAGTAGCGTAAGCAATAGCAATAGCTATCTTTAAATGTCAGCCGGCGAGCCCAAAAAGGCAGAACTTATAGAAGACGAAGTACAGAAAGTGGTTACTGTATGACTTTATAAATAAGCAATAAAAAATAAAAAATATAAATAATTAATATAAATTATTAATTATAAATAAACAATAAAAAATAAAAAAATATAAATAATTAATATAAATAATTAATTATAAATAAACATTAAAAAATAAAAAATATAAATAATTAATATAAATAATTTATTATAAATAAACAATAAAAAATAAAAATAATAAATTCGCAGTTCCTTGCATACTTTCAGTCAGATTATCAAAGTACAACAAATTTGCAAGTCATTCTCAGCTCAGAAGTATTTTAGTTTGAACTCTTTGTCGCTTGACGTCACAATTGCTTAAGAAGAGCTACCTACTCCATCTCCTCTTTCAGCTGCTGCTTCTGCTGCGCTGCCACCTCTGCCCTCCTCCATTCCATGCGCCCATGCATTAGCATTGCTCACACTCATTTCAGTTTTTTTTTTCTTGCTTCCTCTACGCCATTTGCTCATTATTCATTTCTGTTGTCTTTGTCGATCGGTTAATGTTTATGTGTGCGCGAGTGTCTGTGTGTGTGAGTGTGTGTGTGTGTGAGTGGCTTTTAAGACTTAGATTGGAAGCCAGTGCGAACAGCAGCGAGAGCAGCACGCACGCATTTAAATCAAATTTGAGCGTGTGTGCGAGCGAGAGCGCTGGCGCTGGCGCTGAGCACGAGCCAGGCAGTCGGCAAGAAGCGTGCGAGCGCAAGCGAGAGAAAGTCATAAAGTGTTGTTTAATGGCATTTTTCATCCATTACTTACCGTTATTATGCTAATGAGGTCGTTACGCGTATTTGTGTGTATATTTTATTTATATTGGATTGTGCGTGAGTCCACACACACACACATGAGAGCACACAGGAGCGTGTATGCATACATGTATATAATATATATATAGACATCATCAGCAGCGACAACAACAGCAACAATTTCTCATACATTTTATTTGTCGTGCCCTGTGGGCGACTGTGCGTGTGTGAGCGTGTGTGTGACCCCGCCCCCTGCCACTGCCGCCTACATTTCAGTTGGCATTCATTTATTTTTGTATGGCTAATTGAGTGGGGCTTGCCTTGGCTTGGCTTGCCTGTCATTTGTTTAGCTTGCCATGGCATCATTTCGCTTTAAATGGCAACACTGCCACATAGCGTTGCCACACTGCATGCCGCATATGCACTGATATGAGCTATTGCCAATTGTTGTTGCCCAAGACCCAGCGGCATTAGTAAAATCAGTCCCGTTATGAAGTAATACAACAGCAGAGAGGCAGGCGAGCCAAACAACTAACGGTAAATGCGAAATGCAAACAGCAAGCAACAGCGACATATAGTGAGTATGAAAGAGAGGGAGAGAGAGGGAGAGTGATAGGTTGAGTAAAGAGGAGTGAGAGAGGGAGAGCGCAGCGCGCTTAGTGCGTGACTTTGCAATAGCGCGTAGAAGCGCATATGTACAATGGAGCAAATTAACATAATTGTGTGACAAATAGTTATATGGGATATACATATATGGTATATCAAGTGTACAGCTATACAACTGATTAAGTAAATGTTTATGAAATATATTCATGTCTTATATCTAGCCAAAAACTCAACAATTTGAATGAAATTAGTTAACTAATTGCTTAACTTAATCACGATAGTTTTTCAAGTGCAACTATCTATAAGAAATATCTGAAAATGCAATTTCCGTTCATATGTAAGCTGCCTTAACATATATATAATACAATTCGAATTCGTTTTACAATATTCTATAAGACTTACTGAATATTTTCCCTTACGCTCAGACGTTTTCCTCACCTTTGACAAGTCACTTTGGTAGATGATATTTTGCTAACAAAAAATCTGATTTCTTTGAAGTAGGCAGGTAGTCCACGCTGCAGTACTTGCTGCTAATATTACTGCACTTCAAATATATCCAAAAAATAGCTGCAAAAACAATCGTTAAGCAACTCTTTCATATTGCTATCATATTTCGTTTACTGGAAGTAGCAGAGTTTTTGGATCTTGAGCTCTCTGCAAGTCTGTGACCTAACGACCTTTACCTTATGCTGAGCGACTCGTGTGTAAATTTAAAGTGTTCACAATTGAAGGAATCAAGTTTTTTACTAGACAAAGCAGAGAGCGCGGCCACTGGTACAGCGGTAACTGGCGGTAAATGGCGGAGAATCCATGCAGCCAGGCGGTACGGACAGTGAGGACAGTGAGGAAGTGGGAAGTACGTCTTTGGCAAAACTTTTGCTGCTGAATACGTAAAATGTTTTGGTAAATGTGTCCCAAATGTCGCTGACGAACGCAGCGCAATGGAGCGGGCAACGCGGCAACGATTTGCACGCAGTAAGCGGCTAAGGAGGGTTGGGGCTAGATTTGCTGGAGCTGGGGCTGGCTGCCTTGCGCGACATTTCATTCGATTCGTGGCTAAATAACTTGGTTTGGCAAAAACGCCAACGGGCAAGGGAACTGAAAGCTGGCGCAAGGACAACGACTAGCAGTTGGACTAGGCGCATTGGGGGTAGGGCGCGGGACAGGAGTCCCTGTTTAGACTGGGTACGCTAAAGCGCGGTCTGTGGTCGCCTGGTCGCTGTGGTTGCTCTCCTTGTTATTGTTGTTGTTGTTGTCTATTGCAGCTGTTTGGATTGTTGCGCCGTTTTTAGCAAAAGAGAGAGAGAGAGAGAGAGTCCTTGCCTTGGCACTTCTTAAGCGCTTTCTTGTCCTGCGGTGGTCGTTTGTTTGTCGTGCACATAAATCCTAGCGCTAGTTGTCCCAAAGGCACTGCCACTGGCAGCCCACGGTGACAGTTGTGCCATGTTGCCAGACCCCCCCACCAAGCACCCAAACACCCAAGCGCCCAGCCCATCTACTTGGCTGTCTAACCACCTGCCCAGTCAGTGTCACAGCCCAGTGGTTGCTCGTCCTGTGCGCGTCGTGTAAACCGCATACTTAATTATGAAGTCGCCAACCTCCATACCCCTCCCCATCTAGGCGGCAGCACCTGGTCGCAACAGCTGCGTCATCTAACAATCTTAAAGCTACTTTCAATAAACCAAGCCAAAACTCTAAATTGTAAAACTGTCAACTCTAGCAGCAGATAGGAAGGGAGACAGAGCGAGAGTCTAGAGTCTAGACCAATGCCTGTTGCTCTCGGTCTGGCGTCAGCTGCTGTTGCTGCTGCTGCTTATGCTTAAGCATTTCTTTTATTCTGTTTTCTTAATCGGACATTCTAATGAATGTCATAAATTGATGGGGCGCACTCGGCGCACTGGGGCTCCCCCAGTGATTGGCTTCGTTTTGGCGCCTTGCGATTTCCAATTGTCGCTGACAACACTCAGCTGAAGTGGTCAACTATAAAGTTGAGTTCTCGCTGGAGTTTTTGGCACTTGTAAACCAGCGAAGAAGAGCAGCAAAAGACAACGAAATGACGTAGAAGTTCGAGTAGCATAGATATGGACAGGAGAATGTCGCTTTGTCGTTTTGTTTTCGTGCGCTCTCTGACATCATCATTTTAATCATTGAACGGAGTCCAGCCACTCCACTTCAACCACTGTCCATGCGTGCGTGCGTGTGTCTGTCTCTGTGTGAGTGCTGTCAATTCTTTTGCTGTTAGTTTGCCGATAAGCCAAGAGCAAAAATAAGCGCCCAACCCCCAACCAATCACATTGGTCTTGAGCACTTGTCAGCTCTCGGACACTAGGACTTTGGGACCCTGGGACTCTGGGACTCTAGGACTTTGGGTTCGCCTCAAGTCTGGACACATGCGACAAGCACGCTACAAGATAATCACATTAAAAATACTTGACCAGCGCTCTACCCACATCAATATCAATCCATAGCGAACCGATAAGGTATCCCAACTGTGCGGCCATTGGCAAATTGCAAGATCTGCTTCATAACAATAAGAATAATAATGCCCCCGACTCCAGTTGCAATCACTCCCCCTCTAAGCACCCTCAACTTCTGCTTCTGCTTCCGTTTCTGCTCATTATTTCATTTAGGGCTTTTATTGTTTTTCGCATGCCATTAGTCAGTTTTGATTTACATGAGACACAAGGCGGCGGTCGGAGGCCTCGCTCAGGGGTAACAATAAAAATAATAAAAACAACTGTCGCTCAACTTAATAAGAAACAGCAAAACAACAGAAAAAAAAAAAACCTGGAATCTGGACAAAAAAAACGGCGACAAGCAAATGAAATGAACAAACCCCCCGACGCAGCGCTCAAAAGTGAAAAGAAAATCATTCGAAATGACTGTAAAAACAATGAAATTAGGCCGTCGGACTGAGAAATCTAATTATTCATCCCCTTGTTCTGGCCAAACCTGCAAATACGAATTTCAAATTGGAATTTCTTTTTCTATTGCGGCCCACCCAAACTCCGTCTCGACTGGGACTCGGACTTGGACTTGATTCTGGACTTGCAATTCGAGTCTTGTTAACGTTTTCCTTAGCCTTTTCTCTCTCTCTCTCTCTCTGCTTCCTTCGTCAGCTGGCACTGGCCCCATTGCCGGTCCGTGCGCCACTGAGCGCCGCATTCCGAAAGCTCCACATTAAGTAGCACCTAGTAGCACAGTCAGCTCAGCCGAGTTCAGTTCTGCTTTTTCGGACTAACCCTCGGCGCGTGGCATATGCGACGCATGCGCTGCATTTGCCTCCGCTGCTTTTGGGGCTTAGGCAATGCCAAAGGACTTCCCACATTTATTTTTTTTTCCGCTCGCTTTTTGTTTTTTCCTTTGGTCGGGCTGTGAGCGCCGCCTCCATGGTTTTCCCATTGGGAGGCGATGCGAGCAGCAGCTGCGGCTAGCACCAACGCTTGCGCCTCTCGAGCGCCCTCGCTCGCTCACTCTAACTCCCTCGCTCGCGCTCTCTCTCTCTCTCTCTCTCTCACTCTCAGTTGCTCGGCTGGCTAGCTTTCTCACTCGGGTGCTGGCTGGCTCTGGCTCTCGCTCGCACAGCTAGGCAGTTGAGGCTTTCACTTGCTAAATATATAAGCTGCGACTATATCTCTATATAGCTCTCCATATACATATACATATATATATATGTATATATAGATATAGAAGAGAGAGGGTGAGGGAGAGGGAGAGAGAGTGCGCTAGGTTCGCATATACATATGTGCGCCTGGCTGGCTGTTGGCTTGCTGCTGCTTTAGGTGCTTTTGGCCCTGGTTACTTATTACATAAAATACCTTTTTGCAATCCATCAAAGACAACTAAACGCTGCTTCATTGAACTGCAACAAAAAATGTTCCTCCCACTACGAACGACTTCCTCCAGCTGCTCCGCTGCTTCACTGCGATTGATATTTGCTCCGGCTTTCAATGCCCAATTAATTAATGAGCATTGGCTTTAAGGCCGCACTTAAAGCCTGTCCAGAAATATATCAACAACAACAACAAGAACCAGGAAGAAAAGGGAAAAACTTGCCTAAACATTTGCTGGGAAAAACAAATTTTCAATTATGGCCGCTCGCAAAAAAAAAAAAAAACAACAAAAAAGTTTTCAACCGGCGAAAGTTCTTCAAAAACTTTTCGCGACTTTTACTTTAATTTCTCTACCTCTCTCTCTCTCTGTCTCTCGCTCTCTCTGTCGCTCTCTATCACTCTCTGTCTCTCGCTCTATCACAGCGTGTTGTTCACGTTTTTTAGGTCTTTAAGTTTCGTAGAGTTCATTGTCGTAGGGCAGGTGCAACGGCCTAAGCACTAAGGCAACTCTCATAAAAACAAAACAACTCAAAGTTCGCCAACAGACAGTGCCTGACTAATAGATACCCTAACAGACAATTGATCTACTCTTTGCCTAGCTTACAACTCAGCTTAGGTAGGGGCAGAGCTCCTAAGTTCCTAGCATACATTTTTCCTTCAGGCTTCCAACTGTCATTTGCCTAGGCAAATTACATGTTTGCTAAGGCTCAAGCAATAAATGATCTATAAATGATGGAAGACCATTCTCTTCCTCTTCTACTACTAATACTACATCTCTCTACTTATACTACACTTACTGGAGTCTGAGATATTAAGTGATATTCAACTGAAATTCTTAAAGGACTCCATGCACTTCGATGAGACAAATGGTAACATTTGCCCAGTGCTTGACGCTAAGAGTTGAGCGTTTTCTCTATAACTTATGTATGACTCAACGGATTTCAATGAAATTTTCAACAGTAAATCTTAATTCTCTATTAAATAAACAAATGTTGACCTTAATTACTTTGAGCTCAGAGCATTGAAGAAAAATCAAATCATAGCTCGACATTAACTAAAGTAATAATTTCATAACTTCAACTCTAAAGATGTGAGAAATATGCTCAAATGACTAAAGATCGTTAAAGTTCTAAAGCGAATGCAGTAAATCGAAATAGTTATCGATAAGACTAATGCGCGCTGCAGCTGCTATAGGTAAACCTTCGTGTTCAATTCGTTTTTTAGCTGTTGCAGTTCCCTAGACAAAGCTAGATCGTTGCCGTCTAGTCTATGGAATCTACCACGCCCCCGTTCGCCGCCCTCTGTTACATACAGCTTAGTGAGCCCTTAAATTCGCAATTCCCATTTCAAATGGCTTCAGACTACAAGAAAATGTTAATTTTCTAGAAGGGATGGGGCTTGCGTGACAGTGGTAGAGGGAGGGACAGAAGGGTACACATTTTATTGGGCACTGCAGCGCCATAAATTCAATCTATATCGAATTAATCGATTATATATACGCGCGCTAGCAACTCTGTCGGCAATGCGTTTCCGTTTCCGCAACAGGAAGGCATTTTAAGACACACACACGCAGCCCGCGCCGCCTTTGGCTAGTCAAAGGGTTCACGATTTATTAATAACATGAATATGCAGGAGAAGGGGTATGGATGGGGAGGGAGTTGGGACAGGGGGCAACGCCGAGGATCAACAAACCAAACCCTTGCGCAGCTATTTTTGGGCGGCGCTGCTGGTAACGAGCGAAACAAACGAGCCTCAACTTAATAGAGCATTTTGGCTAGGGACAGACGAGGGCTGCAGTCACCGTGGGGCACCGTGGGGGTGCCGTGGGGGTGCCGTGGATCAGTGATTTTTATAACGTGACAACACGCAAAGTCACAAAAAGCGGGCATTCTGTTTTCGGCAAGCGTTTCTCCTGCTTGTTGTCGATGCCATCGAATTGATTAGGTCGACATCAACATAACCCTTGCTGACAGTCAGGTGAGGGTCGCAAGACACAGCTCTACCGGGCAGCGTGAGCGAGCGAAACAGAGCGAAATCAATGTATTACATTAATGGGCAAATGTGTGCCGGCTCTAATAGGCTTTATTGCTCATTGTTATTATTAATATTGGCATGCAACAAGGTCGTCGCATTGCACAGCCCAAACCCCAAACCCCAAGCCCTAAGCCCCTTAGACCTCTGTCAAATACCCAAACAGTTAGGCCGTTTAGTCACGCCAAGGCGTTTGGGCCTTAGGCACCAGCGTGGGATTAAGCATGTATTAAAAGCAGACGAAAACGTTTTATGACTAGAAAAGAAAATCAGGAAAAGTGCTGAACTAATTTTCCATATGAGGCAGCAGCAGCGCAACTTTAGCTTGCATCAGCTTTGCTTGACTTTTCAGCTAGTTCAAATATTTCATGTGGAGAGACTATGAGTACATGTTCTATAATGGAACTAACCTTTGGAGTGGGGCTTTAAGAGAAGGGCAAATATGTTATCAAGGTTTATCTCAGACTCTCTTCAAAGGTTTCCATTTCGCTGAATGATATAGTAGATTCCTGCTGAGCTTTGGCGAGGATAAGCTTGTCCTTAACTTTTATAGGGAGAGTAAGACGTAGACAAGTGTAAAGTGGTCTCAGACTAGACAAGAAACTGAGCTGATCTAGTCATGACTGTCGATCCGTCTGTCTGTTCTTTCGCATGCGCCTGAACTGCAAAAGGAGCGAAGGATCGAAGGATCGAAGGATCGATGAACAGCTAAAGAGCTGAAAGGAAAAACGCATGGATCCATAGTGATACCTGAACTTAACGAAGTCTCTGCAGCTAAAGAGGCATATATGAAACTATATAGTTACTTTATAGCTACTGCCACGCCCACTTTATGCATCGCTTTGGCTAAGCAGCCTGAGCAAAGTCCAAACAGAATTTGATGAGATTTTAATAACTAAAAACTTTTCCAGCTGGAAACCTTTATAAAATGTGTAAACTGTAAAATTGTATAACTATATCTATATGCATATATTTGCATATATTATTCAGAATTTGCTTAAGGCCAACATAAAATCGATTGGGAATAAAAATGCGATTAACATTTGCATTTAATGCTGGCACATGAATATATGCGAACTGCTTTTTGGGCCATTTGATTAAGAACAACAACAAATTGCTTAGCCATATGCGGGTCTCAGCTCCAGCAGGCGACGCAATGGAGCGTGGAGAGTGAAAGCGGAAGAAGGATGGGGGTGGTCGAGGGGTCTCTGTCCAGCGAGCGCTGAATGTGCGCACTTAACAAACTCGTAAATAACCAGAACAATGCCAATGGCCAGCGCTTGCTGTAGGCGGGGGGGGGGGGGGGGGCGTGGCAGCGCGGGCCACACAAGAAAAAATTGAATAAAATGCAAATTTTTTCCATATATATATATTTTTTTATTTTTTTAAATTGAAGCAAACAAAATAATTCAATGCGTGACAATTTGTGTGTGTGTATTTGATATATATAAAAAAAGGAATAGATGTTTTTTATGGCTCGCTGACACAAGGAGCGGAAATATTAACGCATGTGCGACGTAGGCCATGCCAAATGTGTGTGTGTGTGTGTGTGAATGTTTGAATACAAATTCAGTTTGCCATTTTGACACACATGAATGGCCAGCAAGTGAACGGCCAGAGGCAGCCAGCGAGCCAGCCGGGACGGACATCGCTTGGCCAACATGACGCCCGCAGACGCGAACAGAAAAAGCTGTGAGGGAAGTGGTATGAAAGCCTCCTCCGAGGCCAGCCACGCCTAGTTGGGCACGAATGCCATTTCACAATAAATATTTCAATGCTCGTTCGAAGGCAAAGTCTAAGCGAGTATATTGGCTTTCCATGAGCCACAACAGTTCAGCCTCAGCAGCTTCAGCCTGAGCTGAGGCAGCAGCCTGAGCTGAGGCAGCAGCCTGAGCTGAGACAGCAGCCTGAGCTGAGGCAGCAGCCTGAGCTGAGGAAGCAGCCTGAGCTGAGACAGCAGCCTGAGCTGAGGCAGCAGCCTGAGCTGAGGCAGCAGCCTGAGCTGAGGCAGCAGCCTGAGCTGAGGCAGCAGCCTGAGCTGAGGCAGCAGCCTGAGCTGAGGAAGCAGCCTGAGCTGAGACAGCAGCCTGAGCTGAGGCAGCAGCCTGAGCTGAGGCATCAGCTTCTCCGACTTGCTGGCATAGCTATAGCTACCAAACGAGCTCAGTAAGTGAGATTTTCCTTATGTGCTCAAACTCGACAGCTGAGCGAGCGTGCTGCAGTTGCTTCAACTCGTTCGGCAATTGCTTTTCAAATATTTTTATGTTTTGCTAGCTAAAATTTGATTTTAGTTTCGTATGAATACAAATTCTCAAAGAGCGAGCTGCTTGGCCAAGGGGGCGTGGCAGCAGGCTGAGCAGCCTGAGCTCTGCACTGCAGCAAGTGAAGCTGTGAAAATCAATCGTTACGTTTTAGCGAACACATTTATTTTCATTTCGCTGAGATGCGAAAGAGCTGTGGGGAGTGAGTGGACGCCACTTGATTTCAATATATATATTATACAAATATATATATATATAGCTGTATATATGTTATTTGGTTTGCGTTTGGTCGCCCGGCGGGCGTGTGGCGGACTTTTTGTACCTTTTCCATATTTTGGCAAATTTGAGCATATTTTATCACCATTACAGGAGCGCTGTGACCCGCAGGCACAGCGTGCCCCAGCCCCTGGTTGCCACTTCAGCTGGCCTTAGCTGGCCTCACACACACACACACACACACACACACACACACACACGTGGCTATTGGCACCCAAGTAACCCGCATACGTGTGTTTGAGTCGACTTCACATTTGTTTGGGGGCTATTGGGGAGCTGCAAGTGGCAGTGGGTGAACGGTTGGTGGTGCAGGTAGTCCGCTGTTTTGTTTTGCATGGCAACCCTTTTTTACGTCAACGTCGTCAGTCCACAGGAGCAGCAGCAGCCGGAGACGGAGCCGGAGACGGAGACGGAGACGGAGACGTCGCTCGAGCAGGCGGCACCCGCATTCCCGGCAAGACTCAACGCACAGCCACATCCAATCAAGCAACGAACTTTGCAACTTGCGACTGAATGCCCACTCAGCCAAGCAGCCAACCCATCGGCCCCACCCACATCGACCGACCGCCCGCCCGCCCACCTCGCCTCGCCTCGCACACTTACGCAAATAAATAATAACGGACGGAGCATACAAAAAATATGTAGAAGCAAATTTGTTTAAACAAACTGCAAAATTTATGAATATGTTCAAGTTTTTTGGCAATGTGAACAGAGTGCACGACTAGCAGATACCCTGCACACACACACACACACACACACACACTGGCGAGGTAATATGAGAGAGGGGATAACATTTGGATATCAATAAACGAACAGAAGCACAAATGAGGAGAGAGAGGGGGAGAGAGAGAGGGAGAGAGAGGGATAAGAAAAGGGATAAAGCTAAGGAAAGAAAATGAAGGAGAGAGAGAGAGAGAATTTAATAATGCGATTGAAAGAGAGGGAGAGAGGGAAAGATAGAAACATAGAGTGAGATACATGGAGACATAGAGAAAGAGAAAGGGATAAGAAAAGGGATAAAGCTAAGAAAATAAACAAAAAAGGGAGAGAGAGAAAGAAAACGAAAGTGGGATAGTGGGGAGTGAGATAGAGAATGAGAGAGAGAGAAAAAGTGGGACAGAGAGAGAGAGAGAGAAAGGGATAAAGCTAAGGAAAGAAAATTAGGGAGAGAGGGGGAGAGAGAGAGAGCGAAAGTGGGATATAGAGTGGGAGAAAGAAAGAGAGAGAGAGAAAAAGTGGGACAGAGAGAGAGAGAGAGAGAGAGAGAGAGAAAGGTATAAGAAAAGGGATAATGCTAAGCCAAGAAAATGATGGAGAGAGAGATCGGTAGAGAGAGAATCTTATAATGAGATTGAATGAGAGAGAGAGAGTGAGAGAGAGATAGGGTGAGAAAGAAAGATAGAAACAGGGACTACGCGAGAGAGCGTGAAAAGATTATAAGAAGCATGAAAACAAAATAAAAATGTATAGAGAGAGAGAGAGAGTGAAAATGAGAATGAGATCAGGAGAGAATTGTCACTCACCGGAGAGAGAGAGAGAGAGAGAGAGCGATAACAAGCTAAGGATTGATATGTGTAGAGACAAAAACAAACTTGTATATAGAGAAAGAATGACAATAACAGAGAGAGAGAGTGAGAGAGATAGAGTGAGATAGAGTGAGAAAGAGACAGAAGGATAATCAGACGACCAGACGCATATAAAGAGAGATAAAGAGACAACAAGATAAACATAAGATCGGGTAGGCCAAAAAGCATGCGGACAAACGAACAGACAGAGCTAACTAGATTAACTTAGATCAAGAACGTATAGCCATATGTAGCTTATGGCTTCAACCGGGCATTCCCTAGCCTCAGCCAAAGTACAGGGTAAACACGTGCACATGGACAGCTCAAAGACAAAGAGCGAAAAAAAGCAAATGCCAAACTCGAGCTCATTGATATTTATGACGTGCTGCGAAGTCTGAGAGGCAGCAAGCCAAATGAAAGAGAGACAGACAGAGAGAGAGAGAGGGAGAGCGAGTGAGAGGGAGAGAGGGAGATGAGGTGTGTGTTGATTGCGTCCAGTTGCGAAATCCTTTGGCTGTGCATGTGAAGAAACTTGATTGATTGCAGCAACTGGCAATCGAGCAAGATGACTGATATGAGACAGAGAGAGAGAGAGAGAGAGAGAGGGAGAGAGATTGAAGGCATATGCCCCCCTGAGCAGCTAACGAGTGCTTTGTGCCAAGAAAATAGAAAGTCAAAACAAAAAATGGAAAATGGAATAAGGAAAAAAGAAAATGTGATTTCATAAATGCAAATTGCAGCCTCCGCAACCCACTAGAGCGCTATCTCCCGCTCCCTCTCCCGCTCCCTGGGTATTAATGTCGAATGTCAAGCGAATGAAGAGACGTCCAATTGTCGTTAAAGGCGAAGGGAAATAAGAAAAATGCGGTATTTAATGTGAATTACACCACTGTGACCACAAGACGGTGCCACGCCCCCCGCCCCCGCCCCGCTCCCGCCCGCCTACAGCTAGAGCCGCCCCACTCGAGCGAGCGAGCAACAAATGTAAATTTTCAATTTAAATGCAAATATCAATTTGTCAATGCTGGCTGAGGACTGTGACGTGCGACATCATTTGCACTGGGGCCAATGCTCAAATCCTTGCATTTTAACTAGTCAACCGTAGCCGTGGGCCAGTTCCAGTTCCAGTTCCAGTTACAATCTCAATCGCCTTCGCCGTCGCCTTTGCCTTGTCTAGAGTGGGAGAGTAAGCGAGAGTCTACGGCTGTCTTTCTCGCCACTCGATTCCCATGTGGCACTGACAGTCGTGGCATTTAGCCATCATCATCATAATGCCAACAAAAAAAAAAATTCTGCTTATTTTTTGTTGTCCTTTATTTTCCTTTTTCTCCTCACTTTTTTTTATGGTTATGCTACAGTTCTTTTCTTTTAACGCCCAGTAAGTTCAAGTAAAAGGGTATATTAGCTATGAGAGAGATGGAGAGAGAGTGGAGAGAGAGAGAGCGAGAGAGAGAGAGAGAGAGAGAGAGAGTGAGAGAGAGAGGATGAGAGAGAGAGAGAGAGTGATAGAGAGAGAGTGAGAGAGAGAGAGAGAGAGAGAGAGAGAGAGAGAGAGAGAAGAAGAAAGTGTAAACAACTTGACTTGAAAGAACTTTCGATTTTCATAGACTTTGAATGCGCAGAAAGCGGAATCTTTATATCTATACATACATATATATATATATATATATATATATATATATATAGAGAGAGAGAGAGATATAAAGATCCTATACTATATATATATATATATAGAGAGAGAGAGAGAGAGAGATATAAAGATCCTATACTATACTACACTGAGAAGCAAAACTGTAACACGAATTCAATATTGTAACTTCAAAGGTCTGTATTTTCACTTCTACTGTATGGATGCTTGAGTTCTTAGTCTCGTTTTGTTGGTACAGTAATTTAGCTATATTTTTTAAAAATTTCGAGTCATTCGGTTATATGTATATGTATATGTATATACTGCATAAATCAATAAAACATTTACTCGTTTCAATTCTAAGGCTTTGCTTTCTATCAAAATTACTTCTTGCGTGATTTTGGGGCACCCTGTATATAGGCTTATTACTCTAACCTACCCATAAGAAAATCTCCTTTATTAACTTGAAAAAAAAAGAAGAAATAGAAGAAAACATAAATAGAAATTTTACTCAGATTGAAACATAACTGATAAATTTTATATATTTTATATATTTTACTGATAACCCCAATAGATCTATCTCTAGAGCAACTCAGCATGGCTTCAAGTGCAAAATTTCTTTCCATATTCGCGCTAAACTCATGTCAGTTAGGGCTAAGTTTTTGCTCTTTTGTCATTTAGGCAATTATATAATCTATTATTCATCTAACCATCTATCAGCTCAAGATAAAACCATTCCCAAAACTTGTTGATGATCGCTCGAAAGTGATGTCAGATCATGTTAGCTGTTTGTTCATTTGCCACGCCCTTTTGGGGGCGTAGCTATATAAACTATAGTCGAGCTATGTAGAGAATGAACTGTAGTAATCCCAAGTAAATTCCAAACTTGATGAATATAGCTATGGAACTATGGCAAATACTTGAGAGATTTGCAGATCAAGCTTATGATATAAAATTTAATTTTCTAGAGAATTTTCCAGAGAATTTTCAAAGAGCTCGCTTGACACAATTAAGACTTAATCTAGTTACTGAGCTCGCTATATAGTCGATTGGCCACGCTCCGAGTGCTGCGACTAGATCAGCCTAGACTAGACATGATCACAACTCTCATAGAGCAAAGCTTTGCCCAAAGGGGGGCTAGCATGGCCTACAAGCAGCTAGCTAACCTGGCCAACTGTTGCTTTTTATAGGGTATCAATGCTTCGTTGCTTTTGGTGGCCCTGGTAAACACGTTTATCTTATTTGTTTGGCTGAACAAACGGCGCTGATTTTCTCCTGTTGCTGTTGCGCCTAATTAGGAATTCACATCATTTTTTATTTGGGTTAAAATTATTCAAAAGTGGGCAAAAGCATTTCAAGGACTGCTCCCCAGCTGCGTCTTCACGACGTTTTCCTTGCTATATTTTTTATATCATTTTATGCTTTAGCTTCAGCTTCTGCTGCATGGTCTTCCGCTTACTTTGAACGTTGCTGTGGATGTTTGTTGCATAACGAAATCTGCGTAAAAGGCGCCGCGGTCTGGCCCATAAGTGGGCGCGGCTAAGAAAATAGCTGGAAAATTAAACATATTAAAAGTTTCTACACCTTTCATGATGAATTTTGCAGTTGTAAACCCTTTTCTAGATACATTTTTGAAGTAGCCGCTGCTGCCACGCCCACTTGTATACCCTAAGCACATTGCAGGGTATATTGGCTACCATTCGAGCAAGACTCGCTCGAGCACTCAAAATATGCAAACTCTTTTTATTATCTCTCTCAATAAAGTCGAAACTTTAGACTCAACGCTTAATCAAGTTGGCTAGCTCAAGAAGAAGACAGACTAGATAGTGAGAGCGACCCAAGAGCGACCCAAGAGCGACCCAAGCGCAGCCCGATTCTGCTGTTGCATAGCTCTAGCATTGCCTGAGTAGAATCAGGCTTAATCTCTTACTTTCTCTCACGCTCTCTTTCCCTTTCTCTCCCTCACTTTCTCTTTTAATAATTCTTTCTCTCTCTTACAGAGTCTTTTGGTATATCGCTTTGTGGTCAATAACATTTGCATATAGCTATCGATCTGGCAGCCCGATTCTACTGCTGCAAAGCTCTAGCATTGCCTGAGAGTTGACTTAATCTCTTACTTTCTCTCTCTCACGCTCTCTTTCTCTCCCTCACTTACAGAGTCTCTTGGTATATCGCTTTGTTGTCGATCGATCTATCGATTTGGCATCACTGTCAAAAGTTTTAAGGCTGCCAGATGGGTCAGTCGACTATGGACAGCAAGCGCGTAGTCTATCCAGCACTCTTCAAACATGTCTTTACGCTTGGCTGTAGAATAGCAATTCTACAAAGACAGCTCAAATCGTTTAGTAATTATCGATAACATAGTGCCTTATCGATTCATAGTTAATCGAGAATGATGTCTTATCAAGAATGCTGATAAGAATAGAATTGATATCAAAAATTATAGCTTGATGAAGTAGGCTGAGCCGATCTGTAGAAGTAGGAGTTGCCTTGCTTGTCGAGCTGGCATCTCAAGCTGCTGCAACTTCCAGGGTAACTACTAGTCGTGCATTTGCTGCACTTTTACTCATTTCGTGTAGCACTTAACAAACTGTCGCGGGTGGCTGCCAGAAAAGTAATAAAAATGCAATTACAGCGACCTCTCCAGTAGCTGTTCAAGAGTTAAGCATGCGGATGTGGTATACGGCCCTACCCGTCTCCTGCCTACCGCCACCTGCCCCAGCCCACTGCTACCGGTCGCAATTTGAGCCACTTCATCAGCAAGTAAACCGACGCATTAAAAAATATTCACGTTCAACTTGCTGCATGCCAAATGAGCCAAGTAATAAAAAAAAACAACAACAGCAGGCGAGTCCTTAAAGTCCTTAGAAAAAAGGTGAACCACGAGCTGGCCCAAACAAAAAAAAAAAAATGATTATATATATATGAATTTGTATATAAAAGAGTTGAGAACTTGCGTTAATGAAATGCGCTAAAAGGGTTTTAGCTGACCTCAAAGTCAGGCTGCCCAGCCGGCTCCTGCTGCAGCTGCTGCTACGGCTACGGCTACGGCTACGACTCCTGGCAGAACATGTGACAGCAGAGCTCAGCTAAAGCGACTGCTGCTGTCAACAGGTTAAGCGTTGACTCAATCGCAAGCATTTCAAATACAAAGTGCTTGGGGTATGCACGACTAGCGGTTGACGCAGCTCTGCAGCTGCAATTGCTTTGCCTGAAGCTGAGCTGAAGCTGATGCTGAGAGCTGCTAAGAGACTTATAGAATACGATTTAGACAGATAAAGACAGCGGACAGGCAGACAGTTTATCATTGAGAAAGTCAGCCAAAAGGCAGTATACTGCTGCTAGACAGCGCTACTTCAACTCGCCTCTTGCAACTTATGAATGAAGATTTTAATTCCTTGTGCAGCCAATGAACAAGTATGTAAATATAAAGACTTCGCAATTGACTCTAAATCAATTCAACTTGGCTCTAACTAAGCAACTGAAGGCTAAAGAGTGTTTCTTCACATCAATCTGAACGCGCTAAGCCCATATATGCCCCTTCTCAGTTTATGAGCGAGCATTCAAGTAGCGCAAGCTCAAGTTTTGTTTGCTATTTTCAACGCGTCGCCAGAGCAGCTGCTAAACAGATGCTAAAAGTTAACCAAAGAGAGAGAGGGAGAGCGAGGGGAGTGCAGCTCGCTTCGTATCGCGTGTCAATTGCTGCCCAAAAGCAAAGTTGACAAACGGGCGACGATAACAGCGTCGCAGCCAAAAAGTCACTCACTAAATCGAGGAAAATTCAACTGGCAGCTAAATTACCAAAAAAAGAGAAGGAAAACAACAACAACAACAGCAAACAACATAAAAATAACAAACAGACAAAACGAGACAACAGCCAAAGGACAACAGACACCTGTCAAAAAAAAAAAAAAAAGAGAGAAAAAAAAAACGAAAAATTTTTAAAACAAAAAAATAGAAAAACAAGTAAGAAGGCTCTAGTCGAGATGGCTCGACTATGAGATACCCTGAACCCTGGAAAAAAAAATAGATAAAATAAAATAAATAAATAAGACTCTTCTTCTTTACGAACGTATAAGCGCGAGCTCTGCTAACCGCGCAGTTGCTGACGTGGCTTGGGGGTTGGGCTGAGCTTTGGACGTTTATAGCTCCACTTATAGATAGACGATCTTCATGAAAATTTCAGAGTAGATTAAGAGTACCTAAATGTATCCATTTGTCAAATTGCAAGTCTCTAGTGTTTGAAATGCTTTTTTTTTTTAACTGTGGGCGAAGGGGGCGTGACATCGAAAACTTTAAAATTAAGAAATTTATTTATTTTTATTTATTTAAAAAATATTGACATAACGAGAGTCAAATACTTAGTAAATAGCCTAAAAAATAACAATTTTTACAATAGAATCACCAACCCGATGAGGGTGTTTTACTTGCCAGTCCGGCCAGCTATGCCCCAATTCACAGCCAAATATGTTCAGTGATAACTATTGAAACTATGCAAAGAAAGTGTTAAATGAAAATTTAAAATATATAGATTATAATAGATTAAATATAATTAATATAATTACAATTTAATAACTCTTAAAATTAAAAAAAATAAAAATAAAAATAAAAAAAAATAAAGTGAAGTAAAATAAAAATTAGTAAAGAAGTAAGGAAGATATTAACAATAGAGAATATTTGATAGGAGTGAGAAAACACTGCCATAAACATAATATATTATTTGTGCATTGCGAGTGATTTCCCTAAGGTGTGCTAAAAGCAATGATTTAATTTTATCCATAATATCTATCTAAATATACAAATTTAAAGTCTCTAGCTAAAACGGTGTAGGAGTTATGCCCAAAAAACGTAAAAAATGGAAGACGAATTTTCGATTTTTTATCGATAACTTGGAAATGGGATGAGTTATCGAAAAAAGAATAAATAAATAACTCGTAGCTGCGTAACTAACATACGAGTATTCAGGTAAAATTTCAGCTCTCTAGCTCTTGTAGTTGCCGAAATCTCATGCGGACGGGCAGACGGTCGGACAGACGGACGGACGGACGGACGCACAGACGGACGAACAGCCGGACGGAGGGCTAGATCAACTCATTTTCTGTATGCTGATCAAAAATATATATACTTTATGAGGTCTGCCACGCCTCCTTCTGCCTGTTACATACATTTAACAAAACCATTATACGCTGATTTCTCATTTTCAATGGGTTCAGGGCATGAAAAGTGTGCACGACTTGCAGTTACCCTTGACTAAGCAACTAGCAGGAGTAAATCAACTATAATAATATAATAAACTTTAGCTTTTAAGAATTGCTCAAGCTGCAACATTAATTCATATATATGACCAGTGCTTCATTGTAATTTTGCGTGCATACCCGGCCATACCCTGTATATATTTGTTGATATGCTTGGGGAGCGCTTGAGCGTTGACTGATGGGAAATAAAAATAATTACTCAAATGTTATGCAACAGCTTTCACTTTTCACATTTAACAAATTCACAATTTTCATATTCACCATTATTGACCAGATGTAAGAGCCAACCCACGCCCACAACGCCCCCCGTCCCACGACCCACGCCTCTGCTTCGATTCAATTGCGTGGGCGCAGACAGGTTCAGTTACAGTTGCTGACATTTTTTTCTCTCTCTTCATTTTTGATTTTTCTTTTTATTTATTTTTGGTTTTCTTTTTTTTTTTTTTTGTATTCAGGTGCGCTCAGGTGTGGGTTAGCATGTGGCAGTGGCATGGGCTATTCGCGGTCGCCCTCAACGTTCATCCATTCGTCCATTCGTCCGTTCGTGTTCGTTCGCGTTGCCCCGCGTTGACTTCCGCTTGACATTGTTTGATTGTCGTTTAATTGAATTTAATTAGCATGAGGCGCGGGCAAGGACGAATTTTTCTATTTCAATTTTTCTGTTTTTTTATAAATCTCTTTTTCTATTGTGTGTGTGTGTGTGTGTGCCTTGGATAGTTAAGTGGGAGATACAGTCAGGCGAGGAATCAGGGGGTCGGCTTGATGTGGACTGGAGGGGGGCTGCCATTGGTCAGGGCTACTTAGTTATTAATGGCATTTTAACTTTTATGACTGTGTTTTGTGGTGACAACTGGCGATGTTCGATAAGCGTTACATAGACTTACATATATATATAAATATGTATGTACATATATTCAGTAGAAAAAGTCTGTAGAAAGTGTCTGTAATTAGCTATAGTTGGCGTAGAGAGAGAGGGTAAGTGAGAGAGATGGGGGGGGAGAAAAAGCGAGAGAAGCTAAGGGTGAGGGAGAGAGAGAGAGAGGGAGAGAGAGAGAGAGAGACAGGCTAAGGCAAAGAAAAGGATCGAGAGAGGGAGGGAGAGAGAGAGATGGTGACAGGGAGAGAGAAAGAGAGAGAGTAATTAGAACATAGAGCGAGATAGACAGAGAGAGAGAGAGAGAGCGAGAGTGAGAGAGAGTGATAGAGAGAGAGTGATCAGAACATAGAGCTATATAGGAAGAGAGAGAGAAAGAGAAAGGGAGACAGGGTAAGGCAAGACAGAAAGAGAGAGAGAGAGAGTAATTAGAACATAGAGCGAGATAGACAGAGAGAGAGAGAGAGAGAGAGAGAGAGAGAGATCGAGAGAGAGAGATCGAGAGAGAGAGAGAGAGAGTGAGAGAGAGAGAGAGTGATCAGAACATAGAGCTATATAGGAAGAGAGAGAGAGAGAAAGAGAGACAGGGTAAAGCAAGACAGGGAGAGAGAGAGAGAGTAATTAGAACTTAGAGCGAGATAGAAAGAGAGAGAAAGAGAGAGGGAGAGACAGGGTAAGGCAAAGAAAAAGATCGAGGGAGGGAGGGAGAAAGAGAGATGGTGACATGAAGAGAGCTAGAGAGAGTAATTAGAACATAGAGCGAGATAGAAAGAGAGAGATGGTGACAGAGAGAGAGAGAGAACAGCAATATAGTAAGAGGGAAAGAGAGAGTGAAAGAGAGAGTGAGGGACATTGTAAGGCAAGGAAAACGGTCTCATGAGGGAGGGAGAGAGAGTCAGATGGTTACGGAGTGAGAGAGAGAGAGAGAGAGAGAGAGAGAAAGAAAAAGAAAAAGATGGAGAGAGTGAGGGAGAGAAAGGGCAGGAACTAGTATGAGAGAGGGAAACAGAGGGACAGACTGAGTGAGAGAGGAAAAAACAGAGACAATACTGAGTGAGAGAGGAGAGAATGAGAGAGAGAGATAGAATTAGACAGTTAGATGAGTTAGTGAGATAAAAAGTTAGAAAGTTAGAGGATTACAGAGAGATAGAGAAAGAGAGACAGAGACAGAAAATAAGAGAGCTCTCTCCCTCTCACTCTCCTTCACAGACAGAGATAGAAACTAAGAGAAAAAGAGACCAAGTGAGAAAGAGAGAGAGTGAGAGAGAGAGAGAGAGTAAGAGACAGAGAGAGAGAGAATAATAATAAGCAACAGAGTGAGTGGGAGGAAGAGAAGGAGAATGGGAGAAATCTAAGAGATAGTAAGAGATAGAGAGAGGACCGAAGTGAAAAATCTGATGAGCTGCAAAGCACCTATAAGGAATGCAACTTACGCTAAGCCGTAAAACCTTACGGCTTAAATGATGATCATGAGAATCGCATTGAGCAACACAATAACAGAAACCGCGATGCATCTTAGCTGAGACGCTTCACACGTTTCAATAGATAAAGATAAAAGATATTCGTATGCCACTCGGGCACTTTTCTTTAAGTAAGCCACATGTGCACTACTCAAGAGCGATTCCTATCATGTTATTCCCTTAAATTAATATTGAGTTACTCTATAGATATATCAATATATATGATATTCCGCTTGCAGCTCGTCTACATGGTTCCAGCTTGAGCCATGAGCTCGTATGTCTGTCTATGGTAAAAAGTTTCCTATTTTTCTCAATGATTTTTTCTATTCGATGAGGGGAATGCACTCCATATGGGTGCATCCCACTCGCACAATTAGTTTCTAATGGTTTCGCCCATCGTTGAGTCGGCGCTCGAGTGCAAGCCCCAAGCCACACGGAGTGCATCGAGAGGCAATGGGTGAAATGTATCTGTATCTGGGCATGTGGATTTGTATCTTTAATGCACTCGCTACGCATTTGTGCCACGCCAACTATTTACGCTTGCCACGCAATTTTCCAGTTAGCCCAGAGCCAACTTTGCCTCAATTGTGAATAGTTGTAGCGGCGTTAAGCACCAGGTGGTGGAAGTGGTGCGAGTGATGGGATGGGGGGTTAAGTTAAGCACTTGCCAGCAACCACTTGGCACTTGGCACCTTGGTGACTTAACCGCACGGCGAACGCACTAAATGAAGCTTGGCACGCATCGACAACAACAACAGCAACAGCAAAATAGAAGTGTGTGTGTGTGTGGGTGTGTGAACAGTGTTTAAGTTTTAATTGCTGGCAATTAAAAGTACATAGATACACGCAGATATGCATATGCCACACACGCACACACACACACACACCCACACACATAGCTGCTGTCTGGCCTTAGCGTGGGTGCGAGCAGGAGGCGGCATGGCATTTGTGCTTAGCTGCAGCAGCTAAATCAACTTCGCGGCTGTTATCGATGCCAATCACAAGAGTATGTATAGAGAGAGAGAGAGAGAGAGAGAGGGAGAGAGCAACTGTGAATACCAAATACCGTTAATATGCAATTAAGATAATTAAGGCTAAAAGCAGAAAAGTTCAAACTTGAAAATGTTCATGTGTATGGCGAGGCCTGACAGATTTAGCTGGCAATTAAAATTCATAGATTGGCAAATGGTGTGGCAACGTCACTTTAAAGTGGCAACACTATGCACTAATCGAGTTTAGTGTAAATACTGAGAGAGCAACGAGAAGCGCGTGAGAACTTAGATAAAATATATGTGACACAGTAGAGAGCCGAGTCGAGTAAGCTAATTGAGAAGATATGGCAACTCTGATTGAGCTGGTGATCAACAAACTCAGTTAGACGGGGCATAGTAGGATGCAAAAAACCAAATAAATAATTAAGAAAAGAAATTTTTGAAAAATGTACAACAAAATTTTATTAAGCTGGCAACTCTGTACAAAGCAAGGCAAGTTAAACCTGTTAGATTAAGAGATATGCCTTGATTTTGAGCTAAGCAAGTTATTAAAGTCTCTCTCTTTATCAAGGATGGCAACTCTAAAGAGTACAAGATCATGCTCATACATTGATTTCGACTCTAAGATCTAGCTATGGCAACCCTGATTGCTAGTTATGAAGTCGAGCAGATAATTTGTTAGCTACAGCTAACCGACTGTAGTAGACATTGCTGCATAACTATTTAAGAAATTTCGCATAGGTGTGGCAACTCTGGTGCTGATTAAAAGTAATGCGCGACAGCTAAATGTAGGCAAAGAGACGTGGCAAGGGGGACGCATGGAGTGTCATGACTTTGCGGCCAAGGCAGTTGGGCAAAAGTTTTCTTATTTTGCTCATCTGGGCAAGGGGCGTGCCGTGTGGCGCGGGTGTAGGCGGGGTGGGGCGTAGTATATTCTAAAAAGCAAAAGGCTTTAACGAAAAGCAGCGAAAAGCCAAACAAAGTTTGCGTCCTTGAAAAAGTGAACAGAGAACGTAGCATCCAAATGGCAGCGACTGACTGAGAGGGCGTTGAAGACGCGGAGGGGTGGGGCCGACTGTCTAGAGTCGACGTATTTATGGATTTGCCACACAGAAAAAGAAATGCGTTTGCTAATTTCATAAATGTGCGCAGGGGCGGCGGCGTTGGCGAGGGGGAGGCGTGGCACAAACTAATTGCAAAGAATATGGCAAAGAAATGCAAAATCTGAGCACACACACAGAGAGCATGAACGAGAGAGGGAGAGGCAGAGAGAGAGAGAGACGTAGACAGACACTCATTAGCTCTGCTTCAGTTAATGCCAAAAGTGACTACCAGCTGCATAGCTGCCGCCCCCCACCCCCCTCACACACAGAGAGAGAGCCACCCCAAGCCCCCTTCGCCCATGCCTTTGTCCGTCTGTCTGGGCTGTTGCTACAGTAGCTGCGTGAGCGTTAATCATCATCCTATACGTGTAATTACAGAGTCAGAGGAAAACACTTCCCCTGCCTGGCCCCTGGCCCCCTTTGTGCAACGCCTCTGCCTTAGTCAGACGACAGTTGAAAGTCAGAGACTTTTGGCCAGGAATATTAAAAAGACTTGAGCTAGCCCACACAAGGACACAGCAGCAGCAGCAGCAGTCGCAGTCAGAAGGAGTTGAGCTACAAAAGACGCTACGACTTCACGTAACTGGAAATGAGTTACACGATTCTCAAAAGAATGGCAGGGGGTCGTCTTTACAGCAGGGTTACCCCAGAGAGACGGAGAGTGGTTTGAAGTAAACCACAAAACGAAAGCGTTGCGGCTGCCATTGAATTAATTCAAAAGTCAACATTGAAGCTGGCGGCTGAAGCCTGACCGCGCATCGCATTATTATTATTATTATTATTATTATCATTATTATCATCATTATTATTTGTAGTATTTGTAAAGCAAATGCACACAATGAACTCCTACTTGATAGATAGATAAATCTAAGTAGGGCATGGATTGTTTTAGATATAGAATCTCGTCTATCTGTCTGGTGTGTATCTTCTGATAGTAGTAGTAGTTAGTAAAGAAACATACCTCATATGGGCTAATTTATATATTTTAAAGTCAAATGGAAATGTAAGCGAAACCCTAAAGTATTAAACATACTTGCTTAGTAGCAACAGAAGAGACTCCATCCTATCGTCTACCCTCATCTATGTGAGCTTCAAATTTTCATTATTAAGGGTACAGTCTGAAATATAATCCATAAATATATTCAGTTAACATTATCGAGCTTCTTTTAATTTAGCATATTTTACATATTTTCAAGCCATTGCTACTAAATTTTGAATTTAGTTTCTTATTTATAAAGTCATAAACGCTTGATCAATTGACCAAAATTAGCGCCAATCGCAGGCCAAGCGCTAAACGCTATGCATGTGCACGCATGCACACACATACACGCATACAGTCAAATGCATGCTTGCCCATTGGCATGCTATAAATAGAACAGCAATTGGAATTATATCTTTGACTGCGTGCTTGCTCATTGGCGTGCTATAAATAGAATCGCCATGGCCATTGCATTGAGTTTGAATTGTGATCTGTTGCCTCTGTCTAACATTCGTCGTTTTGCAATGGGTGTGTGGGAAGAGAGTAGGTAAAGAAATGTTGCTATGCTGTGAAGACCCAGGTTCGAGTCCAGGCAAAGACAAATTTTTTACTTTTTTTTTTTATTTATATTTTATCAAATTATTATTTTTTAATTTTTTTAAATTATTATTTCACTATGGCGCTAAGCGAATTTTGTATAAGTAAAATTATTAAAATAATCTATCAAGCCGACTATGCCACTTTTAATTGTTAACCCTTTATCACTTAAGTTATGCAAATTTCAACGTTTATTCAGCTCAATTAATATTTTAGACTTTAATGTAGCATACTTTTGAGCTGACAGTGAATTAGCTTCATCTAATAACTAAAAAAAAAATATATATATACATATATAGTTATATACATATATAATTATATAGACAGTCAGAATTTGCTCAACTGCCGAATACCCTGCATAAGATAAGGGCACGGGGTATATAAAGAACTTTGATAAATCCAATTGCTGCCAGGAGAAGGCAGAACAATGTCAGCTGAACTAAATTCACAATCGAAAAGCTTCCACAACAAGGCGACAAGGCGACACAGCTTACAGCCTTAAAAGAGCGTTTGGGGGTTGGGGGTTGGGGACTGGGGACTGGGAGCTGGAGGCTGCTTCATAGCTGAATGAGAAAAGCACTTAACTCTTAAAGGCGAAATGCTTGTAAAATTTAAGCCCTACTTAATTTGCGATACACTCGTAAACAATTGCCCGCGGCTGTCGCTTGAGTAAGAGCGCTTTGGCTGTATTGCGATGGGGGGTGGGGGCAAAAAGGGGGTAGCGCGCTGGTGGGGGTGGCTGTGTAGCTTGGTGGCAGCTGTAGCCGTAGCCGTAGCTGTAGCTACTCGCCTGCTTTTACAATTTTTACTAATTTTAATAAAGCGTCGCGGCAAAGACAATGCTTCAGCTGCTGCTGCTGCTGCCTGGCTGCTGGCTGCTGCTGCTGGCTGCCTTTGTGGGCAACTCGATATCGTGGCTAAGACAAAGGCTCACATCAACAGGAAACCGCAAGGCGCTCACACAACTACCCAATCCGCAGCCCCCGCCCTTGAGGCAAGTCAAAAAATGTTGTGTGACGCGCGGGCGACATTTGCGTTGCCAAAGGGTTCCAGCAGGAGGCGGGGCTGGCGTTGGGGTAGGGGCGTATTTTTTGGTTTTCTTATTTCTCATTATGCAGCCAGCAACAACAACAACAACAACAACAATGACGACAAGAATGAAGACAACACTGGCTTGTCTTGGCTTGGCTATGCGTAGTCCTTGAGCTCCTGCAGCTCTTGCCTAGCTTCAGCCACAACCTCTGCCCCTGCTCCTGCGCCTGCTGCTCGTCTGATGGGCAAATGAAGCAACCGCGTTGTGGCACGCATCAGCGGCACAATTTCTGTCTGTCTCTTGGTGTATGTCCCAGCATCCAAGAGTACCCCAGCGTTCCAGCACCACCCCAACCCCTTCCACTCCTACTCTAGCGCTCTCTTTGGTTGCCCGTGGATTACTCAATTAATTTAATTATGCGCTGTCAATCATTTCGTTGCCTGCCTGCCTGCCAGCCAGCCAGCCAGGCAGGCTCAGCGACCTCTTCTACCCCTGTCCCCAGCGTCGTCTACCCCTTTCTCTGTTGCCGAAAAATAAAGAAAGAAAGTGAGTGATTCCCTCTTGTTGCCACTTAATTTCTGCTGTGCCCGGCCAGACAGCGCGACGCCTTAGCCTGACTCCTCCGGCCACAGTCACAGCCGCAGCCACAGCCACAGCCGCAGCTTTGTCTTTTTCCATACACTGTCAACTGCTAGGCAAAGCGGGTGTATTTGTTGTGCGTATGACAGCAGTAGCTAAAGATGAAAGTGCATCAAATCTAAATCGCGTTGAGTCCCTGAGGAACATAGCTGGAGAGTTGCAGTTGAGGAGTCAGCATGAAAGTCACAATTGAGAAGAATCACAGTTGAGTTATAGTTGTAGATTGAGAGCTCAGTTGGAAAGTGAAGAGTCACAGCACAGCACAGATATACAATTGAAGGTGCACAATCAAAGAAGTAACATTGTGCAGTGAAAAGTCACAGTGGAAAAGTTATAGTTGAGCAATCACTGAAGTGCTAAGCTCCAAGTTGGAACAGTTGTCTACTAATGAAGAGGGACGGCTTCTGCGGATTTATTACAGCTCAAGAGTAGCTAGAAAACATCTCTGATTATAGATGATAAAATAAGATAAGGTAAAAAAAATTATAAATAAAATATATCACAGTTCAGACAGACAGACACATAGTTAAAGAGACAGACAGACACACTGAATGACAGACGGACGGACAGACAAAGGGACAGACAGATAGACCCACAGACAGACACATGAAATATATCACAGTTCAGAGATTACTGTGTCACGCTTCTTGAAATATAGTTGCTTAGGCTCAACTGTCAAGTGACTGCTTACAGTGCGAAAAGTCACAGCGAGAGTCACTGAATCACAGGTTTAATCACAGTGTAAATGTTACAATTGATGCATGAAAATGTCAATGTGAATAAGTCACAGTGAAAGAAATCACTATGAAAAAGTCGGAGTGACAAAAATTACTGTGAAAACAGCAAAGTGAAGAGCGAAAGGAAGATCATATCACAGTTTATGTGTCACAGTGAAGAGTCAGTATGAATGAAGTCACTGTGATAGAGTCACGACTCCAAGTCTCACTGATGTCATATCTTATGTAACAGAGTCACAGTTCACAGTTCACAGTTAGCGAGAATAGTTTATGCTGTTGCAGTTATTCCATATCAAAAGAAATCAGATTCAAATATTAAAGTCAAAGTTCTTCAGTCACTGCTTAGGTATATGAATACATTATATATGCATACATACACACATACACACATACACACATATACACATACATACATATGTACATAAGTAAGATTTCGATGCAAGCCCATCTCTGCCATTCAATTAGCTAATTAGCCTAGCGAGTAGAGCATCTGGCAGCTGCTCAGATTCCCTCAACTGTCTTAGCCATCGCCTTGCCTGTCTTTGCCACGCCTTGCCTTCGTGCCAGCCCTCCTGCCCTCTCTCGCGAGTGCCCATTTTTCTGGTTATTTGGGTGCTATCCATCATAGAGTTGGACCATTCGCAATTCAAGAAATCATTTGCGTGTGCAGCCTTCACCTTCCACGGAGCCGCCAAGAGCCCGGCGTATGCCACATAACCCCCGGCCGGCCGCCTGCTACGGCAGAAACCCCTTTCTGACATCTGTCGCTGATGCGTTTCGCATGCTGATCCTGACGACGTCGTCATGTTGACTTTTCCATTTGCCTTGGCAATTTTCTTGCACTGAGCTTTTTTCTTTGAACACGACGCGTCGCGGCTTGTCTACGCGTTCGCCTCGTATCCTGCGGGCTTTGTTTATCCATCTATTTGTATAAGCTGCATGCGCGTGTGTATGTGTGTGTGTGTGTGTGTGTGTGTGTGTGTGTGTGTGTATTCGTGGTGTTTGCTTACATGTGTAAATTACTTTTCAATCTTGTGATTACTTTCTTTTCTTTTTTTTGGCATTTAATTATTTTAATTACGGCCCAGCGCACAGGCAGCTACTAATTCGGTTCAGCTCCAAGGAACCAGCTCATCTTTAATTGCAACTATAGTTGAAGTACAGCAAATAAATGTGTTCTCTGTGCTTAAGCAATGCCAAGCCGAGACGCGACCTGACATTGCAGCTCTTGGCTAATGACTGCTATAGATATATGGTATATATAGTAGATATAGAACAGTTAGTCAGCATTATGACTATGGAAACTTAAGCTAAAGTTCGCTTAAAGACTCGACTATATACAAATCTTGGCTTATCCCATGCTTAACTTGAGAAGAACTAAGCGCTTTTATTGATAAAATTGTTGGATTGCAGAAGTTCTTTGAAATTAGATTCAAATTTCGGACTAGAATATCTCTGAAGTGTTATGTGAACAGTGAACTAGCTCACTTAATGGATCAATGACATTTGAAATAATATAAATATGCTATTTGATCAATGAACTAGTTCACTTAACACCTCTCAAACCATTTGAAGCAATTCCAATGTATATTCAATACGAATAAAGTGATATATGAGCAATGAACTAGTTCATTTTGTGGCTCTATTTGACTATTTGATTAATGAACTAGTTCAGTTTGCACCTTTAAAACCATTTGAAGCAATTCAAATGTATATTCAATATGGGTAAAGTGTTATATGAGCAATGAACTAGTTCATTTTGTGGCTCTATTTGGTTATTTGATTAATGAACTAGTTCACTTTACACCTCTAAAACTTTGAAGCAATTCAAATGTATATTCAATATGGGTAAAGTGTTATATGAGCAATGAACTAGTTCATTTTGTGGCTCTATTTGATTATTTGATTGTTGAACTAGTTCACTTAACAACTCTAAAACCATTTGAAGCAATTCAAATGTATATTCAATACGAATAAAGTGATAAATGAGCAATGAACTAGTTCATTTTGTGACTCGTCAACACTTTTAGCCATTCAAATATCTGAGAACTAGTTCACTTTATACCTGTAAAGCCACTTGCTGCTATTCCAAATTGTATTACATATGGCTAAAGTGCTGTATGAGCAATGAACTAGTTCAATTTATGGCTCGACGACACTTGGAGCTATTCCACGTTCACTTTATGCCTTTACCACCTTTGAAGCATTTCCAATTTGTATTCAATGCGTTGAAAGTGCCGTATGAACAATGAACTAGTTCACTTTATGCCTCGAATTGAAGCAGTTGTGTTAACTTATTCCCTCTGCACGTTCAAAGCACTTGAGTCAATTCCAATAACTATTTAATAGGATATTTGTTCAATGAACTAGTTCCGTTTAGGCCTATGCAACACTTGCAGCAATTCGAATATGCTCTTTGATCTATGAACCAGTTCAGTTTTTGTCGCTGAATCGTTTGAAGCAACTCCAATGTTGTCTTAATCGCAGTAATTGAAATAGTTCTAGTTCATTCCTCAAAAAATAGTTCATTCATATACTACAAAGTCTATGAATTTAAGTCAAACTTCAATCTAGCATATATAGAAACATATATTTAAAGTCAGCTCAGAAATCGGTTCGGAAAAGTAGTTAAAAATTTAATGCGACTTAAATTCCGTAAAGTTTTCACGCCAAACTTTTGTGAACTACGAGAAAGTTCAGAACAAAATCGATAGACTACGCACATAACCTGACAAAAAAAAGGCCTTTAAATATAATATATATAAATATGTATATATATGTAAGATATATAAACATATATACATACATATATTTGATTGTTGTGGTCTATACGAAAATGTCTAGAAAGTTTGTTTGAAACACTTGCAAATATGCCGCGAACTATGCAAAAACTTTCCGTGAACTTTACCCAAAAAAAAAGTAGAAAAAAAAAACGGAACTAGTTAATTGGAACTTGGTGCCAGGCAGCGCAATAAGGGAACTGCTTTGCTTGAACTGTGTGAAAAGCACCAAAGTAAAAACAAAAAGAACTGGTTCATTTGAACTGACTCCAAAGGCACATACAGAAACTGAGTAGTTTTCAAGGTGTAGTTAGTTCAATGAGTTAAAAAAAAAAAGAAACACCGACATAGCGAACTAGTTCAATTGAACCAAATGAAGCTGATCGTGGCTAATTTGATGTTGTTGCACTTTGCGCCGCCGCTGCCGTTGCCGTTGCTGCTGCTGCTGCTATCGCTGCTGCCGCTGATTCAGTCGACGGCTGCCAAATCACAAAGCTGCGTCACTAATGAGACGACAAAGACAGCAGCAGCAACAGCAGCTAAAGCAGCGGCAGCAGCAGACGGCGTCGGCGGCAGCTGATATCACAATCGCAATTTGAATTTTGTTGAGTGACTGATCGAGAAATCTAAAAACAACAGCAACAACAAAATTTGCCTACCAATCCAGCTGCGGACGGCGCGTCGCACGCGTCTGCGGCCTGCGCCCGACAACGGGATAAACTCATTTGTGAATCGCAGCAGCAGCAGCAGCAGCAGCAGCAGCAGAGACAGCGACAGCAGCAGCAGCAGCAGCGAGAGCAGTTGACGTCGCTGCTGGAATTTACAATTAGCGTGCAAGAGATAAAAGGCAAATCAGCGCTGAGGGCGGCTGGCTGCAGGAATGCGCTGTGTCTTTTTCGGACAACACACACACGCACACACACACATGCACACAGACAGCGCTGCTGCGTACTGCGCCGACGCTGTGGCTGGCATACGTGCGCGTATAACAGTTGGCAAACAACTGTGCTAACAACGACTGGGGAAACGAGACGAAGCACGACGAAGCCGACGATGGCTAACGGACTCGTGTTTACTCCGAAAACTCCACAGAGCTATGTGTGCGCGCGCGTGTGTGTGTGTGTGTGTCGGCTGCGACGCCGACGCTGGCAGCGGCAGCAAAAATTTGGCTGCAATTTTCATTGCGTTCGAAAGTTCGACAACTTTGGAAAACTGTCAGTTAGCAGCGAACTTAGAACAGGTAGAGACGCACGTTTTCGGGCTTCCTCCTGAGCCAGCAAGTAGTCGAAGAAGAAGAAGCAGCAGCAGCAGCAGCAGGCAGGCAGGCAGGCAGAGCAAGAGGACAACGAAGCAGCAACAACAGTTACGCGAACTTTACGAAGTTTCCTCGCGTCGTCGTCGTCGTCGTCGTCGTCGTAGTGGTCGTGTGCCGAGTGACGATTGCATACGCCTCTTAGCGTGCCGCACAGCCCCCCTCTTGCGGCACTGCGCGCGTCCACACTGCCCCACTGCCAATCCCGACGCAGCCGATGCGTTCGCTGCTGACGCTGCGGCGACGCCGACTGCGGCGCTAACGTGTTTGTGTGACGGCCAGCCAGCCGCTGCCGATGTAAAATTTTATTACCCCAAACGCAACGCAGCAGTCGGTTTTTGGACGTCCGGACTTCACGCCGCCAAAAAGAAAGCGCCGCTCAACGGTTTATTGCAATTCAGCCGCGCAACAACAACAACAACGACAACGACAACAGTTATCAAAAAATAACAAAAACAAGAAACAACAACAAAAAAAGAAAACAAAATCAAAAGTTAAAAACAAACTTTTGCCAAACTACGCGACGCGCGCTCAACTTAACAAAGTTTCGCCTTGCCCAAAGGAAGCGAACGGCAACAGCAACAACAAGCAAACAAATAAAAAAAAAAACAAAAATAAACGCAAAAATCAAACAAATTTTAAAGTGACGTCGTCGCCGTCGCCGCTGCCGTCGCTGACGTCGGCGTCGGCCTAAAACTAAACTCAAAGTCGAGCAAAGTGCGCGCGTTAATTGATATTGCGTATACGCCACGGCAGCCCCAAGGCAAAACAATCAAACTCAACTTGCTTCTTCTGTTTTCTTTTTTTTGGTGCCCCTCAAACAAAGTCCAAGTGCAGTGCAACATACCTACATATATATATAAATATCTCTATATATTTTTTGTTCTTTTTCTGCGTGTGTGCGTGCGTGTGTGTCAAGTGCAAAATGCAGCGCGGCAAGACTGCAGCAACTGCAACGAGCGCCAAATCTCTCAAGTGCAGCACGCAATAAAACAACAAACAGCAACGAAAGACAACTCCAAATATCAGCATAAAGCGTCCACAAAACAAATACCAAAAACAAAGCTAAACCGAATCGCACAATTCTCAAATAGGTAAAGTTCAAATTTTATCAATCTAAATGTTCATAAAAAAAAAAAAAAAAAAAACAAAATAAAAGTAAATAAAATAAACAGCAAAACAAAAAGAGAAATTATAAACTCTAAAGCTCGTACTACAGCCAGGAACTCTATATTTATTGCCTTAGCTAAATAAGTAAAGCCCATGCAAAAGAGTAAACAAAAAACAAATATATTTATACATATATTTAAAAAAAAAAAAACATCTAAATTCAATGCAACAAGAAAAATCACATTGAAATTTCAACAAATCAACAAATGAAAATCAAATTTGCCCCCCAAAAATTCATCTTATGCCATCTACATCTTAACATTTCTTAAGCCAGTGTTGTAAAGCTCTATAATTTATTCTAGAAAAAAACACACACAAAAAAAAACAAAATTTTTTATTTAACACTTCAAATTGAGTCTGACAAAATCTGTTGCCTAGCTTAAGGCGCCAGCTGGGAAAATATTGTGAATGTGAAGAAACAAGTGATTGATAAGTAATATTAGAACGATGCAGAGAAGAAAACAAAGTAATATTAGGCAGTTATATAAGCATAGCTATATAGTAGATAATATATAGAAAATATGCAAACATAGACTTAGCTTAGACAAGCGAGAAATTTGTAGACAGTTGTCTGGATAAAGTTGTAGCTGGACTTTGATTCATACTCTGAAGTCTTTATCTATATTGAAGCAGGCCTCAGTTATTTCGAGTCAAGTTGGTCTAAATTGTGGGTTCTATATATAAAATGTGTTAAGCATAAGCTCAACTTGAGAAATATTTTAAGGTCTCTTATGCATATATACATATATAATATAGATGATGAATACAAAAGCTTTATCAGATAAAGTAATCTATTATGCATATATAGATGATGAATACAAAAGCTCCATATAGCTCTATAAAGTACTGCTCAATACAGTATTTCACTCACGATCTGCCTTACCATGCATAAATATCTGAATCATAGTCCTCTAACAATCTCAGATCCATAACAAAACACAGCTATCTAACCAAGCTACAATCTTTTGCTATTTCACAGTATCTAATACTTAAAGCTTAGTTAGATTCAAATTTCGGACAAGAATATCTCTGGAGTGTTATGTGAACAGTGAACTAGCTCACTTAATGGCTCAATGACATTTGAAACAATATAAATATGCTATTTGATTAATGAACTAGTTCACTTAACAACTCTAAAACCATTTGAAGCAATTCAAATGTATATTCAATACGAATAAAGTGATATATGAGCCATGAACTAGTTCATTTTGTGAATCTATTTGATTATTTGATTACACCTCAAAAACCATTTGAAGCTTTTCAAATGTATATTCAATACGGGTGGTATATGAGCAATGAACTAGTTCATTTTGTGACTATTTGACTATCTGATTAATGAACTAGTTCAGTTTGCACCTACAAAAACCATTTGAAGCAATTCAAATGTATATTCAATACGGATAAAGTGATATATGAGCAATGAACTAGTTCATTTGATTATTTGATTGTTGAACTAGTTCACTTTACAACTCTAAAACCATTTGAAGCAATTCAAATGTATATTCAATACGGCTAAAGTGATATATGAGCAATGAACTAGTTCATTTTGTGACTCGTCAACACTTGTAGCCATTCAAATATCTGTGAACTAGTTCACTTTATACCTGTAAAGCCACTTGCTGCTATTCCAAATTGTATTACGTATGGCTAAAGTGCTGCATGAGCAATGAACTAGTTCAATTTATGGCTCGACGACACTTGGAGCCATTCCACGTTCACTTTATGCCTCTACCACCTTTGAAGCAATTCCAATACAAATATATCAATATATATATGTGTATGGAAATGGATATTATCAAATATTTTCTGGTATACAAGATCTCATTTCTTATAGCAAGCTCAGCTGCAACCATTTCGGAGCTATGCAGAACTTGGCTACATAGAACGTATCTACAACTTCATATTGTGCAAGCTTATATCAATTTCTTGCAAGCTTAAAAAAATAATACAAATTGACCAAATTTCTCATAGCAACCCATTTAGTGTTATAGTTGGAGATATATAGATAAAGCTAATAATAACTGATAACTTAGGCTGACCAAAAAAGAGTTATAGTTAAACAAATGATCATGCCATAACCCTAGATCGAGATTTCGGAATAGTTCTAATTCTAGTTAGAAGCTACAGCTAGGCCATTACAGAATATACTATATATCATATTAGACATTTGCATGAATGCATCCAAATGGGCATATGAATCATTCATTATAAATGAATGTATTCTTGCAGACCTGTATATCACATACATATATAGCTATAGCTAAAAGCAGCGCTTCTATTATAAAATCTTACTCTCAACTAATGCTATGCTATATTAACTAGATCTATATCTATATATACTATATATGCTATATATATTAACTTTATTAGTCAATCAAATCAACTCAAACTCAACTTCAGCTGAAGCCTGACTGAAGCACAAATTTTGCCAATGAATATTCACATTGCAGCTCAAGTCATTTGGTATTTTGTTAAAGTTGAATTAGTAAATAAAATAATCAAATAAAATCGACGATCGTCAAACTTATTCAACTATATAACAACAATAATATATAATACAAAATAATTTGTTGTCGATAACGAAAACAGCTGCTGAGATATTTCTATCGAAAATAGTAACACATTTGTCGGGTCAGCATTGAAAGAGCTTACAAATTTAATGGGATTTTCTTGAATCATTAAGGTCTTGTAGTATAAATGGCTAAGCTCATAGAATATTAAAAAAATAAGCTGTTGACAATAAGTTAAAGAATTGCTGAGATGCTGTTATCGATAGTGTTATCGATAGTTGGATCAGCACAACTAATAAGCTATACACACAAAACTGTATAATAGAGCCGCGATAGCTGCTATATAAAGATATTATGATGAAGAGAATATGAAAGGGCAAGGGCAGCAGGAATATTTTAGATGTTTTCTAGTCTTGCATTTGATGATGTCTGAGAATTTTCTTCTGCTAGATTCTAATGAATTTTTCGCCGTATGAAATCAACTAACAACTATTTGTGACTGAACTAAAAGAAATTACATTTCTCACTTTTAGTTTTTTTGTTCATTATTTTTTTTAAATTTTTTTCAAAATTATTTTTTAATAAGCAACAGCAATTGTTGCTGCTGTGGCTGCTGCGGCTATTGCATGATGAACAAGAACTCCAACTGCTTGATCCCAAATCCCAAACTCTCTTGCCCTCATTTTCATTTGTTTATGTTTTCAATGCTACTAACATTTAGCCGTAAGTAAAAACAGCTAACAACAAAACACACACAAATACAAACAAACAAAAAATACCACAAAAAATACCAAAACCAATATTGAGCTCACATGAAAAAAATTTGTTGTTAAGGCATTTTGGCAACTGGCAAACTGGCAAAAATGGCGCTGTCCAAGCGGCCCTTAAGCAAGGAGACGCCCTTGGTCGAGAGCAGCAGCAACAGCAACAACAGCAACAGCAACAACAGCAGCAACAACAGCAGCAACAGCAACAACAGCAATGAGCATGAGACGTCCATAAAGCGACGCAAGCGTTGCAGTCGCGATGATGAATTGGCTGTCAGCAACAACAACAACAACAACAACAACACAACCAGCAACAACAACAACAACAACACATTGCCACAGAAGAAACGGCAATTGGCCAAAACAGCAAGCGGCGAGAGCAACAATCCAACAGCAGCGGCCGCGGCGGCAACAGCAACGCCCAAAGCAGCAACAGCAACTGTTGCCGCCGTGCAAGATGCTGCCGATCAGGATGATGAGACATTGATACGCGAAACTCAGGCGGCGCTCAAGAGTCTCTCGGGCAGCTGGCCAGATGCGCGCACCAATCTATATCGCCTGCAGGAGCAGGAGGACGAGAATCCGCCGCCGTTTCAGAATCTGTTCGAGGAGAAGCAAAAGTATGCGAACAGCAACAGCAACAGCAACAGCAGCAGCAGCAACAACAGTAATGGCAGCAACAGCAACAGCAATTCGCACACATTGCTGCTGCGCTTTCACAGGCAAAAGGAGAACGATCAGGCGCGTCTCAATGCCAGCAACAACAACAACAACATGAGCAACATCAACAACAACAACAACAACAACAGCATTAGCAGCAACAACAACAACAATTGCAACAGCAACAGCAGCAACAAAAAGGATGACAACACATCCGGCTACACACAAGCAACATCCGCCTTTAAGCCGCCCATCGACATCATCAAGCGCAACGGCCAATTGGCCGCCGCAGCCGCAGCGCACGCCCACGCCCAGGCCCAGGCACACGCCCATGCCCAGGCGCAGGCCTACGCCCATGCACAGTATACGAGCAGCGCCTACAATGCCGCCGAGGCCTACTATGGCTACGCAGCAGCAGCAGCTGCTAGCCAACAGCAGCAGCAGCAGCAGCAGCAACAGCAGCAGCAACACGGCCTCTGCCTCGATCAGAGTCGCAGCTACGACATGGCCCCGCAACTGGGCTCGCCCAACGAGCCGCGACTAACCAAGGCTGTGGGCAAGGAGCCGCTGATGGATGCCAAACAGTATACGATATTGCAGCCGGCGGGCGTTGGCAGTCGAGCGGCCTCGGTGATGCAGGATATTGCACGTGAGGGAGTTATTGGTGTTGCGCCAACGACGACGGCGGCAGCAGTGGCGGCGGCAGCAGCGGCGGCAGCAGCTACAGCAACGGCAGCAGCAACAACAACAGCAGCAGCAGCAGCAGCAACAGCCACACCCACAGCGACAGCCACGCCCCTAGCAGCAGTTACGCCCACAGCAGCAGCAACAACAACAGCAGCAGCAGCAGCAGCATCTACGCCAGCGCCCAGCTACTCGCCGGGCAGCCAAAATCGCGGTAAGTTGTTGTCGTTGTTGTTACTAGACACACACCAAAAAAAAAATACAAAAAAAGTAATAAATAAAAGGCTAACAAAACAGCTTTAAAAAGGCTACAAAATCCAAGCTATCAACAACTCCAATGAACTGGCAAGGCTGCGGTGCCACTTGCAGCACCAGTTCCAGTTCCAGTTCCACTTATGAACCAAACTCTCAACCTCCCTCCAAAAACCAACACCGATCAAAACCCTACCACCCCCCCATCCACACATTGAATTTAACGAAAGAACAAATAAATATCAAATCGGCGAAACTTCTTGTTGCATTGAGTTTTAAGACAAATTGGCTAAGAAACTAACTAGACGTAGTGAGTGTGAGAGCGAGACAGAGACAGACCCAGACCCAGAGAGAGAGAGTGAGAGAGAGTGGGAGAGTATATGTGTTTTACGATCACATATACATATATTGCTCTAGAAATATTTTCCATCACTTCTTCGCTTCACTTCAGTTGCTGCTGCTGTTGTTGTTGTTGTTGTTTATCATTATTGTTGTTCTTGTTGTCATTGCTATTACTATTATTATTATTATTTGCACATTTAGGCAGCAATGGGCTGTCAACCTCAATGCACCTCCCACTCAGCTAGCTCAAAGCACGTTAAGCGCTTTTGTCGTTCGCCTTTGAGGCGCTCAGAGATGTGCAGGGGCGGTGGGTGGATGTCGGTTGACGGTTGTCGGTTGTCGGTGGGCGTGGCACCATGGTACGTGGTCTACGGCTGAGGCACGGCAGCTAATGGCTTGTAAAACCTCCATACACACACACACACACACACGCACACATGCTGACAGCCTAGAGATGACATAAGCAAGCAAAGTTATGAAACTAAAAATAGTGCAAAAAAAAGGAATTAAGTCTTTTTAAATATCTACATAATAATAAAATATTTGTAAAAAAAAGTTAAAGTGAACTATATTTAAAAATTTATATGTAAAAAAAAGTAGGTAATAAATATAAAAATCAACAAAAAATAATAAAGTTAAATATATGTTAAAATATAAATAAAATATATGTGCATATGTATAAAAAAATATAAAAAATATATAAAATATAATAAAAAATTCTGAAAAAAAAATATTAAAGAAAAGAAAAGATAAATAAATATTTGTAAATTAAAAAAAAAATTAACAATGCCAACAACTATAAAAAACAAATTTTTAATTAAAAAATATTAAACAAAAGAAAATATAAATAAATATTTGGAAACAAAAAAATTCCATATTCCAACAACTATAAAAAATAACAATTTTTTAATAAAAATAAATGCACTAGAAAAAGTTAGATGAAAATTACAATAGACTACAAATTATATTAGTGTAAAATATTATTAAATAAAAAAATTATAAAAAAAATAAAAAAAAAAACATAGTTATAGTTACAATAGAAAAAGTTATATGAAGCTTGCAAAAAAGTAAAATAAATTTAATGAAGCTCAGAAGCTTGAAATAAAAATAAATTTAGTAATTTTTTTATTTTGTTAATTTTTTTTTTTCATTTTATTTTATTTTATTATTTTTATATTAATATTCTTTTTAATTTATTTTTTAATATTATTATTTTTATTGATTTATTTTGTTAATTATTTTATTTTGTATGCTATTACTATTATTACTATTTTTTAAATATTTTTTTATTAATTTATTTTTAGACTCAGAAGTTTGCAATAAATAAAATAAATTTAGTATTTTTTTATTTAAAAATTTTTTTTTCATTTTTTTATTTTATTACTATTTTTATGTTTTTATTCTTTTTAATTAATTTTTAACATTATTATTTTTAATTATTTATTTTTCCAGTTGGAATCTTTAATTTTTTTATTTTATATTTTAGTCTTTTTTGTTTTTTGTTTTAATTATTTTATTTGTATGCTAATTCTTTTTAATAATATTTTATTTATTAATTTATTTTTTGACTCGGAAGTTTGCCAAAAATAAAATAAATTTATTAATTATTTTATTTTATTGTATTTGTTTTATTATTTTTTTTTAAACTTTATTTTATTACTACTTTTATTTATTTTTATTATAAAATTAATGAATTTTTTATTTATTATTATTAAATTATTATTAAATTAACATAATTATTCACTGATGTACTTGCTTTAATGCATCGATAAGAAATACTCGAAATGCTTATCGTTTATCGATAATCTAAAATGATAACTGAGAAGCGCCTAGTAGACCTTGATTAATGCTACTATGGCCAATAAACGATTATTTAATCACGAACTCATCTCTAGGCACACACACACACACACACACACACGCTAGTTGAGTAGCTCCTGCTGTTGGCTTGTTGAGCCTTTTTCACTAATTTCAGCGCACATTATACAAATTTTATAAAATTGAACTCTCGTTGTCTAAAAGCGAACAGACAAAGCATGTCTACACACACACACACACATACACACATATGTATATGTATATACATTGATGTGAAAGGGTAAATATGAGGCACGTTTTTGGCAACTGCTTTTGCATATTTATTTTGTCATTATGTGCTGGCATTAATATGCTCAGAGCTCTTAAACCTAAAGCCAAGGGCACAAAAGATTCAAGTGCTCTTAAGCCAGGCACAAACACACACACACACACACACACACACACACACACACACACACACACACACACACACACACGTACACACTCATAGAACATATTTTCACTCTGGTATTCATATAATTTGAATGACTTTTTAAATAGTTGCAAGAGAGAGAGGGAGCGAGCGTGGCAGTGTGAGTGTGAGTGAAAGAGATACAAAACTAGTTGGCAAAGGCACGTAATAAGTCATTAGCGTGTTGCCGTTAGCCTTTTTAGCCAGGCTTATTAGGCCTTAGCCTGGCTGATACCCTGTATTTGGGCATTGCAAGCGCGTCTTGCTTTATTTTAATTAAATTCTAATTACGACCAAATGAGTTGTATCGAGATGAGTAGTTGAGTCGACGGCGCGAGCCGAGCTCAGTTGCAGTTTGACATTTTGAACGGGCACGTAATAGACACACACACGCACACACACGCACACCTATATATGCATAAATATTTCGAAAAATATTTCATTAAGCCTCCGCCTCTAGCTGCTGCTGCTGCTGCTGCTGCTGTTGCTGCTGTTGCTGTCTGTTACAGCAGCAACATGCGCGCTGTGTGTGTGCTGTGCTGTGACGTTATCTTCGAGAATTTGTGCTTAGAAGGCCAAGTTTAGACGTGGTCTGGTTGATTTTTGGCTGCGAAGTTTTTGCTTTTTATGCGCCCACAACAGCAGCAACAGCAACAACAGCAGCAGCAGCAGCAACTGCTGTCATGTGTGTTTTTCGCGTGTGTGTGTGTGCTCTTTTTAAAGTAAATAATGCAAAGCTGTTTTCCATCAAATTTTAATTAATTATTTAGGCAAAAGAATGCGCTGCCTGTCTTTTTTAACATTTAGTTGTTGCTGCTGTTGAAGTTGTTGCTGCTGCTCGTTGCTGCTCGTTGCTGTTGTTGCTGCTGTCGGCGTGTGCGCCTTGTCAGCTGTACATTTTGTTGGAATATTTTTCTTTGCCATGAACATGTCACAGCCCCTGATACCCTCAGCAACTGCTGCTGCTGCTGCCGTTTGACGCATTCACATAATTAATTAGAAAACCTGTTTGCCTCCCTCGCTCGCTGTCACATTGTTGGCTAGGCATGTGTGAGTGTGTGTGCGTGTGCGTGTGTATATGCGTGTGTGTGTGTCTAGTTGTTGCCTTGATTTGATTTCATTTTGTTACTTGGTTACTTGTAGATGGCGCCAAATGCCCAACTCCTCATTGCACTGGCCAAGGACATGTCACAGGATTATATTCGCATCATCGAAGGTACAACACACACACACACACACACACACGCACACCCACACACACACACATACTCAAGCTCAATTGTAAGCATTTGTTTCTTTTCCACATATATATATTTCCACGCTTCTCTTGGCTTGGCCAGTTTGTCGGGTTGTCCGAAGCGCGATAAAGTCACAACGGAATGTAAGTGCCCAAAAAATGTTTCGTATTTTGTTTTTTAGCGCCTATGTAGATCGATATCACTATCTCTCTATATATCTTACTGTTTCTCTCTCTCTCTCTCTTTCTCTCTGTCTGTACATTTTAACATATGCTCAACTGTCTCTTGCTATGAGAGCCATAAAGCTCTGTTAATGTTTCTACTGCTCCTGCTCTCTCTCTTCCAACTCTCTCTCTCTAACTCTCTCTAACTCTCTCTATCTCTTTCTCTTACGTCGTAGCATGTTGTCTTCTTAGTATGTGTATGCTCGTAGCTGTATGTGTGTGTGTGTGTGTGAATTTGCTCAGGGTACGCACTTTCTCTTGCTCTCTTCGTCTCTCTCTCTCTCTCTCCCTCTCTCTCTCTTTGCTCTTTCTCTCATAGGATCTCTCATTATTCCTTTCCATCTCTTTGCATTATTCTCATTGTCTCATTGCCCTCTGTCTCTGTCTCTCTTTCTTTATTTCTTTCTCTACTTCTCTCTCTCTCTCCCTCTCTCTTTCTCTCTCCCCATGGCATCTCTGTCTCTTAACATATCTCTGTATCTCAGTGAATTCTTTTGTAATCTCATTCGATACGTCCGTCTATAAAGCTATGAATCTCTCTTTTTATCACTATTTCTCTCTCTCTCTCTCTCCTCTCCTCTCTCTCTCTCTCTCGCTCTCTAAACATTCTACGATTGAAGCTCTCTTTAGTTCTTCCTTCGCTTCCAAGCTGATGCAGATGTTATCTCAATTTCTGAAAATTGAATTTCTTCTACCTAGCTCACTCTCTCTCTACCCCTCTCTCTCTCTCTCTCTACCTCTCTCTCTCTCTCTCTCTCTCTCTCTCTCTCTCTCTCTTTGTAACTTCCATTTGATGTGCGTATGTTTGTGCTCTGTAGTGTGTGTACTGGTTGCCTGTGCTAGAGCCTTAGCGGCTTAGAGTCCTAGAGCCACAATTACTGACAATTAACTAATGACACTCACCCCTCACTCGCTCCCCTCATCCCCCCTGAAAAACCCGGTTGGATCGTCCTACACCCGTACAATCAATGTTAAACGAACAACAGTGCTGGCGTTGCACGAACAGATATTGAAATGCCCCACGCCTGGCTGCAACGGACGTGGACACGTTCAGCCGCATCGGAGCGTGCATCGCAGCCTGTCCGGCTGTCCGCGAGCCGTACGGCGTTTGGCAGCTCGTCGATCGGTGGTTGGGCGTTATCAGTCGATGTGCGTGAGTGTGAGCGATAGCCCGATATCGATAGCGTTGCCAGTGCCATTGCCATTGCCATTGCCACTGGCGATAGGCGGAGTCGATAGCAATAGTGATAGCGATCACGAGAACGATAACGATAACGATAACGATAATACGGCAGGTGCGTTCGATCGCCTGTCTGACAATCAAGCAATCAAAACTGTATCAAATATTCATTAAAAAAAAACTTTATAACTAAATCAAAATCTTAAAAAAAAACTTTAACAAAAAGTTTTAACCATTTATTTTGCGCTCTCCCCAACTCTCTCTCTCTCTCTCTCGCTCTCTGTCTCTGTGTCTATCTCTATCTCTCTCATATATTCTGTCTTCTTATCTCATCTCATTCCCACTCTATCACTCTCTCTCTCTCTCCCTCCTGACTTTTGCTCTATATATTTCTCTCTCTCTCTCTCTCTCTATCTCTCATGCACATACTATTTCTCTCTTTCCTCCTCTCTATCTCTCTCTCTCTCTCTCTCTCTCGCTATTTCTGCCTATCTGCTTGGCATTGTGCGCAGCTGGCGAACTGGAGAAACATGAGAAGGAGCTGCATGCGCTGGACAAGCTCAAGATCAGCTCTAGCCATTATTTGAACAACAACAACAATAGCTGCATTAACAACAACAATACCAATAACAACAACAACAACAACAACAATAAAACGATGCCCATTATCAAAACGGAATACAGTCCGGTGGCCAGCATCAAGTCGGAATATAACAAAAGTCCCATGCACTCGTATTTGGCCAATGATGCCGCTGCAGCGGCCAGCAGCGCGATACCCGCTGGCAGTGCGCGCAGCAGCAACAGCAGCAACAACAATAACAACAACAACAACAACAGCAGCAACAACAACAACAACAACAACAATAATAGCAACAGTGAAGCGCATTTAAGTCGCTTTGTCAGCATGCAAAGTCCACACGCCCAACATCACCAACAACAGCAACAGCAGCAACAGCAGCACAGCAACAGCAGCAACAACACACGCTGCATCAGCAACGTGGACCCTTTATCGAGGGCAATGCCACACAGATGATGCCCGCGGGCAATGCCAGCTCCGGCGATGCCAACGATCCAGCCAGCTATCACTCAGATCACCAGCAGCAACAGCAGCAGCAGCAGCAGGCTGACGAGCGACAGCAGCAATATGAACAGATGCGCTATGCGCAGAGCCATGGCCATGATCCGAGCGCGGAGCAGCAACAGTTGCTCGCCAGCAATCCCAGCAGCAGCGAGCTGTCGCCGGTGACGGCGCGCAGTGCCTATGACCATACGCATCCACATCCGCATTCGCATCCACATCCGCATCCGCACTCGCATCCACATACACATCCGCCCGGCACAGTGGCGCCCGTCTTCGTTGGCCTCGGCGTCGGCGATTCGGTGAGCAGCGGCGGCGGTGTCGGCGTCGGCGTCGGCGTCGGCGTCAGCAGCACAGCGGGCTTCGAGCGCTACGATCCGAACTGCTGTCCCAGCGGCGGGCAGCGAGTGCAGCCGGGCGCCACAGCGGCCACGGCGCCGGCCAACATGTATCACTATTTGCCACAGACGGCGGACGACCTGCAGGCGCAGCAGCAAAAGTACTTGCAGGAGCAGCAGTTGCTGATGGCCAAGGCCGAGCACGAGGAGCTGGCCAATGGGGGCGGACCCATCTATCCGCGACCCATGTACCACTATGATCCGACAATGGGTCCGCTGCCGCCAGGCTTCTCGGCCATTAACTTGTCGGTGAAAATGGCAGCGGCACAGGCGGCGGCCGCAGCAGCTGCCTACCAAAATCAACAGCAGCAACAGCAGCAGCAACAGCAGCAACAGCAGCAGCAACAGCAGCAGCAACAGCAACAGCAGCAACAGCAGCAGCAGCAACATCTCCAGCAGCAGCAGCACAGCAAACAGAGCAGCTCGCCAACGCCAAATGTGGGCGTGGCAGCGCCAGCTGTTGACCTATCGGGCGCCACATCGGTAACATCGTCCAGCCCGCACGGTTTCAACTCGCCAGCCTCGCACAACCAATACAACCAGCGCATGGGCAACGGCAGCCCACAGCCGGGCGCCAGCCCCAACATTGCCAGCCCCCAAGTGCCGAGTCCGCAGGGCCAGACGCTCGATCTGAGCGTAACGCGTTTGCCGCACAGGTAAGCATGAAAGCCAACAAATCCCGACTCCTGCCCTAGCCCTGCACCCAGCATCCAAAGTCCAGTCGCCCAGGCTCAACGTGAGCCACAATTCTTAAATACTTTTGTTTAATTACTTCTTAATTACTACTTGATTACTTGTTAATTACTATGTAATTACTTTCGTTTGAATGATTTCATATTGATTTCTACACTCTCTCGAGCATAGAACAGACGTCATATACATATTTCATTAAACACGGCTCTTGACCTCTAGTAACTCGGGCACTACTTGAGCCAGCGTTACCAAACCTGGTACACAGGCTCTTATATAACATATAAGCATAATTTTATAATTAAGGCTTACACATCTTAAGCACTGCTCATTATAAGGTAAACTTAAGACGCGATATAAGGCATTTATATATAGAGTAAAATAATGTTTAAACACAATAACTACTCTTATATGATAACCAACACATTAAAGAGCAAATATAATATAGTATTAAGTCAAATCTTTATAGAGCTTGGTAATACCAAAGAGCTCAAAGACTGGCTAGATAAAACTTGAAGGCTTAATGGTGAAAAGCGTTTTATAGGCAAACTTTTCATAAGAAGAAATTCTGATCAAAAATGCTTTTAAATGAAAATAAAACTATCCCTAGCTCATGCTGTTCTCAAGGAACTTGGCGACTATCAAAGCTAACACTACAAAATTTGCTTTGATACGCTGGAATATTATGTATATACCCATATATGTATATTTTCAATCAATAGCTGATAATCTCAGATGATAATCTTGAACTGTCCTCAGGTAACTCAGATGCTTTTAGAGTTACAATTCCAAAATTTGATATTTACACATTTAGAGAAAGTCTATGATAAAATTCTTTTAAACAAGTTGAGCTTTATGTAAGCTCAACTGTTCTCAAGGAATGCAGAGACTTAAAAAGCTACAAGACCAACATTGTATAGCTGAGCTCTGCTACGTATTTCCATCAATTGAGATTAAGCTCGTTATAGCTAAGATAGTTAACTTTATGTATGTATGAGCTAACAAAGCAGACAAACTGTATTAACTGGTCTCTCATCTCTCTCTCTCTCTTTCTGCATAGCATCATCACGAGCCCGCAGTACGGCGCCGACGGGCTTGTTGTGGGCCACGGACAGGGCTTTGGCAGCGCTGCGCCTGGCTCAATTGGACCGAACGGACCGCCGCGTTCACCACAAATGGAGCCAGTGGACTTTAGCGGACCGCCACGTCCGCTTGGCTTCGGCCTGGTGGGTCACATCAGCGGACCGCGTCCATATAGCCGCGAATCGACGCCCGACAGCGGCGGCTCACACTACATCGAAACGTATCGAGATCCGAGCGGTAAGTTGCCAATGAAGCATCATATATATATATATATAGAATGTGATATAACTGTATCTATCTCTCCCTCTCTCTCTCTCTCTCTCTCTCTCTCTCTGCATTGCAGGCTATTCACCACATCCTGGCTATGGCATGGTAGTGCAATCAGACTATCCACCAGCTGGCTATCATGGCTACGGCCCCGCCGCCTATCAGTGCAGCAATCCGTATGCGACGGCCGTTGGACCCGGCGGCTACCCGACGCCCGTTTCCGGCGGCTATTCACCCAGTCCGGCCACCTGCTACTCGATGCCACCGCCGCAGCACATACCGCAGCATGACAAGACCAAAGACGGGTAAGTCGAGTTCCCCTAATCTAATATGCAATTAGTGAAAAGTCCTTGATAAGTGCTACAGTATGTGCTATATATATCTCACAGTATCATTCACTGTGGCTCATCAGTCACAGTCGCTGTCAGAGACGGACAACTGTGTCGCACAGTGGTTGCAGCTCACTGAGCTGTGGGCGAAAAAAAAAACCCTTGAAGCTTAGGCATATATCAATGGAAAAATCGGAATGTAATTCACTTAAATATTTTCGCATTAAATTAAAGAATAAAATTTGAAACTATAAACTCATTTGTTCTAGTCTCCTGCTGTCTATCCCCCATCTGTACATCTATTATATTTGCCTATCCGTCATCCGTCCGTCTGTCCTTCCGTCTCTGCTCTCTCTCTCTCCTGTCTCTGCTACAACCTTCCCTCTACCTCTCTCACTCTCTATCCAGCAATTGATCAAATATTAACTATGTTCAGGGTATCTCTGTAGTCAGGCACTGGCCTTTATTTTCGTTAATTATTTCTGTGCCACTGTGCACTCGAGTGTCTCTGTGTGTGTCAGCAGCTGTGCTTGGCTAGCTTATTAATGATTGCGAGCATACGGACGCAAAGCGCTCATAAAAGCTGCCCAAGCTGGACAACCGCAAACCTCAAACTGTGCCACAAAAGCCAACTTTGAGTTTTCCCTTAAGAATTTGCCCTTTCCAATAATATTACTAATTTCAAATTTAATGAAACTTGAAGTTCTCTGTACTTTCTAATATGAACTATGCCTTCTATTCTCTCGCTCTCTCGCTCTCGTTCTCTCCCTTAGCTTGACAGGCTGCTCGCGTTCGGATCGCAATCACTTGCAATCGCATTCACAGGAGCTAAAGTGCCCGACGCCTGGCTGCGATGGCTCTGGCCATGTCACTGGCAACTATTCATCGCATCGCAGTCTGTCCGGCTGTCCGCGCGCCAACAAACCGAAGAGCAAGCCACGCGATGGCCAAGACTCGGAGCCGTTGCGCTGTCCCATACCTGGCTGCGATGGCTCCGGCCATTCCACTGGCAAATTCCTTTCACATCGCAGGTAAGCAGCCAGCAAAATCTCCAATTGGAACTCGCCTCTTTCTACTGACTCCATTGTCTCTCCTCTCTACTCCACACAGCGCCTCGGGCTGTCCCATTGCCAATCGCAACAAGATGCGCGTCCTGGAGGCCGGCGGCACAGTGGAACAGCATAAAGCCGCAGTTGCAGCTGCCACAGCTATGAAATTTGATGGTAAGTCTTTCTGTTAGCTTTTGAGCGATATTTAAGATCTAGCAGTAAAAGCTCAACTCTTAGACTATATAGAGAGCATTCAAGTTAACGAAAAGCAAACGTTTGATTTCTGTTTAAAATGGGATTAGTGGCAATAGTTTCTATATAAATCAATTTCTTCTTATATATAGTCTTAGTCTCAACAAAATCGCTTTCTAATGCACACCAAAGCCAACTTCAACTGTTTAAAATCAACTTCAATGAAATCCATTTAAGAGCTAGTTGTCTTTCGCGAAGCTTTACTTTACTTTCTGATAGAACTTTTAAGGAAAAACAATTTGTAGAATAAAATGAGGAAATCTACAAAATTTGCAATCCCCATTTTTCGTGGTTTCCTCTATCAAACTCTTTGCATAGAACTAAAGTCACCAAAGACATATTCAGCAATGATTAATGAGCAATGATTAATGATCAATGAACAAGGACAAATAAGCAATAACCAAACACCAATGATCAATGATCAACAATCAATGATTAGCAAAGACAAATGAGCAAAGATCAGTGCACAAATAATTGATAATCAATGATCAATGATTAATAAGCAATGATCAATAATGTCATGATCAAGTCGAGTCAATGATCAATGATCAATTGATCCATGAGCCATTAGCAATGATCAATGACCAATGACCAATGATCAATGATCAACAATCAATGATTAGCAAAGACAAATGAGCAATGATCAGTGATCTATGTGATCTATGATTAATAAGCAATGATCAATAATTCATGATCGTCGAGTAATGATCAACAGTCAAGGATCAATGATCATTGATCAATGATCCATAAGCAATGATCAATGACCAATGACCAATGATCAATGATCAACAATCAATGATTAGCAAAGACAAATGAGCAATGATCAGTGAACAAATAATTGATGATCAATGATCAATGATTAACAAGCAATGATCAATAATTCATGATCATCGAGTACTGATCAACAGTCAATGATCAATGATCAATGATCAATGATCCATAAGCCATTGGCAATGATCAATGACCAATGATCAATGATCAACAATCAATGATTAGCTAGACATGAGCAATGATTAATGAACAATGATCAAATCCCCATTGCAATTCATTGACCTATGACCAATTAACATGCTGAACTATCAACGATGCTGATGATCAATGATTAATGAACAATGATCAAAGATCCATACTCTTGCTTATTCATTACCTAACATTAACTTAACTCTTCTAACAATTTCTCTCTTTCTTTTGCTTTCTCTCTCTCTTTACATTGCTACCTCTTTCTTCTGTCTATCTCTCTGTCTCTCTCTCTTTCTCTCTCTCTCTCTCTGTCTCTCTCTTTCTCTCTCTCTCTCTTCTCTTTCTTATTCCACTTCTATTTTATAGCCTGCACCACAGTTGGCAGCCAGGGCATCAAGAAACCCAAGTTCGATGAGGTTACCATGGTATATCCCAAAGGCTATACAGGTAAGTGTGAGCGCCAAAGCTCACTAGTAAACTTCTGCTTCCACTTTTCGCGCTCTATCCTCTCTCACTCTTTCTCTATCCTACTCTATCACTGTCTCTCTCTCTCTCTATGTAATCTAACTCTGTTTTGCAACAAAGCAACGCAAATTCTCAGCAGCGTAGATGAGTCACATATGATTCGAAACTGATTCAAATCATTTGAAATGAGATTCGAATATGATAGCAAATGTAATGAGCTTTAATTGTGATTCAAAAAACAAATTTAAATCATGATTCAAAAAAACTTCAAACGATTTGAATAACAATTCTAATAAACTACAGAATTGAATTAATAATAATTCTAATAATAATATTTAATCATGAATTGAAAAGTTTCAAATTAAATCAGTGTGATTAATATATTCATTCTCTTTAAAAATAATTCATTTACGAATTGAGCTGATTTAATCATGATTCAAATCTATTTTAAAATATGAATCATATGATGCGACTCATTTATGATTCAAAAATGTTACTAGAATAATTCAAAATAATTTGACATGATTCAAATGAGTTTTTATTTAACTCAAAGCAATTGATTCGTTGGTATATTTTTAATACCAGCATTAAATACCATCACATGCTCTGGATATTGCTGCATTTTGTTGTTGCTCGCCTCTTTCTCTCTTGCTCGCTCTTCCTTTCTCTCTCTCTCTCTCTCTTTCTCTTTCTCTGTCACTCTCTCTCTCTCTCTCTCACTCACACTCTTTGTAACTCAGTGTGTGTCTTTGCGCTCTCTCGTATTGTACATTTTCGGTTGGAATTTTGTGTGCGTGTGTGCTAACGTCTAACAGAACAACAAACAAAGAAAAGAAAAGAAAAAAAAATTACTTTCGTTTTGGCTTTGGTTATGGTTTCGGTTTTTCGGAATGTGCCAGAATATAAAAAAATCTAAATTAAAATTAAAATTAAAATTTTAAATGCGTGCATTTGTTTTATTCTGCAAACAAGCTCAAGCGTACCAAAATATACCAAAATTGACCTTACGACAGACGACAGGGCCAAAAGAAATGAAAAGCAAAGTAAAGTAAAGTAAAGAAAGCACAAGAAAGCTGATGCATAACATTAATTGAATGCTCGATGCAATGCAATACAATGTACTAAATACAAAATACTAAAATACTAAAATACTAAGATACTAACCAACGCTTATACTATACGAAAACTCTTTATATACTATGTATGCAACCGTTCACAAATTGTTATTTAAATCCGTTTATCTTCTTCTTTTTCGTTTCGTTTCATGGTTTTTGCTTGTTTGGCAAATGATTTCTTTTAGATTACGCGACGTTTTGTATCGGTGCCGAGTATCTACTGTAAATAGAAACAAGAAACAAGTAAATAAAACGCTAAACGAATGTATAAGAAAATCAAAGTATAGAGCAGAGACAAGCAGAAGGCAGAAAAAATATGTAAAAAAGAAAAATCTAAGAAAAATCTAAAAAGACAACAACAACAAGAACAACAACAACAACAACAACAATAAGTTCACACAAATGAATTTAACTAACAAACAAATTGCACAAGAATCGAACCCAAGGTAAGCCGTGATATTTGCTATCTCACTCACTCACACACACACACACACACACGCACACACGCTCACTCGCTCTCTCATACACACACACACACACACACACACATGAAAGCTCCAATTGAGTTGCTAGCACACGCGCACATAGACAACCGTGGAGAGCTTTTGTAAAACAAGAAAAATAATTTATGAAAAAAAAAAAACTATTTCAATATCGATCGAGTTCCATATCAAAAAACTTTTGCAGCGAGTGTCCAACACTAACGACAAGTCTTTCTCTCTCTCTCTCTCTCTTTCTCACTCTCTCTCTCTCTTTCTCTGTCTCTCTCTGTCTCATCCCCTCTCGCTGTCAAACCCCCTCTCTGCTCTTTACTTTACACCACGCCTTCTGCTCTCTTCCTGCTTTAGGCAGCAGCGGCTTGGATATCGTTATGAGCGGCGTTGGTGTCGGTGTCGGCGTCGGTGTTGGTGTTCCCTTGCCACCTGGCATCAATAGCAACAACAGCAGCAGCAACAACAACAACAACAACAACAGCAGCAGCAACAGCAACAGCGGCGTCGGCGATAAGGCGTCCGTCAACGTGACCGGCGGCAGTGATGATCTGAACACCTTGGAAGCGGAAATATCGGAGTTGCAGCGCGAAAATGCACGCGTCGAATCGCAAATGATGCGACTCAAGTCGGATATCAATGCAATGGAGTCGCAGCTGAGCACCAGCGATCGGGTACGTAGGCTCAGGTTCGTTGATCGCAACAAATTTTGAGTATTTTATATAGTAAAAAAAAAAAGCTTCAAAGAAATTCAACATTAACATTAACATTAACACATTAACATTGACACTAACCGTAACAGTTACAGTAACTGTAACTAACAGAAGATCAAATAAAGCGATAACATCACTCTCCCATTAAACCACACCATATAATAAATTATAACAGAGTTCTTTAAAAAGCAACATTAACAGTAACAGCCTCTGTTAAGTTATCAGCAACATTATGTAGGAGACTAAATTCAACATTAACATTGACACTAACAGTAACAGTTACAGTAAATGTAACTAACAGAAGATCAAATAAACAGAGTTGTTTAAAAAGCAACGTTAAGAGTATCAGCCTATGTTAAGTTATCAGCAGCATTATGTAAGCGACTAAATAAAGAATGAAGCTACTGCTGTCCGTGAACTAAGATTATGTTAAAAGCAACAGCAAGAATAACAGTGAAATATACTGTAACACTTACAGTACTGGCCACTACTCTGCATAGAGAGAAACTCTGTAAATATTGATAATAGAGAGGAGTGGAAGAACTAACAGGGCTATATCTATCGTCGCACATCGCTCTGATCAAGAGTATACATACTTGAGGGTATCTACCACGTCTACATCTGCAAGCATTATACTCTTATTTCCCATTTTCAATCACACTCAACTTTCTGAAGAATTATACTCTATAAATCTAACTGAAAATGTTACTTAACATTAACAGACATATTGAAAGTAACAGTAACAGTAACAAGAACAGCTCTCAGCTCAGTTTTGCCATAAATATCCATACTTTGTTCCAACTTTGCGTTGTTTACATAGCTTTAACAGCAAACTAACATTAACACTCAGTGTAACAGCCATAACCTCAATTAAGTGGGCCAATTACCCAAGTTATCTTGGCGCTGTTGGTCATGCGCGTTTGCGTAGCGAAAGTTGCGACTTTGTCTGCAAGTTTTCCGCTTCTTCATATTCTTCTTTTGTTTTTGTTGTTGTTCGTTTTTTTTTAATGCTTGGCACCTGAGCCGCTGCTTTTCTAAGTTGCGGCCACTTTTCAAGGACGTCTCTAAACTCCAAAAAAGCCAAAAGCAATAATAAGGCGTGTGTTAACAACAACAGCAAACTGAAGAAGAAGTAGAAACAGAAGAAAAAGTATAAAAGAAAGCTTAAACAAGAACAACAATATTGTGGAAAAGTCGGCGCAAAAGTCGCCAAACAAAAGTTTTAGCAGCCGCCGCCGCCGTCGTCGTCGTCATCTTCGTCGTCGTCGCTGCTTGGCTTGGCAAATGTACTTTTTAACCCAAAACATGGCCAAAGAAAGTTGGGCGACGTCTGCTGGCAAGCAAAACTTTTATTATATTTAAATTATCGCGCCCTGGCTGTTGCACAAATGGCAAAGTTATGTTTTCGCCTCGCTTTGCTTTGTTCCTTCAACTTCCGTTTTCACTTGGAAATTAAGCGCATTTTTCTAGATTTGCCTTTTGTGATATATGTATACATATATGTATATATTTAATGTTTTTTTGTCATTCGTCATTCGTCATTCGTCATTTGGCATTTGGCATTGCTGCTTTGGCTGGCCAATGATCGAGTGCAGCGACCTCTGTCGTTTGTCATTGCAAGGCCGTTATTCAAAATGGCGGCACGGCGGCAACAGCCAATCGGCGTTCGCTTGCAGGCAGCTGCTGCAGCCGCTTGCCGACTGCATTGAGCGACGAATCAGCGCACAGCAGCTAAGGCAGCGCCACCCCTAAAACGAGCATTTCACCTCCCACTCTACGCATGCCAGGTCCCTAAATACACACACACACACACACAGACACACGTGAGTGTGTGGTCATGCGCAGGCAGCTGCAGCCATGGGTGTGGGCCTCTCCGTCTACCCAGTCAATAGAGTCGGTCTCTGGATATCCATCCGTCTGGCCGCTGTCAGTCGCAGTCGGCACCAAAAACGATGCCAAGGCAGCAAATCGCAGAGCGCCATTCGATTTGCTGTGGCTGCTCCTAAAACGCCAGCTAACAAGCTACCCCGCTGCAAACTGTGCTACAACGCCGACGCCAGCGGCAGCGTCAGCGCCAGCAGCGACGATGACTGCGCACAAAAAAAAAAAAAAGAAAGAAAAAACGTTTCATGTGTAAAGAAAAAAAATGCTCCAGCAGCAGAGGCAACAGCAGCGACGCCAACAGAAGCAGCGGCTGCGACAGCGACAGCGACAGCGACAGCTTAAACAGCAGTTGGCTGCCTCGCCTGGCTCCCGCGCTCTTTCTCTTGCTCTCTCTCGCACTCGTGCTTGCTCTCGCTCAGGCCTGCCAGCACACTCACACGAGGTGTTTTCGTGTGCATTCGGCATGCGTTCGTGTCTTTGTATTTGTGTGTGCCAGCTTGAGTAACGTTTTTTTCTTTCTTTCCTTTGTGCTATTATTTTTTCGGATTTCTTTTTTTTTTTTTTTCAAATACTACTGGCCGGGCATTCTTATTGGAATTTCATTTTGGGCGCGCGCACACATACGCAGACCTGCAGGCACATACGTGTATCTCTCTCCCTGTGTGTGTGTGTGCAGCACCTCAGCAAATTGAATTTGAGCAATTGGCAATGGCAGAACGTATCATTGAATCAATGAATCACAATTGACGCACACACAAACATATATATTTTATATATATATTATATATATATATGAAATGCGACAGCCAATGACCAAGCAATAATACTAATGCACTCCATCTCTCTCTCTCTCTCCCGTTCTCTCTCTCTCACACTCCTACAGGAGGCTTCTCCATTGAGCGCACATCAGCAACATCAACAACAGCAGCAGCAACAACAACAGCAACAGCAGCAGCAACAGCAGCAACAACAACTACAACAACAGCGACCCACAGCTTCATCGCTGGCCTCACCCAGCGGCCAGTCACCGTTCGCCGGCGTCTCATCCACCACCAGCGGCAGCGGCATCGATCTGCTGCCCAGCGGCATGTCGCACGTCTCCGCCGATGGCGGCGGTGTCGGCGGCCCACCCAATGCCAATCTGAACAATTACTACGAAAGTTTGCGCAACAATGTCATCACGCTGTTGGAGCATGTGCGTCTGCCACCACCGCCGCCGCCGCCGTCATCGTCGTCGCTGCCACCGGGCGCTGCGCCTGGCTCCGGCATGGACAATGGCTGCGCCGCCGCCATTGGCGTGCAGCTAGGCGCCGAGCATCATCACACGTCAGCTGCGGCGGCCGCTGCATACTCGACTCTGTTGCCGCCACCGCCGCCGCCGCCGCCTCTGCCGCTGCCGCCCACGTCGGCGTCGTCGGCGACCGCGAGCAGCGCTGCAACGGGCACGCCCATGTATGGGCATCAGGGCGGCGGCACTGGCGTTGCAGCGCCCCCTCCGCCGCCGCCGCCGCACCATGCCTATACGGTGCACCATCCGGGCGGGTATCCGCACGCGCATCCGCATGCGCATCCGCATCCGCACGAGCATTTCGACTCGTACATCTCGAAACTGCAATCGCTGTGCGTACCGCCCGACGTCTACGCTCTGCCCGACGATGGCGGGCGGCCCGTCTACAACTCGGTCAAGCCGAGCATGCACCAGGACTACGGCAAGCTGATGCCCACGCCCATTTAAGGCGTGCACGTGTACATAATACTATAAGCGAATTGAGCTGATCATGAATCATTGTGATTCATCATGATTCAATCAGTGTCTTCTACGTAGCAAATGAGTTGTTCTTTTTTTTTCAATATGAATGCATTGCAAATGAATCATCAGAAATTTGGTTTGATTCATAGGAGGTGAGTCAATGAATCATTTGAATGTATCAATTTTGTTCCTGGTTGAGTTGAGTTGAGTTGAGTTGAGTTGAGTTGAGCGAATGCATTTAATCTACATTGAATCGAATGAGTTATGCATTAGAAACATGATTTTCGCATTGCGAATCATTAGCTTCAGAAGCTATCAGTCTTGAATGATGTACTTTGAATCACAGCTTCCAAATCATTGTAAATTGTTAATCAAAATTAATATAATGCGACTTGAGTGCAATGAATCATGAGTTATGAATCATGGAAAAGAATCAATGATCATGAAACATGAATTACCAGTTATCAGACATGAATTATGAACTATGAATGATATGCTAGTCATGAGTTATGAGTGATGAGCTCTGAATCATATAGTATGGATTCACGAATCATGATTTGTAACCCTTGACTTGCAAGGGAAATTCAATTAAAATCTTGCGACGCAGCTGCAATAATCGAATGGTGAATCATGAATCGTAGACTATGAATCATTGAATTCGATACTGCCTCCTGAAAATCGATGTTTTTCTCTCATAATGCAATTGTTCATTTTAATCATTACCAAGATACACGCAGCATGCATCGATTCAATCGAATCCAATGATGTGTGAACCGCTAGGATAAGGCACATTATAGATATATATAGATGACGTTGAGAGACGTGCAGGTGACGTTGAGTGTAGCGTAGATTGAGCTGTTCCACGTTTATGTCCTAGGCGCTTCGTCGTGTTGATAAATTGTATAAAATATGCTAGCAAAACTAAAATATAAACTAAAAGTAAATCTAAATATAAATGTGTTGTATTTTTTTTTTTTTTAATTAGTAACCGTATCTGTATCTGTATCTAATACTAACTAGAAGTTAAATATAGTAGAAGGACATTCTTTTTTTTTTTTTTTTTTGGTGTTTGATGTCTGGTCAATTTTGTATTACATGAAATGCATGAAGAAGAAGAAAATGAAATAGAGAAAAAAAAACGAAATTAAAAATAATAAAAATATTAAATTTAGTTAGTTGTACGAAGAAGGTCTAACACCAAAAAAAGAGCAAATATATATGAATATACATAAATGTGTGTATATATATATATACAAATATAATCAACAGTAAACTAAACGTTTTTTTTATAATCTTAAATTCTAGAACTTAATATATTATATAATCAACTATAAATACTAAGTACTCGCAGAAATATGCACAGATAACGACACACACACTCACACACACACGCATATATACACACACACACACACACAAACACTTCCACAATTAATCGATATAGACAACTATATAGGTATATATTTAGTTACATAAGTTTTAATGTTAAAGCAAAAAAAAATGAAAAATGAAAAATCATAAAAAAAAACTGTATTCGATATCAAATTTATTACCGAAAAAATTTGTTAAAAAAAAAACAACAAAAAATACTTAAAAATAAATAAAGTTCAGTGCAATAAATTTAAAAAAGAAAATGAAAATGTTTAAAATTAAGTAAAAGTAGTTGACTTTTTTTTGTATTGTATTACGTACTTATAAATATATATATAACAAATAATAATTATATAAAAATAATACCAAAAAAATACCAACAACAAGAACAAAAAGCGTAAGGAAATTTAGACGAATTTTAAAACAAACAAAAAAAAACAAAAAAAAATAAATAAATAAATAGCAGGCTTAAAAATCATTGTATTTAAAATAAAAATACCAAAAAAATACAACAAAAAGTAACTAAAAAAAAACTATATATATATATACGATTAAAAATAAATATATGATATATATATGTGTATATCACATATATATGCATATACATATAATAATTATACATATATGTAATATGTATTGTATAACAAGAATTCTGTAATTTATAAAATATTTTATGTGATCATTGTCTTTTTTTTTTTTTAATATAATATTACAAGAAATAAATAATTCAAATACAAATAAAGGATATATAAATATCTGTGTGTTTTTACGATTACGAATCTTGAGTCAAACTTGAGCTGATCCTTAGAACTTTATCTTAGCGTAGCTTTGTGCTTTCATAGTCGTCTTCAGTAAGCACTTTAGGCACAAGATAAAGCCTGGGATATGCAAATTGAATTTGCCAAATTCTTTCCGCGTACAAACTGTGTTAAAATAATCTGACTTAGAGAGCTCGCCAATATCTGTTGTCCATTTCTCAATCTATATCTGCAGAAAAAGAGTCCATTAGACATTTTTTTTTTATACTTAAACTCCTTGACTTATCGAGCTACATATGAACCTTATTTATGAATTAATAAAAATATGCAGAAAAAGTCAAACAGTCCACACAGCTCAAGCTCAGAGCTCGAACCCAGAACCGCAACAAACAAAAGCTCCCACCATTTTAGTCCGCGCCTTGCCCCACGCCGCTATTGCGTCACTTGCCTTTGCAGCGAAAAATGCAAGCTTAAGCAACAGCAGACAAAGCAAACTCAATGCATGACGCCATGACGATTCTATTTATAGCACGCCACGCAGCTGAATGTGTGATCACAATTGCTTTTCTATTTATAGCACGCCAATGGGCAAGCATGCAATTGATTCTCAATAGAGGGCGCTTTGGCGCCCAAACGTTTTCTTAATTAACTTCAATGTTTAACTCAATGGATTTAAATTAATCTTAGTATTTCAATAAATATAAATACAAGTAAGAAGACTCTAGTGGAGACTGCTCGACTACGAGATACCCTGTAAAAACTAATACTCTTCCTCTTTACGAGCGCATAAGCGCGCGCTCTGCTAACTGCGCAGTTGCTGCCGTGGCTTGGGCTATGCTTTGAACGTTTATAACTCCATTTCTAGCCATGTCCGTCTGTTGCTGCAAACAAACTAAAATAATAGCAATTACAACTAAGATCTAAAGCGATTTTAAGGTATAGCTAGCGTTCATCTGATACGAATTGGAGCTGCGGCGATCTTTAACTTTTATAGATCAGCAGATCTAAGCACTCATAGGGAAGAAGCGACACAGTTACACCGATTCTGCTCGCTATGCTTCCTCTTGCTGTCTGTAGTATGCATTTTCCATAAGCTAATATATCCCCTATTACCCTCGCCCTTACACATTTACAGTGATTTCAGGGCATCAGCGATTGGGAGCAAGGAGTTGGCATGGTATTTAAAAGCAATTTTCATTGCATTAGCGCAAATCACATAAATCACAAGTAGTAGAAGAAGAAGCAGCAGCAGCAGAAGAGCAATGGGCGCAGCAATCAAAAATGAAAACTGAGCCAGTTTTTGAGAAAATAATTTCATTTTCATTTGTATTTTTTTGTTTTGGCAACGTTTTTAATTTCAATTAGCGCGGCGACAATAAACCGGAAGCTGCAAGGGAAGATTGGTCAAGCTCACATGCACGGAGGAGGAGGCAAAGGCTGCAGGGGGTCAGCTGGAGGTAACAAAAAAAGGGGCAAATGGCTTTTGCCTTTGCTTGGAAGCCACTTGATTTATGTGGCTTCATTAGACATTCCGCACATAGCCAAAACTAGCTAGAGAGGGAGCGAGGCAGGGGCAGGCAGCAATAGAAGACAAAAGTGAGCTAAGTGATTGGCAAAAAAAGAAAAAAAAAAAAAATACTAAAACTAAATGCGTACAATTAGAACGGCCAACAGTCGAACGCATTACTTTGTCATGCCTGGCGGCAAGGGCAAAGGCATGCCAATTGTGTGCCGTGGTAGTTTTGATACCCACTTTTTCGATCAACGGGGTATATAGGTTTGCCACACTTAAGATTGCAGCAGAAGCCAAAAAGTTGTATGTTGGGAAGGTTTCTTGATCAGGACAAAAAAAGGAAAAAATTTATAGTTAGTACTATATATTCGTCTATCCATGTCTATCAGGCTTTTACCTATCTGTCTCTCTCCTTTTCTCTCTCTTTTCTCTCTCTTTCTCTCTATCGTTCTCTATAGCCATGTAATCTCTATCGCATTCTATCGCCATCTATCACTCTCTCCTCTCTCTCTCTCTCTCTCTCTCTCTCTCTCTCTCTCTCTCTCTCTCTATCGTTCTCTAGCACTCTCTATCGCTCTCTATCGGTCTGTACTCTCTATCGCACTCTATCGCCCTCTATCACTCTCTCTCTCTCTCTCTCTCTCTCTCTCTCTCTCTCTCTCTCTCTCTCTCTCTCTCTCTCTCTCTCTCTCTCGCTCTCTCTCTCTCTCTCTCTCTCTCTCTGCCTGCCCCTCTCTTCATCATTTTATCTTCGTGCAGCCTTGCGTTTCCTCTTCTCTTCATCCATGCTATCTTCTACCTCTCCATCTTTGCTGATCGTTTGTTCGCCCCTTTATCTCCATTTCCATCTCTCTGTGCCTGCTTTCGTACTTCTATCTCTTTCTCTCTCCTTCTACCCAACCATCCGTTCGTCGCATCTGTTTTTCCTTCTTCAGTCTTTTCTCTTGTTCTTCATTCCCTCCGTCCCTCTCTCTAGCCATCTGTTTCCCCATTCATTCGTCCATCTAGCTGTTTGCCTGTTTTTATATATTTTTTATATTCTCATCAATTAAAGATTATATTGAGAAATCCAAAACTTTCCAATTTCCTGTGCTTGAGAATCTTTCCCAGTTCAAACATAAAATTGAATCGAAAAACACATTTGATATGCTAGTCCTGGACAGGGTATCTTATAGTCGGGCATGCCCAACTGGAGCACTTTTACTAGCCGTTAGTTTGAATATTGACCAGCATGGAATACTTTTGGTTGCCATCAAAACATGCTGCAAAAAGGACCACAAACAACTGCCAATGTGTGCGTGTGTGTGTGTGTGTGTGTGTATGTGTGTGTGTGTGCGTGTGTGTGTGTGTGGTCTATAAAAAGGTTCGCTGTTTGTTCGTGTGAGCCGCAAAAATATTTGCATAGTTACCTTTAATGTGGTTCGACAACGTTTTAGACTTTCAATTTGTGGGCGGATGGGTGCCAAAGTGGGCTGGCCACGGGGGGGTGGGGCGTGTCATGGGCCAATGGGGCAAGGGGCAAGGGGCAAGCCGGCTGTCAATAGACGCCAGGCAAAAGTTCTTCAACAATATAAACGGAACAAAAGTTTTCTTTGCACACACACACACACACACACACGCACACACGCACACTTGCTGCATGTAATTTAAAATGAAAAATTCTATTCTTTTGACACACACGCACACACGGCCATACACCCACACTCACACACTCACACACACACACTGAGCACAACAAGCATTGATTTCATTTGCATAAATAAGAGAGAAATAAAAAAAACAAGTAAGAAGGTTGTAGACGAGACGGCTCGACTACGAGATACCCTGAAGCCTGTAAAAAAAACAAAATAATAATAAAAATAACGCTCTTCTTCTTTACGGCACGCATAAGCGCGCGAATTAGCAGTATGAATGTATTGTAGTATTTGCTCATTAAAAAGACATCCGCTTTGGCTCAGTTGCAAGTTGCACGTTATTTTATTTATTGGTTTGTCTGCGCAGAGACTCTCTAGCTTATCTATCAGCTGCTCACTCATCTGTGTGCCGAATGTGATCGAGTGTGTATGATCAAATTTTTTTTTTATTTGTGTTGCCTCAACCAGCCGCCGTGATTGAGGTGGAGGTAGGGGATTACCGCCACCGATAGCTCGCGCTCTGCTACCAGCGCAGTTGCTGCCGTGGCTTGGGGCTGGCTTGGGCTATACTATGGACTCCTATAACTCCATTACTAGATGGACGATCTTCATTAAATTGTCAGAGTAGATTGAGAGTATCTAAATATGTGCCAAATTGCAATCTCTAGTATTTGAAATACGTTTTTATCAAATTGGGGGCGAAGCGGGCGTGGCAACCAAAATCTGAAAATTACATAATCTGCGTATCCATCATATCTATCTAAATATACATATATAATTTAAAGTCTCTAGCTAAAACGGTGTAGAAGTTATGACCAAAATACGTAAAAAATGGAAACGAATTTTCGATTTTTTATCGATAATTTGGAAATGGGATGAGTTATCGAAAAAAGCAGAACAAACTCGTAGCTGCGTAACTAACATACGAGTATTCAGGTAAAATTTTAGCTCTCTAGCATTTGTAGTTGCCAAAATCTCAGGCGGAGGGAAAGACGGATGGGCAGACGGACGGATGGACGGACGGGCGGGCAGACGGACGGACGGACGGACGAACAGACGGATGGAGGGCCAGATCAACTTAATTTTTTATGCTGATCAAGAATATACTTTGTGAGGTCTGCAACGTCTCCTTCTGCCTGTTACATACATTTTCACAAAGCCATTATACCCTGAGTTCCCATTTTCCATGGGTTCAGGCTATATCAAGTAAAACAAGCAAATGCAACCACAAGAAAACCCGATGTTTCTAATCAAGCCAAAAGAAATAAATACAATATAATATCAGAAATTTACAGAAATGCACAAGTGATTAAGGTTTTTCATATTCCAAATTCCACATGACTCTATTGGCATTCTTGATCTGATCGTTGTCTTTGCTGTCGAGGATGAACTCCTTCGCACCATCTTTGGTGATGACGACCATGCGCACAACACCGCCCGAGATGCAGTCATGCTCAATGGCAAGCCTGATGCCACATTTGACCAAGTCGAAGGCGGCTTCTTGGCTCATGTCCGGCGAATAGCCCGAGTGCATATAACCCTGGATGTAGGTGCCGCCGGAACCACCGATTGCGCACTTTTCTCGCTGCAGTAGCCCCGATACGGACACCGAGTAGACCTGAGCACCGTCCACCCTATCCCAGCCGCCGACAATTATGCTGGCCACTGACCTATTTTGTCGCTCGGCATATATGCGGTTGCGGAATTGCACGGCCGCATCGCGCACACGGCAAGGCTCTCGGAGTATACGCTGCATTTCATCCAGTTTAATTGAAACCTCTTCAGCCAGATTCTGGGTATACGCGGCCGATCCACTGCGACAGCAGCATATGTGATCGGTGATGCGAGTGAGCTTATTCGCGATCCGATTCGCGACGTAAGCACGGCTGCTCGTGCGCGAATCGGCGCCCAAGACAACGCCCTCCTTGAATTCGACAGCCACAATTGTAGTCTAAGAGGATTGGATTGATTCTAGCTAGATATATCTGTATTTACATAGAAAACCAATTGATGTACTTACGCCGCCGTAAAAGTCGTTGGAAATCATTATGCACAGTCTGGGAATACGAGTTCTTAAATAATATAAAAATATATTTTACCCTTTTTGGAGTGAGAATTGTTGAATAATGTAGAATGTTGTAATGTAGAATGTATCACGTATGTAAAGGCTACAAAAATACATATGCTAACTTGATTGATACGTATTTGATATGTATATTGAATTTGAGCACTTTGATTTCGTTGATTTGAACTCATTTAGTTCGCTTTAGTTTTTGCGTATAGAATTCCATTCGAATCAAGTAAGCCGAGCCTCGTCCGAACTGTCAACCACATTGAGATGGAAAAATGGAATAGGTTTAGGGCTCAGTACAACACAGCTTGAGTTGGGATAACTTCTCAATTTTTATTTTCGGAAAAATTTATCAAAATTCAAAGTATTTTCGTTGAATTTATTTTATTTTACTTTATTTATTTGTTGCCTAGTTCTTAAGCTCAAAGTGAACAAGTTCAATATAGAAATATGTATACATTTTATTTTATTTTGGTGCTGAATGCTCTGTGGACGTAAGTATTTCGGCGCATCGAATAAGTGTTGCACCATTTGACGATGTCTTTCTCTCTCTCATAGACATATGTAATACACAAAATTATATGACGGATCACACTAAAAAAAAAACGTTCTCTGAGTAAGTTCTTTTTCTCTGGCTCCATCTGTAATTTGACTAATCGTTTTAACTAACCGTTTCTCTTCCATAGATCACACTTGTCAATAGGAACACATTCTCATAGACACATGTAATACACAAAATTACAAAGACGAAATAAACAATATCTGAGTAAGTTCCTTTTCTCTAGCACCATCTGTAGTTTGACTAACCATTTCTCCTCCATAGAGCACACTTGTCAATGACTAAATACCATCTAATTCTTGGAAATTCTGGTTAGTGGCGGCAATTGGAGTATGTAATTGCTACTATCGCAATTGCAATCAAAATTATCTGTATTTTCCTTTTGGATGCAAAAAATAAAAAAATAAATAAATAAAACTAGCTCATTATGATTACTGGCCTGTGGGTGGAAGAGTTTTCCGATTTGCTCGGGAAAATTGTTACACTTTGTAATTCGAGAGCATACACGAGGAAATGTTCAAAATTTCAAGTCTCTAGCTCTAATAGCGCCGAAAAATATGGCATTCATACGGACAGATGGACGGACAGACAGACAGACGGACAGACGGACGGATAGACGGACGGACAGCAAGACGAACATTGCACAAACTCAATATACTCTTTTTCCCTTTGGGAACAGAGTATAAAAACAAGTAAGAAAGCTGTAGTCGAGACTGCTCGACTACGAAATCCCCTGAGCTCTTCTTCGAACGTATCATATGCCAAGAATGCATCGTTACGATTCTCCACGCGTAAGAAACTATACAAGACAGACGGATATATATATATATATATATATATATATATATATATATATTGATATCTTCAGATTATGATTATGATATTCATATCTATATGCCAAACCAAACTGTATGTCTCTAGTATTTGAAATGCATTTCTTACACATTTGGGGGTGTTGGGGTGAATTAGGGACCGGAATCCAAAATCTGACAAAAACCGAAATTGTATTAAATTAGTATCTATATATATGCAGAAGACTTGGAGACTCTAACTCTAAAGATGAATTAGCTAGAATTTTAAAACTGGTTCCCGATAAATTCGTTTATCGATAACTTTGCAAATATACAAGTTATCGAATTTCTGAAACAAACTCGTACTGCGCGTGCAATATACGAACCTAACACAAAAAGAATGAACTCTCTAGCTTTTGTATCTTCGGAAATCGACGCGTTCAAACATACGGACAGACGGACGGACAGACAGACGTACATGGCTAGATCAACTTTTCTCGTCACCCTGATCAAGAATATATGTATATTCTTTATTGAGTCTGCCACGCCTCCTTCTCCCTGTTACATACATTTAACGAAACCATTATACGCTGATTTCCAATTTTCAATAGGCTCAGGGTATAACAAAGTTCAAACTTAAAGCTAATATACCCGCTGGGCTAGGCTTGAGCTTGGGATATGCCAAGACTTATACAAGTCTATACACTGCGAATGCTTTAAGCAAGACAGGTGCAGGCATTAAGGTGTGTGGCACACACACACACACACACACACGCACACACATGTGCCTTTGATAAGAGCTTGTTTCCAAAGTTGCCCAAAAGCAAAAAAAAAAACTATTGCCTACTTTTTCGCGCAAGACAATCGAATGCCAAGCAGCAGCCAGCAGGCAGCTCCCAATGCTTCATATCCGCCCACCTTAGGCATTTTACACGCACGCAGTCAAAAATCGCATAAATTAAAAAACTGCACACCAACACACACACGCACACACACGCACACACTTGCGTAGCTGCCTAATGAAAGACAGTCTGGCAACCCCTTTTTATTTTTGTCATTTTTTGGTAGAGCTCGAGTGAGCACGAGAGTGAGAGGAGAGAGAGCAAGATAAAGAGCGGGAGCAAGCTGTCAGCCCACACTCACACTCCCACACACACGCACACACACACACATGCATAGGCAAACGCCCAACTACCGCCGCTGCTTGTGTCGTGCTGCCACCAAGGAAGTAATAAAGTATCTCAAAAGTAACTTATTAACCATGCTGACAACGCAGCCAGTTCCTGTATCTCACACATTACAAATATATATGTATGTGTATGTGTGTGTGTGTGTTGCTAGAGGGTATGCGTGTGCGTGTGCGTGTGCGTTTGCTGCCCGCCCACTCAAACCGCGCGACATGTTTCATGTTTGCTAATTGCGAGTCGATTTTTCATTTCACATTTTTCTCTTATGAATGTTGACTTCACCTAACCCCTCCCCCCCTTCCAGCTCCCGTCCCCCCCTTTGGCTACACCTCTGCTGCACGCTTTTGTACCTTTTCTTTGAGCATGGACCTTGGCTTTGGCTCTTTGGTCCCAGAGCCACTTAGCAAACTTGATTGAGCCCTTTTTTTTTTTTTATTTTGGACAATGTGCCATATTAGGCTTGGCAGTGCTGGGAATACTTATATACATGCATACATATATATATATCGCATGTGTATATATATCACATGTGTGTGTGTATATATAACGTGCTGCATGCTGCATGACGCAAATGGTTAATTTAATTACAAATTCTTTGCTTTCTTTTAGCATTCATATTAAATTTTCATCTGCCTCACACACACACGCACTTGAATGTGTGTGTGTGTGCGTGTGTGTGTGTGTGTGCACCTGCCGTCATTGCTATATTTGCTGCTCGTGCTTCTGGACGTTTAAATACCCTAGAGACTGTCACAGCCTCAACCCAAGAGCCCCACCTACCGCCCCCTCCCCACACACACACACACACACACACACACACACACACACACACACACACACACACACACACACACACACACACACACACACACACACACACACACACACACACACACACACACACACACACACACACACACACACACACACGCACGTTCACTGATTGTGACTTGAGTGAAAAATAGCGCTCATTAATGCTGCTCATTAGCAGCCGCAACGGTCGCGCCCTGTGCCTTGTCCTCTAGTGCTCAGCACACACACATATATATAAATATCTATGTATATATATGTATATATATGTACATAGCTACACCCACATCTACACGCCATTCAACGAGTGTCAACTGGCAAATGATTCGCCATTATTTACTAATAAAACTCATCGAGTTTCACCACACGCTAATCGAATGTGACCCCGCCCAACCCCTAGAACTCATCCCCCCCCCCCACTCGCTACTTCCCACTTCTGTAACTCCCTTAATATAGCTTCCATCTGTGACAAGTTGTCGCCGCTCTGGCAGAACTCTTAATACGTTCTGACTGCACGTCTTTACCCCACAGCCAAATGAGACCAATCAACTTGACTCTGCCTGGAGCCCAAAGACCAACCCAAACCTCTGCAATTAGTTTCTTAAATATCTAAAGAAACTAGATAAACTATCTATTTATAAATATTGCCCATCCTGTAACTAGCCATAATATATATTTATTTTTTTTTTTTTTAATTTAATTTTTTTATTTTTATTAAATGTTTATTTAGCTTGACGTGGCGTTACCTTTCAGGCAACTTAAACTAAACAGAAATTAATTTTTTTTAAATTATAAAAGTACTTAAAGCTATATTAATTCCAACATAGGTTAAATAAGGAGAAAAAATATATATATATTTTGTGAAAATTATATGAATACTATGAAAAATAGATGTTCATGTCAGGACACGATCCAGCAGGTCTTGAGCGTGATGGCGTTTTAGTCTTCTTCTAGTGGATGTACGTCTAACCTAGGCGCCTGGCCAGGCTATTTGAATGGGCATTTGAACTATCTTGGTACTTTTTGGACACTTCCTGGATTTTGACTCCAATTTTAGTGACCTTGAGTTCTCTTTCTGTATCTCTGCTTCTCATGCACCAGGGAGCCCCATAATATAACTGTATTTATCTGTCAAATATCTGCTTAATCCAGGAAGTGGCCAAAAAGTACCAAGATAGCTTAAATTCCCATTCAAATAGCCTGGCCAGGCGCCTAGGTACTGTAGCTCTTAGACGTACATCCACTAGAAGGAGACTAAAACTGCATCACCCTCAAGACCTGCTGGATCGTGTCTTGACATAAACATCTATTTTTCATAGTATTCATATAATTTTCACAAAATATATATATTTTTTTTTTTCTCCCTATTTATCCTATGTTAGAATTAATATAGCTTTAAGTAGTTTTATAATTTTTAATTAATTTTACATATATATATCATATATATACATATATATCTCATCATATTATATCATATCATATATGAGCACATATGCTCATCTATACATATGTCTCAATATATACATATATATGTATATCAATTAATCTGAACCTGTTGCTCTCTCTTGCTCATTCTCTTTCGCTCTTATTATTATCTCTTACTCTCTTTAATATTTACCTTCTAGAGAAAACTCTCTCTTGTTTTTTTTTTGTCTCTCCTCTTCTCCAAATTTTCTTTTTGATTTTTCACATATTTTTCCGCTACCTTTCTCTTTTTCTCTTTCTCTCTCACTACTCAGCTTTATATTTATATTACTTCTTTTCTATCTCTATCTCTATCTCTATCTCTATCTCTATCTCTATCTCTATCTCTATCTCTATCTCTATCTCTATCTCTATCTCTATCTCTATCTCTATCTCTATCTCTATCTCTATCTCTATCTCTATCTCTATCTCTATCTCTATCTCTATCTCTATCTCTATCTCTATCTCTATCTCTATCTCTATCTCTATCTCTATCTCTATCTCTATCTCTATCTCTATCTCTATCTCTATCTCTATCTCTATCTCTATCTCTATCTCTATCTCTATCTCTATCTCTATCTCTATCTCTATCTCTATCTCTATCTCTATCTCTATCTCTCTCTCTCTCACTCTCACTCTCGCACTCTCACTCTCACACACTCTCACTCTCACTCACTCTCTCTCTCTCTCACTCAATATTTTTCGCATTCTGTTTCCCTCTCTCTCGTTCGGTCACTCTTCTTCTATCCATACATCTCTTAGTTCTTTTTCTCTCTCTCTCTCTCTCTCTCCCTCCCTCTCTCTTTCTATCTCTCAATATTTTTCTCTGTCTTCTTTCCTCTCCCTCCCTTTTCTCTTCTTCTAACCATATATCTCTTAGTTTCTCTCACTCTCTCTCTCTCTCTCTCTGCCTCTATCTCTGCCTCTCCCTCTCCCCCTATCTCCCTCTCTCTATGCGTCTATCTCTCTCTTTCTCTCTCTGCCTCTATTTTTCTATCGCACCTCAGCTAATAAGCAACTCCAAAAATGATTATGGTAAACCCCATATAGTTGGGAAATTTCTGATTTTGACTGCGTCCCCGACAAGATCTCAATGGCTGCAATCAGCTCGAAGTTCACCTCAGTTACAAAACTCAATTATGAATTGGGCAAAAATAGAATAATGCCCATAGTTGGAATTCGCACAGAAATCATAAATATATGTATGCATAATCAGATATATCTATATATACATATATATATTTACCGCTAAGATGAGGGTTGTTGCTTTGCGCATTCATAAGATTTTGATTAATGGCTCGAGCCGTGGCTCGATTCAAATTCGATTCAATTTGCAAACGCTTCCTTTCCCATTGACGTTAGGTCTTGATGCCTGCTCCCCAGTGGGCGGGCACCCACAGGGTGCGCAGGGTGTGGGCGTGGCAGTCGAAGGCTAGTTGTGCTGCCATTCAAACTCTTTTTCGTTGAGTTCCTTTCCTTTTTTTCTCTCTCTCTCTCTGGGTCATTCTTGGCATTTAATTTCGTTTATTCATACGAATGGCCACAAAATGACATTTGCATTTGGCATGGACAGCGGTCAGTGAACCAAAGCCCCAAGCCCCCTCCCTTACCCGCTAGAATCCTCACCCCTAGCCACCGCCTCTTTGGAGTAGTCTAGAGAGCCAGCAGCAGCAGCTGCGACTGCATCCCGAGGGAGCAGCTGAAGATGTGAATAAGGATATGAATGAGCATGTGAATATCTGAATATCTGAATATGCGAAGTTGGGGGCTGGAGCTGGGGCCCTAATCTCATAACGAATGAATGCCACATTTGGCAAATTTGTTTTGACAATCGAGCTGTGAGTGCTAAATTTATTGCATGCCAAAGTGCGAAAAACTATCCATTCAAATTGTAGCACCCGCTCCCGAAGAGCTCCATCTATAGCTATATATACTATATATATGTATATATATCTATATATGTCTTTGCATTTGTCTGCGTAATTAATTTCATGCTGAGTCGACGATTTGTAGGCCGAGGCACAAAAAGGCGCAGCTACAACAAAGATAAATGAGCCGAAATCTGAGCTAAGCTGTAGCCAACTCGACTTGGAAATACCCTATACATAACTTTGCTCAATTGCTAAACTCGCTCAAGTCATATTTTCTTCTGCAGGGTATCATCTAGTAAACATAGCACATTAAGTAAATTATTTATAGGGTATTCGAATGTAAAACTTAACTGAGTCTAGCAAATGTTCAGCTATTGAAGCACATCACAATTTAGAGGGCATTCCCAAGCACATAGCCTTGAGCCTTAACTGAATTGCGCCATGAATAGTGTCTTGTCTCATAGTGAGCCGTGCTAACAATATGCCCACGATGCACATGCTGCTTACAGGGTATCATAATGCAATGGCCAAACATGGATGCTTGCAAATGGCATTTGGATGCTGCTGCTGCCATAATTGTGTTGCCCCTGCGCTGGTCGCGTCGCTGCTGTCGGCTGTCGTTGGCAGCGCCTTGGCCAATGTGGCTAAAAAGCAATTAGCAAAGTTTTCAGCTGCCGTGCCCAATGCCGACCGACTGCCAAGCCCGGCTGGCCTGCAGACACTCAATGGCAGCAACAACTATTCGCCCATCATCAATCTGCCGCTGCTGCTGCTGCTGCAGTTGGCTCCACTCGCTCTGTGCCGGATAGTGCATGGCTAGTCCGGCGAACGTGTTCGCTTCCGTGCCCATGGACGTGGGGCTAGTCGAAGAGGAGCAGGCGCGACCAGCGTCATTTCCAATTATTCATGGATAATCTAACCCAAAATGGGACGTTAATTACGGACGCATGTCATTGCCATGCCTCTGCCTTACTCACCTCTCTGCCCGCCCATTTCTCATGCTCTCTCTCTCTCTCTCTCTCTCTCTAAGCTCTGCTCTGTTTGCAACATATTAACGAGTTGTTTGCCTTTTTGCCGAATCACAACGCAAAAACGTCGCCGAGCCAACGATAAAGCGAGGGTGACTCAATAAAAGTTGTCGATAAATGCTCAATACCTATCAAAATTGGGAGTAAAAGGGTATGTTAAGAAGGATTAGATGCAACGACATACGAATATTCCAAACAGTCAAATTGCGTCCTATGTATGTCATTCAATAAGCATGTATGAAATCGATAATGATATCGATACCACCTGCCATATATCCTGCCATTATCTGTCTTTCTTTTACGTCTGCTTAGCCCTATCTAAGAACTGCATATCAATATTGGTGTAATCTGTGTGTCTGCCTTGCCCTATCAGGGTTCGATTATTATATCGATAACGATATAAATCGAAATGGCAATTCTACTTAAGGAATTACAAAAAAAAAATTAAATGGGCTACAAATTAAAATTATCGATATCCTGCCCTAAAAATCGATACAACTTGTTATCGATAACATTTGATGGGGCATATGTGAGCTAGGCCTTTAGCCTTTTTTATCGATAAGCAAGTCGGTCGACCACATCTGCATAACGGTGCATCTTTCAGTCATGCGCGTAGCATATGGGCATACTAAATAAGCGACCCTCGTGCATTTTCGCATTCCTCCTTTGTGTGATTAATTGACCTGCAAATCGTTGCAAAAACAAGAGAAAATAAAAATTGCAATGCGTTGCTTTTGACAACTCACAATGAATTCAATAAAATATGACAAATATGGAGAGCTAAATAAACCTATATTTATATATATATATGTCTTCATGTAACCCCGAGCACGGAATGCTTCAAGATCTATTAAATGTAAATAATTTAATGAAAAATAATAACAATATATACAGTGCATTTGCAGTGCTTTTGCAGAATTTATTCAAGTTATTCTTGTTGAAATTGGTAATTAATATTATTTGCTATTATTTAAATCTATTCACATAAACTTGTTGGCGCGAAATTCAAATATGAATAGTGCCTACTAGGCAGCCCACAGTTAAGATTTGGTAACAAATGTGAGCGTCCTAATAGGCAACTGTTCACAATTGATACTATTAGTTCAATTGATTGTCAGCTACAATTGATGTTTGTATTTTTCGAAGCAAATCAACGTTTTCATTTTTGTTTAGCTTGGTAATTTATTGCACTTACAACTGTTCCAGGCAATTTCCCACTTAATAGGCAGCCCACAGTTTTTGGTCTCAGCAACAAGTGTGGGCAGCCTAAACGCCAGATGTTCACAATAGACATGCGTCAATTTGAATATTAGGTGTAATTAGGCAGCCCATAGTCTTCAGCACATGCGGACACCCTAATTACCGCTTCGTCAGCTGTTCACAATAGATACGCATCAACACAGCTGTGCGATTTGTGTGTTGCCACGGAATTTTGCCTAGCCGACCGCCACAATTGAGCTGCATACACGCCTTACAATACATGTAAACATAATTTACCGGCAAAGTGCATTGTTTGAAGAATTTTCCCGGTAATGGCCAACATAGTGCAATATATTGTAGTGCGCAGCGATTTGCGCAGCACCCTTAACTGGCCACTGGGTGCGGTGATTGCACAATGTTGCCATGCAACGGCTGCGGTGATGAGCATCCACGTCGATGATGAGGAGACGCAAACATACCTGAAGGACGTGGACAACATGCACAAAGTGGTACTGGAAGCCAAGGATGAGGCAGCGCTTCTGAAGCTAAGCGAAAAATTAAAGGAAAACGAGATCAAGCACAAACTCTGGATCGAGCAGCCAGAGAATATACCAACCTGCATCGCACTCAAACCCTACGTCAAGGATGTAGTGCACAAATATGTGAAGCATCTCAAGCTATTAAAGTAAACAACTGTAGCTCAGATACCAGACTTTAGCATTTCAATATAACAATAAATATATTATGTGATTGCAATTGATTTTTGTGCATACTTACAGATAGATCAGCATAAGTCGGCGAGGAGCTAGCTTGGAGAGAGAGAGAGAGCGAGAGACTGACCGATCTAGTCTACCTTCTTAACCCTTCAACTCTTCTATGTAAGCCACATCTGATGTAGAGTTAGTTCTCCCTCACTGTTTCGCCTGCTTTAGGTTGTATTCGAACGGTTTATTGTAGCTTATTCTGCTCTAACGTCTGATATAAAACTGATTTGTGTGACAGCATAAAAAGCGAACTACAGCTAAATACAGGAAATTGTAAATAATGGAAAATTACTCGGATTGCGAAGGGCTTAAACCGCCGTCTCATCATTTTTGTTATCATGAGCAGAGCGTTCGTGATATAAACAAACGCTTGGCTTCCCCTGTTCATGCCGAAAACGCAGCATAAGGAATCTTTTAAATGTATACAAAATACTTGAAAGTAGTTGTATTCATATACATACATATATGTATATACATGTATGTATATTCATATCAGTTACATATCGCGAATATATATGTATTTGATCATATTAATTGCATAGCGATAAGCTGAAGCTATTTCCTATAGATCATTTAAATAGCATTTATCAATATCGATAGGAGCCTCCTTCTATCGCTCTCTCCCTCTCTCTTTCACTTTTGTGAAGCCAATTGACCACTCTTAACAAGCTAACTGCCATATCTAATGTGCGTGCTCACTCGATAGCTGAGCTATCGATATGCTCAACTGACGAAGCAGCTATGCAAATTGTCAGCTCGCCTAGAAAACGGGAAATTCCCAGGCGAAGCTGCCAAGCTTAGCGACAAGAAAAAGACGACGACGCAAACTAAAACTGTGAATGGCAAGGCTTCTGAATATGCCTATATATACATATGTACATACATATGTATGCATATATGTACATATATACCTATGTACATATGTACATAGTGTATGCTCCGATTTCTGGAATAATAAACAAAATTTCTCGTTTTATTATTAAGTCAATAATTTATATTATATTGATTTTCTTTATGTCGATTGCTGAAACTTCATTTTCAGATTCTCCGTCTGCTGCTTCTTCTTCTTTTAAGATGGGTCCAGCCACTGGATTATTACAAATATACAAATTTGGTGAACATACATAATTGTTTGTTGAAACGTTTAACAATTCAAATAATTAGCCAAAGAAATAACTAATAATATTTAGTTAGACAACGAATTTTGGTTAAAACTTATGCAAATTGTCTAGATCCAATATAGTTCTATATATGTATGCATATATACAGATATACTATATACATATACATATGTTGTATATGAACAGATAAACATTCTTCTCTAGGTGTTTTAAAAGTTTAAAAAAAAAAAAAGTCAATTAAAATCGAATTCCATCCAGATTCGAGCTTAGCTTCTTAGTTGATTGTGAATCAGATTCTGATTGGGATTTTGGTTAGTGTTGGCATTTGCATTGGTATCGGGGTTGGGGTTGGTGTTGGTATTGGTGTTGGTGTTGGTGTTAGTGTTGGTGCTGGTGCTGGTGTGGGCGATGGTGTTGGTGTTGTTGTTGGTGTTGTTGTTAGTGTTGGAGCTGGGATAGGTTATCAGCTTCATGCGAATGAACTGCTCAAAATGGCTGCGATATAGAAGCTTTGGATGCTCTTCGGTGACCCGTGCGTCCACCTGCAACGTGTTGGTCCACTTCCAGAGCTTGCGGCGCGAGTAGCAGTGGCGGAACGATGAAAAGATCTCATTGAAGCGCTGCGGAATGATCTGGTGCTTGAAGAACGACTCCTTCGTGTTGGTATTGAAGTAGTAGACCTCATGATGAGATCGCGAGTAGGCGGTCACATAGTCGTGCGTCAGCTCGCAGAAGAGAATGATGCCGCCGGGCACGAAGAACTTGTGATCGTCGAACATGAAGCCCAGGCGCTGCGTGTTATCCTTGAGCGTGTACGGACGCATCTGGGCAAAGAACTGGCTCATGTCCTGGAGCCGGAAGATCGGCTTGCAGCGTATGGTGCCACAGGTGCGCTCCTTCTTGTACGGCTTGTTCAAGCTGCGCGCATACTTCTCGCACATGCTAACGCGTTCTAGGAACGGACGACGCCGTATGTCGATGCCGCCCAGGCAGATGGCGTCCATGATGTGGAGCGCCGAGACGCTCTGCGAAGTGCGGGACTCGCCGGTGTACTCGAACGCGATCTCGCCAAAGAATATGGAGCGCGGCTGGAGGTTGAAGCTGTACTCGACCTGCTCCCACTTGCGGTGATCCGTGTAGCGCCAGAGATTGCCGCGCGACTTGCACAGGAAGATGGTGCAGCCGTTGATGTTGTTCTCGCCGCGGCCGATGGGCATGAAGTGCCAGTCGTTCACGTTCAGGATCTCGTTCTGCAGCTGCAACACGGACTTTTGCTCCTTGGCCGGTACATTCATCCACTTGCGATCGATGGCCCAGTCGCAGAGCAGCTCCTCGAGCAGGCGCTCCGTCGACTTCACCTCCGGCGCCTGGCGCAGCTTGTCGGGCAGGGCCCAGCACTTGAGGCACTCCTGGCGCACCTCCGACTGACGCGCCTCCTTCAGGTCCATGTTCTGGGCAAAGGCCGCTATCTTGCGCAATCCGACGATCTGCTTCCGGCCAATGATGTTGTTCGAGTCGATGATGTACTGTATGAAGTGCTCGTCTTGCATCATCTCGCCCAGATTGTACAGCGCGACCACGTCCAGAATTTGCTCCTTGTGCTGCTGCTCGTTCGCATCGTTCAGCACCTGGTTCGCGTTGTCCAGGTAGCTGATGATGGCCTCCGTACCCGGCAGCTTGTACTTGCAGACGATGTAGCGCTCCGAGTTGGCCGGACGGCTGCTGTTTGGCTTGATGATGGTCATCTGCTGGAAGCACTTGTACATCAGGTAGACGAGGCTGACGCTGAATGGGGTGAACAGGTCGAACAGCTTGCAGACGAAGCTGCCGCCGACGCGGACAATCTTCAGCGCCGTGTTGAACTGGCACAGATATAGCTGCTTGGAGAGGATCTCCTGGATATTCTCCTGCCCCTCCACCGAGAAGCCGCCGTCGGCCATGGCGAAGTGGACGCCCTGCGGTGTGTGCTTGCGTATGTAGGCATTCAGCGAGTCCTGGTTGCCCGTGTCGAATATGTTGCCGTCGTCCTTTTCGCCATAGAACGTGTCGAACGACTCCGGCGAGGCGGCAAAGAACTTGTCAAGCTTGAAGTCATTCGAGCCACGCAGCGTGAAGCCAAAGCCGCGCGCCTCCCATGACTTGCGATAGAGCACGTACTCGGAGAATCCTCCGGGTCCTGCACCAAGAGATAAACATAGATTGGGGTACATAGATTATAGATTGGGCTGTGATCTTTACCTGCGCACATGTCCGCAAAGTAGAGCAGCTCGTTGGGGCCGATCAGCGACTGGCCGTTCGCGTCGCGGGGATCGGTGAACATGTATTCACACATGGAGTCCATGTTGGCCATTTTGACGGCAGCGCGATTGAGAAAGATTGAGCTGCGAATCGTCTCGAACGGATTGCAACGGGAGCGTGCCCGACGCTTCTCGGTGTCATTCAAGCTGTCAAAGACCGTCTTGGCACTGAGAATGTGCTGCAGGATCTCGGGATCACAGAATTGGGTCTCGTCGTCTAGGCTCAGCTTGCGCGGACCGGTCACCATGTGCATCATCAGTTGCTCCAGCGAGTATGCGCCACAGTTATCACCCTCCAGTTTCAGCCAAATCACCGTTTCTGGTATTTCCAGTTCCTCCAGACTCGGATCCCATTTGCCCGCCGACCAATGGACGGTATTCAACTTCAAACCGAAGCCCCGGCGCCCATCCTGTTGCACCGCAATCACTGGCTCGAGACGACCCTGATTGCTCTTGCCCAGACCTTTGTCATCCTCGTAGCCCATCTTCTTCATCATGCCCATGGCCTTGTTCGAATAGCAATAGCTATTCAGCCAATCGCGCTTGATCTTCTTCGTCTTTGGCTCATAATTCTCATCGTCCGATTGCTCATCCATTCTTCGAAAAAAGCTTGTCTTACCCTGCACACTTAAATATTTGTTTATGTATTTTCGCTGTATTGGGTGTATTTGCTGCTTCGAATTCTGCTGCTGCGGCTGCTGCTGCTGCTGCTGCAGTAGCTGTTGTTGTTGTTGTTCTCCCTCCTGTTGTTTTTGTTCTTCCTCTTGTTGATTTTGCTGGCACTGAGGGCGCTGCTGTTCCTCTTGCTGCTGCAGCGTTATTGGTTTGGCGTTTTTTATAGCGATGGCAGCTGACGATATCATTTCGCTGTTGTCTTGCTGCATTTTCCGTGAATGGCAAAAAAAGAAAATACCACCAATTCGACGGTTTATCGATAGTTGCAAGAATTTAAATTGAGAAATTTGCAATTGCAAACACTTTATTAAATTATTGATTTTAGTAAATTTTAATTTTGTTAGATTGATTTTAGGAGATTGGATTTACGACAAATTGATTTTATGACAGATTTATTCAATGACAGATCACTTCCATGACGAATTGATTTTATGACAGATATTTCAAGGAGTACTTTCTCTCTCTCTCTCTCTCTCTCTCTCTCACATTTTTTCAAATGTTTCAGTGTAGGGGCATGTCAAACAGGAGTGTGTGTAATTATCATCAGCCTCGTTGTACGTCTCTGGACCAAACTCGTGGATATGCACGCCCTTGGTCTTCTTGGTGTAAATGCTGCTCCTGACCTCCATGCGCAGTTGCTTCATTTGCTTGTTGTATTTGCGGGTCTTGCCCAGGACGCGTTTGTCCTCGCGCAGCTCGTGCTGCCGTGTCAGCTCCTCCTCGCTGCCCCACACCTCCATCGCGCGCTGTAGCACCTGCAGATGCAGATACAGCTTCATTTCGCCCCAGCGCACATTGTGCGGATTCTTGCGGCTGATGTAGCGCAGAACCGGCTCCCGCTTGTCGAAATCACAGTCCTTCAACAGGTACTCGGCCTTCGCTTCGGTGCGCGTGATCAGCGAGTGCCGCTCTTCGGTGTCCCGGCACTTGTCGCACACGGAATACCCGAAATTGTTGAATAAATACGAATCTGCATACTGATCGCCGCAGTCTAGGCACTCTTCGTAGACCACAGGAATGGCAATGGCATCCTCGATGACGGCCGCCTGTGCCGGCTCCTCGCCCGTGGATTTGTTTGCCCCGCCTAAGACTGGCTGCTCCAAGAGGAAGCCACCACCAGTGTCGATGTATTTGGTGCCCTGCACCTTGATGACAGCGTTGTCCTGACCAGCTACTGGCAGCTCCTCGTTGTCATTCCTGCAATGCACGTAATTAGCATGAAACTATACAAATATGAATGTATATCTTAGCTTTACTTACTTTTGTGCATTCTTATAGGGATGCGAGACGAGCTTGGCCTCCCTTAACTTTTGAGCCTTGGCCTGATTTCGTTCGATACGTGCGCGCTGTGCTGTTGTTAGAGTCGAGCTGGTTGGTTTAGGTTTTGTTGTTTCAGTTACTGTTTGCTCAGACATTTTAAATCTTTTAGCGCAATATCCATTTCATACGTTGTAAATTCAATACGCGATCTTCTTCTTTGACTTGGACAATCGCCGTCACGCACTAGTATATTCTTTGGTATTTTAAAGTGCTTTTTTGCAGTTCACGGATACTGACTAAAACTGCAACTACGACTAAAATTGTGCTTAGTCCGTCTGCTGTTCTTCAAATAAATTATCTTAATAATATTAAAACGTATAAACAAAATCATATAATAAATCAAATTTAAATTCAAATCTTGTTTGCTTGGACACAATCGATTAATTCTATCGAAATTCAGGCAATCTACTGTTTTATACGATATATGGCTTTGTTGTTGCCATCGCTAGTTACCATCGCGCAATGTTAAAAAAACATTACAAATTACTGCTAAAATGTTCACTTGCCGTGCCTCTAATCTTTCTGGTGGACTTCTGTGGCATTCTGACTCACCTGTACGAGTTGGACTTCGAGACGCACTACTACTATCCGCTGCACAATGACACCGCCCCACCGCCGCTGGACTACAAGTTTCTACAGATGCCCGCATTCATGAAAAATCACGACCCAGCGGATCCGCCCCGATTGACCATATTGGTGAAGAGTGCCATTGGCAATGTAAAGCGACGCCAGGCCATACGCAAGACATGGGGCTACGAGGCTCGCTTCTCCGACGTTCACATCAAGCGCGCCTTTGTACTGGGCATGCCCGCCGAGGGCTCAGGCGCCAAAGATGCAGTACTGGAAGAGGCAAAGCAGCATGGAGACATTATCCGAGCTGACTTTGTGGACGCGTACTTCAATAACACCATCAAAACCATGATGGGCATGCGCTGGGCCAGCGAGTACTTCAACACCAGCGATTTTTATTTGTTTGTGGATGATGATTACTACGTGTCGATTAAGAATGTGCTGCGCTTCCTGGGCAAGGGCCGCCAAACGCATCACCAGAGCCTGCTATTCGCCGGCTATGTATTCCAGAGCGCTCCACTGCGGCACAAGTTCAGCAAGTGGTATGTTTCGCTCGAGGAATACCCTTTCGACAAGTGGCCGGCGTATGTGACAGCGGGCGCATTCCTCCTCTCGAGGGATGCTTTGCTCAAGATGTATGCGGTTGGGCGTTCCATTCCACTGTTCCGATTCGACGATGTCTTTTTGGGCATGGTGGCACTGCGGGCTCACATACCTGTGCATCGTTGTGATGACTTTCACTTCCACAGACCCAACTACTATGGGCCGGATAGCTACAGTGATGTGATAGCCTCGCATGGTTTTGGTGATCCCGTCGAGATGGAACGCATCTGGAACGAATGCCGATCGGCAAACTATGCGTAGCAATATTTTAGCAATTGGGACCATTGGGGCGTACTCCTAAGTACACAATGTGTGTATATACCTGCAAACCGAGCCTTATTAAATTAATGTTACTATCTACTTGATAGATATATAGATTAAATTAATATTACTATCTACTTGATAGACATGTATGTATATAGATTAATTTAAATTGTAACGTCATTTGGCATTCACAGTAAATGGGCATTGCGTAATTTATGCAAAATATCGCTGAGAAATAATCGTTGCTCGATAGCATACCGTACGGCAGTTATCGTTGTGTAGCTCAGCGATGCGATAAGGAATGCAGTGTCGATGCATTCGATAACGCTATCGATAACAACTGTGCGTTTGTTCAAACAGCACCATCATCAATCCGTACGCCTTCATCTTTTGGATTTGAACAATTGTCGCGCAGTATTAAGTTGTGTGTCGTTCTGTTTGCTTGCAAGCTTTCGCGATATAACAGTAATAAACTAGCAAGTGTCCAATTTGCCAAGTGCTAACACTTAACACATCATATAAAGACATATATATATATAAATACATTAGTATATATATATATATATATATTAAGTCCACCCAACCAGTCAACTCACCCACCCGCATATATTTTTTGTAAAGTGCGCAATTCTTTTGCCATTTAAAACGAAACCCTAATTTAAAAGACAAAAAAACACCAGCACAAATTAAAGGTGAGTTGAAGCTGTTTGTTTGTTTTTTTTTTTTGTGCTACTTTTTTTTGCACCGGCAATTTTTTTTTTTTTTTTTTTTAACTTTTTTGGTCCGACATTTTCAATACTTTGCTACGTTTCGTATTTTTTTCATTATTGCAGAAAGTAGGGAGCCAAAAAAAAAAAAGTATGCGAATAAAAAATCTAAAGCTGCTGCTGCTACTGCTGCTGCAAAAGCCAACGCCAACTGGTTTTCGTTTGCGGCGTTATTCTTACGTTCCTCTTGTCTCGTCTTGTTGTTGTATTTGTTGTGGCTGCGCTTCCAGCATTCCCAGTTCCATTCATTGCAAATGTTCGACGACTGTAAGAAGGAAGGGGAGAGCGTGTGGTGCGACGAGGCAAGGAGGAGAAGAGAGCTCCTCTTTAACATTTGTTATAAATTATTTATTGCGGCGGTCGCCAGTCCGTTAGTTTTTTTTTTCTCTCAACATTTTTACCAATCTATTTGAGCAGCTGTTAAGTCGACGGCCTTAAGCTTCTTTGTTATTTTTTCGATAGTTTTTCTCTTCATCACTCTTTTTGTGTGTTAGAGCTTTGCCGGCCGGCTTTTTTCGTTTTTTGGCGTCTGTTCTACGTGTGCCTGTATCTGTGTGCGTGTGAGTCTCCGTCTGTGTATGTGTGTCTGCGACGGCTGCTGCTGCTTGGGCGGGGCGTTTGACGCTGTTAAATATCCTCCCCACACTGTGTGCTTGCGGCTTGCGCGTGCTCACATACACTTACAATGGCACACACATACATTTGTATATAAGTCCATACACATTGCTTGTACATACACACATATGTATATGTGTGAGTGTGCAGCTGTGCATTAAGCCGCATTCCCTGCCTAATATTTGTATGCGCGCCTGTATGTATTTATATGTGTGTGCGTATTTGTGTCGCAAATTTATCTTAAGCGAGGGCGTGGCGCATGTACGATGTTATCGATAATACTCAATTGGAGTTTAATTTATCGTCTCAGCAAAAGAAAAAAATGCAAAAGATATTTAAAATGAAATAACAGACGGCGAACATGTACACAGCCATACACACACACACAGCAATATTTTTGAATGAGTGTGCGTCTGCGAATGACTAAACTGCGCTGCTACTATGCATATTTAAAATTCACTTAATGTCGCGGGCGCATATGTGCACACGCACACATACGCACACACTTTAATTTATGTACCAACTGACGGACGTGCACTGCATGTTTGTGCGTGTGTATGTGTGGGTATAACAGGAGCCAGCCAGCCAGCGCAGGCTGACTGCGCTGACTAAGGCGAGGGTGTAAAACGGACGTGTCTGTCATTTGCCTTCCTTTTGTTCTTTTACATTTTCTGCTTTCGCCCCACCGAATGTATGTATGTATATACATATGTACATACATATACATGTGTGTATATAACACCGCCTCCGCCGCCACGCATCAGCAACATCGACGCCGTCGGCTTTAATACTTCAGCGGCGTTTTTATTTTATTTTTTTGGCGACGCTTTCAAATGTCAAAATTGGCCTAACGGCGAATTGGCGGTCTGCTGGCGCCGGCCAAATGACCCCCACACTTCCAAAAGACATCTACTCATCCGCTCCAATCAGCGCACACCGACATAAACCCCGAAAACAAGATATAAAATTAACAAAACAAAAGACAGTTCCAACTGAAGCAAAGTTTGAATAGCTCTCACCACTCGCCGCAAGAGAGTGGCGAGTGCAGAGTGAAAGAGGAAAAAAAAAAAGAGAGAGCGCTCAAGTGTGGGCTGAGACAAAAGCAACAAAGGCAAAGTCAATGTTGAGGGGAAGGGGGGCGAAGGCGAGGGCAACTTCGACGACGAATAAAATGATTCATCGCGAACCATTATTCGCTTCAAGTTGGAAGTTGATTCATGGCAAACAAGGCGAGAACATGCAAACTTACTCCCCCCAAAAAAAATAATTTTTTTTTTAAATATATACATATATAAAGCGCAACAAAAACAACATAATTCGCCGTATATGTACATAAATGTACGTGTGCGCGCATACATGCATATGTGTGTGTGTGTGTGTGTGTGTGTGTCAGTTGCAATATTCGCCTTTGTTTTTGCTTTAAAAAGGAGTTGCTGCTGCGGGCAATGACTAAACACTGCGACGATGGCCAAACCGTTAGTCAATCAGAGTCTATCGGCCAGGGGCGAATTACGTTTAGGCGCGCCTTAATATGTCCATATATGGTCAATAAAAACACAGACGACTATTAAGCGTAGATTTATTTCTATATACATATACTTATTTATTTTGGCGCGGTGGCCGCCCTTGTAACGCTTGTTCGTGCAATTCAGATATACATACACATACACATATGTATATGCACATGCAGCGCATTGCATATGTGTGCACTTGTTATCGATATTAATGAAGCGCTTTCTTTATATGTACATACAATGTATGTGCGCCAGCAAAATTGTTTGCAGTGCGAGCGAGAGGGAAGATTGGCAGATTGTTTGCTTTGTGGGGTGTTGAAATTAAATATAACCGACTTTAGCAACGTTGCGATCGATCTATTTCTTATGAAGCATGAGCACCTTTTTGCTTAATGTGTGATACACACACACTCATACATACATATATAGATATGCGAGTACATATATAATTTCGTTGATTAACTAGAATACGGGCATGAACAATGGCCAGTGTTTAGCTGGTCACATTTTGGTTGATTTGCAACTAAAAATAAACGTGATAAAATGCAGTTCAGTTATTTTGCTAGCAGCTGAGCGAGCGCGGCGACTAACAAAACAAGCACTGATAACGGTACACTCGCCTCCAGTTGCTTGTCCAATTGGAATTTAATCTGCTGCTCTTGCTGCTGCGGTAGGTTCGCTGAACTTCTTGCTCACGCTCACTCGCTTGGTCTCTATTTCTCCCTCTCTCCATATCTCTCGTATTTCTTCTGCTGCTGCTGCTGCTGCTTCGATAGCGAGCGCGCGCACGCACTCGCACACAGATGTGTAATAGTATATTATAGCGGTATGAGTTCGCGTCCTTGCTGTACAACATGACTCATTAGCAGGCATGACAAATTCGTATGAGTATGTGTAGCTGCTCTGTGGCTTTGTTTGTTAATCAATAAATACATAGCTATTCAGCGTAATCGCTGTGAGAATTCGCGTAATAAACCCAACGGTAAACAACGAAATGTTTCTCAAAGCGCAATCAAAGACACACGCATACCGATATGTACATTCATTGTGCGCGTGTGTGTGCGCTGCAGACTTTGTAATCGATGTGCATTTCCGCTTTATCGAACCTTTAGCGGCGAGTCACTCAACCACTATCGATATGCGGGCCTTTTGTTAGCGACATTTGCCATTGCGAAATAACGGTTGTTTTAATGAATAAATGATTTTATTAATTATAATTGTTTTTTTTTTTCCAATTTGTCTAATTACAGATGGCTGCCCCAGCACCAGCACTCAAGGACTTGCCAAAGGTGGCCGAGAATCTGAAGAGCCAATTGGAGGGCTTCAATACGGAGAAGCTGAAGAATGCCAGCACCCAGGAGAAAATCATTTTGCCAACTGCCGAAGGTCAGGTTGTCATTATTAATCAAAAATAAACCAAATTAAATATATTTGTGCTGCAGATGTGGCAGCCGAGAAAACTCAAAAGTCTATATTCGAGGGCATCACCGCATTCGATCAAAACAATTTGAAGCATACAGAGACCAATGAGAAGAATCCATTGCCCGATAAGGAAGGTGCGTAGAGTGAGAGAGAGAGGGAGAGACAACTGGCAAAACCAGCTGTTGGCCATTTAAGGCAATTGCAACTGAAATGTGAACAATTTAACTAACTTATATTTCTTTCTCGATCTCTAGCAATTGAACAGGAGAAGGAGAAGAATCAATTTATCGCCGGCATTGAGAATTTCGATGCGAAAAAATTGAAGCACACCGAAACTAACGAGAAGAACGTGCTGCCAACCAAGGAGGTCATCGAGGCCGAGAAGAAGGCCTAAACTCAGCAGCAGAGAAAAAAACACGGAACATTTTTTCCTGCATAAAGCAAACATTCTTTCTCGCTCTCACACTCAGAAAAAATTGATTGTTTGTTTGTTTTTTTTTTTTTTTTAAATTTCATATTTTAGTATTTTTTATGTTTGTCTAAAGTGAAGCAACAACGACTACAAACAGCCGCCATCCAATCAACAACATCAAAAGTTGTTTTTAATTGTTGTTTTTTTAATAGTTTTTTTATTTAATTTTCTTTTAATATCTTGTCAAATACATTGCAAATAAACAAGCTCATTCCTATTATTATAAAAACAAAAATTTCACTCTTAATCAATAATGAAAAAAAAAAAAACGAAAAAAAAAAAACAAGCAATACACTGATATAAGCCACGCCCCTCAGCCCTTTTTTTTATATATTCTATGTACTTTTTAAAAGACAGAGAAAAACACGTTTCAAGAAAACAAACGAAATTTACTAAAGCAAAAATGAGATAAAATTTGTAAGCGCAAAAAAAAAGAAGAAAGAAAAAAAAACACCAACAACAACAACATAAAGAGTATGTGTAATTTTTTAATGAACTTTTTTTTATATACTTTATATACGATATATTTATACTGGGAAAAACAAAATAATAATAATAAAAACGAAAAACAAAATATAAATGTAACATTTTATAACAAAACAAAAATTGTGTTCTTATTTCAATTTATTTTACTGTAAAAACTCTGTATTGCCGAAAAGCTTGGACAACGAGAACTAACTATGGATATATCGAAAAGACTTAGGCTTGATTATTAAAATATGTATGTGCAGAGTTTGAGAGGGAAAGGCAACGGCTGACGTCACTGTCTGGAGCTGCAGCTGTAGCTATGCGGAGCTCACAAATATGATTATATCTTTCTATATAGTCTATATGAACGAGCTATAGAGATCTGTGCTGAACTATTCTCAGTCTGTTATCAGCTCAAGTGGAGTATGCTCAGAGCATAGAACAAGAGTATAAGGCTACATATATAAGAACAAATTTAGCTGGCAGCTTTTGTCTGCTCTTATTATGCTGACAATGGCCTTGAAATTATGGCGGGAAATTCGTTGCTTCTTCAATAATAAATTATATTGGCTACACTGGCACTGCCAACTGGAGCTCTCTTATTTCCTGTGATTGGCTATGTTTCAAGTGAATCAATATGATGCAGAGATAACTAAACTTGTTTAGTATTTTTTGCATAAGTTAATCGAATTGATCGTACTTCAAATCTCCACTGTTATAGTTGCCGATAGCTGTTGGCTGTCTATTGTTATCGATACAGCAGCTTCAGTATATCGATGCCGCTGTGACAGTTGACTTCAACTTGTCAAGCTCTGTCAATTGTATTAAAATTCCTTGCCGGCCAAAGTAAAAATAAATTCAATCAAGGCAGTCCATGACAATCTAGGTGGACTTGATCAGGCTGCTCAGAAGTCGACGCTTCAGTTTGTTCAGACTGCTCAGAAGTCAACGCTTCAAGGCACGTGAAACAGTTGTAAAAACTTCTAAAAAATCGGAAAAAATTCTCAAGAAACGGAATAAAAAATTCATCAAATTGAATAAGCAGCAAATTAAAAAACGCCGAACATTCGCTGAATAACCAAAAAACAAAAAAAAAAAAAAAAAAAAAAAAAAAAGAAAAGAAAGAAAAAAAAAGTTAACGGTTGCAAGCGCGGAGATTGCGGGAAAAGTTTAGGAATTATTTGAATCAATCCGTGAGTATGCTTACATTGCACTGTTTATTGCACGATTTAGCTTCTGCTGCGCAGGATATGAAGACTAAAATTGCCGTGGATAAGATGGTCGACGAGACACGACCTTGGAAAGGCAAAAACGTCAATAATCTTCCATCGCAGAGATATCGCGCTCAAAGGAGAGCCAAAAAGGCCAAACAACTGCCGACAGAGGTTCCATGCTCACCTAACAATCCTCCATCGCAGAGACGTGGACGCGGTCCGGGGAGACCCAAAAAGGACAAACAACTGCCGACAGAGGTTCCATGCTCACCTAACAATCCTCCATCGGATAATTATGTGGACCAATCTGTGAGTATGGTTAAATTGCGCTGTTTATTGCACGATTTAGATTCTGTTGCGCAGAATTCGAAGACTGGAACTGACGTGGATAAGAATATGGCCAAGGGCGAGGAGCCACGACGCGGTCCGGGGAGACCCAAAAAGGACAAACAACTGCCGACAGAGGTTCCATGCTCACCTAACAATCTTCCATCGCAGAGACGTGGACGCGGTCCGGGGAGACCCAAAAAGGACAAACAACTGCCGACAGAGGTTCCATGCTCACCTAACAATCTTCCATCGCAGAGACGTGGACGCGGTCCGGGGAGACCCAAAAAGGACAAACAACTGCCGACAGAGGTTCCATGCTCAGGCAAAGTGGATAATACTCCATCAGAGAGTGATGCGAGCCAGCATAAGCGACGTGGACGCGGTCCGGGGAGAGCCAATAAGAGCAAACAGAGCGAACAAGTCGTTACTCGTGGCAACCAATATGATAGCCCTGCTAGGGCACAGTTGGAAGCAGCAATGAAGGCCAGTTACAACGAATGGCCCACTCGGAGCCTGCAGCAGGCTAGCGGCCAATCTTTTTATAGTTCAATCTCTTCTGGTACATGGGAGTCGAGCATGTCAAGTGCAATGCGTGCTCAAGGCATTGCAACGAAGCGCCCGCATTCAAGCCAGGCTGCTTCGCCACCCAGGAGACAACGAAAGAGGAGTGTAGAGGAGCCATTGAACCCAGTGACGGCAAGGAAGGAGCCGGCCCCGACAAAGTCTAGAGCATACAAGCGGAAGCATGTGGCGCCTAGCGATATATTTATTCCAAAGCCGTCAATGAATCCTATGACAACCTGTATAGATGAACAAACAAGAAATTATCTAAAGCAGTCGTTCAATGCAGGCAAGCTGCAGCCTGAGAAGCAACAGAGTGAAGCCAGCGCAACAGTGGGAGAGGCGCAGAAGCCAATACCTCACTTAATCTCCAAGCTCTTTGTGCCAAAAAGGAACCAACAAACACTTATGGCAGAGAGAAAAGTGCATCCACCAACAGCTGCATCTGCACTTGCAATGGGACAGCCTTTACACACACAGAAAGAGAAGGAAGCAAAGGGAACAGCTCCATCTGCACTTGCAATGAGACAGCCTTTACACACACAGAAAGAGAAGGAAGCAAAGGCAACAGCTCCATCTGCACTTGCAATGGGACAGCCTTTACACACACAGAAAGAGAAGGAAGCAAAGGCAACAGCTCCATCTGCACTTGCAATGGGACAGCCTTTACACACACAGAAAGAGAAGGAAGCAAAGGCAACAGCTCCATCTGCACTTGCAATGGGACAGCCTTTACACACACAGAAAGAGAAGGAAGCAAAGGCAACAGCTCCATCTGCACTTGCAATGGGACAGCCTTTACACACACAGAAAGAGAAGGAAGCAAAGGCAACAGCTCCATCTGCACTTGCAATGGGACAGCCTTTACACACACAGAAAGAGAAGGAAGCAAAGGCAACAGCTCCATCTGCACTTGCAATGGGACAGCCTTTGCAGACACAGGAAGTGAAGGAAGCAACTACAACAGCTCCATCTGTAGTTCCAAGTGGACATCGTTCACGATCACATAAAGTGAAGAAATCAAAGGCTTCATCTGCAGTTCCGATTTCACATAATACACTACCGGATCAATATGCACCATCTACATCTACTCCATCTACAACAGTTCCGATTGCACCTAATACCCTACCGGATCAATATGCACCATCTACATCTACTCCATCTACAACAGCTCTAACTGCAGTTCCGATTGCACATAATACACTACCGGATCAATATGCACCATCTACATCTACAACAGCTCCATCTGTAGTTCCAAGTGGACATCGTTCACGATCACATAAAGTGAAGAAATCAAAGGCTTCATCTACAGTTCCGATTGCACCTAATACACTACCGGATCAATATGCACCATCTACATCTACAACAGCTCCATCTACAGTTCCGATTGCACCTAATCAATATGCACCATCTACATCTACTCCATCTACAACAGTTCCGATTGCACCTAATACCCTACCGGATCAATATGCACCATCTACATCTACTCCATCTACAACAGCTCCATCTACAGTTCCGATTGCACCTAATCAATATGCACCATCTACATCTACTCCATCTACAACAGTTCCGATTGCACCTAATACCCTACCGGATCAATATGCACCATCTACATCTACTCCATCTACAACAGCTCTAACTGCAGTTCCGATTGCACATAATACACTACCGGATCAATATGCTTCTGGGCAATCGAACCCATCAAGGGTTTCGTCACCCCCATTAAGCCAATCTTTGACCGAAAAACAAGATGAATCGTTTACACCAACTGACCAATTAAACACATTCGGATTTTCGTCGCTGCTGATGACCCATGAGCCATTCCTCGTTCAGCATCGACGAAAATCAATCGGGGAATTGATACGAAGCAGAGAGTCGTTGGTACCGAGAAGTAGACGAACGTCAATGAGTCAAAGTGTATCTAATGAGCAATCGGACGCATCTAGAGCTTCATCGCCAGTTATACCACTACAGCCGTTTGTGCCCAAGAAGAGACGCAGATCGTTAAGCCAGGGTTTGAGCAGAGAAGAAGATGAATCTTGTACGCCAATTGAGCACTGGCAGCCATTAGGACATTCATCGCCTCTAGCACGGGAGCCATTTGTGGTCAAACAGCGACGCAGGTCGCTGAGCCAATCTTTTACCAGTGAACACGATGAATTTTACACACCAATCGATCAATGGGTTCCATTAGGACATTCATCGCCTCCTCTGCGGCGCGAGCCGTTCTTCGTACAGCAGAGATGGAAGTCGATTAGTGATTTGAATACAAGTAGAGAGTCATTGGTACCCAGAAGTAGACGAACGTCAATGAGCCAAAGTGCATCTAATGAGCAATCGGACGCATCAAGAGCTTCCTCGCCACTTATACCACTAGAACCGTTTGTGCCCAAGAGGCGCCGCAGATCGATTAGTCAACCTCCTGAAGAAACACCAAATGTACCTGATGCACCACCGGAGCAAACGATGCCATCAACAGCTTCATCGGCACATCAACCACTAGGCCATCGTGAGAGAGAGACAGTAGTGAGCCAAGCTACGACACAGCAATCAAATGCACCAATGGCTGAGCAAGCTCCGCAGCCGGAGTCGAGGAAGAGACGTAAGAGAGCTAATGCACGAGCTGAACAATCAAAGCCACCAACAGATTCATCAGCAGCTGAACCTCTGCGATCACTCTATGTGCCATCGTCGACTTGGATGCAGAAGGCAAAAACTCCTTCAGTGCCGCTGCAGGTGCATTCGGCTGCAGCCATGCCTGGTAACGCATCGGCCACTACATCGAAGCAAGCTAAGCAATCTAGTGTACCACCGCCAGATTCGCAGAGTCGTTATAGCTCACATGGAGCAACAGATTCATCAGCAGCTGAACCTCTGCGATCACTCTATGTGCCATCGTCGACTTGGATGCAGAAGGCAAAAACTCCTTCAGTGCCGCAGCAGGTGCATTCGGCTTCAGCCATGCCTGGTAACGCATCGGCCACTACATCGGAGCAAGCTAAGCAATCTAGTGTACCACCGCCAGATTCGCAGAGTCGTTATAGCTCACATGGAGCAACAGATTCATCAGCAGCTGAACCTCTGCGATCACTCTATGTGCCATCGTCGACTTGGATGCAGAAGGCAAAAACTCCTTCAGTGCCGCTGCAGGTGCATTCGGCTTCAGCCATGCCTGGTAACGCATCGGCCACTACATCGGAGCAAGCTAAGCAATCTAGTGTACCACCGCCAGATTCGCAGAGTCGTTATAGCTCACATGGAGCAACAGATTCATCAGCCGCTGGACCTCAGCGATCACTCTATGTGCCATCGTCGACTAGGATGCAGAAGGCAAACACTCCTTCAGTGCCGCTGCAGGTGCATTCGGCTTCAGCCATGCCTGGTAACGCATCGGCCACTACATCGGAGCAAGCTAAGCAATCTAGTGTACCACCGCCAGATTCGCAGAGTCGTTATAGCTCACATGGAGCAACAGATTCATCAGCAGCTGAACCTCTGCGATCACTCTATGTGCCATCGTCGACTTGGATGCAGAAGGCAAAAACTCCTTCAGTGCCGCTGCAGGTGCATTCGGCTTCAGCCATGCCTGGTAAGGCATCGGCCACTACATCGGAGCAAGCTAAGCAATCTAGTGTACCACCGCAAGATTCGCAGAGTCGTTTTAGCTCACATGGAGCAACACGTAACAAATTGAATGAGAACCATCAACCAGTCGGACGAAGTGAACGCAGTGTACTGCCGAAAAACACGATACACTCACGTATATCCAGTTATGTACAGTCACTGCCACGACCACCACCACGTAAAGTTGTCCAGGAAAAAAAACCCACGTCAGCCCCGGATGAAAGCCTTTATGGCATGGTATCAAAACGAACCAATCCGAGGAGGCCACTTGTCCCACCGCGTAATCGCACGACGAACATTATAGAGATGCCGGATAAGATGTCCAATAGTGCATCACGACCTAATTAGCTTTCATCTAACTATTCAAATGAAAGGAAATCTATGTCCCATTTAAATTGGCCTTAACTCATGGCAAACAATGCATTACACATCAGTAGCTTTAACGTCTAAATTTTTGTGTCTGTAATGCATCATGACAATCAATGCACTACACATCAATGGCTTGCTTTAACGTTTATATTTTGGAGTCTTTAAAGAAAATAAATTGTTCTTTCCTGCAAACAAAGTAACGGTTTTCATAATGTATCGCTAACAATTTGAGTCAATATTTCGATATTCAGTCTCTTCTCTTTTAAACTTATCAATGTTTATTTTGCATTTAAACGATATTTTTCGATAGTCGAAAAATCCATGGTCGTTTATCGAAAATAAATACCAACTATTTGCATGGCGAATGGCAACACATTCAAAATATCGTTGAATATAGAAAAAGCTAGTTTTAGAGTTTATTACAAGCAATATTCTTAGCATTTCAGTTAATATAAACAATAACTATTATAATAGTCAGATAATTATATTATAATAATTATTGTAATTGAAACAATTAGTATGCAATGGCAAGAGAAGTGAAACTTTTAAATTAATTTTTTGCGGCAATCTTCCTTCCATTTATTAACATTCCATATGTACATATGCACACATGTATTTTAGCTAATGGCTTCATATGAATGTGTATGCATACATATGTGTGTATGTAAATCTTCATCTATTTTAATATTTACAGTTGCTTTGTATTCATGTGTGTGTGGCAGTCAGCAAAAATACGAACCGCACTTGCATATTTAGCGCAATTTAATAAAAAGTGTGACCATACGATAACAAGTTTGAATGCGCTAAATTAACAAACGCATACGTTAAGCAATATAACTTGCATAGACAATATATAGTAATATGAAATATTAATCAAATTAAAATTATTAATTAATCATTATACGTTTACAACTCCTTTGTCAGTTGCAATTTCATCAGTTCGTCATGGCTCGCCTACAATCACACTGTGTGACCATGCATTAATGGCCATGAAATAGCAGAATTCCGATGCATATAAAACGACATTTAAATTGGGTTATCAACGGAGTTTCGTTATTTCAACACAATATACAAAATTGTCAGATTATGTTATATTTAATTGCTATACTTCTTTTGCGCTAGTCCTTTTCTGAGCTCTCCATCACTTCCTCCTCGGCCTCCTCCGCCGTCACCATCTGCTCGGTAGCATTGCCCGCATCTGCATCAGCAATAGCGGCAGCAGCGGCAGTGGCCGCCAATTTCGCCTTCTCGTATTTGTTGACCTCAAATTTGCTCAGATCGGCACCCAGCAGCCGTAAAATGTGAATCGTTTCGTCGCGATCGACGTAGGCGCGCAGGCTGGAGGTGCCGCGCCAGCCTACAATGAACAGCGTGAACGCCTCGTCCACGTACTTCAAAATGCAGCTGCCCACGCCTGGAAGAGGAGAGGCATGAGAGGAATGAACCAACATAGAATATGGATGCACTTCACTTACCCAGCTCCTTGCAGCGCTGCTGCGTCTCTGGCTTCAGCTCAAGCGTCGACGGCGGCTTCGTGGGATCTGTGCAGTTGAGCAGAAGGATCAGATCTTCGCGCTCCACCTGGATTCGCCGGCTGTTGCCTATGAAGGCATTCGACGTCTGCAGACCCTCCTGGGCCAGGCGATACGGATGCACAGTGTGCCTATTCTCGCAGCGCACAAACGTCTTCACGCCCGTATTAATGATCTTGATGGTCTGCTCGTTGTTGACCACCAGATCCCGTATGGGGTCGGAGCAGTAGTAAATGTTCTTCTTGCGCTCCGTCTGGCAGCGGGTGAGCAGGCAGCGCTTGTTGAGCGTCTCATTCAGTTCGTAGAACTGCTTTATGCTCTCAAAGTCGGCGTCATTCTCGCCAAAGAACACGTACGGATCCTCCTTGTAACCGTGCAGGCGTCGACGCTTCCGTTGCGGTCCCCACGGCACGGACTTCTCCTCCTCCACCGGCTTTCCCGACTCGTCGAGCTGAGCCTCCGGCTGCGCTGACTTCGATTCAGCCTGCTTCAGCAGATCGTCCAGGTCGTTCTTTTCGAAAGCGAGCGGACGTCGCTTCTCAATGACGGCCACGAAGAAGCCGCCGCTGTCCTGCAAATGGGGCAGCACGCGCATGCACTTATCTATGCCGATGGCTGACATCTCTCCCGCTGGCAGGGGGAACATCGTGGGCCGTATGATCGTGTGCAAATTCTCGGGCACCTCTTCGAAAGAACTGTAGATAGCGTCCACCTCCTTGGTGGCCAGCTTCCAGTCGGTCATTCCCGGCTTGTACTTTAGCCCCGGCACCAGGTGCGAGGCATCCACCAGCTCCAAGGCGCCGTCCGCATCCTTGATTATGCGCTGCAGTACAGCCTCGTTCTCGATGGGATTCAGCGAGCAAGTGGAGTACACCAGGCGTCCACCCACGGCCAGCATCTCGGCACCGCGGCGCACAATCCTATATTGTACTCCATGGAGGTTATAGGCCTGAGCCAGGTTCCACTTCATCCAGATGTCGGGATTCTTGCGCAGAGTGCCATCACCGGAGCAGGGCACGTCGCACAGGATCTTATCGAACTTGAGAATGGACTTGCTCTTGGTGACCTCATCCGTTTGCACCAGGTTGGGAAAGAAGCTGCTGTCGTGGTTGGTGACCAGCAGGCAGGGCGAGTTCAGGCGCTTCGCCTGGTGGACCAACATATAGCAGCGGTTGTTGTCCACATCGTTGGCCAGCACGAATCCTGGGGGTATTTTGTGCTGCTCCGGCGACGCGTGCAGAGCTTCGATTAGCTGCGCTGTTTTCGAGCCAGGCGCGGCGCACATGTCCAGCACTTTGTCCGTGGGCTGTACATCGAGCACCAGGGGCGGAATCATGGACACCGCTTCCTGGCGGCTTATGCTGCCTGCCGTCGTCTCCACAACGAGGAAGTTGTGAAGCCGGTACAGTGGCTCCGAGCGACGAATATCTTTCCGCGTCAAATGCAGCTGGTATGCCATTCCGTTCGGATACCAGGGCAGGCACAGGGGACGCTCCACCTGGTCGGCGGGCAACTCATGCAGCTCAGCCACAGCGCGCACATATTCGGTAAAGAGCTGCGTCTTAATTATGTTCAACAGCGCCCTGGCCTCATCTTTAAACCCGGTTACCCTAAATGTGGTGGGCAGATTATCCCGAATGCTGGCCAGGAATTGTGTCCATTCCTCCTCGGTGGCGCAGATCTTCTGCAGGTGATAGTATTTGATAAAGGCCGCGTTGTCTCGCTCGATTTCCTTGTACGGCTCGGCACGACGATCTGGCCGCTCCGGAGCACCCTACGAGAGAGCAGAAAACAGAGAGAAAGAAAAAAAATTCAACAAGTTTGACTTGCAACTTGGTTTACTTTAAAAGGTCTTTACATTGGCACGCTTCTGTCGCTTTCTCGCTGCAAATGGATTCTGTTTCTTGCCACGCGCCATTGTATTACTATTTGATATTATTCACTTTAATCAGTTTTGAAGTTTTAAGCAAACTCTTGGAATGCCGTGCTTTGTGTTTATTCAATGAGCCGGCAACACGTGTTAGGCTGCCATCTGGCAGCCCTTGCTAACTATCGAACAGATAATACAACGATAGATGAGCTATCGATACGACTCTGAAATCACGGTTGGAACTTGAAATATTAATCAGAAACATGAAGAATAATATAAATTTAGAAAAATAAAAATAATAAAAGCATAAATGTAGAAAATTAAATATATAAGTTTAACAATGTTTAATTACTAATCATGGCATTTATGATTTAAGTTAAAAGCAGGGCATATGAATAAGTATATCAATAATAACTTGTCAGCCAATCATTCACTATAATTAAAAATATGTTCCAATTTGATTATCTTAATTACTTTATATCGTATATTCAAGTCAAACAAAATTGACAATTCAATACTGTCTATCGATAACCTCAGGCGTTTGTCATCAACAAGCAAGTTGTGCTTTTTCAAATACAAACACAAGCACAAAAGTCGTCATCAATTTTACCTTTGTTTTTCAACACAAATTATATATACAATGGCAACAGAAAACAGCAACAACAATGGTCTCGAGGACATTCAGTACCTGCTGCATCTGGAATCTCTCAAGCGCTACACAGAACAGGCCAAGAACATGCACCGCCAAACAGAGGAGCATGCGCGCCATTTTGTCGATGCTAAACGGGAATATCAGCGGGAATACACAAGCCTAGTCAGCCTGAGCAAACATGTCGATCTGCGTGAGTTATTGGAAGCGAAGAGCAGCGAGATAGCCGCTGCACGCGTGGAGAACCTGCCCGTCCAACTAGATGGAATAAGCTCCAGCCTTTCTAGTGACAGGCGACCCACGGAATTGGACATTCAAATTCTGGAAGAGTGCAAGCAGCAGCTGCAAACCAATCATCGACCGCGTACAAAGCTCTCAAATCAACACAAGTTTACCAAAAATCGAGAAGCGTTCAAGACACTGCACACCATGATCCAGAATGTGGAAAATGGCTTTCAGCTGTCCACTTTGGCGGCAATGGACCAAATGATCACCGATCCGCAGTGCCCGAATTTGCAATAAATTCTTCTTTTTTGTGATTATATGAAATTAGTAGTAAAAAAAAATACCTACAAGGAACATAAATATATTTAATAATATGAGTTACTTGTACATACGTATAAAATAAAAATAATAATATATATGTCCCTCTACAAATGATCGTCTGATCGATAACTTTTTGCCTATCGATGTTTTAATATTCAAATTCAATTTTAATGCAACTAATTGCAAATAATATAATGTTTGCGATTTATGAAAGAAAGAATACTTATAATGACAACAGAAAAATACAGGACTAGTGCTAGCGAAGATACCAGTATCTATTGTATCTGGATGCCCTCAAACATTACGTAGAAGAGATATAAAATAGAAACTGCCAAGCAGAAGAGCATGCGCGCCACTTTGCTGCCGTTGAACTGGAATGTGAGCGCGAGTATTCAAGCCTAGACGACATGAGCAGAGCAAACATGCCAACATGCGCGCGGCATTCAAAATGAAGAGCACAGCAATAGCTGTTGCACCCGTTCAATTGAGTGCAATAAGCGCTGCTCTTTGCAATGAGCATAGTGCGGAAAAGAGACGGCAACGGCAGAGTAACCAATTATCATTCACATATCGAACCATCAACAGATCGAGAAGCATTGTAAAAAAAAATAAAACAACTCAATTTCATGTATACTGTTTTCATAACAGATTTTTATTTATATTATAAGGAACATAAGGATGTGTTAATTCTATTATAAATGCGGTGAGTGCAAGCCACAAACGCATCAATTGTACTTCCGGTGGGGTTAAATGATTAGTATAGCAGGACGCGCAGGCAGGCGGCTGAGCGTATTCTAAGAGAGAGAAAGATATAGAGAGTTGAGAGGGATTAGCGCATTAGCTTTGCGGAGCAGCAGCAAGCCTTCAGTTACCACTTGGAGCGCTTGGACCAATCCTTGGGGGTCCAGTGCAGGCACTTGGAGTCGATGCGAATCTTGCGCTTCTGCATGGCGCGCTGATGCTGCTCGATAGTGTCGCGGCTAATGCAGACGATGTACTGACCCTTGTAGTAGTTGATCAGATTCAGATTCTGCAAAGTAGATATAACATCCTCCTTCTTGATGGAGGTGCACTCACAGATGTCGCTGAAAGCATTGCAAATAAATATTATAAAATTCATATAAATATATATAACTCTATGCGAAATACTTGATGGTTATGGCGGGTTTCTCGCCTTCTGCGCCAGCGTTCTGGCTAATGAGTATCTCGAGTATGGTCTGTGCCCAGTAGGAGCGATAGGAGAGCAAGCCCAGATCAGATAGGGGCTTCTCCGGCGAGCCTGTCTTGCCCTCGAACTTGGACAGCTCGTAGCTGAACTCGATGAGCAGCTTGCCGTAGCCCTTGCGCTGGTACGGCGGCATGGTCAATATGCAGGCCACGTTGTAGTCCTCGGTGCTCTCCTTCTCCTTGGAGAAGTAGCCAACGATGTGGAATCCGCGCGAGTCGAACTCGGTCATGATGTAGAAGAGAAACGGATCAGTGTCGTAGTACAAAGTCTTGTGGTCCAAGAAGAGCTTGGCCAGCAGGCACAGGTTCTGGGCGTAGACCTTGTTCTTGCGCCCGTCGATCTCGAAAAACGAGATCGTGCTCTTGCGGTAGATCTCGTTGCCCGGCGGGTGGCGGAGGTTGCACTTGGACAAGTGGCGCTCCAGGCACTTGCGGCTCTTGCAGTATTTCAAGCAAAACTCGCAGATGTAGATGCAGCTCTGCTGGCAGAGCTCCTGCGGGTACGGGGAGAAGTACCAGGGCTTGATGCGATGGCGCCCCAGCTCGATCATCTCCACGTTCTTCATACGCGTGACCACATCGTCCTGATGGGTGACCATGCTGCCCGACTGGCGCGGTGTGGCCATCTTGCCGTCCTGCGAGACGTCCTCATTCCCGGCAGCTGTCACACCGCCCAAGGGAGTCGATGGCAGCATTCCGCCGTCGCCGGTCACGTGAACAGGCGTTTGCGGAGTTTGGGGCGTTTGCGGAGTCTGCGGCAACTGCTGCTGCGGCTGCAATTGTTGCTGTTGTAGCGACTGCAAGTGATGCCCAGTGTGCACCTTGCGACGACGATTGATGCGCTTCTGCAGCGCAGCAGCCAGCACATTGTTGCCGTTGACTAGCTCCGCGCCGCTATTCGAGCCGGCCATGGAGCCGCCAGAAGCGGTGATGCCGCTACCCATGGCGCCGGCGTGCTGCGGCTGCGGCGATGTCGGGCGCGACACGCTGCCGGCCAGCGAATGATGACGCTTGGGCGTGGTGACGCCCGTGCTGGTGCCAGTTTGCGGTCCGTCGCGACGCGGGAACTGCACCTTGCGCGTATCCAAATCGTCTTCGTTGACCCACTCGTCCAGGCGCTTGTTAACTGTGCAGGTGTCGCGAATATACAACGTTCACTTCAAATTGTTGATATTTATTCAATTATTATTGTTTACTCACAGTCCACATAGTGAACGTAGAACTGGCGCTTGCCTTCCTGCTCCTTGATGCTCACAATCTCGGCCAAGGGCCAGTCGTCGGTCTTGTGCATGCGCACGGACAGGCGACAGCCCTCGGTCAAGGCGGCCTGCCATAAATATTAATTATTATAGAATTATACATATATCTAAAGAATAACTCAAGAAAACACTCAGAAAACACAATGGACGGCGGGTTAGAGGGAGATAGCCATAATTGGCGGTTGAATTCTATTTGGTTTCTGTTTACTGATAATGTAGCATCATAATTACCGTCGATTCACAAATTGATGAAACGTCATCGTCGAATTCGTATTTGGTCTTCATGTCGTTAGATTCATATAAATGAAGTCTGAATTTTATCTCAACTATTTGCGAAACGTCTGCACTGCAAGACAGCCAGGATCAAAAAGACGCCATGCTATCGATAGTGCACTTTCCTCTGCTACGATATCGATGTATTGTCCGATGTATTGTCCGATATATTTATTCGCTATCGATACTTGACAAATATTTACGAAATACTAGAAAGTAATTTTGTATAAGAGATTTGTTTTAGTTTTATAATTTTAACTAATTCAATATAAAAAAAATTTATGTCTTAATAACGCAAAAATGAGAGAAACCGATGTCGGTGCACACGAAGCGTAGAGTTGTATTTCGGCTATCTTTATCGCGCAAGTATTCGATTACCTCATATGTCGCTAATAGTGCTGCGAAAGACATGCGAAAGTGTTGTAAAGCAAAACAAGTGCGCTCTAAAGTGTTCGTTCTTTTCAGAATTTTTACGTTTCATGTGTAATTAAACACAAGTTTAAAAATTGTGCATTTATATTATTGACACATGATGCGTTGTTTACGTTATTAATGCTTGTGTTTGCTTACGCTGGCCCGTCTACATCAATATATGTCTTTTTTTCGCTATGTGTAAGAGAAGGTCAGAAAAGTGTACATACATATGTATGTGTAGTGGAAGGTGCATAAGCAAGTGCGTGTGCGATTGCGTGTGTGTGCGAGTGTTTGTGTGCATTGAGTATGTATAGAAAAAAAAAAAACAAATCGCTAAGCGATTAACAACAAATTAAAAGTGCAAAGTAAGCACTGCTTGTACATATATCAGTTCATTCATGTATGTGTGCGTCTGTGTTTGTCGATACATATATAGAAAAGCTGATGTGCATGTGTGTGTGAGCGCGCATCGTATATGTAGCTGCTCATGCTAATAGAACGTATTTGTAAATTGCTACAACAACAAAAACTGTGTGGCAAAATGACGTGTTTGCGCTAGTGTTGCCACTGACAACAGAATGCCAGGGCTGCCAACGCGTGTGCACAACTTTCCAACTTTCAAGCGGCAATTGGCAATTCTTACTCTGCAAGCACGTTGTGCTATCTCTGTAAAAGTAGCATCTTAAAGTAATTAATAACCAAATATTCGTTAATATATCTAGCATATAGTTATTTGGCGTTGTAGCGTGCTGCGTTTAAACGTGTGTGTGAATGTGTATGCCAAAAATAACATCGGCCACTAAATATGACCGTATGTAAATTTCGCTGTGCAACTAGAGATGAGAGGCATGTGAATATCGCACATCTCTATTTGGCAGCACTGCGCGGCTTGGCAAGGCAAATGATTTTTTTGACAAGTCGCATTTCTTTTATTAATTTTTTTTCTGTTATTTTGCTTTAATGGTTGTCCATTTGTAGACGCGGTATCGGCAATGTGAGTGTTTCCCATCCAAATGGTAGTGACAAGGTTGCTCCGCTCTAAAGCAATTTAACTGGTTGCCTTCGATTGACGGACTGACAACTGCATTAAGGCGAAAAATCAACAATTCAACTAAAAGGAAAAAAAAATAATAAGAGAGCGTAAAAAACGTAAAATCATCAGAAACAACAAAAGCTACTACAGTGCGTAAGCAAGCGGCATTTGTACATCATTAAGTTTTACTATAAAAACAAACAACAATTCTACAGTTCATTTACGTTCGCAAATAAACAATTCCGACTATAGTGAGCGTGTGTGAGAGAGACAGAGAAGCCGAAAGAAAAAAATTTACGCCAGACATAAAACAACGCGAACTGCAATTGGACAACGCTTCATTCAGGACAACAACAACGAGAGTGAACGGAAGAGCGAGCTTAACAGCATTAACGGTGCCCTTCTGGGTGCCACTGGCAGCGGCGCTAATACGCGCGTCGGTGGCCTTGACAGCTGTTTTTCTAGGACATTGGGATCTGCAGAGCATATCCCACATCCCCTATTGGAAATCTACTCGGTAAGTAACCATTGACTGTGCAATAGGAGTGTGAGAGCGGGAAAGAGAGATGGTGAGGGAGGGAGAAAGACAGATGCAGAGAGCTTTATTGTAGTTTATGCTCTCCTTTTACGCACACACACACATATATGTTTGTATATGTGTATATATATGTTTATACAGTTATTTTTTGTTGCCTTTCGCCAGGTTTTGTTTTGGAAGCTGCCAACTGTCAATTGTGCGTGTTTTTGTAATTTTAATGGCATTTCGTTGTCTGTTCGATGCCACAAAAGATGAACAATGAACAAATTGGTGTTTCATCAATATCATCATCCGCAACAATCTTATCATCATCCACAACATCCACATCCACATCTGCCTCTGCAACTGCAACTGCTGGTAATAGCAGCGCAGCAGCTGCGCAGCTCATCAAGGCCATATCAACAGGCAGCGCCGCCAACGTCGCCGGCAACGCCAAGGACAAAGATAGCAATATTGCCACACTGGTAACAAAAATCCAAGCGATTATACCTGATACGCCAATCGTTTCGATTGCCGCGGGGACGTTGAGCGAAAGCACCTCGACCACCACATCGACTAAGACGACGCCGACGCCCTATTTCCAGGAGCAGTTAACCACCTTGATGTCGCACAATGTAAAGCTGGAGCAGCGACCCGCCAATGATCTGTCCAACAACACCAACAACGGCAGCAGCACCACCACTACCACCAGTGACACCAGCACGAACACCACCACTACCAACAACAACAACAACATCATTAGCAATAACAGTAGTCCATCGACAGCTGCTGCTGATCTTAGCCAGAATCATGTGGCGGCTGTTGATAAGAAAAGCAGCAGTAGCAGCAGCAGCAGCAACAGCAGCGGTGCCGGCGCTGGCGTTGGCGTCGACTCCAGCAGCAGCGCTGCCAATGCGTCGCATCACAATTTAAAATTGACGCCGCTGCTAAGCAAATCAGGCCAGCCGGCGCCGGAGGTGATTGCCGCGGCAACGGCGCTGCATCAACGCGGCGCCACCACCAAAGGCAAGACACAGGATGACCAATACGTGGGCAAGCGTCAGAAGAATAAAAGGGTAAGTAATATACACATACATATGTATGTATGTATGTATCGGAAGTCCGATGAGAGCGTTCCAGTTGCAGCCAAATTGTCGTGGGCAACGGCAAATTCAATAATAACACTGCAATGCACATGCATACATCAATTTTGTTGTCTCTTTTTTGTTTTCCTTTTTCTTTTTGCTCCACTGTACATTTCCTATTTTCCGTTTTGATGCCCTATTTTTCAAAACCTAACTTCATTTTCTTTTCTCCTTTTTTCGTTGTTTATTAGATTAATTTACATACATACATAGTTCACTGTTGATTTCCACAAGAATTTGCGTCTCTGTATGTGTGAGTGTGTATGTATGTATGTACGTGTGTTGTGGCTCGACCGTTTCCAGCAGACATTTGCAATTATTTCGTACACGCATAAAATACAAACACACACATATTGACGTACACAAATGTATGTATGTATGTATATGTACATACATATCGTATACATATTTATGTATAAATGAATATTCCCTGACTGTCGTCGCACGTCATACATATCTCTCATTTAAAGATTTTTAAATTACATATCCAATAAAAATCGCACAAACATTCTATAAATATCGACAACAAAACTAACATGTGCAGAGACTAACATACTGACATACATACACACACGCACACACAACGCATACGCATATGCCTGTGTGTGTGTGTGTACGTCATGCTTGTGTATAAAATATTTTGTATATTGCTAAAAAATTATTTAGCCAACATACACAAATTGATTGAAAGAACTATAAACTTAATTAATAGTAGCACAATAATTCAGTTCGTTATTTCGTTTCGATATTTATTTTTTATTGTCTGTTATTGAACGTTTCTATTCGTTAGCAACGTGTTCGCGCAAATGTTGCGCGTAAAGCAAAATAGAATGAAAAATAACCGTTACTTTAGTAAAGACACTCGGTCGTCTGCTGGCAACAAGAACAACAACAGCAATGGAGACTCGAAGAATTCGCAATTCGCAAGCGGCATTTTGCATTACGCTTTCAACACTGATCGCCTGGAAGGCTTTTGGATAAATGCCGTTATCTGCTATTACCAGCTCCTTCCATTTCGCATACATACACAGTTTTGTTTTGTCATTTTGCCTTAGTGCAATACAAATTTGCAGATCGGCAGGCCGAACGCGTTTCATATCGCATTGGAGTTTTTGGTTTATTTTATTTGATAAATTCAATTTCTTGTATCTCTCTCTTTTTTTTTTTTTTACTATTTGTTGTTTTTGTTTTGTTCTTTTGAGAGTGTTGAGAAAACCACAATTATATGAACTTATCGTAGAGCGTTTTGTTCTGTGGCGCCGCCGCAGCCGCATCAAACCTAACCACACGCATTAACTTTGTTCGTATTTAATTTATTTTATTTATTGCACGCGTGTGTGCTGTATGTGCGCCTTCTGTGACTTTAGCCTGACATATCTACAAGGCATATATGTATAAATATATGTACATATATATGTAGATGTCTGTGTATGTGTTCACGCACAACTATAAAAACTGTTGCCCAAGTGCGTCGAGTGTTAGAATTATTAACCAAAGCAAAGCGTTGCAGCGGCAAGACGAGCTCAAATTGAATTGAAACTTTATTCAAAGCTGCGCGCTGCTCTTCCAGGTATTAAAACCCATTTCTACATTACTTCATTCCTCTGTCCCATGGCCACCAACACATTTTCAGTAAATACCGTTGCTTTCGCTCTGAGCGCTGTTGAGGTTAAGGACGAACACGAAACACGATCTAATAATTGTTTCAACAAACTTGCAGGCAAAGTACGAGCCCTGGGAAGATAGCGAAATTAATGATCTCGACGACGCGTCATTGAAGAAACTGCTCGAGGAGGCCTACTGGTATCGCAATCCCGGTGACAAGAAAAACAAAAGCGAGCGTTTTCTGGTGAGTAATTCTTGAATACGTGAATCCTTGAATTGCTGATTTACTGGTGCCCCCTCCTCTTCTGCATGTTGTTTATAGCAAATGCTTAAAAAGGCTGAGTACGACGAGGAGAAAGCTTTACGTGTCTTCAAGACTTGCTTTACACGCAACACGTCCGCATCATCATCATCAACGTCCAGCGGCTACTATGGCCACAGCAGCAGCGTAGGCAGCGGCGGCAGCAACTTCGGTACGCACAACAGCAACAATAACAACTATAGCAGCAGTAGCGGCCACCACTCCAACCATCGGACGGCATCGCTGTGTCATAAGCTATTTGGCTCCTTGCAGGATCTGGTGGAGGCGACGCATCGCAGCGAGCTGGCAACGACGTCAGCGGCGGCGACAGCGGCAGCAACCCAACGTTTTAACTGTGATTATCAGCTTAGCGGCGCCAGCAGCAGCAGCAGCGGCGGCAACGGCAGCAGCAGTAGCAGCAGCAACGCTCGAGCCAATCGACGCCAACAGCTCAACAACAACAATAATAATAATAATAACAATAATAACAACAATAATAGCAACAACCAAAACGCCGCCTTTGCCGGCAAGAAATATAAGAACACCAACACAAATTCGTCCGTGTCAGCGCGGCAGCGCGAAAGCGGCAGCTTACCCAGCAGCGTCAACTTTGAAACGTCGAACATGAATAAGCTGACCATCGGCGAGCAGATGGTGCTCAGCAGCGTCAATGCCAACAAAAACAACCGCAACGGCAACGGCAACACCAGCACCAGCACCAGCAGCAGCAGCAGTCTGCCCAGCCAGCTGAATGAGACTGGCAACATGGTTATACAGTTCGATCAGGATGGCGTGGCCATTGATGTCGCTGGTGGCCAAATATATGAGCAGGAGGTAAGGAATGTGCATAGAGCTCCATATATGTATATGTGTGGGACTGCAATGTGAATGCAACAATTTTTGACATGAACAGCTTATTCAACAACAAGAAAAACAACAACAACAGCAGCAACTGCAATCACAAACATCATACAATTTGTCAATCGGTTGAGGGCGTAAACTGTATGCTAAAGCCATAATCATTAACATTGTCATTTGTCTCTGTAGTTTATGGGTCATTGATTCATTTGTCTTTAGAGCTGACTAAAGCGAGATATTTCAATCAGATTAATTCAAGCTTATCTTTTGTACTCATCTCTAATTAGTATAACTTTTCAAAATGTTTCCTAAACACACACACAAAATTATACTAAATGTTGTTTATTCTATGCGTTCGTTGTTCTGCTCTTGTTCTAACACCAACTATCATTAACAATTAACAATTCACATCAATCATGATTGAAGCTAGTCCTAGAATCGGTTTCTGTATGTGTGTGCGTGTGCGAGTGTGTGAGGGAAATTGAGATGAATGTGAAAAAGCAAAAACAGTTAACTTGTTCTAAGAACTGGGCAATATTTACAATTCAATCAAGAAACAAGCGTAACAACAACAACATTATATATATATATATTAAATTTTGTGCAATTCTTTATTTCTCGTATAACCAAACACACAAAAATATAATTAACATAATATTGATGATAATAAGGAGCTACCATCGGATGCGCAGCGCAAGGATAAGGTCATGCCCTTCCGGTGCGAACAGCTGCTGGACATTCTCAATCAGCAGATGCAGAAGCAACAACAGCAGCAGCTGGACGAGGCCAGGGAGTCGGGCCTTGTTAAAGAGTTCCTAATCGATGATCCGCTGCACTTTTCCATGCTGGAGCAGTCTGCCAAGCAGATGCAGCGGCAGCAACAACACACAAAATACGCTGCCACGGCGTCCAATGCTGCAGGTGCCAGTGGCGCTGGTGGTCCATTCACACTCACTCTGGACGAGCACAAACGCAAAGTGGAGGCCGGCTACGTTTCGCTCAATGACAGCTACACGGCCTGCTCATCGGTCTATGGTGTCGGCAGCTCCACGTCCTCGGGCGCCGCCGGCCACGAGTCTGGGAATTCCGCTGATCCATTCGCTGGCTCCGATCTACGTTCGGCCAAAATAGGACACATGATGACCGCGGCGGCCACAGCAGCTGTTGCTGCCTCGCACGGCGCCAAGTCCACCACGGTAAGAAGCGGGCGTATCACATTGTAGATATACCCTGTACTTATTGGAATAAGCTGGGTATGCTGAATAGAAACATTCTGCTAACCTATTAAATAATGCCTTCATTGATATATATATATATATATATATTTTCTTGTTTGTCTGTATGTCTTGAAGAGCGTGTTGACAGATTGTAAATATGCCCAGTACTTAATGGATAAGAGGAGGGGTATGCTGTTTCCCCTTTTGGAACTGTCTACGCTGAGCTATTGACAGAGGCAATGACTCTCTGTCGCGCTGCACTCTAGTTCCCAGTATACCCTATATATATATATGCATATGAGGCATATTTGTTAGCTATGTCTGTTGTGTCCGTCTTAGGATCGTTGCTTAGTGTGTGTTTATGTAGCTTTAAATAGATTTGAATGCTTCGTATTGTTCCAAGAGAATGCTTGACAGAAACTACAGAAGTAAATCCCATTGTAAATATATACCCTCTATATATGGCTAAGAGCAGTGAAACGTATTCAAATAGCACAAACCGTTTGCCACTTGCCACATTCCCAGAGATTCGAAAACACGTTGATATATAATCGCAATTAGGCATAATGTAATATAATAATTGAAGATTAATTACTCGACATATGATATACGTAATTAGTGCTATAAGCAAACAATATGTGTTGTTTATGTTATAAGCAGAAATATTGTTTAGTTTCAATGCATATATATAGCTATAGCTAAGCTGTACCAGGAAGAGAGAGAGAGAGAGGGAGATTGTAGATCTCTGGCGAATAGCTGTTGAGCCAAGGCTCATCTCATTCAAGTTGATAGTTTAGGCATATTACGATAATACTTGAAAGACATTTTATACGAAGAGATTGCCATAAGAAATCTGAACTACAGGTTAGGCCGAAATCATCGACAACATCCATTGGAGTCCAAACTCAGAGCTCTATATGAGAATATTCCACTACAATAATATACGATTTACCATAGGCGAGATATATTTGATATAATTAGAATTTAGAACATGCATAAGAATAGAGCCTTTAGAATCCCACTATACAGCTGAAATATCGTCAACGATGACTGTGGAACTAGATTCAGAACAATTTGCGAACCTTTGAAGAGTGTTGGCATGGCGATACTTCTCTTATCCAATTAATTGGATCAATCTATATCATTTACTAATAGATTTCCACTCTTGCTGTGAGCTGATCTAGCTGTGATACGTTTTAATGAAGCATTCAAGGCTTGAGGTGTCAGCTGTTGCAGATGTATATTTGTGTGTGTGTTGTTTGATGCATGTATGAGAGACTATTAGCAGCTCTAGATGGAGTTTATGGATGTATAGGGTATAGATATATATTGATTGTAAATGCTAAAAATGTAAATAATTAAGCAGAACATAAAGAGATCTCTGGAGCTGAGCCAACTCTGTATAGCTATAGCTGAGAAACTGTCGATTATATACATATCATATATCATAAGTGGGGTCTGATGTGGGTAAAGAAAACAAATGTTAATAGTCGTAATATTAGTGGAATTAATTGTTATTTGACATCCATTTGACAAATCACAAACAAGAGCGAATAAATAATATGGAGGAGGAGGAACAACGAGCAACGAGCACGAGCAACAAGCAAACAAACAAACAAACAATAAGCGAACACAATAAATAAGGGAATCAAATGGCAGAATGATTGCGCTTTAGCCAGACATTTGGAATCGGGAGAATGATTCGATAGGAACAGAACCAACCGCCAGAACACAGAAACAGAACACAGAGCAAGCACACAGAGCGCACACCAAGAGTTCAAGTTGTTGCTCAATTATATAGATTTGATTTGTTAATTTTGGATTTTCCGCTTTTCACGTTTAGAATGAAAATTTGGGAGAGAGTAAAGGAATGCATATAAAGGAAATGAAAGGAAAATACTTGAAGCGCTGCAATAGCAAGCGCAAAGCTCAATTCGTAAAGCTCAGACTGATGGTTAGTTAAGGTGTTTGGCATGTTAAGTGCATTAACTATTTAGTTAAACGTCGTCACTTGAATTGATTCTAATCTCTCCATAAACGATTGTCTTTTGCAGCGCCAGTTTGATGAGAATGGCAACGCTTTGCGAGATGGCTATGCAGCCGTGGCAGCAGCAGCAGCAGCAGTGGCTGCCGTCGGTAGCAACAGCAACAGCAACAGCAGCAGCAGCAACAGCAGCAATATCAACAGTAACAGCAGCAGCAACAGCAACAGTTGCTCTGCCGTTGCCAATAATTTCTCAGCCCTGATTACAGCCAATAGCGGGGCGCAGCACCATCCGCAACTGCAGCATCATCAACAGCGCTCGAATAGCGTCTCGACATTGTTGACCACTGGCGGCAACACGACGACGCCGGCAATGGCAGCGGCAGCTGTTGCTGCCACCTACAGCCAGTTGCAGCAGACGCCCATGATTGGCGGCTCATCGCAGCCACCCACCAAGCTCAAGGCGAAGAAGAAGTCGCAGCAGGAGCGCAACACCACCACGGTGGATGTGGAGTCCGTGGCCGGGTATCGCGGCAAGGATCCTGTCGAACAGTTGGTCAAATACATTGAGAACGACGGCGCCCAGCAGCAGCAGCAGAAGAAAAAAGAGCGCAAGAAGCAGAACAAACTCAAGAAATGCAATTCGCTCGAGGAGCTGCGCAGCTGTTCCAAGATGGAGGTCGACGAACTGAAGCGCCAGTCGGCGACCACCGAGATGATGCGCAACAAAAAGGGTGGCAAGCACAATTCCGCATCCGTGGCGGACATCAACAAGAACTGCAACAAGGAACAGCAGCAATCATCATCACAGCAGCAATCATCATCGCAGCAGCAGCAGCAGCAGCAACAATCACAGCAGCAGCAGTCGGCGACACGCAAGGGTGAACGTCGCTCCTGGGGCACCGAGGAGCTGCAGTATTTGGGCGAGCCTGCACTGAACGAGAGCAGCAACAGCAACAACTGGAACGAGCCATCGGCTGCTGCAGCTGCAGCAACAACACAAATATCGATGCCAGCGCTTGAGCTGCCCTCGTTGGCGCGCATGTCCGAGATGGAAGCACTTAATACGGTGCTGACCGAGACGGCCGAGTTCCATGTGGTCACCAAAAAGAAGAAACCAAAGAAGCAGCGCGCAGTCACCATGGACGATGCGGCCGTTGCTGCAGCTGCCACAACTGGCGGAAACTTGCAGCGCATGCAGCAGATCACAAAGTCTGCATCGTCCAATATGATGTCGCAGCGCTTGCGCGGCAGCAACATGGACTATTACAACAACAGCAGCAGCAACAACAATTACTATGGAGCGCATGGCAGCTACAATAGCAGCAACAACAGCTACGGCAACAACAGCTACAGCATCAAGCAGCAGCAACAGCAGCAACAACAACAGCACATCAGCAACAGCATGCCACAACATCAGCAACAGCTGCAGCAGCAACAACAGTTGTTGCTGGCACACAGGATAATTCACGTCGCAAGTCCACATCGTCCATGCCGCCATCGGAGAAATCTGACTCAAGTGATCTCGATTCGGTGCACTCGCTGCCCATACAAACTGGCAAGAAGAAGAGCAGCAACAACAAGCGTCTAACGGCCGCACAGGCCAAACAAAACAACAACAACAACAACAGCAACACCAATAACAATAACAACAATAATAATAGCAATGCCAATAAGAATCACAATAATCATGGAACTGCAGCGCCCATCTCGTATGCGGACATTGCGCGCAACAAGCGCGAGCTGTTGGCCGCCAGCGAGGACAACGATGCTGGACACGATGGCCAGTCAACATCATCACAATTGCTGCTGGACATGAACAGTGGCAGCGCCGGCAGTAAGTTGCGCTCCAGCAAGTCCAAGGTGCGTCCCGACTTTCCAGAGCTACCATCCGCCATGGCCCCCAATATAACAACAGCAACACCAGCAGGCGCTGCGGCAGCAACGGCAGCAACAGCTGCAACTGCAGCGGCAACAGCAGTTGCAACTGCTACAGCCGCTGTGCTCATTAGCTACTCGCAGAGTTTGAACAAGTTGCCGGCGCATAGGACTAGCCACAGTCACAGCAACAGCAGCGAGGCCGAGGAGCAACAGCAACTGCAGAGCTCAGCAGCTGTTGCGTCCACAGCAGCAACAGCAGTAGCAGCAACATCAATGACAACAAATGCCACCTCGAATCAACATCAGCAGTCAACACCAACGTCGGCAGCGCCGCCAGCGCTGCAAAAGTCAAAGAGTGTCGAACATGATGCCAGCAGCAGCAGCAGCAGCTATAGCTTCAATAGCAGCAATCTGGACTTGCAGTATCCGGCGCTGGAGAAGACTGTGAAGCGGCACAGCGTCAACTATGTCTCGCCGCTGCCAGCGGCCATCAGCGGCTACAACTTTGCTGCGGCTGCCAAGCAACAGCAGGAGAAGGAGAAAGAGAAGGAGAAGGAAAAGGAGAAGGAGAAAGAGAAACTCGGACATGATGTGACAACAGCAGCAACAGTAGCTGCAGCTGCAGCTGCTACTGCTGCTGTCACAGCAACTACCTCAGCCAAGGCTAAGAGCAAGCCAAAGGAACTGTCACCCGGCAGCAGCAGCAGTAGCAGCAGTAGCAGCAGCAGCAGCAGTAGCAGTAGCAGTGGTGGCAGCAGCAGCAGCCGAAGCAGCAAGAAGGAGAAGAAGCCTAGTCAAGATGAGCAATCAACGTCGACGATGACATCGCCGCCGCCGCCCATTAGCTTTAACACATGTTGCCACAATAATAAGGCGACTGCAGCCACCCAAACGGAGGTGGCCAAGAAGCACAGCAGCTGCAACACTGTGGCCGCTGGCGTGCAGACGGCATTGCCGGCGGGCAATAGACCCGCTGTGATTATACTCAACGATGATCGGGACTCGGCGCTGCGCAGGCTCAACAACGAGTTCATTTTTGGGGACTTTAATGAGGACGAGCTGAAGCTGTTCGACGATGCCAGCGACAAGGAGGAGTCGGACGAGAAGCCACAGCAGGTGGACAAGCAGCAGCAGACGACGCCGACCACAGCAACAGCAGCAACTGCAACAGATTCCAGCTGTGAGCAACAGCAGCAACAGTTGCAGCTGCAGCTGCTCAACGATTCGGGCGCTGCCTCTGACTTGGTTAATAGTTCGACCTGCATGGATATGCTGTTGATCTCAGGGCAGGCGGCACAGTCGTCGCCCAATGCGGCAGCCGCCAATAACAGCTCATCGACATCATCGACACCATCCTCGTCGACCTCATGCTCCACCTCTGCCTCCTCATCGACACTGAGCAGCGCCAGCAACGGCAACGGCAGCGGCAATGGCAATGGCGGCAGTGCCGCCTTGCATTTGGCCAATCAATCGAACGACAGCGGCATCTATGGCGCTGCCAATATATCGAATACAACTACGGCCACCATCAAGGAGCAGGTGAATCATTTCCTAAGCAAGGCCAGCGCCAATGCCACCGCTAATGCCACTGCTAATGATGCCAATGACAATGACAATGACAACGTCAATGCCAGCGGCAACAGCCATAGTCACAGCAACAGCAACAGCAGCAGTTGCAGCAGCAGCTGCCACGATGAGCCACTGCCCATGCAACAGCTGGAGACATGCAACGACATCGAGGCGGCAATTATTGCAGCTGCCCGCGCTGCTGCTGCTGCATCAGCCTCGTCGCGCAGCGGCAGCTGCAGTCGCAGCAATTCGCGCGAGCAGCCGCTAACAGTTGCTAACGCCAAGCCACGATCAGCTCTCTATAATACTTACGGCCTGGGCAGTGGAGAGCATCCAGCAGCAGCAGCTGCTGCGGCAGCTACTGCTGACAATGCTGCAGTTGTTGCCGCTGATAACCTTGATGACGAGGACGAGGAGGAGCAGCTGCACGAGCTCAGCTTTATGTCTGATCTCAAAACGGACTTTGGGCCGACGCCAACACCGCCGCCATCATCAACATTAACAGCGTCCGCACCACCGACACGTCAATCTCTCATGTCCAACACTGAGCTCATTGTGGACTACATCAGAAGCTGTAAGTCGAGTGGATTGAGATGTATATCGATAGATACTCTTATAGATATATAAGAGTAATCAGTTCATGTAAACGTAGAGATATGTAGTTAGGTGAGAATAAGAGACCAGATAGGATTAGTTAGATAATATATGATATTTGTTATATATAGAGTTCTAGAAATTCAAGTCTTTTAGCTAGATGTCAGTTGTATGAATCAAATTCTTTGTTAATGAATCAGTTTACATGAGTTCAGTTATGAATGAGGTTTATTTTGTTAAAAGATAAACTAGTACCTAGAAGTATAGATCAGAATATATAGTAATTCATGTCTTTTGACATTTATCTTTTCAAATTTGAAGTTGCGATTGAAAACTATGTATAATTACTTATTAGTTTCTGAGGATTATTTCTGTCTAAGAGCTTTACGAGTTTAGAATATTTCGCGACACTTTTGACACTGTAAAAATGGCATTATGAATTACCTTTAAAACTAATTATTGATGCGAACTGATTGATTGGTTTTAGAATAATGGAAGTTGTTGTTGGCAGTTGAACTTGGAGACGAGACCCTAAGCTATGTGAAAATGTATTAGAAATTCTATAGGTATATGTATATAGGTATAGGTAGATATAGTTATAGATATAGATAAAGATAAAGATAAAGATAAAGATAAAGATATATAGATATAGATATAGAAATAGATATAGATATAGATATAGATATAGTTATAGTTATAGTTATAGTTATAGTTATAGTTATAGTTATAGTTATAGTTATAGTTATAGTTATAGTTATAGTTATAGTTATAGTTATAGTTATAGTTATAGTTATAGTTATAGATATAGTTATAGATATAGTTATAGATATAGTTATAGATATAGATATAGATATAGATATATAGATATAGATATAGATAAAGATATATAGATATAGATATAGATATAGATATAGATATGACTTAAGATAGGTATATATACATATCTCTGATCGATTTGATTCTGCACAATTCATCAACTAACGAATTTTTCTTTCTCTCTTCTGCCTTTCAGCATGGAATGCCATTGTCAATAGCAAACACGTAGTCATCTACAACGATGATGAGGAGGAGCAGTTATAAACTTAATGAAGAAACAAGAAACAAAAACAAAACAAAACAAAAAAAAAGGAAATGGATAAGGAAAAGCAGAATAATAGAAAAGAAAACAAATCAAATGAAAAGCAAAGCAAAAAGTGAAAACAAAAGCAAAACACAAAAGTTTTTTATATATATATATATTATGTTGCATGTACAATTGTTGAGAAAAACTAGAGTTAGAAGTGCTGTTGGGCTGGCCATTGTTGACACAAACACACACACACACACACATACACATACACATACACCTACACCAACTACATACATGTTTATATATATAGCTGTATATATAAATATATATGCACATCTATATAATTTTATATATTTGCTATAAAAATACGCTTTTTAAGCCAACTGTAATTTGTAAAATTGTAAAAGCCAAACTATTGTTGTACTATATGCATATATATATATATGTATGTATATCGTATCTATATATATATATATGTATATATGTAGATATTGAGTTCACCATTGGAAGCCTCACAGAATAAACAATAAACAACAAGCAAACAAACAACAAATAACAAATAATGTTTAACAAGCAACGGACACCAAGTCGAGTCAGCAAAAATTGCGCTTAGATTAGTTTTTCATATATGATTTGACTTCATACATATATGTATATATATGTACTTATATATATACATGTAACAAGAAACAACATTAACAATATTTTGTTATCCTTTTTTTTTTTTTTGTTATAATTTTAGTCTCTATGAAAAACTATTTATTAATATAGAGCTCTAGTTTATATATATATATATATATATATATGTATATATATATATATATATATATTTGTCAAACAATTTTTTCCAGTTCTTTTTTTTTTTTTAACTTAAAATATGAATATAAAAATAAAATTAAACAAAAAAGAATTTGTTAGCACTATATATATATATATTTCTATATATATAGATCTATATAGAACTTTAGTTTGTTTAGCTTAAAGACATGAAGAGAAATGAGAAAAGAAAAAGATTCTAAAACTTTGAAATGTATGTAAATACAATGAGGTAAAATTTTTCTGCGTTTATATGTGTATTTAATAACAACAAAAAAACAATATGTAAATGGTATATAGCTCTATAAAGATGTATATCAATATAGACGTTTATATATATATATCTAGATCGTAAGCAGGCCAACACTATAGACAACAGCCATGAGCCTAAACACGGAGCAAGCGATGCTCGAATATGCTTAACAAACAAAATCTATTCGAAATAGTTAAAAAACAAGAAGAAGAAAAGGAGGGAAAATATAAAGGAATTATATATCTATATATATAGTTCACAATATAAGATAAATATAAATCAAAGCATAGGCACTATGAAATATAAAAAAGAAAATAATTTTTTTTTTACAAAAAAAAAAGAAAAAAATTAAATATATATAAATACATCTAAAACTAAATACATTTACGATATGCCTAAATATATATATAAAATAAAATATTAAAAACAAAAAGAAAACGTAAATCGTTTTAAAATCTATGTAAAATGTAAGCAAAGCGACAACAAATGAAGATGAAATTAAAAAACTAAAAAAAACTTGCAACTAAAAATTATATTTCAAAACAATTCTTAAAACCATAAAATATTTAACAAACAGCAGGAAGCAAAATAATGCAAAAATGTTTCAAAATATTTCAAATCATATTAAGAAAAAAAAACTGCAAAGATATAGTGGGAAATTGCTGCAAAAAGAGAAGAAAAAGAAATTGAAAGAGAAAAGTGTAGCAACATAGCGTTGTCTCTGTCGCATGCATGCGAGCTAAACTAAATGAAAGACAAGGCAGTTGCAAGAGAGAGACAGAGAGAGGGAGAGCGGAGTTGTGTGCTAGGCTATATAAAACTAAATGTTTCTTATGTGCGTGTATTTATGTAATATATAATTTAACCAATATACATATATATCGATATCAGCTAATCTAGATGTGTTTTGTATATATATATATATATACAAAAGAAAAAGTACTTTGGTGTGTGTGTGTGTGTCGTGTGTGAATTTCCCTAAGAATTTACAATGAAAACAAAAAACCTTATGCAGGCGCACAAAAGCTGAGCGCTGCAACACTCACTAGTTAGCAGAAGCGTTTTTGGCGCGCTCTTTTGAATTGTTTGTTTTCCATGAAATGTGGATCGAGCTTCTATTTTCTTTTTTTTTCTGGCAGCTGTTGGCTAACAGACCAAAGTAGAGTTAACTATATAGATATATATATACGATATATATATGTATATATTGCAGGCAAATATCAAATTTCCCAATTTTTTGTTGTTATATACGCTTAAAACAAAGTTGATGAAAAATGATTTTGAAAAAATTAAAAAAGTGAATTATTTTTTATTTAATAAACGAGTAACGAGTGAGTGCTAATGTTTTATAATTATATAAGAGTGTGAATGTGTGTGTGTGTGTCTGTGTGTGAACACTAAATTTATATAAATGTATACTTCTATATGTAACTCTACTACTATTTACTATTAAATTGCTATATATATATATACATACTATATATACTACTACAACTACTATATATATTATATTATAATTAACAATTACCAACTACAATTATAATTAAAACATACTTAAAATGAAGAAGAAAAACAACAACCAACTACTACTTATAGAGTAGATGCCTAGCCCATCTCTTAACTTATACAATACATACCAAACTATTTGTACATGGAAACCCAACAAAAACAAAATGAGAAAATGAAAAAGAAGAGAAAATTTAACAATTTTAAAATTAAGAAAAAAGCAACAACAAATATGGGCATTTAGAATTTAAAATTCGTTTGGAATGCAACAAATTTTCAGACCTTGAAAAATATAACAAAAAAATGAATGAATAAAAAGGAAAATTCGTAGTTTAAAAAGAAAAAGAAGAAAAAAGTGTTTAAAAGAAAAGAAAATAATATTAAATGAAATATGTGTATTTCAATGATGAATCGAATAAAACAAAAAGAAAGTAAATCAACTATATAATCAAACATATATATATCCCTATCTCGCTCTAGTTATATACTGAATTCGATTTCAACTTCGTTTTTTTTTGAGGAATTTAATTTTTATTTCTAAACGTCATTTTTGTGGGGTAGTGGCAAAGCGTTAACGGGGATGGATCGGATGAGATGGTGTCGTGAATTTCATTTTATAAATTTGTCAATTTTGAGTTTGGGTTTTGCTTGTCGACGACCGTGCGATTGCGTGCATAATGGGGCCCATAGCCGCGGCCAAAGCCGGGCAGGAGTTTGACTGGATGGGGCTCGCGATGGAAGTTGATCATCACCTTGGCCACAATCGAGATGACGCGATCCTGTCCGCCGCTCGTGTACAGGGTGTCCAGAAAGTCGAAATAGGATTCATAGCGTGCGAACTCGCGCTCACGCGGCGTCAGCAGTAGAATTTTGGTGTCACGCTGAAAATCGGTTATAATGTTGAGATCCTGTTCCATGAAGCGGCAGAAGGCCACCGAATCGGACTGCATGCAGCGAAAGAACTTGTTCAAGAGATTATATTGAAAGACCTTGCTGGCCTTCCGGGGCGACTTGAACTTGGGCCTCATCAGCTTGGAGACGAATCGTTTTGGCAATTTGGGCCGGCACTCCAGCTCTCTCATCTGGGACAGTTCGTGCAGGTGGCGATAGTCGTCGATCAGGGAGTCGCGCTTGACTCCAACAGCGGCCAGCTCGGCATCGGTGAGTAGGTCCAGATTGTAGAATTTTGAGATTTCGCTGTTGGTCATTCTGCAGCAACCGGAAAATTTGAGCTTCTGTTTATCAACATCTGCGATGGAGGGAGGAGCAAAGAAGAGGGAGGAAAAGAATATATAGCCGTGAGTGGATGATCACAGTTGAGAACTGTGTGAATCAACGAAAGTCAAGTTTACCAATTGTATCGCACATGTCTGACTGTTGTGTGTGTCCTCTACTTGTACGAATTAGAAAATATATAAATATGTTTGGTTTTTAGAGTACTGGGTGTGTTGACGCTATGAATTTTTGCTGTGACTGCCGACCTAAGATTGTTTCATGATAAATGTCTGCTTTGATTTGAAACAGATTTGAATTTGGAATTATCCGCCTTTGAAACATAACTGACGCAACACCTAGCGTATTTGTGTCAAACAAAATATCAAAAAGTTTTGTGTTGAGAAAACGGTTAAACGGCTGAACGGGTAAAGTAAACGGCGCAGGCATTACTAAGCGGTTAGAGCTGCGTGTTGTAGCAAACAGAAGACGTGCGGCTGCAAAACGGTTCGAGGATTGCTTAACGGTTACATCAACAGCAGCGCAAGCAAACGGTTAAACGTTAAATTTCCTGTAAGTAAGCAGCACATGCATTTTGGAATAGTAAACAATATAAGCAGATGCAGCATGATTATTAACTCTTTTCTTTGAAAGTAAAGAATGGTTAAAATAATCATGTTCAGTTAATCAACTCTTTTTTGAATATGTTGCACACATAAACGATACTTTGCATGACATTGACAAAAACATCGCATAACGATATATACATCGCGGTTTCTGCACTAGCTGTCGCATATCGATATACACAAGTTTTTTTTATCATTTATTTATTTTTTTTTATTTACCAATTGCACAAATTGTTAAAATGTCATAAATTCTATCTGTAAATTTGTATAAAATAATTGTAAAATATTTGTATATAATTGAGAGTGCGTCTTCATGTCTCACTAGTGCAGTGCAGTGCTTAAGGTAAAAAGAAACAGCAAACAAAAACAATCAACAGCTACAGCAACTGGCTGAGATTGGGCGCAATGAATTGATGTTTGTTTTACCCGTTTTGTTTGTTTTGCCGCAGTGATTGTGCGTGGGACGGGACGTGCGCTGAGTAACCTAGAGTAGCCTATGCCAATTTAGATGCAAAGATGTCCGAGGTACGCATTCGTCCACGTCAAGTGCTCGTGCTGATCATCGTGTTCATTGTTGTGCTGCTGATGGTCCATCGCAACGGTAAACACACCTGCCAGGGGCCCGTTTACCTGCAGGCCATGTATAGCAAAGCTCAAACGGACACGTTGCCCAAAATCTATGCCATAACGCCGACGTATGCTCGGCCAGCGCAAAAAGCCGAATTAACCAGGTGAGCAGGAATGTGCATAATATACTAATACTTGAATACCCTGTAACTCTAGTAGAAAGTGGCTATAATGTGTTTGTTTATGTGCACATGTCAGAGGAAACGTGGCCAGATCCTTGTAGTGCATATGTATATAAATGTAAATGAATATAAATGTTTATTTTAGATGCAGTTGACTATAGTCCAACTGAAATAGATTTTTCTGTCTGTCTGTCCTGTTCGCTCCTTAGGGCTTAGAGCCTTGCGTGATGTGTTCTGCTATCGCACATGCAGATCACGTCAGCTAATCATCGATAAGTTTTGTGACGATGAAATCACTGAAGATCGTTATCGAGCTTCGGCATACCGCGAACTTTTCAAAAGCAAGAACTGCAATTCTATAGAGTTATTATATCTGTTTAAAATATAGTTCTGCTGGTAGAATATAATAATTATATATTCATTTCTTTTGCCAGGCTATCGCATTTGTTTATGCTGGTGCCCAATTTGCATTGGATCATTGTGGAGGATTCAAACAGCACAACGACTCTGGTACGAAACGTGCTGCAGCGCGCCGGACTGGGCAATCGCTTTACGCAGCTGAATATCAAAACTCCACCGGAATTCAAGCTGCAGGGCAAGGATCCCAACTGGATCAAGCCGCGTGGCGTTGAGCAGCGCAATCTGGCATTGACCTGGCTGCGCGGCCATGTCGATGCCGAACGTCATGCCATTGTCTTCTTCATGGATGACGACAACTCCTATTCCGTGGAGCTGTTTGCTGAGATGTCGAAAATCAAGCCCGGTCGCGTGGGCATCTGGCCCGTGGGCCTCGTCGGCGGCCTGATGGTGGAGCGTCCACTGCTCAACGAAAACAACGAGGTGATAGGCTTCAATGCCGCCTGGCGACCAGAGCGTCCATTTCCCATCGACATGGCCGCCTTCGGCATTAGCATTGATCTGTTCTTCAAGTATCCGCAGGCCAGCTTCTCCTACGAGGTGCAGCGCGGCTATCAAGAGAGCGAAATTCTACGCTACTTAACTACTCGGGAGCAACTGCAGCCGCTGGCCAACAACTGTCGCGAAGTGCTCGTCTGGCACACGCGCACCGAGAAGACCAAACTGAGTGCCGAGGAGGCACTGCAGCGCCAGAACAAACGCTCCGACGAGGGCATCGAGGTCTAAACACCTTCTCGCCAACATCACGATCTAAAGAATTTACTCACTCAGTGTTTTGTGTATTATACATATATATATAGATGTATGCTATATAGATATATGTATATATCTCTTTGGCTAATGTATCATAAGCAACAAAATTGTTCAATTGTTCTCTTCAAATTTTATTCGAGTTACCTTTAAGCTTAGCCAAATGTATTTTTGTCAACGATTATGCCTTGTAGAAAACTGAACAAATATAAATATATATATATGTGTGTACAGAAAAGATTCAGATTTATACATGCCTATGAAGTATTTTCCAAGTATTAAATGGGAAACGAAGCTAAGCTCGAAATTCCACACAAATAAAACACATTTCTCTTGTACCTTTGATAAATGCGACTTTATTTCCCGACGATTCAGTTTCGTGGTTATTTTTTGTTTTGTATTCTTGAATTTCGATTTGTAATATTTGATAAAAAAGCTACACACTCGATTGATCTCATGTTGATTTAGTCAATTTGCTCGCCATATTTTATATGCTGGGCTCTGTCCGAAGCAGTTCCCAAAAAATTTCCACATCATATACATAAATTACAGTTCAGTTTTTGGTTGCAGTGTAGCTCTTTAGATAGTTTTCTTAGTTTGTATAATATTTTTGTATATATTCATATTTTTTTGTTTTTTTTTTAAATATAGTAGGTAAAAAAGCTCTGAGAAGGCGCTTGGCTTAACTGGCAACAGAAGCTACAAAAGCTTTTGGCAAAACAGCTACAAAACGGGACGAAACCAAAAATTCAAAAGAACAAAAATTAAACAAAAAATTATTTTTTATTTTTTTATTAAATTAATATATATATATATATAAATCTGAATATATATAAAGATTTATGTAGTTCTTTGTAGTATATATATATATAAATTGATTTCTTCTTTTAAGCTTTTCCATTTTGTTTTTTTTTTTATTTGTGTAAAAAAAAATTACTTACATCTTACATTTTTATTTTTTATTTTAAATTAAATACCTTTCTTTTTAAATATTTAATAATTTCTTACTTACAAATTTTTTTAATGTTCTTTCATTTTTATTATTTTTTTATACATAACAAAAATATATATATAAAATTATAAAATTACTGAAAATTGAGTATATTATTTCATAATTTGCATTTGATTTCTTTCTCTGCGAATGTCATGAAAAAAAAACTTATAAAATTAGGCATAAAAAATAGAGAGTAAAAATTAATACAAATTGTTTTGGCATTGTCGTAGTTGAAATTTGCTTTTAAACACATAATTTAATGATTAAGTTGCTTAAAATTTTTGTTTATCTTAATTTTTATTAATTACACATTCATTTAAACATTTATATAGATATTTAATTTTTTTTATTTATTAAATTTCATTGAACTGCATATTTTAACGTTTGCATGGAAAATTGAAATTTGAAAATATTAAATATGCTGAAGAATTAAAAATTTATTTCAATTTTGTATTTTTAAAATTTTGAACTTTTTTTTTTGTTAAATTTAAAACTTTGTCGAATTAAATTTTTTGAGTTCATATATTAAATTTCTTCAAGTTTAAAGTTATCATTTTCGATTTTTAATTTTATCAAATTTCAATTTTCCATCTAACAATTTTTATATTCAAATTTCAATCTCATTTTTTTTTGTAATTTTTATTTTTATTTTCTTTAAATTCATTTTTATTTTTTGCTACTTTTTTCGTAAAACTTTCCATTTTTGTTTGTTCGCTTTTGATTTTTTTCTTTCGCTGGCAGTGTTCAAATGCAACTTTTGTAGCCGACTGTACCTGGGAAGCAGTTGCTAGTCGAGCTGATCAACAAGCAGTGCAGCTGCTGCTATACATGTTAAGCAGTTCATATCTGTACTCGTCAAGCAGTTCGACTTTTGCTGCCAACTGTACTTGCCCACTGCTTGTAGCTTTTGTCGCAAACTGTACTTGCGCTATTAGCATTATCAAACATTATCAAACATTGAGCATTTCATTCATATAACTAACATTTATTACACATACTAATGCAATTCGTACAGTTTTCTCATTAAGTAGTTGAATTTACCAATAGGAAACGAGGATGCATGCAAATGCCTAACTAAACTAAATAAAAGGAAATAATAATATGTAGAAATGATTTCTTTGCAGCAATTTGTCATGGTTGAAGGTGAAAGTCTTTTCATCAGTGGCTTTAAGTACTACGAAATTTCGGATGTCAGTGTGTGGGTATGGGAGGTATATGCATATGCTTGAACTTAATGTTAAAACATATTTATGGCATGTTTAAGTTAGTTAAACTAATGTTAGATTTCTTGTTTTTCTCATTTTCTTTTTATAAGGCATTAATTTAAGTTTCTTAAGCTATAAATGTATGTGTGTGTGTGTGTGAGTGTGTGTGTGTGAGTGTGTGTTTTCTCAATGGTGTTGCAGTCTGTAAAAGAATTTAGGCTAATTGCAGCGAATGAATGAATGAGTATGCCAAGTAGAAGCAACATATATATGTATGCATGATGCGATGGGTTCTATGCAATGTGTACAGAGCTTAAAATACTATTCAGATATCGTATATATGTATATATATGTATGTATATGTGTGTATATATATAGTTAAGATAGAAGTTATGCAAACTAAACATCAACTCGTAGAATCATACAATAAAAAGGTGTTCCCACAGCTTTGGCTTCAGATTTGTCTGTTCTCCTACGTGTGTGGGGTAGACGACAGGTAAATACATATATATATATATATAGGTATATATATAGGTGAGTTATGTGTTGAGTTGCTGCTTCTTCTTCTCTATTTGTTGTTGTTGTTTTTGTTCAATACTTTTCTCAGTTGCAAGTTTTGTGCACATCATATCTCTGCTCTATCCATTCCCCATGTTTCATCGCGCTTAGACGGCCGAGTTTTTGCCAATGATTTCGCCGCTGCGCGAGTGCACGAAACGTCCATCGAATTCAATGGTTGAATTCTGTTTTAAGCTGCCGGTGGGCGTGCGCAATGGCTCCTTTTCATCCCTGTGAATGCGAAAAAGTCGCGATTAGCTCAGACAATGGTCAGTGTAAAAGAGAAAGAAAGTGAGTGAGAGAGAGAGAGAGCGCGAGCAAGGCAGCCAGCCTGGTTAGAGCACAAGTCAAAGCTGTTAGCTATGCTAGACTCGAAGGCTAGGCTTGGCAAGTGAAGCCAGGCAAAAAGCTAATTGCTATAAGCAATAGCAATAAGACTGGCTTCAAGCAAGGCTTGCAATGCCCAGACAAAAGCTAAATGCTACAGCTACAGCTAAAGCTAAAGAGAGCAAGGCAAAATAGTACAAGAGCGACAAATGTTGACATCTGTCGACAGACAAAAAGCTAAATGCTACAAGACAAAAAGCTACTTAGTACATAAAGCTACAAGACGGTGCATTCATGAATAAATACGACAAAAGCATGTGATGAATAGTGTTGGAAAACAAAAAACATAGAGATGTGTGTGTGTGTGTGTGTGTGCGTGCGAGAGAGGCGTGAGTGAAAGAGCGAGCATAGAGCTAGATAGAGGCTAAGCAGAAGGCAAAACAAAATACGATTGATGTACGTACAATGGAGATGTCACTGGCGAGCCGCCGAGCTTAACTGGCGGCGGCAGTGGCAACGGTGATGGCGGCGGCTCCTTAACCAGCTGTCCACTGCAATAAGGTAGCGGGAAACGCCAACCATAAAGACTGCTTGGTTAGATGTTGATAATTTGGATGATTTTTGGTTTCAATTTTATTTTTATTTTATTTGATTTGGTTTTTGATTTTGTCGTTTGGTTTGGTTTTGTGTTGGATGATTGGAACAGTACGTATGAGGTTGATGAAATCAAGAGAGAGAGAGAGTATAGATGGTATGGAGAGAGTTCGGTAAGTTAAGGGTAGCTGAATGTATGTTAGTATTTTTTTTTTTTTTATTATGGCTGTCTGTGTGTGATGTGAGATGAATACAAAGTAAATAATGATGTCTATAAAGAAGATAATCTGAACAATAATATGATAATAATAATAAGATGAAAATTTTGTCTCTAAATGCAGCCAGCAATATTTAACTAGATATTGAGTATATGTGAACAGTGAGTGTGTGAGTGTGTGTGTTTGTATGCTATATACTGTGTAGAACGACAAGGCACTTCGAGTTGAAGAAGTTTTACATGAAGCAAAATGTCAAAGACTAGACAGCTGGCTGCATGAGACTTTCGACTAGAATCAACTACATTCCATTGCTCACAATGTGATATATATTATAGACATAGATGTAGCATGTATCTATAATATATAGTCATATGATAGCGCGACATACAAGCTATAAATTCTATAGAAAATTAGATGAGCCAGAGATGGATAATCGTCAGTTTTCTAATATGCTCAGATCTAGCACTAAAGAGTTTTATAGCTTGCAGCTTTTGCATGTGAACAGTGGAATGTGTGGACAAATGAAATACTGAGTAAACAATCAATAAATATAAATATAAATAGAAATATATGTATATAGATATCGTATACACACACATATAACGCAACAGTGTTGGCTAACAACGTAAGGAAAATGGTGTTTGAAGGAAACTATATATATTAGAGGAAACGAATATAATAATAAAGCAGTTCGTGTGTGGGTAACGAGAAGTTTGACAAAAATATACCGTCACTTTCTCCGTCTGTTTCATGTTAACTTAATAATATTCATATTGCACTAGAAATGAGAGAACAAAACAGAAAAACAGCAAAAATATAACTGAAGAAGAAGCACAAGTTAAATGAGAAATGTAAAGTTTTTTTTTTTCATTTTGAATTTTGTTTAATTTTCAATTTAGTTTTTTTTTTGTGTTCAGTTTGTTCAGACGAATATTAGGGAATTTCGATTGAACAATAGCGATTTAGGACGCGCATAGACCCAATTGTATTCGAAATCCGGACGTTGAGAATTTTGGCTTTTGCGAAAGTAGGCGAAAGTAACAAATATATAGAGGGGAAAAAGAAAACAAACAAGAAATAGGAAAAATGAAGAACGATTTTTGTTGTGGTTTTTGAATTGCTCGATTTTCGTATTTCATTTCTGGTGCAATATTGTCGTAGCATCAGCTAGATAGATACATATATCAGTAGTGGGACAAAACTCACCTGCCCAGCTTGGCCTCGTCGTCGATTTCGGAGGGTGAGCGCTTGGCCTTGCGGCACATGGCTGCCATCACGCCCATGTGCACCGTTACGCAGCACAGCAGATCCACAATGAACAGCAGCAGCAGGACGCCGCCCACAGCGATGCCAACGATGGCAGCCGATGAGAGCACCTGACGTTCGGCTACCTGAATGACATCGTTGCCTATGTGAAAGAAGAAGAAGGAAGAGAGCAAAGTTTGCAAACGTGTGTGTGTGTGTGAATGTGTGTGTGTGTAAGTGTGTGTGTGTGTGTGTGGGAATAGAGAGTGCATGGATTAGTATTGTTTTTTGTCATTCAAGTCTTGCAAAGAGAGACGATCGCTAGAGATCGTATATAGTAGTATATCGATATATATATATATATTATGCTGGTATATTTTAAATACTAAAAACTTAAAGATTATCGTATATATATATATAGTAAGCATACGTGAACTATATGGAGTGTGTTATTCCAGGGTATCTCAATTGGACAGCGAGTCAAGAGCCAAAAACTAAATCGATTTGATTTTCAGTTTTTTTTTTTGGTATTTTTCTCTCAGCAATTAACACTTTGACAAATTTATATATATATATGTATATGTTTTTTGGTATTTTTACACTAATTTATTCTAAATTAAAATACCAAATACATCTTCAAAATATGATAAAATTGAGATACCAAAAATGTTATACATATACATATATATATATAATGTTTTATATTTAGAATTTTAATATTAATTTAATTTTTGCAGTATTTTTTTTTTGTTTTGTTAAATATTGTACAAACAAATATTTTACATTTTTGTGTGTGTATTTTAAATAAAAATATAAAAAATTAAGCATATTCCGTTAAAATTTAATTTCATAACATTTGAAAACATAAACAAAATTTAAATAAAAATATAAAAATATAAACATAAAAAAATAAAAATTTAGTGTAAAAAATAAAACATGCGGCTTTCAGGGGGCAGGTTAGAAATAGAGAGAGAGAGAGAGAGAGGGGGAAAATCAGAGAGAGAGAGAGTAAATGTGGGAGAGTTAGATACAGTTAGAGTGAGATAGCAAGAGATAAAGCATGTGTGAGAAAGCGCATGAGGATGATGAGGCAGCAAAGCAAAAAAGAATAAAACTGGAAATGCCAATAAGCCAAAAGGAAAAGCAGAGAGAAAAATATGAAGCAGCTGAAGAAGAATAAATATACAAGCAAAGCTTTTTTTACAATTTGTACAAATAAGACGTGTGCGTGTGTGTGTGTGTGTGTATAGAAGCTGGTATACAGAACGATAACGATAACGATAACATTGAAATTAGTGCGAACCAACAAATTTGTTCAATTTTTCAAAATATAGATTAGTTAAAAAAAAAAAAGAAATGTGGACAAATTTTGGGCTTCAAAGTGCTGCAGAACTTGAATACAGATATATATGTATATATGCATATATATAGTACAAATATGTGTATATATATATGTATATATAGCTATCTAACTTGGTTAGACTACAAAGAAAACTTAGTTGTTGTTTAGTAACAAATTATTGAGAATGCGTTTTAGAGCTGATGCCATTGGTTTTTGGTTTAGTTAGTTGTTCGATTAATCGATTAATTGAATATATAAATTAATATATGCATAAAGAGTTAGATAGATAGATAGAGAGATAGAAGAGATAAATAGAGAAAGAGAGAGAGAGAGAGAGTAAACTAGTATTAGTTATGATTAATATGTATTTAACGAGCTAAAGTTGTTGCATAACCATATTACCTGTCGGCATTTGGACTGGGCTGCACGGCCGTTGGTCGTACGAGACACGAGTTATCGATAACAAGAGCTCTCAAGTTTTATTGTTTAAAGTTGTCTTTATTATCCAAAATGAACTTTGCTTAATTCGATTTCGATATTTCTGTTTTATTTGATTTATTTTTTTTTTGTATCGACTGCTTACAACATTTATATGACACTTTTTTCTACTGCTTGGTGTGTGTGTGTGTATGTAATGTGGGTGTGTGTGTGTGTGTGTGTGTGTGAGAGCAGCTAAGGAACTGTCTCTCTGATCGTAGATTACTCATGTTTAGTAACATTCAAATTGAACTGCTTGACTGACCGACTGCCTGACATTTAGCTGAAAGTTATAAAACATTTATGTACAGTTGGACATTAGCTAGCTAGCTAACTGCTTGATCAACTGCTTGCGCTACAAGAAAAAAAAAAATCATACCCCCCATTCATAGAGATTACGATACGATCTGCTCAGCAACGTTAGGCGGGCTGAATTATTCACTAACTATAGTAGATATACTATATATATATACTGATATATAACTTTTGTATATGGTAAAGTTATAAATTGGAAATATGTTTCGCGACATATATATATATGTATATATATATCAATATTTGGCTAGAAAAAGTTTTGGATTCTCTTTTGACTAAAAATTGTATACAAGGAATATTTTTACTAAATTGAACTGGTTTTTATTTTCTTTTTTTTTTTTGCTAGTTTTTCTTTATCGTTATAGATCATATGCATCTATATACGTATGTGTATATGGTTTATAAACCTTAAATTTCATTGAGCACAAACATTTACATTAAGCTAAATACACCATGTGAAAAAAATTCGTAGTTGGAAACAAGTGTTCTTAGTATTTCTTTTTGCTTCTCTTCTCTTTCGATTAGCATTACTAAAAGTTCTTAGTTATTTTTGTATTTATTAATTAATATATATATTTTTCTTTTCAGTTACTTATTGTCCCCTAAACGTATACGTTCAATAGAGAATAAAACAGAAAACTCAAATTGAGACTACCCAAAACACAAACTGGAACAACTTGGGCTTGTAATACTTGTAACACGGTGGTGTGATCTCTTCTGCTTCATTATCAACTTGTTCATCTTCTTTTTGAGCAAAACAGAAAGGAAGCCTGATTCGTTAACATTATACAAATTGAAGACTCGATATATGTATATATATTTAACTATGAGAGAACTTGATTATCTACATGCATTATAGATCTAATACTCTCTCTCGAAAAAAAAAAGAATCGATAACAATAATTGCTTGTGATTGGCAGTGCTTAAAACCACATTAGGTATGAAATTGAATTTGACGCAGAGCTAAGTAAACTTGGATTTTGGTAAGCGATTTGATTTGGCTAAGTACATGTGTATCGAGGGTGACCAAGTAAGACCTAGGACAGAGTCCAAATTTTCCTAAATACTTATGCAAGTGGGACGATCTAGAAAGACCTTAATAAGACTAATTTACCATGACTCATCCTCATCAACTGGCAAATCTGCTAGTTCACCTACTATCGATAGCTTAAACAGCAGCTAAAAGAGAGTTATCGGCAAGAGTATCACTCCTATTTGGTCACCCCATATTTGGCTATTCTTAAGTGCTCTCATTAGCTTGCTTAGTACTTCTGTTCTTTTGGCATTTAGCAGTTCGTTTGTACATTAAATGGAATCATCGTAGTGTCTATAGCGCAGTTAATTTCGTAACATTCTAGTGATAAGTATGTAGTTGCTACTATAGCTTCATATGTCTCGGTTGGCTTGTGTATGTATGTATATGTATTCATGTATTTATATATAATTCATATTTGGTATTTTTCTTTGTTTGCTGTTGCTGTTTGGGTTTTCATGTTTGCTTATTATTTATATACAATTGTCGATAGATTAGGAGAAAAAAAAAACACGTTTAGCAGGCTTCAAAGCAACATCAGATCCGCGCATGCACTGCTTGCCGCACTGCTTAGGCAGTGCGCAGCGACATCGAGAGCAGCAGCAGCAGGGCCAGCGGCAGCATTGGCATCGCCCGTTGTAAAGCAGTTTGTTGGCCAAGCAGTCGATTCGTGGCGCTGCTGGATGAGTACGGATAGGGTTTGTCTGTGTTTGCGATTGGCGGGATAAAAGGGTGCGGGCAGGGGCGGAGGTACGGTTCAGGATACATTTGGTTTGTAGTAGTTCATTTCATTTGATTTCATTTTTTTTATATATTTTGTTGTTAAGCATTCGATTTTTTTTTGTTTTTTTTGTTTGGCATATATCACACAGCATAAAAGAGAGAAAAAAACAAAGAAAAGTAGTAGAAGAAAAATAGGAAGAAAAGGAATCACACAAAAGAAGATTTTGTTGGTTGGTTTTGTTCATTTCATTGCATTGACGACGACGACGATCAAAAAGACGCTCAAACATAATGTGTGTGTGAGTGTGTGTGTCTAATATATATATATATGCGTGTGTGTGTGTGTTTACGTATTTGAGATTAGTAGGTGTATTTGTTTGTTAGTTTGGGCACTGCTTTGCTTACAGTTTGATAGCTACGCTCAAAGTGTTTACAGTTTAAGTTTTAGTAGATTAAAGGTAGTTAATATAGTATATGAACATATATAGATATATATGTATATATATTTGTATATGTGTATATAAAGCAGACACTAAATTATAGTTAGTATAGGTTAAATAAGTTATATTAAATTAGAATATATATAATATATGGAGCATGAGTATGATAATGCATATATGAAAGAAGTGCGCGAGCGAGAGAGAGAGAGAGAGAGAGAGAGAGTGAAAGAGCGAGCGAGCTGTATAACAAATTGACACACAATACACACACATACACACCAACTCACTATACATAAACTAGCGATAGCTCGTTTGCGTATTCTAGATATGATGAACCTGATCGATGACACTACCAATCGATAGTTTTGCTAGCTAAACACGATAAAGAAGATACGCATACAATACTAATAGAGATGTTACAGAGCAAGACATACACACACGCGCGTAGAGCAATGAACAAAGTGAAAGAGAAAGACAGAAAGATAGATAGATAGATAGACAGAGACAGAGAGAGAGAGAGAGAGCGATACAGGTAGACAAACACAGCACACAGGTGCTTAACAAATGTTGATTTTTTACAAAAATATATATATGAAGAAAAAAAAGAAACAGTTGCAAATTTGTTCTATATTTATTTATTAATTAATAATGTTTTTATTTTTATTTATTTTTTTTATCATCTTTGTTGCTTAATACAAAAATTTAACTAAAGAAATTGTTGCAGTACATACACAGAAAAAAAAAACGTGTTAAAATCAAAAATTGAAGCAGCAAAACTATGCAAGTTAAACGATATAAATATGCAGATATATATCGGTATATATCGAGTATATATCTCTCGAGTTTTATTACAATTCTTGATTTTTTGTTGTTGTCTATATATATTTTTATTACAAATTAGTTATTACAAAAATATGCTTGAAAAACTTTTGTGATTAATGCACACACACAAAAATATAAAAAACTGAATTAATTCAACTAAATTATGAGAAAAAAAAAATTAAAATTAATTAAAATTTTTTATTTTAAAATTAATAATTAAGTAAATGCTTATGAATTGTAGTTGAAAACACAAAAAGTTCAGTTCACACAAAATATTACAATACGGATAACGGTATACAAAGCAATTGGGAGCATGTATCAGAGAGAGTGAGAGAGAGAGGGAGAGAGTGAGGGAGCGAGAGACAGAGAGAAAGACAGTGGGGGCAGAGCGCGCAGAGCTCACAACACAATTTGATGTTGACACTTCAACAAAATGGAATTCTGTAATGTTTCATGTGTATGTGTGTGTGTGTGTGTGTGTGTGTGTGTGTGAGCGATGGTATGTGTTTGTGTGTGTGTGTGTGTGTGTTGTCCCGCTCACTTGTGAGAAATGTTGGGCAAATATTTACTTTTGCATACTTTGCTTGACTCTTAGCTCAGTGTGGAATAGAAGAAGAAAAAAGTAAATCAAACTGAAAACGGTGTTGTAAAGCGCCAGTAGAAAGTATGCAGTGAACTTGTGCCAGGGACATAGTTCAGCTCATATTTCTGCTGCTGTTTTCTTCTTGCTGGAATGCCAATTTACGGGGCGGCAGGAACAGTGGGCGGGGCTGGGCGCGGCACAGAAATTAGCTTTAGTTTTTTTTTTCTTTTTTTAAGATTAGCACAAAAAGAGAGCATGCAAAAGGTTCACACAAAAATATGTGAAAAATAACTGTAAATTACACAGTAAGAAATAACTGGGATACTTTCTTGCAGAATTATCGATAAAAATAAGAAGAAAAAAAAAACAGTAAAAAGAGTGAGAAAGAGACAGCGCAGAGTGAGCAGAGAAATTTTTTTTTTTTTTTACACTGAACTAAAAACAAATTAAAAAAAAAAAAGTAGAAGTAGAAGTAGAAGAAATATACACTACAAAAAAATTGTATGCAAAAGTTATTGTACTCGCTATTTGTATAACGTATGTTGTATAAATATATATGATATACGTGATATATATGTACATATATATTGGATACGTTCAAAAATAGATTTAAATGTATACATCTATCGATTAATATATATAGATTTAGGTATATATATATGTATATATATATATAGATAGTATGCATGTATATTCAAGAATTTGTGTAAGTATTTTTGCTGATTTCGTTTGCTTTTCATTTAACTTAAAGGATCTGGCTATCGATAACGAGTGATCGATAATGCTATCGTTGCAAAATTAAGGCTATATTCGATTGATATTAATTATGATGAAGCTGATGACTATCGAATTTAGATAGCAAACGCTTACATATCCAATGCTCTCAGCTTCGATAACAAGCAATCGATAGTTATCATACATATTCACTGGTGATAATAAGTGATCGATAATGCTATCATTATCGATTTAACGAGCTATTCATTTTAGTTCTCTTCTTTTGGTTTTGTTTCGATAGTTATCAAATGCGCTCGCTATCGATGGCGTGTGATCGATAACGCTATAGTTATCGAATTCAGGCTGATGTTTTTTGTGTTTGTTTCTGTTGGATATTCTCGATAGACATTTCAATTGGATTTAATGCAAATGGTTTTATGATCAACTTAAGACAAAAATAAATCGAAGCGAATTATCGATATCAATATGTGATCGCTTCGATTTGTTTTCGCTTTAGGCTAACATTGTGGTTAGGACACTAAGTAAGGTAATGCTGATTGTTGTGGCCAGCGCAATGATTGTTGTTGTTGTTGCTGTTGTTGTTGATGTTGTTGCTGTTCTTGTTGTTGTGATTGTGAGTTGTTTGTGTAGCGAACTGACGCCAGAATTGAAACCAGCCGAATAGAGCAAGGTGCCCAGATTGTTATTAGCTGAATCTGACTCACCTCGTGTCGTTTTCATAATGATCGATGCTGGCGACGAGTAGCCAATGGCATTGTGCGCCTTCAATTCGATGCGATAATACGTATTGCCGCTCAGATCGGTCATCTGGAACGATGTGGTCTCGACCACCTCCACGGTGTTGCAGCGATCCTCTAGCTCATGCCAGGTGCCCGCAATCTTAACGCCCTACAAATCGAGAGTATCGAGACATATAATTATAATCGAGTTTCGCTTTGCCTTACGCTCCACTTACCGGACAGTACTTGATCTGGTAGCGATCGATGGGCTCGCCGTTGTCGGCGGGCACACCCCAGCGTAGCTCAAAGTGATCGGAATAGGGCGACACAACAACCGGCTCCTCCTTATCGTTCTGTTCGGGTCTGTGCAAGGGCTTGGGCTCCTCGGGTGCCGAGCGACGCGGCGTCGACTGTTGCTGATTGACGCCCCAGTTGCCTAGGCCGACCTGATTGCGTGCCGCAAACCGGAAGCTGTACATCGTCTGTGGGCGCAGTCCCTCGACAATGTAGGGCGAGTCGGGTGACCAGCTGCGATTGAGAGCCGTCGACCAGTCCGGATTGTTAACCTCCTTATACTGCACGCTGTAAGCGAGAATGGGCAGGCCAAGTTCTGTAGCCGGACCACGGATGTCAAAGGTTATTGTCGTTGCGGTCAGCTGACGTGGCACAGCAGCAGCCACAAAGTCCGGAACGCGCGCCTCCTTCAGTTGCATGTCGTGCTCGGCGGTGCCGTGGATGTTGGTCGCAATGCATTTGTATGCTGAATAGTATTGACGCGTCACCGGGTGTACAATGAGATCGCTGCGTGGGCCGGTGCCTTCGATTTTCAGATTGGTGTCGTAGATCTCCTTGATGTTGCGTCCATTCCAGCGCCATTCGATGGTGGCGTTCGGTATGCCCATGGCCAGGCAGCTCAGATTGGCAATGCGCTGCTCCCAGCTGAAGACAGGCGGCAGCTCCTTCATGTGCGAAAAGTCGGGCGGGAATTCGACGGCAATGTGTCCCGTCTTGTAGGCCGTATCTCCCTTGTTGGTCGCAATGCACTGGTAGAGGCCGTCGTCGGTGCGCTTAGCGCGAGCTATGCGCAGTGTGCCCGTACTCTCGCCACGCTCCTCATCGAAATATTGCTCAAGCGTAATGCGCTCGTCCTCCATCTGGATGCCGGGCGTGTACTGCTCTTCGGAGCCCCAGCGACGGAAGGAGATGGCCGGTGCGGGACGTCCCTTGGAGCGACAAGTGATGGCAATCTCCTTGCCACTCACTCCCGTCACATTGTACAGCTCGTAGACGGAGGGACGCACCAGGACATTCAATTTGGTCTTCTGATCCACGACGCCAGCCCCGTTCCTGGCAATGCAGGTGTATGTGTCGTAGTCCTCCTGGGTAACCGAACTGATGGTCATCAGACCCGTCTGGGCATTCACCTTGAAGCGATCTGCCGTGGCCACATTCAACTGCACCGACTGCTTGATCCAGCTTATTTCCGGCACGGGCTTGCCAATGGCCGTACAATTGGCAGCAAAAGGCTTACCCTCCACAGCCTCTAGCTGGGGTGGCAGATGCGTTATCACCGGGGCAATGTAGACCTCGACGCGTATGGTACGCTCCAGCAGTTCGCCTGTCTCAATCACTGCGGCACGGCAAGTGTAGATGCCATCATCGGATTCGGCCACATCGCGTATCAATAAACCATGTGTCTGCACCACGTGCTTAGCATCTGTGCGTATCTGCGAGGGCGAGACGAGCGAGAGAGAGAGTGGAAGGCATGAGTTGAGCTACAGGACAAACTGACAAATAGTTTAATATACTTACCGGATCGCCGTTGCGCAGCCAGTCAATGGTTGGATTGGGATCGGCTTTCACTTCGCACTTCACCACATAGTCGGAGCCAAGTATTGGAAATTGGTTCTCTGGCGCATTTGTCCAGGTAATGGCCACTGCAATGAGAAGTCGAGATGTCAAAAAAGCGTGCCTAGCGTAGCGTATACGTACAATAATTTCAAACAAACTGTTGAAGGCACTGCCAAAGAAACCCCAGAGAAGCCAAACCCAAACTGAAATCTTTGATATGTCCACGTATTTGTTAGCCCTGGCATTCAACTAAACCAAAACATGACCCAGACCAACAGCAAGTTTTTGCCACAATTCAGCGGCTCTTGCGCTCGAAGGGTCACTAACGAGCCGGACGAATGCGACGATGTCGAAGGACGTCGCTTGTCGTCGTGGCATGCCAATAAATCTCTGTGGCAGCAGCAGCACAAATCGAAAAAAAAAAAAAAACGAAATAAATGTAGAAAAATTGCTAACTGAAATTCCTAAATCAAATACTTGAGCACAAACACAGCAGCGCGCAGCTCAGAGCTCACAGCTCACAGCTCGGACATTCAGCTAGTCAGGCAGCAAATCGAAGCTGAGGCAGCCACGTTAAGGCGCAAAGTAAAATATTTTTACAGAAGCAAATGTTTAATATCCGTACAGTAGCTCTGCGCTGGGCCACTTGCATGCGGGGCACGTTGAGCGCCATCGAATGGACGAGGGAAGAAGGAAGAGCCGTTCAGGGCTTCAGGTGCAGTTTTATTGGCACAGTTCAGTGACTTTATGCGATTCATTTGGCTTAATGATAGCAATGCGAGTTTTTGCCATAGAAATCGCATTGCCCTAAACAGCCATAAATATTGACAAATTGCTTTTGAAGCAAATAGTAAAGGATTTTCAAGTTGTCCTGTGTGTGGGATGTCATGCGAAGACCTTCAAGCGAGATCCTCAAATATTTGCTTCAAGTATCGATATGTTCAATATCAATATATTTTCGCGTATTTTATGGCAAGAGCTTTCAGCTGAGTGAGAGATATATTAAACGTGAATGAGTTTAAGTTTTAATAAATTAGTCGAACAAAGTTAGCTTCAATTCAACTGTTCCTGATTCGAGGTCTTGCAAGCAGTGCAATTCAATGATTCCTGCCTAAGCAGTTCAATAATGAATGTTTAGGGAAGTAAGCAAGAAGAGAAGCTACGTTCTGGCGAAGTATGAAAGCAGAAAACAATGATGTAGAGTTTAAAATTAAAAAAGGGGAAAGGCAAGCAGTACAGGAAACTAGAAAACGAGATTAGTCAAGGAACAGCAAGTCAGACGCAGACTAAACAAGTTTTATAATAGATGAAATAAGTCAAAGTCTGTTTTGCTCAACTGAATAATCCCCACTGCAACTGCACGCGACTAGATTCTAATCAATCACATAGAACTGGAGTAATCCTGCTCTCAAATCCTCACAGTTAAATGTATTTAATATTTCTGTTCCAAGTCACGTAGTTGGCGCAGCTTAAAGCAATGCTCGGCTCTGCTCTCTCTCTCTCTCTTTCGCTCTCTTGCTGTCTTTCTCGCTATATCAATTTCCAACTCGTTGACTGTTGTCACAGTTTGGCTGATTGTTTTTATTTAGCTGTTTACTGCAGGCGCAGTGAGTTTTTGAGGCCACCCCAAAAATGTCTGTGGTTACCGAGACCCAAACAGAAATCCAATTGCTGCTGTCTGATTTTTAATAACTTGCTGCAGTTTCAATTTTTTATATAGCCTACATATATATATAGTCTCTCTATAGATATATGTTTGTGTGCAGCAACTTTTTCAATAAGTTGCGAGTCGATGCCGGTGTTTGGTTCGTGTCCTTTGGCCTGTCGTGCGCGCTGTCCTTGTCGTTGTTCAAACTAATAATGAAATCGTAAACTAGTTCATCGTTTTGCTTATTTTTCTTTGCTCTGCGCTTCGTTGTTGTTGTTGTTGTTGTTTGTCAGACGTCAGCGAAAAGTGTTTGCACAACAAAATCTCACACGCAGCGACAATGCTGACAACAACACGGAGCCGAAAGCAGCTGCAGTTTGTTTGCCTTTGGCTTGAGCTCGGAGTCCGGCTAAGGAACATTTTCAGACAGCAACATTTACACACACACACACAAAAGGCATGCCAATAAAATTGGGAAATGGAAAAATGTATTTTAACACAACTTCCCGTTTGGCTTTGGCTATAAAAATCCGGCCGGACAGCAGGATTTGGCTTCGAAAAAGACCTTTGGCGCCCACTGCACTTGCTCGCACTCTCTCTCTCTCTCCCTCCCTCTCTCTCTCTCTCTATGTTTGTTGTGTGCATTGTTTGACAGTCAACAGTCAGACAGCTGAGTTAGATAGACAGATGGCTTGTTATTACACTGATTTATAAATAAACTGTAAATATTTGAGCTCCACACACATGCAGCTACAGTGTGCACTCCCTACATCATCCGCTTTCTGCTCTTGTTGCGCTTGTTGCGCTCTGCGGCCGCAAAGTGATCTGCACAATTTCCGCTCAGGAAATAAAGCAGAACTTCTGTAACATTCCTCTCCATCAACAACACGACGTTGCAGCCTTTCCTCCGCAGCTACTTAAACTACCTCTGGTAATATGTTTTTTTCTTATTTTTATATTTCTCTTATTTTTTGCACTTAGCAGCAGACGCCATGGAAATGGTGTCGAAAAGCTTGTTAAAGAGCTCAGCTGCGCAAACTAAACTCAATTCATTTTTCAGGGTTTCTTTGGAAAATAATTCAATAAATAGTTTTAATTTGTCTAAATAATTTATTAATATATTTTTAATAATGTTAATATTTAGAAAAAAAAATTTAAGCATTTATTATTTATATTCAATAGTTAGATTTATTTTTAATTTAATTTAAAGATATTTAGGATATTTTTTAAAGTATTTTTTTATATTTTTAAAGTTCATTCAAGTTTATTTATTTAAGTGCAATTTTTTTGGATTGTCTATAAAAAAATTTTAGTTCAGTTTTCTAATTTCTAAAATAAGATAATATATTATATATTTAAAAATTTGTTTTTTAGTATTTTTGATTTTTAGTTTAGTGTTCTAATTTATAATATTTTTTATAGCATTTATTTTTTATATTTAAGATTTTATATTATATATTTAAGATATTTTTTTTATTAATTTTTTTTTTGTTTTTACTATTTTTTTTTATATTTTTAAAGTTTATACAAGTTTATTTATTTATATACAAATTTTTTTGACTTTATATAAAAATTGTAGTTCAGTTTTGTAATTTCTAAATTTTTTAAAGCATTTATTTTTGTATATTTAAGATATTATATTATATATTTAAGATATTTTTATTATTATTATTTTTTTTTTTTACTATTTTTTTTTTTACTATTTCCAATCAAGTTTATTTATTTAAATGCAAATTTGTTTGATTTTCTATAACAAATTTTAGTTCATTTTTGTATATTCTTTTCATAATTGTTTCTAAAAATGCAAACTTAAATCAGATAAAATCTTTATGTTGAATCTGAAAGCGTGTTTGTTGCCAAAGATTATTGCAATAGTAATAAAAAGCTTATATTTTTTTTCAACTTGACAGTTGCGACCGGGCCAACGGAAATCGGCTTAAATTCTTAGTGAATGAAAAGAAAATTTGAAATATTTATGAATTGAGCTCAGGTTGGAATATGAAGTGAAGACACACTATCAATTGGTTTCATAAAGACTACAGATTTTGGTCACATTTTACAGCATTTAATTGCAATTGGAGAGCTTTAAAGCAGAGGGAGATGGATTGATGAAGAGAGAGAGTGAGAGAGAGGGAGATGTTGGATTGGGTTTGTGGATTTGTGCTGAGCCCAGGTCCAGTGCGAAAGTTGAGCACACTTTTGGCAACATCGGAAGTTGCCATTGCAACGGAAGTTTGCTTGCAGCATATGCATTTATTAAAAGCATAAATATTGAAATATTAAGCTCTGAGTGCCACAAGCAAATACAACAACAGCAGAAGCAGCAACAGCAACAGCAGCAGCAGAGGCAGTCTCCATGTGTGTAAATAGTTGGATGGCACGGCACCTACAGCTGCTAGTTGCAACTACTTGACAAGAAGAAGCAGAAGCAGAAGCAGCAGTAGAAGTAGATATAGAACTACAGCAACTTCAACATCTATTCGCAATTTGCACTTCTCTCTATACGTCTCTCGCTCTCGCATATTTGCTTAGCTAAATGCAACTTTTGAGCTGCCAACATACAATGACAGCAGAAAACCCACTCAATGCCCACCCAACAGCCACACACACACACACACACACTCAAGCAAGCAAGCCAGCCACAGCTCGTTATCGAGCTGAGTTTTCCATATAATTGCTTATTTAACAACACTGTCCAAGTTGTACACGAATGTATCTTAATGTAGAATCGTAACATTTTCAGTTTTTCGATAGCTTACACAAGCTTAAAGCAGCCCAAGGCAACTTCAAGGCCATTAGCCAACACTGTTGCAGCTCGTAGGCACTTAGCAACACTCTTTAGCAGTGCTAACTAACGTTTTTCCAGCACTTTTGCTGCAACGCTTTAAAGTGCACTGGATTGCTTCGTCGACGTCTTAGTTGTCGTTTACTTAGCCTTAACTGCCTTAACTGTTTGGCGTTGTTCAACACTGTGTATTGTCTTGTTTTGACTCCACCTCGATGCTCGGCGCTTCGACCCGGGCATCATGCACAAACAACAGCCAAAACAAACAAAACACTGCCATGGCTATCCAGTAGGGTCAAATCGCAGCCGTCTTCTGTTTGTGTGAAAACAACGTTTAACAACACTGGCTTCGCTTGCCTTGCTTGGCCTTGCCTTGACTCGGTTGACTGGGCTGCCTGGCTGGCTGGCTTGGTTGGCTTGGTTGGCTTGGTTGGCCTGCCTCAAATTCTTGCGTATCAAAATATTTGATTTCATTTCAAACGCATTGCATATAGTACGAATGAACTAGCTACTGGTCGAAACGTAACGCTCAGGATACTGGGAACTCTAGCTAGTAAATTCCTCACATGCTCAAGAGAGGGACATACCGGGAGAGGGCGAGGGAGAGCTGTTGGCGTTTTGTTTGAACAATCGATGTCGGTTCCTGTCGAAGCGTTAAAAGTTGTGGCTAGGGGTGCTCAGGGAGCGAGGGGCGGGCACCTTTAGGGGTGCAGGGGGATAAGTTGAACTGGTTCGTGTGCACTTTAAATTGCTTAGAAAAATCAATTTCGTCAAAGTTTTTCAGCCCAGAGCTGCTAGCGACGCCAATGCCACTTATGCGCACTTTTCTAAAGCTTCGCACAGCAGAGTTAACGAGCCAGCAAACTGTGTGAGTGTGTGTGCGTGTGTGTGTGTGGCACTTGTTGTGCTTGAGCATTGTTGCTGTTGGTGCTGTTTATTGGTAACGTCTTTGTTTGGACTCCCATCCATTTGAGTTGCTGTAGTTCTTTTGTGTTCGCTCACAATGCATCAATAAAAACGAAATCAAACTAAAATCAACGTGTTTTCTTTCTCTCTTCTTCTTCTTATTCTTAACCAAAGCATCGCTGTGCACAACTGTACTTGAGCGTCGCCGTTGACAGAAAGCTGTTTGCTTTGACTATTTTTTGTATGTATATTAAATTGTAGTATTTGCTAGCAAATACTTGATTTGATCAAAGGGCTTCTCTCCATTGTTTGTTGTCATTTATGTCATTTGGGAAATGTTCAGAATGTTGTTTCTTCTTTCGACATGGATGGCTAAATGTGTGTTTGATTCAGCCTCTTCTTCTTCATTCTCAGTTCAGAAACAGAAATGTTTTGATTATTGGAGAAGAGTGGAACTTGTGCAATTTTGACATGTATGGAATGAGCTAGACTTTGGACTTTCTATCTGAGCGAGAGAAATGAAAATATGCAAATAGAGATGGCGAATGAGTATGCTATTGAGAGAGAGAGAGAGGCAGTAAGAGTGAGAGAGGACAATTGAGATACATAATTGGGTAAGAGGCGATTGATATTGCGAGAAAAGGAAAGAATGGGGGAGGACAGGAAAAAGGACAGGGCTGGGCAAGGCTGCGAAGGCGGAGAAAGTCCGTTGAGGATTTGAAGGGACAGGATGAAAAGGGTCAGAGAGAGAGCTAGAAAAGAAGGAAGGAGTCGAGGGTTGAGAGGGAGTGAGAGAGAGAGAGAGAGATAGCGAGAGAGATAGAAAAAGAGAGAGAAAGAAAGAGAGCGAGAGCGAGGGAAAGAAAGAGAGAGCGAGAGAGAGAGAGAAAGAGAGACAGAGAGAGAGAGAGAGAAAGAGACAGAGAGAGAGAGAAAGAGACAGAGATAGAGGGGTAGAGAGATCTTTATAATTATCGAAGGAAGAGAAGGATTGAAAGGCAGAGAGAAACACGGGTAGCTGAAAATATAGCTTTGAAGAGAGATAGAGAGAGATATATAGAGAGAGAGAAACAGGGAGAGATAGAAAGAGAGAGATAGAGAGAGCCTGTTTGAGTGTCACCTCCAATGTCTTTCCTGCTTCCTATCCGACTTGATTGGCTCGATTGGAGTCGACTCAAATACATGCATATAACAATTAGGCTGATGGCGCTGCTAACATAGCAGAGGTGGGTGGCCATGTGGCCAGGTGTAAAAAGTATTGCTCTGCTTACCGTAAGTTTTAATCGTGACGCTTGTTTGGAGTATTTCGGTATTAGCATATGAAGCCGTGCAATAATATTTGCCGCCCATTTCGCTGGTGAGCGCGGTAATCATCAGGCCCAGACTTTCGCCGGGCAGCGTCTCCGTGTACATCGGCGGATGGTTGCGACCCGTGCTGTGGGAGGGAGCGAGCAAACGAGAGAGAGAGAGAGAGGGAGATAAAAGAAATTGTTTCGTATTATTAGTAGAGCATAATATGCAAGTTGTTGTTGTTGTATATAATGTTGATGCTTATGATTATAATAATTGTTATGAGCATTGTCGTTGTTAGTAGATTGCGTTTTGCTGCTGCTGCTGATGCTGCTGCTGATGCTGCTGCTGTTGCTGTTGGGCTTTCATCCTTTGCATCTTTTCTCATTTGCATGCCACGCATTCCATTTCTCACTTTGCTTTTCCTTTTGGTCATAACAATTACAGAAAATTAAAAGAAAATTGCGTTTCGGGGCGTGGCATCATATATATCCTTTATACCTTCTTTTCTACATTCTGGCAAAAATTTATTTTTTTTTTTGCCCTGAAGGCAGCATCAGAAGTATCTTTTTTCGGGTCGGAATCTTAATATTTGCATAAATTCTCTAAAAAGTTGCAGCTTTTTATGTAGTTAGGGGCTTGTAGCATATTTGCACATCTTCTAAAAGTCTTGAAAGTGAAATTTGATTTGAAACTTGGCTTAGGCTCAGCTTAAAGTGCAGTGGATGGGCTCAAGAGAAGTGTTACCTTTATCAATAACTGTGCTGCTGCAGCTGTTATAGTTATCGATAACATACAAATTTCTTGAGTTTGAGTACGTAATGACTAAATTGTGCAAAGAATTAATCTGAGCCTCGTCTTGAAGTCATTGAAAACCTTGAGCTCGATAACACTGTGTGGCAGCTCAGGCATCTATTGAACTGCTTTCTTTTCTGAAATGGCATGAATGTAGTGGTAATATAACAACCACAAACAGCTTCACATCTCAAGCAGTTTTGGTTTAATGTCATTTTCATTTGATATTACTCTGATTTGGTCACCCTATTTTTCAATTTCTTTCTATATCTTCAACAATTCCCATCTGAGCTTTAAGCAGTCAGCTTTGCTTGCATGGTTGCTTGGTCGAAGCATGAGATTTTGCAGTTAATGACAATTTCACACTCGGAAACTCGATTGCAGTTAACAGCATAAAAAATAAAATATTTGCATTCATTTGTTAGTTCGATGTCGAAATTCGAGAACTTTGCGCATTTCGTATGAAATAATTTGCACAAATTTTGCAATTACCCTGGCAGCCCTGGCAGCGCTGGCCAAATGTGCATGTGCGACAAAATAATTTGCCATACGCGCAGGCGTTGCGCATTAAAAACTTTTCGCCATCTCCTGCGCCATTCGCTATGTGTTCAACAGCAACTCCTTTGCTTCCTCGCCTCCTCTTTGGATAAAAATTACAAAAAAAAAAGAACAGAAAACTAGGAAAATACTCATACATAACCATTGCCTGATACCAAGTGCCGAATGTCGAGCAACAGGAGGAGTGCCAGGAGGCGGGCTGTACAAGGCACGTACTAATTAATTAAAAAACTTTTGTTGCGCAAAACTAAATATGCATAGCGGTTATTATTATGGCTTCACTTTGTAAGCCTAGCCAGTAGGGCCTGCCCACTCGTCCCCCTTCCAAAAAAAAAAAAACTCCATCTGAAACATAAAACAGACTGAAAAACTTTCGAGCCAAACGTAAATGAACAATTTTTGGCTATGGCAGAAGTTTTCCCAAACTGAACCAGTAAGGCATCAAGACTAAATAGCTCAAAGCAGCGAGTAGCGAGTAGCGAGTACAAACTAACGAGTAGCTGTTCCAACGTGCATTCGCTACTTATGTATATTATTGACAGCGGCCATAGGGGCATAAAGAACAACTAATCGAAAGCAGCGAGTAGCGTATCGTGAGCAGCTAGTTACGAGTAGAGTGCAGCGAGTAGCTGGTAGCTGGACTCCATTGAGTAGCAAGTTTTTCTATTATTCAGCAACATGATTTGGGGCTTATGTCAGCCAAAGAGTGACGAGTGATAAGTAGCGAGTAGCGAATAGCAACTAGGGATAAAATGAATAACGAGTATATATATGGCTGAATCATCTATCATGTTAGAGCACATAATTGTTATTGACTACAGCAAAAATTTAATGAAGACCAACGAGTGGCGAGTAACGAGTAGCGAGTAACGAGTAGCGAGTAACGAGTAGCGAGTAACGAGTAGCGAGTAGCGAGTAATGAAATGACAATGCTTTAGATTCATCTTTTTACATTCAGAGTACGCAACAGTAAATGTCCAAAGCATTTGCTATACAGAATTAAGGAGAATAATGTAACGAGTGGTAAGTTGACTTCAAGTACTTGAGTAGAGAGTCCGCATATGTGTATATAGTTAGCTGTAGTTATTAGGCTATCCGAGGAGTTTAGACTAACGAGTAGCTGGATAGCTAGTAGCAAATTGCAAGAGAAACTTGACTTTAAACGCCGTACGGAAATCGAATGTCTCTGCCATGAGTTAAAATAAAAGCGATATTACTCTATAGATATATATGCACATATATTCTTCATAAACTATTCTTTCATAAACTATAAACAAGAATTTGAAAAGGAAAATATGCGCAAGCATTGAATCTTTGCTTTGAGGTGCTTACAAAACTTTTTACTTCAACTTGACTGCAGCTTAACTTCAACTATTGTATTTGCCTTTGACAGTGTGTCTCTGTGTTAGTATACATGTGTGTATCTGTGTGTGTGTGTGTGTGTGCGTGTTACGGGATTCGTGAGATTGAGCACAGGCTGTGTTCGATTTGCAATTCGCAATTGTTGCCAAAAAATGCAAAGAACGACGCGTTATATGTTTGCCTGACAAAATCACACACACACACACGAAAACACAAATACACACACACATACACAGTCTCTCGGCACACACACGCACACAGAGAAAACATGTTTGCAGTGCCGAAAATTATGCTAACAAAAAGTCTTCAGCGACAATGCAAAAAAAAAAAAAGAAATATTTTTTTTATTTTTGACTTTTTCGTTTGTTTTTTTTCGGGAAAGCAAAGAAAAATTGAAAGAAAATTGGGAAAAAATGGCAACCGCAACGCACAGCGGAAGACATTGCGGGATAAATTTTGCTGCATATTTGCGTTGGATTTTTAATATTGCGCCAAACGGCGCGCACACAGAGAGAAAACTGGAGCAAAGGGTGGAAAAACGGGGAGCAGCGGGATGTGGGTGAGGGAGTTAGGCAGACAAGGGGCGGCTGAGGCGAGCGAAGTCAAGGCAAACAAACAAGAGCGAAAAACAGTTACGCATACGTAAAAATCAAATTTTTGATTGTCTCTAGGGGAATCGAGAGCGAGCGCGAGCGAGAGAGAGGAAGAGAGAGGAGAGAGGGAAGTTTGTTACGGGGTAGTTGCTGTCGCCATTTTGGCGCCTTGCGGCACGCTACGACATTTTTTATTGCATTTCTTTTGGCTAAGATGCGAATAAAGATGTTATTGTTCTGGCTTGCCTTTCAGCCCGCTTCATTTGTTGTTACTACTTCGCAGCGGGGCAGCTTAAAGTCTTGCTGCAAGTCAAACGCTGCAGTTTGGTCAAAGGACAAACGCTGCAGCGAACAAAAGATATGGCAAATAAGACACAATTAAGACGTACAAAAGCGATTGACTCGGCTAACAGGCAGAGAGTGAGACAGAGAGAAAGAGAGAGAGAGGGAGCCTGAATGAACACTGCATAAAAGAGTTGAGCAATGAAATTTGTCTAGAGAAGTTTTCACTGAATTTAGCTGCAATTGAATCTGACTCTTCGGAAGAGCTGAAGTGCTCCATGATGGAGTAGATAAAGACAAGAATAATACTCACTCATGCCATACAACTAGCTAGATGCACAGCACTTTCCAGTAAACGATCTACTTGATATTCTCTAGCTAGCTCGATGGATTGACTAGCTTATGGCCTATGCGCTACACGCGCTCACTATGCTAATACCAGGCTCAATGTCAGACACTACAGATTTCCGAATTGTATCCGAAATGAGCCAAATCAAAAAGCCAAGAGACGCGCCTGTTGCCAGCCACGAAACTCGACGGGCAACTTAATCGCTTTAATTAACTGTAGCTGCAGCCTAATGTCCGTAAAACGGGGCCAACAGCCATGGTCAGGGCTGCAAAAACCAAAACAAAAAAAACTAACTCGAACTTGGCAAGAGCAGACGGTAAGCGCAAGGGGCGAGGGGGCGTGGTGCGGTTTTGGCGCCAAGCCCCCTACCTTTTCTCTTCCTCGTGTCCAGTTTTGGTAGCTTAATTACATTTTGCGCCTGCAAGTATGCAGCGCGTTGCCTGTCGAAAACTTCATTTGGAATCAGCGCAGCGCTGCATCCACAGCAATTGCGTATTGTGTGGGCGTGACATGTGCCACGCCCGCCTCCCATGCAGCCTACCTCGCTCCAGAGCAAACACAAAGCGCAGCTTTGACTGAACTGTGTGTGTGTGTGTGTGTGTGTGTGTGTGTGGGTGGCACAAGGCGAACTTTATTCAACGGCCAGCGTATCCAGAGTTTTCGGTTTTGTTTCATTACAGATTTTCGGCAGGCCAAGCGGCCGCGCGGGCCTGTGCGTGCGCCTAGAATGCGCCAATTTTAACGGCACCAAAATTGAAAAGTTGCCAAGCTCAATAACAATTCCCTAAATGTGTATGTGTGTCTGTGTCGATAATATATATGTTTATTTCTCGGTCGAACACAGGTCGCAACTTGTTTGCCCTTCGAATGCGTATGCTGTGGCTCAGCTTCTACAGTTTCCTATGTCAAATGCCCGTTCAAGTGCACACAAAAGGGCATATTGGGTTTCGCTTAAACAAACTCTGGTCATTTTTAAAACAATAAAGTAAACTTTTAGTCCAAGTTTAAGCATAAGTTTATGATTAGCCTTACATCTACTTCCAAGTAAATGAACTAAACTTTTAGTTCATGCTTAGAACTCTCTTGATCTAAATTAATTACAACTTTTAGAACAGTAAAGTAAACTTTTAGTCTATGATTAGCCTTAGATCTATTTCCAACTAAACTTTTAGTTCATGTTTAGAACTCTCTTGATCTAAATTAATTAAAACTTTTACAACAATAAAGTAAACTTTTAGTCCATGTTTAAGCATAAGTTTATGATTAGCCTTCGATCGACTTCCAAGTAAATGAACTAAATTTTTAGCTCATGCTTGATCTCTTGATCTAAATTAATTACAACTTGTAGAATAATAAAGTAAACTTTTAGTCCATGATTAGCCTTACATCTGCTTCCAAGTAAATGAACTAAACTTTTAGCTCATGTTTGGAACTCTTGATCTAAATTAATTACAGCTTTTACAACAATAAAGTAAACTTTTAGCCCATGATTAGCCTTACATCTGCTTCCAAGTAAAGGAACTAAACTTTTAGCTCAGGCTTAGAACTCTTCTTGATCTAAATTAATTACAATTTTTAGAACAATCAAGTAAAACTTTTAGTCTTTTAGTTTAGAACTCTTGATCTAAATTAATAACAATTTTTAGAACACTAAAGTAAGGATTTAGTCCATGATTAGCCTACCAAGTAAATGAACTAAACGTTTAGCTGAGGCTTAGAACTCTCTTGCTCTAAATTGATAAAAATTTTAGCTCATATTTAGACTGAAAAGTATTCAAAGAGCTTAAGCAAAGTAAATAAGATGTTAAAGAGAATTCTTAAAAGCAAAACTCTGATGTCTTTATATAGGTCAAGACACAAATGGAGCTGTAAGACTCGTAGTATCCATTTAATATTAATATTCATTTCAGTCTCTTGACTGGGCAACATGAAAATTTAATTGCAACTTTAGTTTGCATATTTAAGTTAGATGTGAGCGATGTAGTTTCATATAAATTATGGTATTCAGTTGAATTGCCAGGCAAAAGCCGGGGCAGCGAGAGTGAAAGAGAGAGAGTGAAAGTGAGAGAGCGAGAGAGGGACAATTGAATCTGTGAGCCGATTCACTGTGAGCAGCCTTTCAAATGCCTTCAGGCACGCATTCAGGCAGCGCTTTTTTATAGCTCCTACCTTGCCCCTGTGGCTGCTCGCGCACCTGCCCCTAGGCAAATTAATTAATACGTTTTCCGTTTTGTGCTTGGCCGAGTTCTGGCAGCAGTCCGCAGAAATTGTCTAAAATTTGATTTCAGCAATTTGGGGCGAAAATCTCAGCCATTCAAATAGAATTTTATTTATTTTTTTCCTTCTTCTTCTTTGCCCTCTGATTTTTGCACAGCTTGCAGTTTAAATGGGCTTGGGCAACTTTAAGCGCAAGCGATCATCGGGTACAGCGCACAGACAAAGACCCGACCCGAGTTAAGTTGGCTGCGCCGCGCCATAGCAAGTGATGTGAAGTTGGCCGCACTTGAGCGCTTGTCAGGCTCCTGCCTGCTGCTGCTGCCCTAAGTTGGCTGCGCTTGACTATTTCCTGTTCTGCATAGCAGCTGGCTTTGTGGGGGCCATGAGCACATTTCGTTTATTTCCGTTGAGCTTGTTACGTTGGCCGCTTAACGGTGCTCGCAGCACCTGAGCACCAGCAGCAGTTCGCTGCATTTCCGCATATTTTCATCGCACATTAAGTTGGCTGCGCTTGACAAAATCTCAAGTGGGTTAACTTGGCTGCAGCTGAAGCACATTAAGTTGACTGCGCTCGTCCTTGCACTCGAGCTAAGTAAATAATCATAGTCGCGTTCGTTTCATTTTCATGCGTATTACTAACATTCAGATAATGACAGAGCTTTCAGCTCAGCTACTACTCGAACTCGTACTAAGCATATGCATTGTGATGGAGTTGCTTTTGTTGGTTAGTAGACAACGACTAGGATTTAATGTGACATGATAGCAGCTATTAGTTCACATTGCATGATATCATATGAAATGGTTGGGTTTTACTTTCTTTACGTTAGAGCCTAGGCGTAGGGCCCAATATATGGAACACAAATATATAAATATTTACTATATGTATATAGTTAACAACAAAACAAACATTTGTAAATACTTTGGAAGCAAAACATGCCGTCAAACAAAACAACAGAGCGAGACAGAGAGAGAGAGAGAGGGGGGAAGAGGAGCGGGCACGTGCTCGTTATATCAACAAATTGGGAATTTTATACGTTTTGTTTTTCATTACGAATATGCGAGTAATTCTTGCTGTTATTCGAACTTTTGCGATTGCTTTTGCGATTACTTTTGCTGTTGTTGTCGGCACTTACACATTCTTTTTATTGCCCTTGGAATCATAGAGTGGATCATAATTGCTCCTACAGGAAGAACAAATAGGTGACTGCGTCATTTATGCATATATATACACACACAAAAACAAATATAATGTATATACACTGAGAGACATAAAGAAAGAGAGAGAGAGAGAGAGAGGGGGCGAGTTTAAGTCTGCGAAACTTACGGCTTGGGCAAAATCGTATTGTTCATATTGTCCTTCCATTGCAGATCGGTAACCAAGGCCTGATCCGGCACATTCGGGCGACAGGTCAATATTAGTGGCTTGCCAACGGGTTTACGCTGCACTTCCTGTGTCGGATAGATCTGCAGTCTCGGCTCCTGCTGAGCGCTGCATAGCTCTGTGAAAAAGAATATAGAGAAGAAAGTATGGATTAGCATGAGTGAATTTAGAGAATGATTGAATGTAGGGCATACGATTGAGATTAAGATACTATAGCAAACACAGCTTTGGCTAAACAGAACGAAATACTCATGAGACTCGATCTCTCCAGACTCGGACTCTCTCAGACTCTTGGTCTTGGAGAGCAGCAGGAGAGCAGGAAGGCAGCATGACAGATAGACGGACGGACTGATGAGCTAATAAAGATATTAAGCAGGCTTAAGCTTATTTGGCTATTATTACTTATCAGCTAATGGCAAAGGGCCTTGCTGGCTGTTATATTTTAATGACAGCTGATGCCTAACGCCAAGCTGTCATCTACGCCACATATAGCAGACAAGTTGTCAACGCGAGAATAGACTTGCAAAAAAAAATTAAAAATAAAATAAAAATAATAAAAAAAGCGAATAATTTGCATATGTCTAAAAGCGAATCGCTTTGTTTCAAGCTTGCATTAAAAATATTTAACTTTTAAATATTTAATAAGCTTTTTTAATTCATTTCTCTTTTCACACACACACACACATGCATGCAGGCATACATGCGTGTGCGTGTGCGTCTCTGTGAGAGTAATTCAAATTTAAATTAATTTTAATTGCCACTGTGTGCGCGTGTTGTCCTCCCAGACGCGGAGGCTGCTGGCAGCTCGGTGGGCGTGCCCACTGTTGCCATTTGCCCCATTGGCAAACAGACAATTACAGCGCGCAGAGGTGAATTATTAATTAAAGTACGCAGCGCTACTCGAATTAAATGTAATTCCCTCTCATTTGCTTCTTCTTCTTCTTTTTTTCCCTCGTTTGTTTATTTTTTGATATTTTATGCAAATTTATTGCAAAAATTTGTGTATTTGGAAAGAGAGTGCGAGTAAAATAACAATTTCAGCAATGAACATAATTAATCAAAGCTTCAACGGTTTTATATTTTATAATATTTATGAATTTCAATTCGGCGCATTCACTGAACACTTCCGAGTTGGGTATATTGGCATTGTTATACTATATTCTTCTGTCTCCCTCACTCCTGCACTACCTGTTCGTCTCTTTGTCTGTTTAGCTATCTGTCCATCTTATTGCTTATTTGCTGTATCTTTAGTTTGCTTAAATTAATCGAGGAAATCGATTAAAATCGATATCAAATTTGAATTCTTTGAACAACTTTCGCAATTGGCATTGATATACTATATTCTTATGTCTTCCTCACTCTTGCACTGCCTGTTCGTCTCTCTGTCTGTCTGTACCTCTGTATAGATATCTGCCCATCTGCTTATTAGCTGAATCTTTAGTTCAAGTAATCGGTAATTTGATCAGGAAAACGATTAAAATCGATATCAAATTATAATTCTTTGAGCATCTCTCGAAATTGGCATTGATATACTATATTCTTCTCTTCTTCTTCTTCTCTTCCCTCACTCTTACACTGTTCGTCTCTCTATCTGTCCGTGCCTTTGTCTAGCTACCTATCTGTTTATCTGTGAAATCTTTAGTTTGCTTCAATTAATCGATAATTCGATCAGGAAATCGATTAAAATCCATATTAAATTGGAACTCTTTGAGCATCATTCGCAATTGGCATTGATATACTATATTCTTCTGCCTCCCTTAATCTTACACTGCCTGTTCGTCTCTCTGCCTGTCTGTATCTCTATTTAGCTCTCTATCCATCTGCTTATTTGCTGAATCTTAAGTTTGCTTCAATTAATCGATAATTCGATTAAAATCGATATCAATTTTGAATGCTCTCTCTCGCATCTCTCGCAGGTTTAGACTGCACAATTTGATATATGTACATACGTATATGCAGATACGCCTGCGACATTCCTAGCAATTCTTGCTTCTGCACAATCTGATATATATGTATTTGTCCCAGGAGTATCTGCTCCTGGGACATTGCTAGCGATTCCTGCTTCGCTTTTTGCACACCTCTAACCACTTGTGCAATTCTCTCGACTCGAGTTTGACTTTTTGCTGCAATTGCAAGTCACGCCACAAGCTAGCCATAGTCGAGCAGTTCAGTTTTTTCGTTTCCCTCTGTGTGACATGCAACAACTGTTTGCAACAGCTAACAAAAAATGAAAGAAGCTGAAAAAGTTGCATATTGTTCTTTGGCTTTGCGCTAATTGCGGTCAATTAAACGCTTCGTGCTCGGGATCACAGCAAAAGTTCAAGTTGAAGTTGAAGTTCACAAAACTTTAAAGCGACAACTTTTTGCAGCTGCTGCTGCTGCTGCTTATTGTTGTTGTTGTTGTTGTTGTAGTTGTTGTTGTCATTTTCATTTTCATGAGCATTACAATTAAATGCCTTGGCTATTTGTTTGACACTTTATTGGAGCAACGCCCGCCTGGCCGAGAGCAAAGTCATCTTATTAAGCGATAGCCAAGAAGCTGCCTCTGTTGCCCAAGCCCCAGAGCTAGAGCCAGAGCCAGAGCCAGAGCCCGAGCTGTTGAGGGGTTGTGGTTCTTTGAGGTACAGCCTGCGGTTAATGTGCGGCACTTAAGAGTGAAATTTATGTGCAATGGTCAGTGGCAACAAAGGGTGCGAAGTGGGCGGGCGCGGCGCGAGAGACGCGCGCAGTCAGATATCTGTGAGCAGGAGCAGGTGGAGGGAGCGCTTCATCTGCCCATCTGGCGGCTAAGCGCAGCGCAGCGCAGTTGATGGGGCACAATTGTGTGGCACACGCTTGCCTGGCGCCCAGCAAGCATTTATCTTACAACTTTATAGCTAAGCCGGTCCCCTCTCCCTCTCTCTGCAAGAGAGAGAGAGAGAGAGAGAGAGAGAGCTAACGAAAAGAAAAACACGAAACAGATTCTCAGTGCACACTCGAGTGCATTATTCATTTAATGTAAATGAGTGCACAACATTCACACACACACACACACACACACACGCACACACACACATGTGTGCTTACACTCATTTGACTGTTGTTTCTTCTGCTTCTTTCTTTTCGGAATACCCTTTGCATACGAAACAAACTTGTTGTTATTCATCACAGTCTCTGAAATCTGAATGACAAACGGCATAAAGTCAACTTCACTTAGACTCAGCTAGAGTGATGCTCTAAGCGATAACAATGCTGCGGCAGCTGTTATCGATAACATGTAGCTGGTGTAATGGCAGCAAACTTAAAGTGAGCTTTACACTTGCGGCCATTTCGAGTGCTCGACTATTACATCTGGATTGGCACAAGTCTGGCCTCAAAAGAAGACCAAAAACAGCCTCATATCTGTAACAGTTTCTGTTCAACAGCAATTTCCTGGTCTATTGCTCTCATGTGTTCAGTCTACATTATGTTTGTGTCTCTCTCTCGCTTCTCTTCTTGATATCGCTTCACTTGCAGGGTATTCAAGCAGTCACAATTGCACGCTCTTCTTCTTTATTCTCGTTTTTTTTTTTCATAGTTTTAATATGTTCTTTTGCCGCTGGTTTTTAATTTTGTATTATTATTTGTTTGCTTTTGTTTTGCATGTTGTTTTTTTCTGGCTTGTTTGGGGCAACATGAATAAATTGTGGTCTTTGGCATTAAACTGAGCGCTGAATGCCAAAAAGCAGCAGCGTCAAGTGGCTCGCAAAATTAAATATGAGAAATTTATATGCAACGCTGCATCTACTTTCCATTCCAATTAATGTGCTGCAGTGCTGCAAAATGGTAACTGCAACGGCAACAACAATCGAGAAGACAAAGAAGAATAATAAGCAAAGCACTTGAATACTCTGTAATAAAGTAGAGATGCAAGAATGAAGATTGAATTCATTTTGCTCTTTGAGAAATTCTTGAGGTTGACAGCAGAAGCGTAGCGAAATTAAGAGCAGGAGTGAAAAGAGAGAGGGAGAGAGAGGGAGGGAGAGGGAGTTGCCTGTTGAGTGGGCAATAGATAGCTGCAGAGAAATATGAAACAGGTTAAAATACGAAAAAGAAGAGAAAGTTTAATAAGTTAAATTTATATGAGAACTATAATAAATATATATAGATATATATGCATATAGGAACAATACCAACAGAGAAAAGTTCTCAAATGATTCGATTTGCTCGCTCTCCCTTTCCATCTCCCTCTCCCTGTCACTGCCACTCTCTATAGTACACTTTCATTGTCTCTCTTTTTTGTCTTTCTCTCTCTCCTCTCTTAGCTGCCTTCACCTTTTCAATCAGTTCAATCTCAATTAAATTGATTCATCTAATTTCAGAGATTCGCCTCACACTGAGCCAAACGAAATGGTTAACGCGCCTAACGATGCTTGGCTTAAGTGGATGACTGTGCTGTGTAGTGCAGTGTAGTGTGTAGTGTAGGTCACTTCAGCTCTGGCACTTAGCTAATATGCTCGACTGCTGTTGGAGTGGCAAAAGTCGCGTTGCTAGAAAGCACTCGACGACGGCTGTTGCACCGGGCGTATGCTTAATTTATATTTATTTTATTTTATTTTTTTGTAAATGCATGCAGCATAAATAAAGAGGCGCCCCAAAGATAAAGTGTGTGTGTGTCCATGAGTGTGGGTGTCCATGAGTGTGTGTGTGTGCATTGTGGGCGGCTTTCCGGCGCCGCATAAATAAACAAGCGGTTAAGAATTATCGCATGCAGACGCAGGCGATATGCCTGACACTGAACAAAAGAGAGACGAGAGAGCGAGAGAGAGAGAGAGAGAGAGAGAGAGCGAGATAGCGAGAGCGAGACAGAGACACATGGGCACCATATGGCACTTCCTTGACGTCCTTTTTTGCCATTAAATGCGCCCAGGCACAAAAATGATTGTTGAAAAACAATTAACAATTGCGCATTAAAAATGATATAAAAAAGGGCGAAAATATTAAAATTAAATATATATATATTTATATATCATATGGGGTCCAATTATGCTCGCCCACTCACGCCCACATGCACTTGATGTCTTCAAGCTTTAAGTGAAATTTAAACTAAATTCTTTTTTCCCATAATTTTTCTATTCGTGAAAAAGTTCAAATTAATATTTTTGTTTGCGCCGAAAAGTTTGCCAACGAAAAATGTTGATTTATGTTACTCAGCCACCCCACCACCCACAACTAGCTGCCACGCCTACTCTGTCAGGCTGCCGAGAGGAAGAAAAAAAAGTTAGTTTTGAATTATGGCAGAAAAATGTTAACCAAAAAAAACGGAAGTGGAAGAAGAAGAAAGCGCAGCCACATTGTGCCTGGCATGCACCACCGAGCTCAGCCTCTGCACCACTCGCACCACCCCAAGCCCAGAACTATTTGATGTTTTTTTTTTTGGGGGCCAAGACGTGCTCAAGTGGCTGCATGTGTGTGAGAGGCTGTTGAGATTTTTAGGCCCAGTCTGAAGCACTTGCGGGTGTGAATCGCAGGGGCGCATGAGTGCGTTCTGCTAGATCAAATGGCGTTGCCAGATTGCCACAAGGGCCAACTATTTACACAAAAATTTAGCATTTTAATGACTGATTTAGGTGAAGGTTTCTCTCTCCCTCTCTCTCTTTGTCTTCTCTTCTTTGTCTTGTCTCTGTTTCTCTGTCGCTGCTTGCGTCTTTCTTTCTTTCCGTTTTTCCTTCTCTCTGCTTGTGTCTCTTTTTCGTTCTTTCAATCTCTCTCACTCTATCTTATCTTCTATCTGCTTGTCTCTGTCTGTCTCTTTCTCTCTCTCTTTCTGTCTTTTCTTCTATCAGTCTTCTTTTCTATATGTTGATCTCTCTTTCTCTCTCTCTCTCTTCTTCTATCTGCTTGTGTTTCTCTCTGTCTTCTTTTCTATTTGCTTCTCTCTCTGTATTATCTGTCTTCTCTTAAATCTGCTTGTCTCTGTCTCTCTCTCTCTTTCTGTCTTCTCTGTCTTCTTTTCTATCAGCCTTCTCTCCTATATGTTGGTCTCTCTTTCTCTCTCTGTCTTCTCTTCTATCTACTTGTCTCTCCCTCTCTCTCTCTCTCTCTCTGTCTTCTGTTCTATATATTTGTTTCCTTTCGCTCTCAGCCATCTTTTCTATCTGCTCGTCTCTCTCTTTCTCTTTCTCTCACTCTCTCTCTCTCCTCTCTCACTCAGTATTCTCTGTCTTCTCTTCTTTTTGCTTGTCTCTGTCTCTCTCTGTCTTCTCTTCTATCTGCTTCACTCTCTCTCGGTATCTGTATTCGCTTCTATCTGCTTCTCTCTCTCTCTCTCTCTCTCTGTATTCTGTCTTCTCTGTATTCTGTCTTCACTTCTATCTGGTTGTCTCTGTCTCTCTCTCTCACTCTGTCTTCCCTTCTATCTGCTTGTCTCTCTCTCTCACTCTGTCTCTCTCTCTTTGTCTCTATGCCTCTCGATGTTTTCTCTTTCCCTCTCTCCCTTGTTTTCCAATCATATCTTTCCAACTCCCACAATTTCAGTCGATACTATTTATATTCTCTCGATCTTATTCACATTTTATCTCTATTTCTTATGTCTTTAAGCCTCTGTCTCTTTGTCTATCCTTCTCTCTCTCTCTCTCTCTCTCTCTCTCTCCCTCTTTCTGTATCTTTCTTTCTTTCGGCATCTATCTCTCTATCTTCTTCTAATCTCAACTATCTATCATATCAACTGTCATCTATCTCTCTCTCTCTCTCTCCATGCCTTTTCTCCCTGCATCTCTTACTATCTCTCTCTCTCTCTCTGTCTCTCTCTCTCTCTCTCTCTCTCTCTCTCTCTCTCTTTCTATCCTCCCTCTTAATATTCGCAATAAACATTTGTGGCGTCGTCAAGTATATTGCCGCAAACATGTTTGGCATATTTGATGGCATACTTTTAGGCATGCATGCATGCGTGCCACAACACACACACACACATGCACACACGCACATTTGTATAGATGCAGACAGTCAGCTGTCGTTGTTTATTTGCCAGTCACATGTGCAGCGCAATCTGCTCAAAAATTGTTCAAGTTTTATTTGCACTCGTTAGACATGAAAGTCGCACATTTCGCTTTTTGTATTCAAACATGTTGCATGCTTCACGGCAATGGCACCCCAATCCCCCTCGCCACCCTATGGCACACTCGTGTGGCGAGAAATCTGGAACGCAGCCGCCTCAAGTGGTCGCCCTCGTCCTCGTCGCCAGCCTCGTTGTCGTCATCATCGCCCACGTCGCGTTTTTCAGCCATTTGTCTGTCTGCCGCATGCCCTTTGAATTTACAAATATGCCACATGCACAACTACACACACGCACACACATGTGCGGCACAGACTGGCTGGCTGTGATGGCGCCTTGCTACACAGCGACATTTGCCATTGACAGTTTTGCATACCCTGCAAAAGTCAGCGCGCTGGGCTTGATAGAGCTCGCAGCTTCCTTTGCTACAAGCAGTCAGATTGCTTCAAGAATCTTTATCAAATTCATATTAAATGCTGAACACCCAAGGTATAGGGTATGTCTTAGTCTAGCACTGCCCTTAGCTTTGTTTTTTTTTTTTATGTAATTTAACTTGAAAATTTCATGAGCTTGTCTTCTGGGCCTGGCCCAGTAATGGGCCATGGGAGGCTGCTGCTGCTGCTGCTGCTGCTGCTCTGGCTGCTCTTGATTTGAGAGGGTATTGGGCAGACGGAGGGCATATAGGGTTTATAGTCGGCGTCCATTTGACTGTGAATGGCTTTTTGCAACAAGCGTAATTGCTCTTGCTTTCTTACTCTACTCGCTCTCGCTCTCGCTCTCTCTCTCTCTCTCTCTGGTTTTCCTTTGAAGAGAACTTTACGTGTTCTGAAATGTCATATGTGATTTGATTGGAATTGAAGATTCGCTGCTGAAATTTCACTTGCACACAGAATTTCCCCACTTAGTTTTCCACTCAAGCACAACTTAAAGCTCTTTAGCTATGCCTAGACTAAAAGAATCAGCTTTCTAGCTACTTGAACTAAAGTTTTGTCTAGTAATTACTCTTTTCTTTTACAGGGTATGCGAAAGGTCATGCACAACTAAGCATCTCCTTTTTTTTTTTTTGGCTTGCTCAGCTGACAGGCAATTTGTAAGGCTCTAGAAAAAAAAACTTTGCAATGATTTTGGAGTCGAACAAGTTAATTGTTGTCGAAGCGTTTGGAAAATTGACTTTGGCTAGTGTTGGTAAACGACCTTCAATGGAGCCGCTTCAAGGTCAATTTGCAATGTGTCCAAAGCATAATTGACACACAAAATATCTGCACTTGACACTGGCTATTGTCAGCTGCTGCTGCTGCCGTGAGTGGGCGTGTCTCGGACGACCCAGAAAGACAGAAAGTGCAAAAATGGCAACGTCAAGTGTTTCAATTGCGAACCAATGCTAATACAAATGAGGTCATTATGAGCGAAGATAAGAGCCACAGCGAAAGGGAGAGTGCCAGAGAGCGAGCGATAGATAGAGAGAGAGAGGGGAAGGTAAGGGGGGTAAGCCACCTACAAATCGACCCTCCTATTATTTCCGCGTAATGGCCAAGCCAAGTGACGACAAAGTAGTTCAAGTTTTTATCTCTTTGTGTTTGCTCGTTTAGTTCGTTTCGCTTTTTTCGTTCTTTTTTTTTCTTTTATTCCTGCTCATTTTCGTTTGGCCAACACTATAAAATGGCTAATGAAAACTTGATGGCCATTGAACAAGTGCTAAAAAGGGAAAACGAGAGAGAGGGAGAGTGGGAGAGGGAGAGAGCGTGCGAGCAGGGTGGCAAGTGCAAGTAAAGCGTGTGAATGCGGTTCAGAAGCAACTGCTAATTGCTTTAGTATTAGCAGTGAAGCAAAAGAAGTGCTTGAACGACAACACTGTGAGCTGAGAAGAAGAAAAATTAATTATATATACATATAGGAGCGACGGAAGTGAACCAGTTATGTTAAAGAGACTTTTCCAGCTTGAAATGCAGAGCGAGAGAGAAAAGTTCCGTAAGAGGGATATTGCAGAAAACCTATATACTCGCCTTGCACTTCATGAAGAAGCATAACTATGCTCAATTCAAATTGGAAATTAGTTAGTTGCAAATCGAATCTTTAACACTTATCGAATATTCTTCTGATAGTTGAGTGGAAAAGTTCCAGTCCAAGTTCTCACTACGTTTTTAGCTATACAAATCTGCAGACATATGTAAATCCCTGCAAATCTTTAAAGTGTATTTGATTTGTCTTGTCAGCTGGCTGGCTGTGCAATGCCTTGTTGTTTACACCTGCATAGATTTGTGCTCGAATTCAGCTTTTTTCCCTCTGCTAGTGTAAATGATCTCTGGCGCTGGCGAGAAATTGAAAAATATGCTCTACAAATATTAGATAAGCGTTAAGGCAAACAGTTGCCAAAGACACTCTCCCTCCTTCTGTGTGTGTGTGTGTGGCTAGACAAAGTGCAAACAAACACAAATTGGATATAGAAAAGGGGGAAAAATATGAGTAAATGCGGCAAAAGTGTAAAAAAGGTAGCCAAAAAGTTCAGAGATCAAAAGATGCGCAAGCAAAATGGCGCGAAAATGTTGCAGCCACAAAAGTTTTTCAATCACATTGCTGCATGAGACATGAGAAGGGAGTAAGAGAGAGAGAGAGAGAGAGAGAGAGAGAGAGAGAGAGAGAGAGAGAGAGGGAGAAGCATATACAGAGCCAGCGCGCTTGGCGAGCATCTTGGACTTAGCCAGGACATTGCTGGATATTAAAACGTAGTTTCAAGCCAAAAAAAAAAAATGTACGAAAAATACATAAAAAACCAAAAAAATTTCAGCGCTCGAAACTGAAAGTTTTCAGCAGAAAATACCAAAAATAAGAAAGCGGGAATTAAGCTCATAGAAGTGAAAAAATATGATGTGCTTGGAAATGCTCTACAGCATGCAAATCTCTATTATAAAATAAAGGCAATTATTAAAATTACTTGATGCTGATTTCAGAATTTTACTGAAGCTAGGACTCTTTGAGCTGCCCTCGTATGTAGAAGAGTTTGCATTTGATATAGCTAGGCACATATATATACTATATGAATGGCAGACATTTTAAACAAAGAAAAATTTGTTATCGATTACTCAACTGCAACAGCTGTCTGTGTTATCGATACACGATAATCCCATGCTCAGCAGTTCAATTGAAGACATCTGCACATGCATTCAGGCAATTTCCTCCTGCCAACTACAGCTGCACTCGTTTATGCAAAGAACATAACTTTTTGATTGTTTTTATAAGTTTGTCGGCTACCTATGACATTTATCAAGCCCCCTTGGACTTGGCACAATTTACAGGGTATTCTGGCAGCAACAACTTGAGCTTATTATGCGCGCATAACTTTTTAGCCACTGCCTGCCGCCTTGCGCTGCTTCGCCGCTTCTTCATTATTTTTTTTTTCAAGTTACTTTGCGTATTAAGTAAACTTGACTGATAAAGTTCTCGCGGGCTCTCTATCTCGCTCACACACTGCCTCTCCCTCGCTCACTCTTTTGCTCGTTCTCTTGCGCTTTAAAGAGCGCGCTTCATGTACGTTGTCTACAAAATGGCGTGTGAAAGCGCAATGGCCAAGCTGCCTTTAGGGCGGCATTCTATTGGTGTGCGTGTGTGTGTGCCTGGCTTGTTCGCCTGACGAACGGATTGCGCCACATGGCTTATGGCAACTCGCCGTAAGAAGAAGACGAAAAATTGCTGCCAAGTTGTAGGAACTTGTAGCCACCATCCCCTCCTGCAGTACCAACCCCTTCTAACACCCCCTCTCTGACTGTTTTATTTTGCTTTTAAGTGCTTGAATATGTCTTGTTAAGTAAGCAGTTAGTTTTTTGGTGCATGTTGTCTATGGCTGCAACAGCCTCCACAAACTACCCTCAACATCCCCCCCGCCCCCTTGTCGTCCAAGATATGCAGCCCCTACGCCCTCTAAGCCACGCTGCTGCTGCCCTTTTTGGCTGCTTTCGCAAGTTTTTGCTGCCAGCCAAAAAGTTGCAACGAGCGTTGGCTTTTTGCTTTGCATTTTTTGTTGGTATTTTTTTGGGTATTTTTTTTCTTCTTCCACTGTTTTTCTTGGACTCCTTTTGCCGTTGTTGCTGTAGTCTGTCCAAAAGTTTTGTGTTGGCTTTTATTTATTTTGCGCTGCCTTTTTGCGTTCGCAACTTTAAGCAAGCTCCAAAAGTCACTCGTGCCGCCCACTCTCTCTCTCTCTCCCTCCATTGCAGCCATCAAAAACCTGCTGCAAAGTCCAAGTCCAAGTTGTTTGCGGCATGTGTGACATAAGTAAGCCTAAGAAGCTGCCACATCTCGGTATCTGGATATTTACGCTATCTGGCTGCGAGCTTACAGTTCCATTATCCACCCCACTGCCCCCGGCAGCTGGTGACCCCCACAAAGTGCACATTCGAAAGTTGCAACTTTTCGGGCGCTGCGCGACAGAAATAACTGAAAATTGGATACATTTGGTTTGGTAATAAACTGAAAATTGGTTGCATTTGCATATCGAATCTATGGACTTTGCGGGCTAAGTGAAAACTTTTCGCAAAACCAAATCATTTTAGTTAAGCTTTAAGGGATTCGAGCGAGTTTTGCTGTGGCAAATGCAAATGCAAATGAGATGGATGATCCACAAATTTCTCAAACTGTCAGCTGTGTGGCAACTCTCGCAAGAGTTGGCAACTCGACTTGTTGCAGTAAGTCCCATTCGATTCAACGATCCATTCACAAATTAGCCAAACCAGCTGGCAACTCTATCATTTTTGTTGTGATTTCAATGTAAGTAATTTCTGCTATTATCTCATATATGTTTTCAATTCATATCACATTGAACTAGGTGGCAACCTTTGGCTGTTTGAACTTGAGCCTCTTTGATGCTTGTGTGTTTGTCGTTTTGTTCCGAAATGCGCGGTCCACGGGCTTAACCCTTCCGTCCGTTCGCAGCCCGCGGTTCCGGCTGGGCACTAAAGTTCAATTGCATAAATTAACAACAAGCATTTGCGCACACAAAATTCCGCATAGATGATTTCTGATGGCAACGCCATTGACCCAGCGATCCCCCACAGTCCCCTACGACTTGCTGACCAGCGTTGCCAGCTCACCATTGCTGCTGCTGCCGCTGCTGCTGCTGCTGATGCATTCAAATGACAATTTGCGCTTGAAATAAGAGGCAAACGAAGCAGCAGCAGCAGCAGCTTATGAGCGATGTGGACTGGGCTGGGCGAGTGAACTCATTAAAATGCCATTTAATTAATCATCGCAACGGCAAACGAAGCCAAGCAAATGCAATAATTCAACGCGCCAGCCCACAGCAATGGGGCGTGGGCGGCACAAGGGTTGGCTGTGGGGCTAGGCTGCTCGATTGATTCATTTACGGAGTCGCTAACTAAAATGAACTGCAGCAGTAGCCGCAGCAGCAGCAGCGGCAGCAGCAGCAGCGTTGCCAGATGGTTCGCTCAATCATGCGCCTCGAGACAAAAGGGATGGGGGTGGCTAGGCAACCAGAGGGGGGGATACGTATCAATTAGCTATTCTTACGCGCAACTTGACACATAAACTGGACTCACAGCTCGGAGAGGCTTAGCGGTTTTCGGCGACGGCAGCTCAGTCATCAATCAAATTTCAACCCCTAGCCAAACTCCGCAAATCCTTGCGGCCGCTGATCGATTCATGCACGGACAACATTTGTCTCGTCTAGACGGGCTGTTGACTGCCACGCCTACAACATTCCATAGCAGCCCATCGATCAAAGCAAAAACACCAAATTGTAGTTTCAATTTTGGTCTTTGATTTTGTCGCAAGTTCTTAATTCTTGGCCTTTGCCTTTGCCGCGTTTGCATTTTAAGCGATTTCCTTGCGCCTTCTTGCCTGTCTCTCTCTCACTCTGTCTCTTTTTTCATGGCTCTATTGAGCTGTCATCTGGCTGGCAGCGTGGCATGATGGATGACTGGCTAGTTGGCTGACTGGGTGACTGACAGCCCCTCTACACCTCGCATATTTCATATGCCAAGCTGGAATTTTCGTCATATGCAACAATTTCGACTTTTCTCTAATTTGCCAGATGCTCGGTCTTTCTCTCGCTATCTCTCTGTCTCTCTCTCTGTGCGCTGCCTTATGACAGCCGAGTTGGAAAAATGTTTGGCATATTCCCTAGGGACTGAGCCGTGACAATTCGCTCATTCGACATTTGCCATTGACAATTCATTGCCTGCCAGGTTTTTTTATACCCATTGAAAATGGCAGTTCAGGGTATAATGGTTTTGTGAATATGTATGTAACAGTCAACAGGAGAGGTCGCAGACCCCACAAAGTATATATATTCTTGATCAGCACATGAAAATAAGTTGATTGAGCCCTGGCCGTCTATCCGTCCGTCCATCCGTCTGTCCGTCCTTCCGTATGAGCGTCGAGATTTCGGAAACTACAAAATCTAGAGAGCTGAAATTTCACATGAATACTCGTATGTTAGTTACGCAGTACGAGTTTATATTATTTTTTTCGATAACTCATCCCATATCCAAATTATCGATAAAAATCGAAAATTCGTTTTCTTATGTTTTTTTAGCATAACTTCTACACCGATTGAGCTAGAGACTCGAATTTATATATTTAGATAAATCGCAGATTATGTAATTTTCAGTTTTTTGATGCCACGCCCACGATTCGACCACAATTCATATACTAGAGTTTTGTAATTTAGCAAATAGACATATTCGTATTAATAAATTCCGAAAGTTTCATGATCATCCATCTGGAAATGGAGTTATAAGTTTCGAAAGTTCAGCCCAAGAGTATTAGATTTTTTTTTTCAGGGTTCAGGGTATCTCGTAGTCGAGCCGTCTCGACTAGAGCCTTCTTACTTGTTTTTTGTTGTCACATTTCAATGTCATATTTCAAATATTATTGAAATGAACAAAAAAAATGCAATTCCAAATACAATTTGAATAATGAGATTCTTAAGTGGTTCTATGGCAATATATATTTCAATATTTTATTGAATCAGTTTGAGTTTCAGTTTTAATTTCAGCTCAAAGTTTCTATTTCAATTTCAATCAATCAGCTCTGCTGAAATTCATGAATTTGCTTTCTATTCAATCATAAAGATTGCCAAGTTCTACTTTTTTCATTTTCATTTTTCATATTCAAGCCAGCATTTGCTGCAACATCAAAGCAATCATTGCAATGAAGCTGGCAATAAATTATGAAAAAGAAAAACCATCTCGACGGTAAAGGCTTACCCGAAATTGTTAAGCCATTTCTTTAGCTTTCAATTGCAATTGAAACAGAGACAGAAATATTTGCCTATTCAATCAGAGTGCTCACTCACACTGCTCCTCCTACTGCCCTGGGTTAATGTTAGAATGCACTACATTCTCTATGCTCAACAATTTGTTGTTTGAGTAAACGCCTTTCAATTAAGCCATTGACAAAGACAACAATTTTCCATCAGCTGTCGTCAGTTGGTTGGAATATCTGTAACCAGACAATGTTAGACTTTAGCTGTATCTTCAAGATACATTCCACACACACACACACACACACGCAGTGAGGCATTCATTGAGTGGAACAAATTGTTGTCGTAGTTTAACTGGGCCTCAGGAAGGTTAAGTGACTCGAGAGAAAGAGAGTGAGAGTGAGAGAGAGAGAGAGAGAGTGTAATAAAAACAATTTGTTATTGCCTGGCGACTATTTAAATGGTTCGACAACAAGACAAAGTACTGAGCATTGAATATATATTGTGCAATTGCACACTCTCCCTCTCCCTCTCCCACTCTATGTCTTTCTCGCTTGCGCTTCCCATGCTCTTCTAGTAACTGAAAAGCTAAATTAACACCATCACACAAACTAATTGACTTCAATTAAAACATAATTCCATACATATCCGAGTCATTCTAGCTGCATGAGTAACTGCGAAGTCGCTAAAGAGACTAGCTCAAATGGAATGAAATCTATATGTTTGGGAAATTTGCTTACCGAGTGACATTATCTTAGCTAAGTCGTAATTAGCAATTAATCAATTCATATCTAAATTATAACATAGGAATGAATGTTCAATTTAACATGCAGATTGATATGCATGTCAACTGCATTGCAGCTTGATTTACTAGGTACCTGCTAAAGTTAACAGGCACATTTACTTGCTCGTTTTACCTTGTAAATACTAAAGCTAACACGCACTTTGACATATACTTGAAATTTCTTGTAGCTTAAAATCTACCTGATTTACCAGGTACCTGATAAAGTTAACAGGCATATGTACTTGCTAGCTTTACCTTCTAACACGCACCTTGGCTTGTACTTGAAATCTTTTGAGGCTTAAAATCTAGCTGCTAACTTTACCAGGCACTTCAATACTAGCTCTACCTCCAGCATAGGCTTTGATTTCAAAGGCAAGCCCATATATTTATCACGTAGCTATAATTTGTATCTTCTTTTCAGCTTTTAGTATCTGATTGCGACTCGGCATGGATCACGCCTGCTGCTCGCTGTTCCACACAATTACATAAAGCATTTAATATATATTTTTTTTTGGTGTTCATATTCAATGGTTTGTTTCAATTGCCATTATAATTAACAATTTCATGCGGTTTGCTCTACTTTTTTGTTGTTGTTGCGTTTGTCAGTTGATCCGAAACTGTCGATAGAAATTGTTGAAAACTCTTTGGTAATCAGCGCTCAAGTGGCGCAAAAAAAAGCTGAAGGACATTGAAATTAATTAAAAACAAACAGGAAGTGTACAAGGACGAAACAGTTAATACCCTAAGAGGAATTTTTTGAAGGAATTTTATTGAATTTGCAAAGTATTCTCAAGCATGGAGGAAATTTCAGTTCAATGGGCTGTGTAATATTTTATAAGCACTGATCAACCACTGCAATATAATATATATTCTATATAGCTAGCTTAGCTAATAGACAGTTGGCTTAGCCTACAACAATATGCTCTTCCTAGCTATGCTTTGAGAAGGGTAAATTGAATGAAAATTCTGCTTGCCACTGAACTATTTTGATTGTAGCAAATGGAATAAAAAGTGAAATTCAATATGAATTCGTTGCAAAGCAAAAAGTAAATATAAATGACAGAGCAGAATTTTTAAAAATATACAAATTAATGATTAAGTGTAGCTTGATTGAATGTGAGATTGAAGGCCGGCAGAGTCTTAGCAGGATTAGCTTTCAATGATTGCTAGTGAGAAATGTTGTTTGAAAAGTGAAAAGAAATGGCAAAAACTTTAAAGTTTTGCAGGAGACAACAAACAAGCATGAACTGAGATGGGCAATGCCGCATGGGAGGGCGGGTGACGAGACTATGGCTCAACCCGTTAAATATTTAATTAAATTCACACAAAAACCTCAATTTGAAGTGGCCAGGCAAAAGGCAACAAAGTAACAGCTGCCCAAGCTAAAGCCAAGAAAGTAACAGCAGAATGAAAATGCTTTTTGCGGTTGCCATTGAAATGAGTAAAACGAGAGACAGACAGACTGAGAGAGAGAGAGAGAGAGAGAGAGAGAGAGAGAGGGAGCAGCTTGTTTTCATAGGTGGGGGTTAGTTGGGGTTCTTAGAGCTAGCCAGGGGCTACGCCCTCTGCTTATGCTGGGGGCCAACACTTGCGAATTGCCACTGACAACCAAAGAAAATTTATAGCAAAAATTTATGTACTCATTGTTTGCTGGCTGTTTTTTTAAGTGGGGAGCGGTAGAGGGGGGGCAGCAGTTGGACAGTGCATGCAGAAATATTTGCATGCTGCTTATACTTTTATTGCAAAATATCTAAAGATGCAGCCGACGAGGCTGACAGCCAGCCCCAACAGACATGTGTCAGCTGCAAAAAAGAGCAGAAGGCGGAGCAAGGGAGCAAGGAGACGTTGGTTGGAGCATTGCGTCGGCTGATGCTGCCGCTGCTGCTGCTGCTGCTGCCAGGGTTGCCATTCATATACGAAAAATATTTGCATGTTTAAATGCTGCCGCGCGGCTCATAAATCACTTGGCAAAATGTGCCAGAGGCGTGCGTCGACTGGGCGTGGCAGTTCCCAAGACCCCAAGACTCACAACTGCAGCCTGCAGGCTGCAGAAGTCCTGCCGGGCAGCGAGCGGCATCCATTGCGTCAAGCGTGAAAAGAGGCAGCTACTCGTTTGCTAATTTCTGCAGCCACTGTTGGCGCTGAAGCATGTCGACGACGACCGACCGACTGAGCATGCATCATTTAAATGTGCCTGGGAAATACACAGCTTTAATTGCATTCAATTTGTGCCACACACACACACACAGATGAGTTTTTCTTTTGGGCCTGGCTTTAAGCTGGCCGCTCAACTGCTTAGCAACAGTGTGCGCTGTCAGTTAGCTGCCAGCCACAGCGTCTGCAGCCAGTTGATTGCAGACGCAAAACAACAAAGCGAAAGCAGAAGCATGCAGGATGCAAGCCTGATTGAAATGGAATGATTGAAGCATGTGCAGTGAAAGTGATTTGCTTGACTAGAAGACAAGAACTATGAGGGGATTGAAATGTACCAAGCAAATGATTGAATGCGTTGATTGAAAGTATTTGGAAATACTAGAGTAATTTGTCAGAATGATTGAAAGCAAGAGCTAGATATAACTTTTAGCTATAATAGCTTTTAGCTATAATGCAAGCGAATTCGATTTCAATATCGAATAAAGTGCTATTGACAGAGTCAGTTGCTATTGGCTTAAGCTTGAGCGGTAGCTCAAGAAAGAGCTTAGAGTGTTTAGGTGCAGATCAATTGAAGGCAATATTGAAACTGCAATTGCATGGAACAGCCATAGAAAGCAGATGTGTGTGTGTGTGCTATGACAAAGCTGTCACCTTATCGCCAGCTAAATCTTGAGCATATTAATTGGAGCAGAGGATGAAGTAGAAGCTGGATAGCAGTTCAGTTGAATTGCTTGGGGATCAGGGTGGGGTAAGGGGGCTGACACGTATGAAAACGACGCTTAATACAAAAGAAAAGCAGTTGAATGCAATATGAGGCCGGGCACGGCAATAAGCAGTCGGCGGAGTGCTACTTAAGAAGCTGCTGCTGCTGCTGCTGCAAGGTGTGCAGAAGGCGTAGCGCCAGCCGACAGAGCGAGCTGTCAATGTAGCTATTGCAATAGTCAGAGATGCGCAGCGAGCGAGAGGGAGATACATAGATAACATGCCCGTCATTCAATGAAAGGATTTAAGACGTTGATGTAGATGCTGCCAGCAGCATCAACAGCAACAACAGCTGGAGCCAAAGATGAAATCCGACTTCGACGTGTCGGCGGCGTCCAGAGAGGCGTCTGCATGGCACATGGTGCATGTAAAGTGAAGTGTGGATACAAAGTGCTGCCAGCACTGCGTGAGTGTGTGTAGGGTAGTCGCTCTGCTGCCAGGGTTGTCATAGCTCAACGTAATCGTCACGCCTGCATTCACTATATGAGTATTTCCTGTGCGCCGGCGACTGCAGCTACTTCTACTTCGCATTCGCTTCAGCGCTTTGCATATGTTCGTTAAAGACCCGGCAAGTGTGTGTGTGTGTGTGTGTGTGTGTCTGTGTGTGTGTGCCTATACTTTGCTATACAGGTCGCCCCGTTTATATGCTCCTTCATGGCGTCCGCCTTCAATTTGTTAGGCGCTATGTAACGCATTGCCGAGAGACCTATGGGCTGATGTGCTACTATTTCCGATTGCTGCCTTTCAGCAGCCGCTTGAGTTATCGAGTTATCGAAACATTTATTGAACATGAATCATGAAGCTGAAATCTGAAGATATCAAATGAAATTGAGAGATATGCGTAATGGCATCGATGCAAGTCTCAAATGAAACCAGAGGCAACTTCATCCGTCAGCTTCCATTTTATGTCAACTTCTACTATGTAGGATGTAGGGTATTTAAAGCGTGTCATACAACTCTTCCTCTTCCTCTTTTCTTTTCTTTTTTTTTTATAAATTTTTGCTGCCGAGTGTTGTTGTATTTCATCAACAGTGCCTGCATAATTTTGCGCACAGACCCATGCGCCGTGCAGCATGTGGGGCGCTATTAACACTTTTGTCATTATCAGTGTGGAGGGTAGCTGGGGCTTGAGCGTGGGCGTGGGCTGCTGGGATGGGGGCGTGGCACGCCTTTCACGTAGGTAAAAGGGAGCTCTGGTGAGGAGTGCGGGCAAACGGAAGTTAAGACTTCCGTTTGACGTCGATGCTCCTGTTGCTGATGAAGCTATTCGATTTAAATGCTGGCACTCCCACAGGAGCAGCAGCGGAAGGAGGTGACTGCAGGTGCCGGCGTGGGCGTGGCCAGCGTATAAGCATGGACGCCCATTTTGCATTCATGTGCAGCTGAGTGCGCTGCCGCTGCCGCTGCTGCTGCGCTCCTCTGGACGTGGCATGCGTATTCAAGTGTAAGCGAGCTGAAGTGTCATTGTGAATTGGGAGCAGCAACTGCGGTAGGCAGCTGGGGAGGGTTGGAGCGGCGAGGGGCGCCCTGGAAATGGAATGATAGGGGAAGACAGGGTCTGGCGCTCCGCTCTGGCCCATGTCCGCTGATTAGGGTTGCTTGCCTGGCTGCTTGTGCTAGACGTACAATGGCCACAATGACATGACGTGTACAAGTGGCTATATCTTTTCTCTCTCTGCATTTCAATGTGAGGGCATGCGGGGCAGCGGGGAGCGGCGGGCGACGGGCGCATTCAATAGAAAATTTAGGTTACTTTGAGGATTGATGATAATCAGCGTAAAGATGATGTTGTCGGAGATGTGCATGGAGTGCACAGAGGGTTGTCTGTCCAGTGCTCTCAGATTTGTGTCAAATGTTATCGGTGCGTGTTATCGATAATTACATAATGCCTGTCATGGCAATCTAAAGTGACGTGTAAGCTTCGGTCCAATGCAGAAGGGTTTGCCATAAAGATGACTTGCCTTTTGCCAAAAGGAAATCGGATTGATGTAGGCTGAGCTTTAATAACTGACTTTAAATACGAACTGTACTATATGATTGTAGATGATTAGCTATGCGAGTTGGAATGCTTTAGAGTACGGTGTCAAGCAGGAAAACAAGCAAAGGCATGGTATAGAACAAGTATTACTACTTTAGCAATTTATCGATAACAGTTATCGCTGCTAAATATTGTCATGGAATTAATGCATAGCATAAATGAGATAATTAATAAAATTATAGAATCAATTGTTTGCATAAATAAATGAAACAGATTGATAAATGTTATCGATAACAATAAAATTTGAGGAAATAAAAACTGAATGCTTTTGTTGGCGAGCTAAGCTTGATTTACAGCATCACATGAATATGAAGTATGCGATTATCGGGTCTCTGATATATAAAGTATGTCAACTTCCCTTACTTTACATAGAGGCTTACTTCTGACATTGTCGTCGACAGACCCATTTAAAAACATGACAAACTGGCATCAGGCAGACAAAGACATAAATTTAAATTCGATTAACCAAACGATGCAGATACGTATCGTTATCGATATGACTGCAAGCCCAAAACAAATGACCATTTCCGCATGCAAAACAATACGGATTTGCATCCCAACACAAAACAAATGAGCGAGAAGGAGATAGAGAGAGAGAGCAAAGATGTGAGAGTGGGATTTGTTTGTGAAAGAAAATGAATTATTTATGAATGACATTCGGGATGCCACTTAATTTCGTATGTAATGCCAACGTGGCAGTCGGACCCCTCGGATGCTCACCTCAAGATAAGTTCACGCACAATCGATAATTCATATGCATGGCATTTACAATCCATCCATGTGTGTCTGTGTATGCTGGGCATATTGTGTGTGACTGTGAGTGTGAGTGTGAGTGACTTTTTTCATTATTCCTTTTTTCTCGCTTACGTGCGAATTATGCTGCCCCTCAGTACCTTTTGCCCGTAAGATTTATGCAGTGTGTCAATTTTCTCGGGGTAGAAAGACCAGTTACCGCCCTACAAACCCCCAACCTACGGCCCCTCGCCCAATCGGTCGCAATTTTGTGGCATGCCCTCGCGCTCACTTATGCAAAGTGGCTGCAGAGGATGAAAGTGCAGAGATTGTCGTCATCGTCGTCATCGTCATCGTTATCGTTGTTGTTATCGTTGTTGCTGCTGCTGCTGCTGCTCTTACCCAATGAAGTGGAAAATGTGAATTTATATGAACGACTCGACGCGGCATAAGTAATAAAATGTAGCAAACGCAGTCGATGACGTTGACTTTGCAGCCTTCTGCTTGGGTCCAGCCATACAGCTCTACACGTCCTCAGCTCTGGTCCATGTTGCCCAAGATGTCCCGTTAAGATAATTTTAACGATGTCGATAAACTTCAATTTCATTGCCCGCCGACTGACTGCTGGCTGCTGCTGCTCCTGCTGCTGCCCTGATCCGCATTGCCAGGCGAGAGAGTCCTTCTGGCCTGCCCTGGCCTGGCCTGGCTCTTTGCCCATTTATGAAGCAACTTTTGCTTGAATACCATTTAACTGTATAATATTGGATAATGCTGCCGATGACAGCGACACACAGCCGCACAGCGTCTGCTGATTGGGCGGCCAAATGACCCCCATGGTGCGAGGCTGCGCGATGCGGCGCGGCGCCTACAACAATTTGGTAATTCTTGATTACATTTCGCATCACGTTGACGACGACTGCCTCGACTCCTTTATGGTAAGCTGTGTGTATATAAATATCTGTGTGTGCGTGTGTGTGTGTGTGTGTTTGTGTAAGCTGCTTTTATGGGAGATTGGCTTTTGATTTATTACAATTACATCGACATCGATAAAATATCGATTATTAATCCACGCACACACACACACACACTTCAGTGTGTTCAGCGAGCAGATATTGAACTGAAGGAATTGTTTTCTCTTTTTTTGTTGCGCTAGATAATTACATCATTATCGATAATATATCGATTAATTAGATGTTTGAACTGAACTCAAATGGAGCTCTATATGTTAGGGATATAACTCAATTGCTTCTATAAGCAATGATATTGGTTAAATTTAAGATTTTTGCGTAGTGATATAATTAGAAAATTATCGATAACATATTCAATTAGCTAAAAAGTTGAGCTTCTGTATGCTGAATAAACATTTAATAGTTATTTCAATTTTCTATATTTCGATAACATATCGATTACTCACATAGTTAAGTTTCTTTAATATACAAATTTGTATCTTTGAGATACAGCTTAGTTAGCTCATTTGCTCTGCTCGACATATTACTCTTTTTTAGCATTAAAAGATAAAATATTAATCGATTACAAATCGATAATTCGCGTATTTATGCAAACACTATATCCCGCATGGCTGATTATATATTTTTATCGATTGTCTTAGAAAAACAACGTATAGAATTATCTATATTCCCAACAGCCAAGAGATTTCCGACAACTATGGTTGTTGATGGCATATCGATAATAAAATTTCATTCAGTCCTTAAAGCTATATGCATACCCACTAATTGGATAGACATTGGCAATTAAGTGCTGCCATGCCCTGCACCTCGCTGGAGCCGTATCAAAAATCGTAACATGCCGCAAATGCATTCACTTTGCAATCCAATCAAATCAAATTCCACTTTTACCCGGACCCGGCGGACATTCCGGTAAGTGCTGCTAACCAGGCCGACAACTGGCGACAACAGCAGCAAAAAACTCAACACTTTGACAGTTGTTTAATGTGCGCGTATTCAATTCATAGCCACGTATGTCACCTACCGAGCAACCCCTACATTCCTGATCCCTGATCCCACTCACTCTCTCTCTCTCTCTCTCTCTCCAGCTCCTACTCGCTTTCTTTCTCTATTTGCGCCTTGATAAACCATTTGGCCCCAAACGCGGCCGTAACGCCATAGTCAATGTGAAGCAATTTTTGTTTTCCTTTTTTATGCCCATCTCGTTGTGGTTAAATGATTTCTCTTATTCTATTTTTGAGGTTTCTCTCTTCGTTTTTTTTTTGTTTTTCCTTTTTAATTTTGTGCTGGATAAGCCTGAATGGTTCATACCCTGCGCCCCCCCGCCTACTCCCGCAGTGTTTGCCCAATGAAGCTGACAATATTTTTTCAATAGCTTTTGCAGGTTTCCCCAACGATTCATTTCGTTTTGATTTTATTATTTAGAGTTTTGCTCTTGCATCATTTTTCCCATTTTCACACAGAGCGGAATTTTCATTTGTACGTTTTTTCTTCAGTTGATGCTGTTGCACATTTTTCATGTCACTAAAAAGGTTGCCACATGCCGTCGACGTCTGCCGATATATGCGAAAAACAACCCGTTAGGGGTGAGCCGGTCACTGGGGTGCGCCAGCACCACGGGGGACGTGGGGACTCTGCTTGCTCTACACTCCCTAGTCTATATAATTCTTATACTTATTTTTTTATATTTCATGCATATTGCATGCCAGCGCTCAAATTGTGTCCCATGTATATATAGTATATACATTGCGCGACTCTCGCACAACTCGGCGAGCTTTCAGTGCCCCCAACAAAGGTGAAACTTGCTTTGGTTCTTAAGTTCTCTTATCGCTCTTTCATGCTGCATATTTAACTGAGCTACTTATTGCACTTCTCAATATGCTGCTCACTTCATAGCCAGCTATTTGCAATTCTCATTGTGCTGCTCGCTACATACTTGGCTCGGCTATTTGTAGTACTTCTCGTAATGCTTCTCACTCTTTATACATTGACAGATTTACTATATAGCACTCTATCAGCTTCACTGCTTTGCTTCACTTGGCTTTTTAGCTGTGCGTCTCACAATGATTCTCGCTGTATATGATTGATAGCTGCTTATTTCGCACTTCTCTCTCGCTTTGCTTCTCGCTGAATAACCATGGGAATTTTGCACCTTCTTCGAGTAGATTTAGTCGTTGCTTCTCTCTCTCTTTTCGTTTCTCACTTGCAACTATCCTGCTTAAGCTTTCACTTGTCCTTTTATCAGCTTCTTCATTCATTTCTGCTATGCCTTGCTTGCTTCTTGTTTCATTTCGTTTCACAAATACTTGATTACTTTTGCTCACTTCTCTCTCAACTTCCTTTCGACAGCCTTTAAGCTCTCTCGCTTAGCTCAGCATTTGTGCCTTGTGATCATTCCCTTCCCCATGCACTAGTATTAGTGACCTTCTATGCGAGCTAGCCTCTTCTATAGGTGTGTGAAAGCTTTTTGCTGTTGTGTACAGGATTTAATTCTTTTATTTCAACTGTAGCGCAATGTTTGCTGCACTGCATTGCCGGTAGTATTCAAGTGCACCCTTGTGCTGCAGTTATAGCATATAAATATTGGATATACGCAAGAGATATATACATGCACACATACCAATACAAACATATATGTATACATATATATAGATAGATAGCAAATGCATCTGTCGCACTGCCTCCAGTTCTCTACCTCTACCTCTACCACTACCACTACCACTACCGACCGTCTCCCTGCCGTTCGCCCAGCGAAGTGCTATCGCTGGCTGCCATTTAATAGCATGTGTCAAGTGCATTGAAAAAGTCTATTTACGTTGCAATTCCAACACGGCCATAGCTGCTCGTTAGAGGCGGGGGCGTGGGTTGCGGGCGTGGCGCCTGCAATTTTCAGTTGATGATTGTGTATTTTTAGGATACATGCGAAATGGAAAGAGCCAAGCAGAGCTGGACCCTGCTTGTTGCTGACTGCATCCACAAAAAACAGAGGGAGCAACAAGAAAGGACATTGCCATGGGGCATAACTGGCTATGAAATACTTGCAGCAGAAGGGATGGAGTTATTTTCTATAAGAGAGATTTTTCGATTTTACATGAGAATTTCTTTTTGACACAGATCTTAATGCACACGCAAGATAAAGAAGAGAGTAGGAGGAGAGCAAGCACAGCTCTATATGTGCTCGCAGATTGATATACCCAAGCATGCATATAGTATATCTGACCAAATATACTCCCTTCCATCTATCTGCTGAACGAGCATGTAAAAAGCGCTGCAAATAGACGACAATAAAAAATATTGTTTTGAGGTTTGCAATTTTCATTTCATTTGATTTCAGCGGCTGTGCATATATATGTTTTTATGGGCAAATCGCTTTTTATCCAATAACAACTGCGAGAGGCAAAGAACTCAAATCAAATATTGAAACAGAAACAGAAAACAAAATCTATTTATGTGGAAAATGTGGTCAATATGCAATTAATAATTGAATATTTCATAGGCGAGTTTTTAGTTTTCATAGTCGAAATTAAATCATATTTTATGTGAAGTCTCTATATGGATTTTGCTTAACAGAGCGTTATTGCGCCCTCGAGTCAATTGGCATAGTATTTCGTGCAGTGCACATGAAAAAGCTATTAAATGAAATATGCAATCAATTATGAGAGGTCGAAACATAATTATATATATATAAATTTTCTTTTGCTACTTGGCCAAGTTCGAGCTAGACGATGGCGGTTTTCATCTGGTAAAAATCACAACTTGGGCACGTACCTGCAAAGAGAGAGAGAGAGAGAGAGAATGAGTGTTAAAAGTCTAATTGTGAATCGAATACATTTATATATAGATATGGACCAGCTTTGAGTTCTAGAATATTTTTTTTATCGATAAATTCTATTGATCGATAGTCGACTAGTGTTGCTTGATGATATCTGAATGAACAGCGCTACAAGTTTTCATATCAATTGAGATTCAAGTATGTTATATAATTAGAATTGTTAATGGACTTCGTACACTGAAGCAAAACTTTGTTTCTCTGCCTCCTTAATTTATAGCACATATCAAAAGCTCTCAGTGACAGTAGAATGAATGTGCAAATGACTTTGCTTACTCAACAGCCTGCGCATATTTCTTTTTTATTGTCTAACAACAATATAGTCAAAGATATAATTAATTAAAAAGTTGCCAAGTGTGCTTGGCTGACTCTGTCAGTTGGCATACTTATCGATAGATGGCGCTGCGATAGCGTTCGCCAGCATTTCGCTTATTTATTTAACATGCGCTCAGTCAATGGCTTGCGATGATGTCATCTCAACAATAAGGACAAACTTTCGCTTTTACTTTAAACACACTCACAGAGACAGAGAGAGAGAGAGAGAGGCGGAGAGAGGAGAGAGGAGAGAGAAGCATAGAGAGACAGGCGCCTTAATGTATGCAGATGTTGCTGTTGTTGCTTTTTAGGAGGAGGCTGAGCGCTGAGCAAAAGTAATTGACATTCGTGATTCAGATGCAGCGTCAAGATAAAAACTTGCCCCAGCCATCGAAAAAAACAATGAAGACATAAAGCACGACTTTGCACACTCTCAGCCCCAAATGCTTCTGGTTATGAAAATTGAATAACTTTGTTGGCTAAAGCACTTGTTTTGACATTGTCGCCTAGCCAGCCGCTCACTCACACCAACAGCTCGAGGCGTCTTTAATGCCATTTTCATTCAGTCCAAAAGGCTCACTCAGTGCTCAGTGTTTCTAATGTTACTTGGAATATCTTTCAATTGTCGCTTTACTTTTAACTCATTATCGATAAATATCGATTTTTTTGAAAATCATTATAGTTGCAGTTAGGGTAACAGCTAGTCGCTAAAATCACAACTTGTATTATATCAAATGCCCGCACTTCATAGCCTAATGATAGACACCAGAGGAGCAAGTTCAATTGATGCTGTTCTGGCATAGTTTGTAATAACTTGTAAGCTTGTTGTTGCAGCCACTTGAAACTTCTAACATGAGCTTTTTATACATATACAAAATTTATATATATATATATTTGAAACACGTATCGCTCGACGAAGAAATTGCGCGGCAAGTCGAGCACATGCACAGCTTATAAACTTCACAGTCGCTTCTCGCCTTTGATTTTATGTTATTGATTCAGCAGTTGTTGCTGTTTTCAACTTATTTGCTTCGCTGCTCGCTTTTTCGTTTAGTCTAGATTCTTTTGAACTCGTATATATAGAAATTAGTTTTGAAGTTTCCCTGAGAACTTGTCATTGTTGTGCCTTCAGATAGCTTTAACTTCTCAGTTATGGCTTCTTCCTTAGCTATATTTTCTATAATTGACTTTCTATTGCGCTACTTGCTATTGCTAACTTGATTTGCTTCATTCTTGTCTTAGCTTAGCTCCTGCTAACCAGTTTCTAGCTCATGTCGCTGCTCGCTGCTCATTTCATACATTTTTGAAGCCTGTTTTGCTGCCCATGCTCATTTCGTGGCGCACAACTATTTTTATATGCCAAATTGGCAATTACGAAAAAATGCTTATGCGAGAAATCCCAACTCAGCTGCTTGGGCTAGGCAAGTGGAGAGCGAGGCCATTTGAGACGTTGGCACTTCATTTCATTTCATTTTGTGTGCATCTTGGGCAAATAAAGGAAATCAAGTTGCATTCCATTTGTCGCTGCAGTGAATGCATCGAATTGCCCATTACCATTCCGAACACTTCAGCTACTTATGGCCGCTACCCTGGCCCTACGACACTGTCGGAAAATCATGTGGAACAGCTCGATTTGAACTGACTTTTGCTGACGTCCTCTACAGTAGCTCCTTTCGAGTGGCGCGGCAGGAGGTGGGGGGGCTGCCAGCAAATGGGTCAACTACTGTCAATTGTCACCGACTGAGGTTAGCTTCTTAGCATCTTTTCTTCTTCTCCTTTCACTTTGAGGCCAACAACAGCTTTTTCTTTCACGTTCTCCAAGTTTTTTTCCCTTCTTCTTTTTTTTTGCGCTGACTTTGCATGTTGTCTCAGCATTTTGCTGGCAATCAGCACACAGACAGAGACAGAGACACAGGTGCAGCTGCATGACTGAGCAGGTGAGGCAAGCGCGGAAGGCTGCCATTATAACTGCATCATGTCTAGAGCTCACGTCAAGCGTTGCTGCCGCTGCTGCTGCTGCTGCTGGCTCTATTGCTGCAGCGATGCTATCATAAACCATTTGCAATTGGGTTAACTTGCAGACAAACTGAGCTGAACTCAACTTTTTTAATTATGCGAACTGTCTAATCAAGCGTGTAATCAGTGTAATAGACCAGAGACAACTTCAGCTGAAGTGAATGCGCTCAATTGGCTGACAAGTGTGGCGGAAGATAAGAAAGCGATAGATATTACTGAAGCTACGCTCAGACTAATTCGAGAGCTGAATGCCATAAGAATTGAGAGCGCTCAATTGACAGCACCAAAGACAGGGGAATGGAAGTTAGGAAACGATAATGTTGAGGCCCGAAGAAGAGAAGTGAACTGAATGTAATTAGGAATTGGCAACAGGAACTAAGCTCTGAGCAGAGATCGGAAAACTCTCGCATACGAGTTCAGGTCTTGAAGAAAAGAAAGTCGCTAGCTTAGAATATGAGAATTTAACTAAAGCAGCGGAACATTGATTGAACATTTGTCGGATCTATTTGCCTAGGGGTGAAGAGAGTTAATTTAAATGATATATATAGATTTTTGTTGACAGCCCACAGAACTATGCTTTTTAATTGGTTATAAAATAAATGAAAAGCTCTCCTCTTGCATTTGAGTTGTCAACTGCTTGATGAGTTGTGTACGGAACGTCATAGTTTCACAATTTCTACCCCAAAAGCGCGCACACACATGTCATCATCATCAAAGATGCTGTCAACGCGTGTTGATTAAAAAAAATAGAGAGGAAAAAACGACATAGAGAGAAAGGGAGAGAGAGAGAGAGCAGGAGTCGTCGAAAACAAACGAAATGAGAAACTCTAGAAATTGGATTGAAGTTGACGAAGTGCAACAGAAGTTGTAGCAGCATCAGAAATTGAAGTCAATTGATGATTGAGAACGGCGCGGCATATTGTGAATGGTAATAATAGAACCGCAGAGAGAGAGAGAGAGCGAGAGAGAGAGCGAGAGAGCCTTTCAAAAATGCCGCCCACTTTGTGGCAACTGTTGCTGCTGCGGCTGATGTTTAATTAGGCAAAGCCAAGCAAAGGTCTCAGAAGCGAATGACAAAAGAAAAACAAGTGCAGCAGTGTTGGCAAATGTCAGTGCGCATAACAGTTGATTGCCTTTTTCAGTGTGTATTGAAAAGTTTTTTCAAGCATTTCAAAAGTTGCCAGCTGCAGTTGCTCAATTGACTTGTTATGTAAGTTTCATAGTTTACAGTGTTGGCGGACGTGGCGCAGGCATTCAGCAGACTTTTGACTCTTAATTGGTTTTACTTTATGATTTTTGCAAAATTATTGGGCAGCAACAGTGCTGGTAAACAGTTCAAAGTTTAGCGTGAAAAAAAAACTCTAGCATATTTTATGCTAAAAGGCTAACAGGTGCTGGTAAAGCAGGCCAGCTAAGTGCAGCTAAAAGCTAATGACTAAAGTGTTCAGCTTTAGTCGCGAGTTAAATCTAAATTGCCACAAGTTCGGGCACATTAAGACGAAAATGGCGTTGCGCCTTTACAGTGTTGTGCAATGCATGTGGCGAACGTAATTTCCTTTTAAGGGCGCCAGCCGAATGGGTAATTAGTGTTGTACAATGTCAGTTGCCAGCGCCAAGGCCATGCAGCTCTGCCTGTCTGCCTGTATCCGAAGGCAGGCGTCAAGTGCATGCTGCACGCGAACACAATGACAACAGCCACAGAGGGGGCGTGGCAGGCGCAAAGTGGAGCATAAGAAACCGAGTGCAAGCACAAAACAATAATAAGGCCAAACAATAGCGAACAACAATGTTGCAGTTGGTCGGCCCAGCAGAAACAGAAACTGAAACAGCAACAGAAACAGTGTTGTCAAGCGCATTGGCGAATAGCCCTGAACCTCAGCCCTCAGCTGAGCCGAGGCGGCCCCGTTGGCCCCATTATACATTTCTTTAGCTTTTTTTGCGCTTTTTTTGCAAACTCATTTTCTTAATTTCGCTTGCAGCGTAAATGTTTATTGCCACAACATTTGTTGTTGTTATTGTGTCAACCGCATTTGGCAACACTGGCAGCAGAGTGAGGACGAGGTGTAGCTGGCTGGGTCATTTTATGGCCACACTAAAAGTGGAGCAACTCTCTGCATTTTAAAGCTGTCATAAATAATTTAATCACTGACTTTGTAAGCGGGCCATAAACAACATTAAAAACTTTTTGGCTGCCATTATCAATGGGGTCTGGCAACGCCCTGCAACACACACACAGCCAGAGAGAGAGAGAGAGAGAGAGAGAGAGAGAGAGAGAGAGAGAGACACATAACGGGAAACGGTAAGCGGCTGGCAACTCTGGCAGTATCCGGTTTCCGCTTTCGCTCAACTGAATGCCAACTGCCAACTGCCGACTGCTGACTTCTGACTGCTGCTCGGCTGACAGTCGACAGTTTTCGAGCGTCAAACTAACTTTTCCACATCTCCCTCTGTCTCTCTCTCTGTCTGTCTACTTCACATTCTCCAATTCTATCTAGCTCTTTCTATGTGTCACTTTAATATCCAGTAGCGCATAAAATATGGTCAAACACTTTGTTGAACTAATACACCGAACTGGACATTGGGGCTCACTCAAATGTTCGTTATGCAAAAATCATAATGGGGTAGACGAATGGGGTCTTCAGAGAGGCAGGTCAGGTTACGTTTTAGTTGTTTCTGTTGCTCCTCCTGAAACACGTTGCAAATGTGAGTGATGTGAACTGAACTGGACTCCACCGAACTGCCAGAATGTCGGACATTTCCGAGTTCCTGTTTCGAAGTTGAGCAATTCCAAATGTCACGATTATTAAACATTATCAAATCCAACCCTCAACAACCCGCAACAAACCCACATCTCCCATTCCCCAATCTGGCTGTCGCTTTGACAACGCATTTACGCATTTATAGTTGTGCCAAAAGTTTCAGTTCCCAGCGTGTTAGTGTTGCAAAAGCGACCACAGACCGCATTTTGTTCGTAAGCATTTTAATTAGCACTTTTCGTTCCATTTTTGCAGTAGTTCTTAGTTTTGGAGCTCTAAGTGAATTATAAATGCCCCACAGCGTCTGGGCTCAGTAGCTGCAAAAGTGCCTTCCAATTGGCTACTTATAAGAGAGAGAGAGAGAGAGAGAGGGATAGATGGAAGGAGAATGAGAGAGAAGGCGACTCTACTTGTGCTCACTGTAGAAGTCTCTTCGAAATGTGACTGCATGCAGCTGACAACTCTTTAACAGTTTGTTAACAGCGCAAGCTACATTCTGTTAACAGTTGCAGTTGCTACAGCATTCGATGGTATATTTCAGTATTAGATATCATATATAGTACACAGACTTGTGCCTATTGAGCTGCTATTTCTGTTAGATTCATTTATGCTCTCCTAATTAACAGCTGTTAAGTAACTGTTAACTCATCATGTATAGTTTCTTCTCTCCTGAGGATTTCTTTCTCTTCTTCTATCAATTCTTCTCTCTATGGCTCGCTGCTTTATTCTCTCATTTTCCATTTGCTCCACTCTTTCTCTCTGTCACGCCATGCTTCCTTTCTTAACCAATTGTTATTTATTTGTTTACCCTGGTTTGCCTTTATTTATCTCGCATAGTTTTGAGCGGAAACAGAGATGCTGAACTGAACAAGTTTTTGGGATCGAACGTCGAATATTTGTTTGTATTTCATTCGATTCGCATATTAGCTGAATCGCGAAAATATAAAAATAAACATTCTCTATATGGCAAGGGGCATGAGAACCACTTAGCTGGATTACCAGGCACAAAATCCAAACGACGATGGGCAATATTAATAATTAGGAGAAATACATTTGTTGTTGCTTGTTGTTGTTGTTTGTTGTCTGTAGTTTGTTCTGTTGTTGTTGCTGTTGGTTTATTTAATGTGCGTGACTTTCTGCAACGTCACTGAGCAGAGTTTTTGCGAGGGCCGCAAATTGAGCGTGGGGCTTGACTTTGCGTTTTGCAAACGCAGCAACAGCAACAGCAATGAATAAAAGAGCAAAGTGCGAAAGGTTCGACTATGAGATACTCTATAATTTTGAGTAAACTTTGCCCAGAAGTTCCAAGGAATAGCAATATATTGCAGTATGGTCAGGAACTAGTTCATAAAGTTCATCTATTAATTCCGTTATTCTAGAGTAGTTGAGGTATCTTGGTAATATATTTGATTGCTATTCATTAAGAGCTTTAAAAAATTAGGCAATTCGTGAACTACTAGTTCCGTTGTAAAATTTGATAAACATGTTAGACTGCAAAGGAACTGGTTCGTAAAAGAACTTTGAACTAGCTTCGCTTTAAAAAAGCAAATAATATATTTCATATTGTAGTAATGGGAATATTCCTCAGTAATTGCTTCATAATGAGTTCGGTTCATGAACTAGTTCATTTTTAATCAAAGCGAACGAAGGCTCTAATAATAAAGGTAAAACATATTTCGATGCCTTAAAGGAAACAAAGTCAATAATAATTCTTAAAGCTCGCATTAAATCAGAAAATTGAAAAAAAAAAGAAAAATTTAGTTTTAGTCAGAAATCAATTTACAACGCATTTTCGGTTGGTTTGAAATGGCTTTAAAGTTTTGCTAAGCCTTTGGGCATTCAAATGTTTCAATTGTGTTATGCAAAGCGAATGTTTTTTGCAGCTCGCCAATTCTCTTTCATGATGCGCGATTAAAAATTGAATGTGCTATTCATAATTGATGAGCACACTGAATATACCCATTAGGCAGTTGTATGCGCGGCAGAACAATGACCAGCAATTGTCGTCTCTACATATAGCCCAATGCACGCTCATCAATCGAGAGGTGAGCATATTGGCTTGACTCGGCAGACTGTAGGCGAACTAATCTGATTGGCTGTGAGCTGATGCTCTAGTGGGTCTATAGGCCTACATCTATATATTTCAATATGAATTGTGATTCAGCTATTTTTGAATGAGCTAGCGAGTATTGTGCAGTCGGTCAAGCGCCTCGGTCCGATGTATTTTTTCATTTTTTCCATTTTAATTTTTTTTTTCCAACTTTTTTTTTCTGCACAATTATTAAGCGCCACCAGAAATTGACCTCGTGCCAGTTCTCTGGTCGAGTGCAGAACTTTAATAGGGAAAGAGAGAGAGGGAGAGGGAGAGCAAGTGGGAGTGGGAGTGAGGTGGTAGCTTTGAGTGGGTAAAGGGGTTAAGGAGCGCCTAGTCGCGTCGACAGTGCATTGTCATCACGAGCCACAAGAGCGCATCGTAGAAAAACTTCAATTTGTGGAACGTTGTGACATTTGCCCAGTCGAAGTAAACAAACAAACAAAAGCCGCAGACGCAAACGAAAAAAACAAGAAAAAGAAAAAGAAAGAGACTTGAGAGACTCCCAAGACCAGAAGACCTGCTCTTGGAGTTGAAGTTGAAGCTGGAGCTGGGACTGGTTCCTTTTCAGCGATTGAAATCTACATGGAGGAGCCAACGAAGATGTCACCGTGCTGAAGCTGTCTCTGACATTCTGACTCGGGCTCAACTGCATCGTCAGCCGCTGCTTCTTCGCTTTGCACGCTTGACATTTTTGCAGCGCGTGGCTGCGGCCAAGCCTGCATATTGCACCGACAAGCGACAGAGACAAAGACGAGCGGCCAAAGGGCAAAAATTGCATGAAAAAGGCACTGCCAAGTCGCTGTCAAGTTGCAACTAGAAACTGGCAACTCGCAGCAAGCCCCAAATGCAGATGCTGATGTTGATGGTGATGCAAATGCAGCACGTACCTTGCTCTTAAGCTGAGAAAACAGCCAGAGCAAGGGAGAAGGTGAAGAGAGCGGGAGAGCGTGTCGACAGTGGGACTTACAAAGTTCACATGTCCAGTTCCTTGATATGTTTAGTTGTAGATGTTGATGAGGGGGAGAGAGAGAGATAGATAGATAGATAGATAGAGAGATAGAGAGAGAGAGAGAGAGAGAGAGAGAGAGAGAGAGAGAGAGAGAGAGAGAGAGAGAGAGAGAGAAAAGGAGGGGGAGAGATGGAGATAAAGAGGGAGAGAGACAGAAATTCTGGAGAGAAAAATACTGGAGAGATATGTATAGAGAAATTGATAGACTAGAGATATATGTAAAGAGAGAGAGAGAAAGAGAGAGAGAGAGAGAGAGATAGAAAAAGACTCTAGAAGTAGATGGACTCGAGATAAAGAGAGAGAGAGAGAGAGAGAGAGATAGAAAAAGACTCTAGAAGTAGATGGACTCGAGATAAAGAGAGAGAAGGAGAGAGAGAGAGAGAGATAGAGAGAGAGAGAGATAGATAGATAGAGAGAAAGAGAGAGATAGAAAGAGAGAAACTGGAGAGAGAGAGGGAAGCTCTGGGAAGAGAGAGAGAAACTCTGGAAAGAAAAAGACTAGAGAGATATGTATAGAGAAAGAGATAGACTAGAGAGATATGTATAGAGAGAGAGAGAGATAGAAAAAGATATAAAATGACTCCTGAGATAGATGGACTCGATAGAAAGAGAGAGAGCGTAGACAGATAGATAGAGCGAGTAGAGATTGAGGGCAAAACTCATTTAGCTTTCAAAAGAGAGGAAAGACAATAGAGTATACAACTTTCATTGCCTAAACATTTGATAGCCAGATATTGGACAGATTAATCATTCACGTGGCAAGTCAAGGCTGATCAAGTTACCTGTTGGCTGCCAAATTGAAATCGATTTGCTTCAAGCATGCCCAGAGCCCAAATCGAGTGCTCTTAAATAACCCGATTAGTGAACGTATCAAACCCTTTTTTTTTTTCTTTGTCTTAATTGTTGTTGCCTCAGTGGAAATTGGAAATTGGACTAATGACCAAATCGAGTGCAATCAGGATACAAAAATGAAAGACAAGCAAATACACAGAGTTAGCAAGGCAGGGAGGGAGGTAGGGAGATGCAGCATTTAAGATAGATAGATAGGAAATTGTAATTGCATAGAGCAAACGATACAAAGATGCTCACGTCTCCGTCTCGGTCTCCATCTGTGTGCATCTGATGGCTCTTGTTGCAATTAAAATGCAATTAGAGCGAAAGTAAAGTGAGTGAGGAAAAACATCAACTGAAGCAAAATAGAGTTAAGCCAACAATCGAGGGCGTGGCTAGCTAAGGGCAAAAGCGGGGCTAACGCTTAATAACTCAATGTGCAACGGCACCTGACTGGATGCCTGTCTGCCTGTTTGGCTGTCTGCCCGTCTGGCTGTCGTCTTGCCTGCAGTTTGTGTTTTGGGCAACATCATTTGGCTCACTCGTCGATATTTCACTAGTTTTCCCATGAAAATGCCAGACAGGCGTCTTCCATAAATGAAGATGTTGCCACACAGTCAATGCCCCGCAGTTATGCTGCTACGCCTCCTCCACCTCCTCGTCCCTGGCGAGCATTTGGATTTGCCGCTTTGCCCATATCTGTCTGTCTATCTGTCAGCCTCTGCCTTTTTGGGGTCTCTGCTCTGGCTAACTGTCGCCTTATGAAATATGAAACGTTGCTGACATGTTGCCACATAACTACAGACCAGCTGCCGCCCCCCTCATTCGCCCCATCCGCTCCTCTCTGAGGCAGCAACGTCTGTGCTCAATTTCGACAAATTGATTTCACACACATTTTTACTGAGCCAACAGAGCCAGAAACAATGATACAAACAGCAGCAGCAGCAGCCGCAGCAGCAATTGCTGATACGAATGTTGCTGACGTGCATGTTGCTGCTGTGACTATTGCTGCTGGCATTTGTGTCTTTATAACATTTAATATGCATAAACAAAACCAGCACAACGAATACAACTGGAGCTGGGGGTCTACATTATTATGAAAGACACCAAGTCCTGGCTTTGTCATAATTTTGTCTCGTCTGTCTGTCTGCCGTCGCCCACTCTCTCCCTCTCTCCCTCTCACTCTTGATATATTATTGCATATAAATATTGTTAATTTGAGCAAAAAGAGCGCGAGACGAGGCAGAACTTTAGCTCTTGGCTCGCAACTCGTTGATCGATGTGGCAAATGTTTCATTTGAGCACATTCCAGAGATGAGCTGTGAGGCCCAAGTGTGTTAATGTCAATGGATGGTTGGGTGGGTGGGGAGATTGGACAAAAAGAGATTTTGGATGATGTATGAAGCTAGCTTAGCTAGCTGGAACTAAGCTCAAATTGCGAATATCATGCAAGCAGAAGCAGTAAATGGGGTAAGCTATGATTAATCGAATAAAGTTATCGATAGTTATTTATTTTTTTTTTCTGGCTGTACATGAATGACATATAAAAGTCGCACTGTTAGCAATAGTTAGTTGCATGATTGTACAGGAAATGAAATAAAGTTAATTTATCGTTTATTGTTATCGATAACTATTCATGTATTATTTTATCTATATTAATATAGATAAAATTCCCATACACCAATCCGGCTGGCAATAATATATAATTTCATAATATATGAGCATTAAATTAATAGTTTAATAAATCGATAAATTTTTATCGATAGTCATATAAGCATAGATTTTTACCATATTTGTTCTCTCTTTAGTTTTTCATATTCAACCAGAACAAGTGCAAGGCGGCTTAAGTACTGAGCGAATTTAAAAGTTTCTTCATATCGATAAACGATATACAAAAACATGAATTTTCTGTAAGCAATATGAAGCAAACTTCATCATGTAATCCGATTACGTTCTGTCAGCAATTCGAGTCAATTTACAACTGGGATTACCTGAGCTTTGTTCTGTAGCTTAAATCAAAATTCGTAAAAGAAAATATATCGATAGAGAGCTGGAGCAGCAGGAGGCAAAATTCTATGGCACCGTGGGACAAAAGTAGAACAAAGCAAGTTTTGTTTTGTTACCTTTTGACAAGTTTGTCTTAATGGTGCACTCGAGTGTGCATTTCGAAATAGAATGCAGCCAAGCAATAATACTGGCGAAACTCCACTCGGACAATAAAGTGGAATACCGACCGACTGCCCGAGCCCCCTCTGGACTACGCCCCAGTCCAACGCATGTGCAATCAAAGTCGCAAAACGTTTTCATCGTCAGTTTTAATAACTTTTTTTCCCCATGCTAAGGCGTTCTCTTTGGCCAGGCCGAGGACGGAAGTGGGGGCGTGGCCATATCTGTTGCTGGACCAAGTTTTTGCAATTGATTTCGATTTCGATTTCAATTTTTTTCTCTTTCTTTCTCCTGTTGTTTTCGGCTATTATTTGCTGTTGTCCCACTGCGTTTTTCCGTTTGTTTTGTTTGTTTGATTTTTTGCAATCCTTTTGCATGCCGCGTGGATCTGTTTTGTTATTTCAATTTGTTTACTTTTGGTTTTGTGCTTTGTTTTGATTTGATTTTGATTTTGAATCTGAATTTGAATTTGAATTCGAGTTTGTTTTCGTTTCTTTTGCTGCTGAGTTCGCATAATGAAATTTACTTAGCGAAGCGAGTATGTGTGTGTGTGTGTGTCTGAGTGTGTGTGTGTGTGTTTATAAATCAATTTGGCTAATGTGATTGATTGCTTTTGCACTTTGTTGCAGTCAGTTAAGCAGCCAACACTCGCAGCCTGCCATACGCCTGAACCATATACTTCTCTCTCTCTCTCTCTCTCACTCCCTACTTCCTCCCTCTCTCTCTCTCTCTCATGCCACTCACTATCTGCTTGCCACAGTCAATAAACAACAAATTGACGTAAAGCAAAAATGTTGAGCTCAAAATGTTGCAAATCAAATCAAATCAAATTTAATCAATAAATATACAATTAATAAATGCAAATTAATAAATATTTAATATATATTTTTTTAAATTTAAAATTTAAAAAAATAAATGAATTAATTAATATTTAATATGTTGTTTTTTTTATTTAAAATAAAAAAAAATTAATAAATATTTAATATACATTTTATTTTTAATTTAAAAATTAAAAAAATAAATAAATTAATTAATATTTAATATGTTTTTTTTTTTTTTTTTTTAATTTAAAATAAAAGAAATAAAAAAATTAATAAATATTTAATGTTTTTTTTTTTATTTTAAATTAAAAAAAAAAAACAACATATTAAATATTAATTAATAAATTTATTTTTTTAAATTTTAAATTAAAAATAAAATGTATATTAAATATTTATTATTTTTTTTGGTTAAAATTTAAAAAAATAAATAAATTAATTAATATTTAATATGTTGTTTTTTTTTTTAATTTAAAATAAAAAAAAAAATAAAAAAATAAATAAATATTTAATGTTTTTTTTTTTAATTTAAAATAAAAAAAAAAATAAATAAATAAATTGATAACTTAATTTGTCATATAAAAATAAAAAAAAATATGTTTCTGTGCAGGGTATCTCGCAGTCGTGCCACATAATTTTTGCCACATATTTAGCTGCGAACTGCAACAAAATCCAACAGCTCTCAAATATGTAAATTGGTTTAGTTTATGACAAAGTCAATTGCAGCTAAAAGTGAGCGTAGCGCAAAGCCGACGGCTAGATGCTCTTAAAATTGCAATAAATTAAGTGAAGAGCTGAAAGTTGTTCAAGAGACTTTGTGAATTAAATTAATATATGAATATATATGAATATATATTTTCAATATTCTGTTATATTTCATGTCAAGCTAAGTGCATTGCTGCTTCGCCTTTTGCCCTTTCATTTCCACTTTTTACTTTGGGCCTTTGCATTTGTTTTATATGCTTTCGAATCGTTTTTGCTGGCAATTATAAAAACAACTCGCACAAGAAACACACACACACACACACACACACTTGTGTGTCGTTTGTAACGCACTGAAAGCCATTTGCCACGCCCACCGCGACGCCCCTTCAGCTAGTGAACGCTTTGGCCTTAACTCTTATGCAGATCTCGCACTAACGCATAGTTTGTTGTGCAAATTTTTTGTTTTTAGTTTTTTTTTTTGCTAAATTCGTTGAGTTGTTACCACGCCCCTAAAACGCCCTAGCTCTATTAACAGCTAGAACGCCCAAGTTTTTGGCTAACAATAAAAAAAAAGCATAACCTAACTTCGCTTGTCTCTCTCTTTTTTTTGGCTGGCGTCTCTTGCGTTTTCACATGAATTGGCGATTTTTTTGCAGGCTAAAACACATAAACAAAAAATCAAGCTAAAACGGCTAGAACTGATTGCATAATACTTGTCAATAATTTCCGCTTACTTCTCTAGCTGAGTCGAAGTCAAACAAGTTCTGAGGCCTACAAGCAGCTATTATAGACATATATATTCATTAGATTCATAGACAATCTGCTATCAGAAGTACATATGCACTTGCTTTCCACTAATATGCTCTGCCTGAACATTGTGAGCGAGCATCAGCACAGAGAATATCAAGAATAATGTTTCAGTTAAAATGTAGCTCTAGCTAGACGCTTGCCTCCTGGCTGCACAGATATCGCTTCGTTGCGCGCTCTCGGACATTTCGCCAACAAAAATGAATTATGGTCTATGTGTGCATGTGTGTGCATGTTTGTGCATGTGTGTGCACGTTGCAGTTGTGCTGTTAGTAAAACGCTGCAGTTACTTAGACTCAATGCCTGGACAGGCAGCCATAGCAAATCTTTAAAAGTAATGAAAGCATATTTCCATTTGATACGAAGTTTGTTTTGGGTTTGAGATTTAATTCACTTACATCGCAACTCGATTAAATGTTCCATAAATATGACTCTTTATTCAATATGAAATGCTAAGAGACTTTACGTAGTTGATTTGAATCTTCAAGTAAACAATCGATTAATCATTTAGCATATCAATCAGTCAATCAATCGATTGATATGCAACTAGCTTGCAATCAGTCAATCATATGCTGGCCAATCAAAGGAGACTTCGTCTATCATTTAGCTAAAGCGCTTAGGTAAATGTCTTAAATTTCTAAAACTTCTCAATCATCATCAATCAATCATCAATCAGACAGTCAATTAATGAGCACAAAAAGAGCTCTTGTCGTTGCTTCATGTAAACAGTTTGCGTCGGCTAACAAAAACATAATTCTATTAACATAAGCACCTATGTATGTGCATATAGATAGCTCAGCTCTTTGCCATAGATTGGGGAAGATGATTTACGAAGAGGTTGTTGGCTCCGGAACGGTTCAACGGCGAACCACTTGTGCATTAGCCATGGCATAAACAAGCCAATAAATAAAGAGCCAAAACAACAACAGATTGACCCAGAAATCTGTGCAGCTGCCCGAAGCCAAAAGCATTTACCAGCCATTCTTCGTTCAAGCATAATTTATGTTATATACATATATATATCCATATATCCGTATATATATATAGCATCTGCTTAGATACTTTTGGGCTGCGTGCGCTGTTTTGGCGACATATTTCGTCAGGGATTTATTTATAGAGTTTCGCTTTTGCCGATATGAAAATTTTTGGTTTATGAAAAATCAATTCCAGACCGAAGATCCCAATGCGCACTTTGAAGTGGGCGAGTTGGCCAAAAACCAAATTCGAAACGAGTTGCCAGCCCCTTTGCCGAGCAAATCATGTTTGGTCTCCATAAACAAAGCTATAAAAAATATTATTATTGTTGTTGCTGCTGTTGCTGCTGCTATTGCTGCAGCAGGCGCCACAGAATTATGTAGGGGCTGCCTCCCGTTCACGTTGAGCCCTTTGTGGCATGTTCTGCCCAAGCTGCCGCACGTCCGCCCTTTCCCCATTCATTCGAAAAATGCCTGTGGCTGTGCGTTAGTTTCATTTTTATTTATAGCTACCCACTACCCAGGCCCCACATTTCAGCTCTAGCTTTGGCTTCGGTTTTAGTTTTAGTTTTAGGCTAATTGAATTTCGTTTGCTGTCGATAAACAATGAACAGCTAAGCAATTTGCTGTTCTCTTTTGGAAATTGTGAATGCTTTCAAATCGTTGCAAGACATGTTTATAATGATGGCAGGTCTGCTGCGATTCTCTATCAATCAATCAATCAAAATATATATTAATCTATGCCCAGATAGCTACTGCTTACCTAAGCTATTCCTAATCCGACTGTCTACCTATCTAACATGTACGATATTGATTGCCTTTGTATACATTGAGCTAAATGCTTCATTATCTGCCTATTGTGTATTTTTCTAACTTTTTAGAGTCTAACTGACTTCATCTAACTCTTTCGATATTCTATCTAACTTTGCCTATTGATGTCTCTTTTTCTCTGTGCCTTTAGCTATCTATATATCGATCTACGTGTCTATCTCTGCATCTCTTTACTCATCGAATAATCCATTGTATCAGTTATCCATTATCAACATATCTATGCCTAGCCATATATCGATTATTTAATTATCGATCTATTTGCTTATCGATTTATTAATTATCTGATTTCTCTTATTTATTTACATGTACGTATACCTCATCTCATCTGTCTATGTATCTTGTCAGCTATCCATTATCAACATATATATGCCTATCGATATATCGATTATTTAATTATCGATTTATTTGCTAATCGATATATTAATTATCTGACGTCTCTTATTTATTTACATGTACGTATACCTCATCTCATCTGTCTATCCATTATCAACATATCTATGCCTATCGATACATCGAATATTTAATTATCGATTTATTTGCTTATCGATATATTAATTATCTGACTTCTCTTATTAATTTACATGTACGTATACCTCATCTCATCTGTCTATGTATCTTGTCAGTTATCCATTATCAACATATCTATGCCTATCGACTTATCGATTATTTAATTATCGATTTATTTGCTTATGGATATATTAATTATCTGACTTCTCTTATTTATTTATATGTACGTATACCATATCTCAGAATCAAGTTAAATAGTTAATTTATCGATAACAATTATCGATTTGTTGATATCACTCTAATCTCTAATTTCATGTTTCGCTTTGCCATATAGATCGTTTCGTAAGCATATATTGCTTTCGGTTGCGCCTAGCTTCAATTGCCCTTTGAACTGATTGAGACATGAGTATTATTAGTTAAATAGTTAATTTATCGATAACCATGATCGATTTGTTGATTTTTATTGACCTAGTACTACCAACACTCACTCTAGTCTCTAATTTCATGTTTCTAAATAGATTGCCAAATAGATTCTTTCTTAATCATATATGTTATTGCGCCTAGCTTCAATTGACCTTTGAACTGATTGAGACATGAGTATTATGAGTATTATGAGTGCTTCGAGTGTTTCACATTCAGCTGCATTCAATGTCAATGCAGCTGTTTCTTATGACAGCAACAGGCCTATCAACAACATTAACAATAACAACTGTTGCGCATAAAACAGAAATAGCTACAACTGCTTCTGAGCCCAGACACGCACACACGCACACACTTTTCACTCACTCACACGCGTGTCAAGATATGTTGCTGCAGTTTTGGTTGTTCACACCTAACAACAACAGCAACTTGAGCGCACATTTTTTGACAAATAATTTGACAAGTTGATGCCAAAAAGAAGCAAATGCTTCCGTAGCTCACACTCTGTGCCGCCTGCTGCTCCCTTCGGCCCGCTGCTGCTACAACCTTTAGGTAGTCCTGTGCCTGTGCCTGTGCTCAGCCCTGGCAGTCGCTTTACCCAAGTTGTTTTTCCTCTATATGGAAATTTATGCGTGTTTTAGTTTTTGCCCGTTGCTGGAAGTGTTTTCAAGTGCCTGTCTCAACTGTCTGGCTTACAATTTATGACATGCAATTAGTGTGTGTATATATGTATCTGTGTGTGGGTGTGTGCGTGTGAGTCACATTGTATTGTCACCTCTAATGACTTGGCGGCATATGACAGAGCATAAACAGGCCATTAAAATGCTCGCTCGACTACCAAACAAAAATATTTCACGTGTCGATTTCACAATTTATGATTTGCCATCGACATTGAAGAAGTTCTTTCATGCCCAACGCTCTCGACGAGTGATTTGTGTGTTCTGCAGCCCTGCTGATGGGGCCTATTAACATGCGACACTTACCTAAAATGACAAGAGAGGGAGACAGAGAGAGAGAGAACATTAGTTGGCTGTGTTTGAGCATAGATTATTATTAGATTTATATGAAACTTGTGCTAAAGTTAATTGAGAATTATTAAGATACAATCAAATGCAGCAAAAGTTATGAACAAATTATGCTTATTCATACAAAGTCTATTAGTATTCCTCTTAGAAGTAAACTACGTATGCAGCTGTAACTTGTGATTCAGAAGTTCTATAAGAATCTCTACTAGAGTTATAGCTTTATGGAAGTGCTAATTTATCACATTTTGTATCCATAAGATACGCATGTATCTTCAAGTCAAATTTAACTCCTGCTTGCAAGAACTTTTGCCAAATGTAGAAGTTGCTTAAAGCATAGCTAAATATATCGACATCCGCTTGAGCTGGCCATGCTATGACTATTTGATAATAATAGAAAACGGATGTGCATTACGTGCTAGGATCCGCATTAGATATGCACAAAATTCTATTTAGAGCATCGACCAGAAACCTATACCCGAGGCACGTGCCATTGCATCAATTGAGTTGTCATAATCTATTTACACTCAGATACAAATCTATCTTTTAATCTTGGCTAGGCCGCAGCAGCAACGCCGACTTCTTAAGCCAGCCCAAAAATTGAATTGTAAACAACAATTAAGCAACTTCAAATCCAACTGATGACGAAAATGTACAACAAATGTGCTTAATGGACTCAAGAGCGCATTAGTTGTAGGATTTCCGTTGGGAAACCAAACCAACCACCGAGATGCGTACAACCCCTAGAAATGGTTTTAGAGATTAATGCTAATTGAAATGCATGAGGCCTAGCCTGTGTCTTTTTGCTCTCGAATTGAGTTGCGTTGTCTTTTTTGTTCCGGCCGTACTTGAGCTTAAATGAAGTGTTAAGAGCTTGCCAGCCAAATGGTCTTACATAAATCACATTTGCAATTTGGCAAAGTGCATGCCAAAAACGACAAGAAAAAAAGAGCAACGATACAATGACAACATTTAAGATACATTGAGTAACCCCAAGGCGCAGACAGAAACAGTCGCAGTTATAAAATACGAGCAGAGAGCTCAACCCTCGACTTTCTTAACTTGTCAGCCGAAAACTGATTTATGCCGCTGCAAAAATCAAATTATTATTTTAGTTTTTCTTATTTACTGCACAAATACCCTGTAATTCATGGGAATGGATGAGCCAAACTAGTCTACAGCTTTATCAGCTTTATATATTAGAATATATTCTTGTAGAGAATGAACGATCTATAGCAGCTCTGGAACTGTAAGAATTTATTTTAAGATTCTCAGAAGAATTGTATCAAATGATGATTAATTTCAATAAAAGTTCCTTGAGAGAGGTATACAAAAAAAACCTTTATTAAAGTCTTCAGTAAACTGCAAAGATTACTAAGCCAAGTTGTTGGGTATATCAAATTGGTGCTCAAGTGTCGCTGATATTATGCGAGCTGCAGTCTACGACACTGGAGTTCCTTTAAGTGAACCCCCATGCTGTTGCATTTATATGAAACAGACGTACGACCTACTCGAGCTACGTCACACGTCACGCAATATCTTTAAGCTAACTACAGGGTATTTTCTTAGTCACGTACATTTTGCCATTTGGTTTTTCACTCATCTTCACCCTCACTCTTTATAGTTGTTTTGCAGCGATAATATTGTTTCGACTTTCGCCTAGGCGTAGCGACATTAAAACTATGCCAAGAGAACCCCCCGCTACTCTGAGCCCAAACGAGAATCGGAATTGAGAATCAGTAACCGAAACGTTACACAGCGGGTGCTGCTGGCAATGCATATTTTTTCTGGCTGGCTATAAATTTGCTTTATGCTTTTGACTTTGCACCAAATTGAGTTGACATTGGGGGTTAGAGTTGGGCGTAGCCCCCCAATAGAGCTGATATCGCCCGTCTCTAGATTTGTGGCACCACCCTCCATTTAGCAAAAACGTTTCATTCGCTTTAATTGACATATTATGTAAACAGGATAGTTGACATTTCGTTCGCCGTGAGATGTCCTCAGCGAGGGCGGAGGCCTCTGGGAAAGCGTACAGCTGTATTGACACAGCCGTTAAGCTAAAGTGCTTGGGCACGGCCTGCTGCTCTATAAGGATTCGCTTTCGCTTTCATTGCTCTCTCTCTCCCTCTCTCCCTCTCTCTCTGTCTGACAGCGCTCTGACAGTTCTAATTGGAAAAATATGTTGCCCAAATAGTTATATATTCCATTTGGGCTTCGTTTTTTTTTTTTCCTTTCGATATTGATAAAAATTTCATGCCACACACAAATATGTTTGGAATTCTCCACTGCATGCCGCACGCCTCCCTTGCGACTAATTAAGTTTCATTTTTGTTTTGCTTCTGTGAATTACAAAATTTCATTTCTAATTTGTTTGCCGGATCAAAAGCTGCTGATAACATGCAGCTGGCATCTGGTTTGTTCTTTTCTTCTTTTCTGATAGATCGCATTTGGATACGGTCCAAGAACAAGAAATCAAACTTTTTAATTCAAATTAATTCTATGAATCTAAAATTGGAGTTTTGACTTGTGGTTAGGCCTAAGCCTTAATTCTTGAGCAGACATGAATTCATTAGAAGATAAGAAATTGCTACTAAACAAGCATTTTTCAGTTTCTTTGTTCACTTGAAAATTATAAATCCTAAGCTTTATGTTCTCGATAATCGATAATCTATAATGTTATAGCAATCGACACGTGTGTTCATACTATCCTAACTATAACTGATTGATAGCTTCATCAACTGTTCAAATATACTTATCGTCATATCTAGTAATCCTAACCTTTATGTTCTCGATAATTAATCGATAACGTTATAGCAATCGACTTGTGTGTTCATACTCTCCTAAATATAACTGATCGGTTGCTTCATCAACTGTTCACATATACTTATCGTTATATCTAGTAATCCTATCCTTTATGTTCTCGATAATTAATCGATAACGTTATAGCAATCGACACTTGTGTTCATACTATCCTAACTATATTCAATAAGACTATATTATAAAGTCTTCCATCCAGATGCAAACATTTCTAACTGCCTTCATTTTATTATTTTTTTAATCGAAAAATAATCGAAAAATTCCCTTAAAATCATGCCTTAAATCTGGTTCATTTTCTAAGCGAAGCAAATCGATTTTTAAAGACGCAAACTTAAATAAGCTGAAATCGTTTTGAAGTTCTCTCAGTCAGCTGGAACGCCCCCATCGGATCAGCGTTGCCACAAGATGAAATGAGCTGCTCAAAATAGCTACAATTCAATATGAGATGGTATGAGATGATATGACATGCGAGGGGTAACTGCTAGTTGACACCTTTCACTATTTAGTGGCCATGGCAATGGCAAAGCTATTTTTAAGCATCTTCAAGATTTTTCCAAGTGAGTGTTTGTAATTGTCGCATGCCAATGCATGTGTGTGCGTGTGTGTGCGCGTGTGTGTATCCGTGAGATACATTGTGTGTGTGTGTATGCGTGTGTCTCTATTGGATTGCCTCATTATTTGTTGATGCGCATTGTCTACTAAACGCCGTCTGGGGAGCACTCGTGCAACCGTTCGCTATTTCGTGTTTCTATTTCTATATGGGAATTAAATTTATATATATATAGCAGCATTTCCCTCTCTCTGTCTCTCTGTCTAAATAGAAGTCGACCCTCGGGCTGGCTGCATAAACGACTCGAAAATGCAAGAGCAAGAGCGACTTGACTTAAGTGCTTTGCCACCGAGCTGCATGCAGCATCCCAAAACATTTGCCACAATATATCAAAAAGCGAGTTCCCAGTTCCGACTGTGGGAAATTATTTTAATTAGTTAAACATAAAAGAGCGAGAGAGATATGGGAATGAATGGGCTTATAATAAGTCACAAGAAACCATGCACAGAACTCTGGCTTAGACAGCTTCATGATTTAGCTAAAAGAAATGCAAGACTCTTGACTGCCATGTGGCACTGTCTGGAGTCGAGGCTGGCTCGAAGCATGACAAAGATTCATCTCAATGGAATTTCATATGAAGACTTTAGAACATCAAGCATAGAATGGAAACCGGTTTAAATCCCAAGTGCTATTGAGTTAACTTCTTTTAATTTAAGAATAAAGCACTAGAATGGTATAACATTAGGACAATTTATGAATAAAACTGTATAACACGATAAGTGTATAACAGAAAAAGACTTTAACAGTTTAATGCTAGAACAGTATAACAATATAGTAGATGAATGAATGAATGCAGATGTAATGAATGAAGAATGAAGATGATGAATGAAGAAGTAAAGCGTGTTGATATAACAGTGTAACACTATTAAAGTAGCTCACGATTCTACAAGTATTACAGTATAACACCAAATACAACAGAAGTAAAACAATATACCAGCATGAGAGTATACCAGTATAACTGTATAACAGCATTATAACAGAAAATTCTAACAGTATAATAGTAATGTAGTATTACAGTGTAAGAGTATAACAGTATAACAGTATAACCAGTATAGTAGTATAACTGTATAACAGCATTACAACAGAGAAGTATAACAGTTTAATAGTAAAGTAGTATTACAGTGTAACAGTATAACCAGTATAGTAGTACAACTGTATAACAGCATTACAACAGAGAAATATAACAGTATAATAGTTAATTAGTATTACAGTATAACAGTATAACTGTAGATCAAATTAGTTGTATTGCTGTCTGGCTGTGCATACATCAGTATAACAGTATAACACATTCTAAGAGTAAATCAAATGAATTTATTCGAGCCCCGACCTACGTTCGTCTGCCTACTCGGAATTGAACTCATTTGCATTTATTATGGAACATTCTTGGAAACTTTTCAAGAGTCAATTCCCATCTGCCCGCTCAACCCTTCTGGGCCGTGAACCTTGTACACTTGTTCTTCGTTTTCCCTTGAAATATTCGATGTATATATGAATAATAAAATATTTAAACAGTTGTCAATGATAATCAACTTGAACTTCCTGTGCGTAACTTTTCGCTTCAATGGGCTTTGAGGTGCGCTGAATACCCTGCAATTAGGGAGGAAGGAGTTGAATGACGAGAGCTATATTTGGAAATAATAAATCAATAGTGTTCTAACTGCTGCCAGGGCTAAGAGTGCTCGCAGAGTGTCTGTGCTTAGACCCAGGAAGCAAGCCTAGGGTATCTGAGCGCCATACATCACATTGAACTTGAGCCTATTTAGTCATTAGCCAACTGCGTCAGGTTTCTCTTGATGAACGAAAAAACTCACGCACACACAGCAAGGTTTACGCTTCGCTGGACGAACAGAGGCTCTGGGTTGGAGCCAAACACCTGTTGCTGTCGAGGGTTCAAATGCGGTTCAATACAGGCGTTTTATGATAGAGGCTCGGAAGGAAGCAAGGTAGCCGCCCCGCTGTATGTGCCGCTTCGTTAGCTCCATTAAGCGGCAAAATTGAATTTAAAAAAGCTGCAAAAAATACGACGAAAATAAAGAGAACTACATTTATGATTCATTGAGTGCAAAATGTCGTCAGCAGTCGTACGACTTCCGCAGGGTCAAAATATCTGTTTTTTTCTTAGGATTTCTCTTTATTTATTATATTATTATTTTAGTAGTTGCTTTTTGCGCCGGTGTTGACAAATTGCCAGCTGGCTAAGAAGTAAAAAAAAAAAAAAAAACGCATAGCAAACTCAAAGGAAGTCGTTTCAGCATCATTAGGCTAGGGGCATCAATGAGCGGAACTTTGGAGAGAGCCGAGTTCCATGCAGAGCTAAAGCTCACAGAATAGATCTCTTAGGAGCGAAGCTTGAGAGCTAAAAAAAAGTTAAAGTTTACAAAAAAATGTCAATAGATATCAGAGAGAAGACAAAGAGAGGAAGTTGTCTAAGAAATCCGTCTCCATTGTGGAAAGGAAGTCTCAAGTGAAAAGTTTGATAGGAAGTTGAGCCAAGTTGAGTTTTTGCTTAAGGCGGAAGAAGCCATTAAATTATTGTGATAAATGTTTCCATAGAAATTCTAGCTAATTAAAGCTGTTAATTTCGCAAGAGCTAACCGCAGAGAGTCCATTAAAGTCCGTCGATAATGATCTTTAGTGAGAAAGCAGTGGAGACCTGAGCTGCAGCTTGGCCAATTTAAAATATAATTGAATAACAATCGACCTCAAATTGTGAGCAGGGGGAAGAGGAAAGAGAACAGGAAAACAAGAGCCAAACATGGCAGCCGACGTCTGTCCCAAGGGTGCTATCGAGGCAGGACTTAACGATGCTTTAACAGGAATTCTTTTTGGTATATGCAAGACCGAAGCCGGGGCCAAATAGCTGGCATAATTTATAAGGCATGTCCCTGCCGTGCTAGCTATACTCTGCCGCCGGCACTTACTAATTTTTGGCCGATAGTGATGAGAGGGGGAGGGGGAGTCGGTACACGCTCCTGCATAGTTTTATCCAAAAATGAATAATTAATAAATCAAAAAATTAATGAGGCCGCAACACGCGCAACGACGCAACGTCGGCAAACGGGGCAAATGTTGCAACACGCATTTTCCAGCCAACACACACGGGCACGCGACAACGTCATCAAATTTTCCGCCTATTTGTTTGCAACAAACAAAATTAAAACAATCATAAAAATAAAAATAACTCGCAGTGCCATGTGGCTCTACTTGGCCTAGGCACGGGGTTACGTCTGCGCCTTTATCCCAATGCCCAAAGCCAAAAGCAGACTCGGATGCTACCCTCACACACACACACTCTCACTCACTCACTCACTCTCTCACTCTCTGTGTCTCGATATTAGATTGTAAGCCGTAGGCCGTTAAAGCGGCACGCGTCACAAATCAAATGTCAACCAGAGACAGAAACAAAGTGAGTGAGCGAGCGAGCAGGCAAGAGTAATAGACATGGTCAGTCCACAGCCAGGGTTCGTTGTCCCTTTGTGCATTGCATACTTTTGCGAATTTATGAAAAGACCCTCGCCCTCTGCCTCTAGCCCTCTAATTGCTGTTTGGCACAACAACATTGTTCAGCCATTTTATTAGCTGTTGTGCCAAATTGCTCTTAACTCTCTTTGTGTAGATCGAATTGCTGGGCATTTATGATAGGCCTCGACTTGGCTTAACTGCAGTTGAGTTTTAATCTCTCAAATGCCTAGATTGTACTTTTTATGAGCTGAGAAACGATTGAACTCTGAAATATTTAACATTTCTACTCGAAATATATTTGTAAATGAGTTGCTTTGGGACTCCTGCTAGCTTTATCTGGCTTGCATAGCAGATAGGAATCAATAGCATTTCTTCCGTGGGCATAATAACCTCCCGCATGACTCCATTTCCTATTATTTTAAAGCTCAACTTTTGCTGAGAAACATTTAATAGAATCATTCAAATGGCAGCTCTGTGCAGGCATCCTCTAGCCGGAGTAATTTTAATTTTTATAGGCTTCTCTGCTCTACCATAAGCTGCTTGCCTCCTAGACTATTTTTTTCGCATTCGCAGTAATCCATAAAGCCATTTTATATATGTAAAAAAAAAAAGAATTCTAATTGCGCTCCGGGAAGCCCATTAAGAGGCGAAAAATATGAACAGACTTCTGACTGAAAAAACTCGAGCTCAAACTCAAACGCAACTAAAACTCAATTCTATGGATTCCGTGAAATTGCAAGTTTTGGCGTCGCTTTGTTTTTAGCTCAAGGACTTTTGGTCCTTTTGGCTGGACGCCGTGAATTGGGTTTTGTTTCAAATTGTGTTGAGCAGCAAATTTGTCGAGTCAAAGGCGCCTTCGAGCCAGCCATAACTGGATGTGCACAGACAGCAACTGACTCACTCAAATTTAATCATCAGAAAATATTAAAAACTGAGTGAGAGCGAGAGTGAAGTGAAAATCCAGAAATCACATAAACGACAAAGGAAACCGAGAGATTCGGACAGTTGAGCTGGCGAATTGTCAGCTCGATTCGCTGGAAGCAAGAGCAAGAGGAAGGTATATCAAAAAAGTTTTGCGGCACTCAAACTCTGCGTAAGCTGAAACCAAGAGATAAAACCATAAGTTAAGCAGCATAACATATAGTCTGGCTGTCTCTCTCGCTCTCTCTCTCTCTCTCTGTCTGTCTGACAGCTGAGCCATTCAATGTGAACGAACATTTACTTTGGCCAGACACATGTCTGTGTATAGACCAGAGAGGGGGGTTCTGCGGGTCGGGCTCGGTTCTGGGATTTTGAAGATGCATCACATTTAGCTGCAGGTAATATGTAAGCTGCATCATTAATCTTGTAGCCAGCAGCCAGCAGGCAGCATCGGAGCAGTCGAGCCGCAAAAGCCCCCAGCTCCAGAACAGGAACCAAGTTCGATGCGTCTGTTGAGTCAGCTTTTGTAGAGGCGTCTGCTTGCTTGGATTATTAATGGGTTAAGCTAATTATTGACAATACTGATGTCTGACTGCCACGCCCCCACCTCCCCCCTCCGCTGGCCAACAAGAAGTTTACCAAAAGTCCGAACAACAATAACAATCAATTTGAAATTCTTTCCAATACATTTGCTGCTCAAATTATGCATGACAAATGCTTAAAAGTTCATGACTAAAATGCAAACAAAGAGCTCTTGCCATGGGCGGCGTGGCAAAGGGACGCAGAGGGGGCGTTTTATCATTTAGCAGGATTTCGCTGTGATGCGCAGCGAACGTTGGCGTATTGCGAGAAATTGCCATCAAATTATGAAATTGCAAGCCAAACTATGCCGACGTAAGGCAGGAGCGTAGCTGCCAGGGGGGGCACAGGCGTAGGTAAAAATATAAAAAAGGGTAAAGCCTCTCTCTGGCCTCTGGCTGCGAATTGCAGTCAAGGTAAGTCCCAGCACGCAGCTGAACGCAACACAAAGTAAACGACAATGTAACCAAATTGAGCCTAAGTGTGCCCAGGGGTGTGGTGTGCGGGGGGGGAGCCAAACGCATCTCTGCAGAGGCGTAGGCAAATAAGCTTGATAATGACAGCAACGCTCGACGCTGCCAAGAGCATGTGAATATGACGGAAAGGCAATGCAGCTGGGGAAGAGGGGAATGCAGATGAAAAAGGAATCTAAGCAGGGGCAGCTGAAAGGGGGGCTGGCTGGATTGCGGCCGTAGCAGGCCAGTCAAAGGCATGGGCCATGAGGCAGCGAGTCGGTTTATTTGGTTAAATGCTGAAAATTGGCAAAACGCAAAAGGCCCTGGCCCAAACGGGGAGCGGGAAAGCACTGAAACAGGTAAATGGGGAAACCAAAGTAAATCTGTGGATGCATTTTTTTTTCTTCCTCTTCCTTGGGTTTTATTTTGTTGGTTGTTGGTTGGCCCCTTGTCAGAGTTGATGAGCTGCAGCTGATAGTTTGCAGCTTAATGGTGGGAAAAGTGCAGAAAAAAAAGACGAGTAGAAGAAGCAGAGTTTGAAACAGGAATCAGATGAAGAAGAAGCAGCAGCAGCAGCAGCATACGGGGCGTGAGGTGGGCGTGGGAGCTAAGCAATTGGAGTGTGGGAAATGTAATGAGTGGGAACACTACCAGATACTAAATGCCAGGCAAGTTGAAGCAAGTGAAAGCCATAAAGCAAATAAGCCTGGGTTGAGCGACTAGCAGATACCCTGTAACAGCTAAAATTGAGTAGTCATTAGGATATTTAGATAAGCTAAAGTTCTATTGCGAATAATTAGTCAATTAACGAATTAACTGACTAGCTTGATCAAACTTGATACCCTGTAATTTCCAATAGTGCTTAAATTTGCGTATAGGCTTAATTAAAACGAAATACCCTGTAAAAGTTGACCACAATATACGGCTAGACCAATCTGTTGGCCATTTTGATGGACATTCTTTGAAACTCATTTAAATGGATACAGAACACAAATAGATAAACAAAGCAAGCTGAGGAGACTGCAAGAGGATTAAGGTTATGCAAAGTTGAATACAATTAAGCCCGACTACGGCTGCAAGGGAAATGTGAACAATTGGAGACAGAGATTGAAAGATTGCCAGACTGCTGGGCTGTAACACTGTTTGAGAACTCGACATATTCGTTGCAAATGGAAAACCCAATGAAACAATAGACTCTCTTGCTGCCCCACTGCCTGCTCTGGCTGGTCACTCAACAATTGCCCAGACGGCATACGGAATTCAAAAATGTGAAATAGAAACGAATTGATTAAACGACTACAATTCCGAAAAAAAGAAAAAATATATATATATGGTAAGGAAGAGGAAAAAGCAACAAAGATAGTGGGCGGTAAGGAGAGAGACATGATTCTAGCAGCTATAGGCAACAACAATTGACCTGTGCTCCATGCACTTTGCATTACCAATTACAAGCAGAGTCCCTGGCCACAGGCAACGGAACCAGGGGACCTATGCCATGCAAATGGTAACTAAGACCATTGGCAGCAAATGCGGAACGTCAACGACCACGACAATTGAGGTCGCAATCAGGGAAATGGGCATGGGTAAAAGGTAACTTGAAAATGAAATCGAACTAGGTAACGCCCCGTTTCATTGTTATGCAATTGCAACATAGCCATAGAGAGAGAGTGCGAGAGGGGGAGAGAGGGTGGGAGAGGGAGCAAAAGGGGTGACAAGGCTGTGGAGTCAATTAAAAATGCAGCCAGCGGTCGTTGGGGCTAGAGTGTAGTCCAGTCTAAACGCCTGGATTACGGCCAAAGGCGTTGCTCGTATCATTGACCTTTTGGCACACGCCATTGCCTGCACTTACTCACTCTCTCTCTCTCTCTCTCTCTCTCGCACTCCTCTTTCTCTGTGCAAGTAAGACATAATCCAATTAGCAATTAGTTGTGTATGCCAGTCGTCGTTACCTGAGCGCTTTAGACCCTCTTTAGATGGTTCAATAGATAGGCTGGCTCAATCCACACACAGCGCACAGGTAGCGGCCCTTTTCTCAGCTCTTAGGTTTTAGACACTGGCTAATGCATTACGCATGCCAATGCCGACTAAATAACTCAATTTAGTATGCCAGGGGCGCACTTGTAAGGCATGCAGCACGTCTGCCAGCATTTCCTGTTGCCATCAGCCTGGACTAGTCAACCTTTCTACCAATCAAATAATCAACGAATTCCATACAAAATATGATGACTGGAACATAGGGATTCCTTAATGCATTCACAGTGTATACAGAGACTGAGAGAGAGAGAGGGAGAGACATTCTGGGTGTTAACAGTCAAAACGTATTGTTGAGTTGTCAGATTGGAAATTGTAAATACAACAAAGTCTAGAACAAAAGATTATTTTTCGCTTTTTTTCGACCTATTAACCAATGGAACCAGAGATATAAGAACTTGATGAACAAAAAACACTTGGTAACACCAAAATCTATACAAATTTTATTCGTTCTGTGATATTACGATATTTGGTCAATTTTAAAACAGAATATTTCGGGTAAGTCTAGTGTGCTTCACGTATGCTGCAGAAGCTTCTACTGACTGAATATGGGATGGCTAAAAACAGCCATAAAATCTAGATTTAGTTGATGTATATCAAGGAAGTTCTAATCTGTCTTTTATTGCTTTAGTCTTCAATTTGTCATCTCGCATCGTACGTCTTTCGTCTTCTTTCTGCAATAGATAGCATAACACTTTATGATATGATATATGTAAAGATCATTAAGACAGTTTTGCCAGATCTTTTTCAGCTTCTGCTCTTGGTTAGGGCTTAATGTGAAGTGAGTCTTGCACTTACATGCCATAAGAAATTCTCACTTGGCTTTGCATGTGATAAGTTTTTAAAACTGGTTGATGACAACGCAACTGGCGAGTGATAATGGATATATGAGGTTTATAATACCATCTAGGTTTATAATATATAGCGCATGACATTTACGATGTGCTATGTGCTTTACAGTCGACTCAAGATCGTTTATGCATGTGTGCTATATCATTTATGATAATTATTTTTACCAGGCGAATGCCTCGCTTTCTTGTTTTATTATTTAAAATTCATTCATCATACTTAAAAGAAGAAAAATGAGACGGACGGAGCTGTGGGGCCCCACAATGCCGTAGCCAAACAATCCTTCATTTGTATTTTCAGTGCACAGTAATTTTTGTTGTTGTTGAGCTGGTTTTTGGGTTTAGCTACTTATTGTTTGTGTTTGCTTGTTGTTTTTTATATTTTCGTAATTCCTCTGGCATTATGCGGGTATTCATTTACCACGCTGCAATCCAAGCCCCTCTCGCCCGCGCTCAACCGCATTGCAACTGAGAAAAAGTTGTTTAATGGCATCCCAAGAAGCTCGCAGCGCAGCCAGAGTTTGGGCTTTGCCTCTGTCGTTGCAGCGAAGACACTTGAAACTGACACAAACATTGGCATAATTATGCTCAGCACACAAACATTGCTCGAGCTGAGTATGATATTCTGCTACGACTGCATGTAGCAGAACGCGGCAAGGGAAATGCCGATGCACATAGTCTCTCTGATCACTAATGGACTAATGGAAGTCCATCTGCCTGATTAACTTGTCTAAATGCCAATCGGGTTTCGACCATGAAATCGTTATCAATCTTTAGTCACATAATCATCAAATTCTTACTCAGCTGCTATTCAGATAATTTTCTCTACAGGGTATTGCTCAGGGTATTGCTCAGTCGTGTGTACCCGTTTCGTGCACTTTTACTTGAGTTGTCTTCAGCTTTTGTTTTTCATTTTCACTTAATTCACTTCTTTTGTTTGCTGCACTTTTCATTTGGCCGACTCGCGTCGAGCTTCTCATAATTTTGATACAGATTCCGATGCACTTGTAATTATGCCACATGGCATCGGGTGGGATATGATGTTGCTTATACATATGCATATGCAATTAGCGTTGCACTTGAGCTTGAAAACTGTTAAAGGCAACAAACGGGCTGTGCAACTCTTTCTTATCAATCGAGAGCAACAGGGCCAAGCTGAATTGTTGTTTTGCCACGCAGTTCATTGTTTATCTATAAACTTATCTAGTCCATGCAGCTACTTAGTCGTAATTATCCAAAAGTCCTCCCACACACACACACAAGTCAATGGGTGTTTTTTTTGAGCACCCTATACAAAGAGAGGAGCTGGAGTTTCGGGCGCGGTTTGGCCTTTTGCTCATTTGCAGTTAATTTATGGCTTGGCAGCTGGCAGAGTGAGGCACGGGGGATGCGGGGCAACAATGGTTGCTAATTATGCGCAAGTTTTTGGATCAACTTCAACTAATTGTCTGTCGAAAAATAACGTAGCGAAGGCAAAAGGCAAAGGCAAAAGCCAGATGGCAGCAGGCAGAGAATGAAGCCCCCAAGTCAAGTCTAGCGGCGAGCGCTGTGAGTGGGGTAAAAAGCCAAAGTTATGCTAATATAATACTCATAGTCTAGAAGACTTCCCAGCGCAGTTAGCTGTATGCATTGCAGATTGCGCACATTATGCAGCTCATTATAATCATGATTAGATTGTGAGAATCACATCTAAGTTAATCATGAGCTCCCAGCGTGTAAGTCCAAGTAAAACTCTTTAAACTGAAGCTGTTTATGCTCACTTTCGTGTTTTATGACGTGATTTTCATAGGATGTAAACGCTGCGCTGCCTCAAAATGAATTCCAAGTGAAAATAAAGCTAAATCTTTAAGTTCATCACTCAAAGGCAGAGTTTCGAGTCTTTTGCGTTATTTTCTTCAACATTAGTTTCATCTGAAGTGTAAAGCTTTTGATTAGTGTCATTAGCTTAAAGCTGTTGCTTAAGCTCATAAAGTAGATAAAAGACGTGAGGTGATTTTATGTGCTTTTATAGCTTGGCAACAATAGAACACTTTACTGAAATCTAGAAGCTAAGCAAGTAACCAAAGACAAGAGAAACTTTAAAGAAGTTTAGCCATGTAGCTTAACATATAGGAGAGGATAAGTTCAAGTATTTGGACTCTTTCACATTGTAAAAGCAACTACAAGCTAAGAAATTTGTACTTATCAGAACTAGAAATACTCGCCTCAACTTAAGAGCTATTGATATACGCACATTGAGCTCTACTTGTCAGACGTTCAAGACTGGATATACTACGTATATAGCATAGTAGTAATATATGTAATCGTATAGCAATATCCTACGCATACGCATCATGTATAGTTTTATATATATGCTAGTTCTTTGAGATCAATCTCTTAAATCTCTAGATCTAAGCTGAGCAAGTTTAGTTCTTGATTCACTGTTTATAATTATTCACTCATATTACTTCTATTTTACGATTGTTGACTGACAGAAAGGGAACAATGCTAGGCAACTAAATAGTACAATCAACAGCATAGTTCCTGATCTTAGTCAGCTCTGCTTAAGAACTTACGAAGTGTGTTATTTTAGTCCTATTGAAACTATTGTGCAAGAAACTCTACAATACACATGCATTAGCTGAAGAATGTTTTTGGGTAATGCTTTGGGCTTCTAGTTCTTGTTGGCTAATAATACTTTAAGCCACATTGTTGTTGTTTCTAAATTTCTTGTTGAGTTTCATAAAAGCAAATGCGCGGTTTAAAACCCAAGCGAAAACAAAAGCGGGCTAAGAGAAAGAGAGCGAGAGAGAGAGAGAGAGAGAAGAAAGAAAAAAACACTTACAAAAGACGATTCTAGTAAAAGTGGGCGACTCACTAGGAGGCGCGGCTGTATAAAAATGCCCTTTACTGGATTAAAATTAAAACAAGCAAAAGAAAGAGAGAGAGAGAGAGCGAGCGAGAGAGAGAGAGAGATTTAGTAGAGGGCGACAGCAAATGGCGGCATAGAAACTGCTGCAGGCGACACAAACAGCAGCTGAATAGGGAAAAGGGGGAGCAGGAGTTGGCTTGGGCAGTGGGCAAGGGGGGCGGAGGAGGAGCGCTGCGCATAAAAGACGTGGCAACAATTCTTTTTCTACGCACGGCCAGACTTGCAACATAATTGGAATTTCCTTTTTCCTGCCTCACTCTCGGTGCGCTCAAGTGCCACAAAAGGCCAGGCTCAAGAGCGGCTGCCGCTACTGCTGACCAGCAACAGCAACAACAACAAGAAGAAGAAGAGCAACGACAACAGGAGTTCATCAAGACTGCACAGTCGTCGTCATCGTCGAGAGCTGCTTCCCAAGAAATTCAAATTGTGAGTTTTGATAGATTGAGAGAGAAAGCAACTTACTGAGCAACTGCGTTGTCTGTCTTCCCATTCTACATCTTCGACCTCTGCAGCTACGTCGTCTTTTGTCTATGTGCCTCATGCTTCGTTGAGTTCAAGGGTTAACGTGAATGTCGCACTCTGCGTTAGCTCTCTCATACTTTACATGTATGCATGTATCAAATATTATTTAGAGCACTTTTCTTTGTGTTTCCATTGTATCGATAAGTTATCGATAACTTACGGCTTTTGCCTTTCGAAGTTTTCTTAAGACGACAAATAATCCATGAGCAAGCTAATATAAAATTCACGAATTTGAAGCTCAAGCAAGCTAAAACACATCGATAAATGTGATCGATAAATATTTAAGAGTTGATCTAAACTAGATAAGTTAAGCACACGCTTTTCTCTCTCAGTCTCATTGTAACTGTTTCTAGTCCCGTGAGTCTTTCTAGTCAAACTCAAGCAAGCTAAAACATATCAATAAATGTGATCGATAAATATCTAAGAGTTGATCTAAGCAATATGAGTTAAGCTCACGCTTTTTGCTCTCAATCTCATCTTTCTAGTCAAATTCAAGCAATCTAAAACTTATCGATAAATGTGATCGATAAATATCTAAGAGTTGATCTAAACTCAGTCTCATTGTTACTGTTTCTAGTTCCGTCACTACCCGTTCACAGGGTATTTTGATCTTTCGCACTGTTTGCTAATTTCTCAGTTTAAGTCACTTTGTCTGATTTCGCTGTTCAACGCTCAGCTGTCAGTGGGTTCTTCTGCTTTTCTCAGGCTTCAGTGAAAGCTGGGCGGGCCATTAAGTGGGTTAGTTCCCAAGTTCTTGGGCTCTGGGCTAATTGGAACGTGTGTTCGGGAAGTTCCATGACTTGGTCTTACTTTGTTTTGTCATCCGGCCGGACTCTTGATGGGCAGCCATAAAATAAATATGAAACAAGAACCGTTTAATGCAACGAGCGTAGGTTAATGCGCTTGCAACATCATGCGGCATGCGGCACGATGACGACTTCTTTTCATGTCGCCTCGCAAGAAGAAAAAAAGCTGAAATTCAAGCGCAGAAGTTGCCCACAGCAACAGTTAAAGAGCAGCTCGAAAAAAATAAGAAAAGAAAATGTTGGGCATGTTCGTTCACAAAAAAAAAAAAAAAAAAAAAACTTGCGTTAATTAATTTCATTATAATTTTCTTTATATTTTTTTTGTATGCTTGTATACGCTTTGCAGGGGGCATCGCGAGTTACGCATGACATGTGTAAGGCATCGCCCATAGGGTAGATGAGTTTTGAGCTGTAGTTGGCTGCAGCTAGTCTCTAGAGCTGATGAGTGCAGTCGCTTACTATAGATAGAGAATATAAGATTTGTTAAAGGGAGTAAAAAGTAAAGTAGTATAATCTGATCATAGCTATTGTGTTGGTATACCAAATAGTAGTATTTCATATGGTAAGCTAGTATTATTATAGTAGTATATGAAATAGCAGCACATCAGAATACGCTATGATATGCTAGTATATCACATAGTATTTTATCACATGATAGAATACTAAATAGTAGTATATTATAGTAGTATTATAGTAGTAGCAGCAACTTAAACAAACCATATAGTAGTAGTTCGTATCGTAATACAACTTTATTAAAAGTATATCATATAGCAGTATATATAATACATGTATTAGAATACCATACAAACAGAAGTAGTAAATTTAGTAGTATACTGTAAAGGAGTATTTCGTTAAGTAGTATATTTTATATAGTAGTAAACCATACAGTAGAGTATCAGACAAGTAATGGTAGCTCATACATATATTATATATCAAATAAAATTCCACAACATAAAAGGTAGTATATTAAAATAGTAGTATATAAAAAAGTAGTAGGAACTCTTAAATAAATGAGTAGAGTTCTATGTCAGACAAACTAAAAACAGCTTTAACTCTAATTATTTCTATAGCTTTCTCTCTCTCTCTCTCTCTCTCTGTCTCTCTCTGCCTAGTTTTCTCCTCAGTCACCCCATTGTTCAATTCCCCCCCTCCCATTTTTTGTTGCCTTTCGTTACAAATTAACTTGACAGATACCCGCAAGTAAAGCCACCTGCAAGTATATTTGAGATTCGTTAAGCACAGCTTAGGCATCTTTGCTCTTCTATTGACGATGCTGCTGTTGTTGTTGTCATTAGAACTGTGTCTAGTCAGTTCCGGCAGCACATACCGGTATGGGTCTTTGGCAACGCAGAGGAACGCCGCCCTGACCGCTTAGAGAAAGGTTAGACAAAAAGCCACAGAGTACACATAAGCTGATGACGATACAAAAGTAAGCGAAAGAGAGTAGAGTGGAGTGGAGTAGAGGAGAGCGAAAAAAAAAAGTGGTTGGACAAATGAAGCGGATGTGGTAATTGGTCGCAGTTTTTTTTTTTTTAGTTAGTTAGTGGTCAACTGGGTAGCAGGGAGGGGGACTTGGCTGGGTAGTTTACCGATTCTGATGTCTAAATGCTATGCCCAAATCCGCAGATCTTTGACAGAGCAAGAACTAGAAGAAGAAGAAGAGGCGATGGGCAATATACACGCACAACGGTCAGAGCTGGTGGAGCAGCTGCAAAAGAAAATGGACAAGGAAACGTTCTATCGCTTCTTTGGCATACGCATGGCTAACGAGGGCGATGGCTACGGTATAGCCGGACAGCGACGATTCGAGATAGAGCTGGAGCAGGAGCAGCTAGAGAATCTGGATGAGTTTGAGAGCTCAACGTCTGTGCCAGCGAGTCGGCCCATTGGCGCCATGCCCGTACATTGGCTGGGCGGGCTGAACTTCGTAGAGCGGCTGGGCAATCCGGGCACTGTGGCCGAGCTACATCGTCGCTGCCACGAGATGATGCCGCAGACGTTCGAAGGATTCCGCTTGAACGTGAATCATTCGCTGGGCAACGATCTGAACGTCGGGCATACCCTGCATGCGGGCAACAAACCGCAGACGATCGACTGTCAGTTCAATTGCAGCTATCAGGGCGATCAGCTGCACGAGCTGAGCGGCGAGCCCTACCCGCTGCTGATCGGGGAAGTGGACGCGCGGGGCAATGTCACCGCCAACCTAATGCACTTCATAGCGCCGCGCTGGCGTGCCAAGCTGTCGGCGACCATCTTGGACTCGGTGATGCACAACTCGCGTCTATTCATTGACTACTTCGGCGATGACTACAGCTGCACCTGTGTGCTGAGCAACATCGATGTGATGCAGCGCATGGGCGTCTTTGTCGCATCCTACCTGCAGCAGGTAACGCCTCAACTGGCCCTGGGCGTGGACGTGATCTACCAGCGCGAGGATATTGTGCCGGGCGGCCAGGCGGCGCTGGTCTCGGGCGTGGCGCGCTACCAGCAGGACAATCGACAATGGTCCGCCATGCTCAGCATGCACGCTCTGGAGCTCTGCTACACTCAGACCTATGGCCAGAGTCTGAGCGCCAGCGTTCAGCTGCAGGCGAACATCCTAAAGCGCCAAGCCATCTCGAGGCTATGCTACCATTGCCATATACCAAGCGTCGGCTTCAACTTTCGCGGTGGCATCGACACACGCGGCGTCATCAGCGCCGTCTGCGAGAAGCGACTCGACCCATTGCCCATTATGTTGCAGCTTAGCGGCAAGATGAACCATCTCAGCAGTCGTTTTCGCTTCGGCTTGGGACTCATATTGGGCTAAGCTAAATGCGCCTGTCTACAGAGCAAATTTTGGTAAGTACCGAAGAGAGATGGATCGTCAGCTTTGAATTCCTCTCTCAATCTTACTTTTCTTCTGCTGTCTTCCAGGACCCGATTGTACCCCAGCTTGAACAGATCTTTCAGTTCAGCTGGACGCAATTCGTTTGGCAACGAGTTGCGTGAGAATCTATATGTTTATATAGAGTGTCAAGTATTTTAGCTTTCAAATTTGGCAAGGGAACGAGGACTACAGCAGAGTGCCTTCGCTCCCTTTGTATTATCTAACTGGACTGTACCTAAAACTCACCCTCAACATATTGAAAATTCCGTTTTTTTTTTATTTTATAAATGTATAAGTGCAACGCTCAAACTGTCTATAAGAAAATATCTCTGATAAATTATGATTAATAAATGCAAAAGTTCAAAATTATCGTAAAAATGAAATGCAAGTGGAAATCAATGTAGAGTAAAAGGTATTTAATATATGATGTTCTATATATGATTATGGGTTATGGATGATGTGTAATATCTTGAAAACAGAGTTACATATATACATTTACAGTCCGTATTTAAGGTCGCACACAGCCTAATCAACAGCTGTACTTGGGAAGTACTTATGCATATATACTACACATAATCGCTCTGGTTTATTCCATAAGATAGCGAGAATATACTTTTCGTAATATCATCTCGGTGACATTCGCTGGCCAAATATTTGCGCACGAAACGTTTATGGCGACCCAGAAGTCGGATTGGCTGTATATTCAATTCCATTTAGCCAAAAACAAGACTTTGGAACGACAATTGCGACAATTGTAATACAAGCAGATCCAGCGGCCCCGATTCTTTTATTATATTTGCATTAGAGCTCATCTCGATTACGTCTGTACATGCGCATGTGTGTGTGCGTGTGTGCGATAAGGGCCACTCGTTGTATAAATATTGACGTCGAGCGATAAGAGTTTCTGGCCTAGGCCTAGTCCTAGGGATTTCAATTGTGTTTCTACGAAATTGTGTTTTTTTCTTTTGGGACGTATTTGCTTAGCGTTTGAGTAGTCACAGAGAGAGCGAACAATATATATGATATGTGGCGAGATATTAAGGTGGAAATTTGTGAAAAGAATACAAAATCAGGTAACGTTATGGACTAGAAACTACCCTGCAGTCGCACAGGGTTCGTTTGATTGTAAAAGAGCTGAGATATATGCGAGAAATAGAGTGGGAAGATCAAAAGTTCTCGTTTGTCTATACACAGACATATATATAGACATATATAGTCGTATTAAACTGATGGGCTAACATCTTAATACTGTATAAGACGAGGCATAAATATGGCAAACTTCCACAAATTTCGCCTTAGCTTTCAGTTCGTATGAACGGATCAACGGTCAAGGAGTATATTGAAAAAATTCAATATATAAACTTGTTCCAATTTTGAATGAATCTAAAGAGCATGAGAATCTCACGCTACATAGCTTATATATGTATGTCGAAGCACGTGTCTATAGCTCTGGAATGTTGGACGCATTCATAGAAATTGTAATAGATGCAAGATACAATAGATGCAGATCTATACGTAGATCAATAGTTCGATTATAGAAGAATATAGTTTTGATGACTTTTCGCTTATCCGATGACTGTTAGATGGATAGAACGATTTAAAAAGTTTAGCTATATATGTATTAAAACACGCTTTCATGCTGAAATCAATCAGTCTTCCCTGCTCTACATTCTCATGGGTGTAGCAAAACATTTTTTATGATTAGTTTCGATCATTTGTTTCTTTCCTCATGCTTTTCTCAATTTCTTAAAGAGGCCATTCGTCTAAACGGTATATAGCTAATTTTTTTTTTAGTTCTTTTTATTGAAAATGCAATTTACGCTTTACAACTTCATTTTGCTATGTTCGCTCGTGTCTAATTATAAAATTATAGCACTCACCTATAGTCAAACAGCTGCAGAGCATTACGTAGAGTAGTGTGGCGAGTCGAGCCACTCGCTGCGTTTGCAGTTGGCCCATTTTGTCGTTGCTTCTTTCGTTTGTTGTTGTTGCTTTTCACTATTTTCTTAATGCAGTTTCTTCTTCTTTGTTTCTTTGTTGCGTTGTTGTTTGCACACAGTAAAAAAAATGTATAAAAAATTTGCAGTTGCTTTAATGTGATTTGAATTAAATTCTTTTATAATTTGCGCACTTTTTGGTCACAGACACTCGTTGGCAATTAGCGAGAGCGAGCGCGAGCACGACTCGCTGATTGTATCTGAAGTTATTAATGCGTTGTGTGTGATATCTGAAATGAAGGAGAAATGTATGAGCTATGATTAGTAATTGGCCAAGTCAACTGAAGAAAAAAACTGAGGCGAGTGACGAGTGGTGAGTAGCGAGTAGCGAATGAGCCTGGCAATATATTAAAAAACAAAACAAAAATGTAGTGCTTGAAATGTGTATAACAGCTGAGGCTAAAGCTTAGATCAGTGCGGAAGAAGTAACGAGTAGCGAACAACGAGTAAAATAAAAATCAACTAAGTTGGTCAACTGCAAGTCAAGCTCATTCACAATTCATGCGAGTAACGAGTAAAAATGATTGAATCAAAGAACTTTTATATTACTGTTTTACTCTAACGAGTAACTTTCAGTGAGTAACGAGTAAATGAACTTCACAAACGTGAGAGACTTGCAGTCGGCACTTTATGGAACTCAAACTAAACTCTGTCGCGTTTTGCCCAAAGTTCAAGCTTAAACTCGCAAACTCAGTCAGAGTCGGGCCAAAACTCAAACGAGTAACGAGTGACAAACTAGCGAATGAGTTTACTAACTTTATCAAGCGACAAACAGAGAGGAGGAGCGAGAGGCAGAGAGGCAATTGAGTTTGCTGCTGAACTTTAGTTAGCGGCGAGTGCGAAAAGCGCAGCGAAATGTCGGAATGTTTGACAATTGGATTTAGCGCTAAGCCGCAGCTCGTTAAAATGCCAAATGTTGGCCTTTACTTCTTGGCCAGGCAACTGACTCAACAACAAAGAACGTCGAAAAACGCATCGCTGTTGCCGTCGCTGCCGCGTCACACACGAGCGATTATTGTAGCAACAGCGGCGACTGGAACCGGCAAGGGCGAGGGCAACGGCGAGGGCGACGGCGGAAAACTTGTCTCTGAATGAGTCGCAAGTGCGAGGCGATTATGAGTGAGCGCATACAAAGATACATATGTGTGTGTGTGTGCATGCGTGTGTGTGTGTGTGTAGTAACATTTGCGCTTTGGCTTTGTCTTTTTCCTCTTTGCCTTTGCATTCTAAAGTTGGACGCAGTAAACCTGCTGGCGACGGCGACGGCGACAGCGACGCACACATATGTGTAAAGCGTCGCTGCTTGGCCAGTTTTTTGTAACGGAAATTGCGGCGCTGTCTGCAGTCGAAACACGTCGCAGCAGCAGCAGCAGCAGCAGAAGAGGGCGATGCATAACGCATACTTAAATAGCAAAAAAAAAAAAACACAACAAAGAACATTTTTTTGTTAAATAAATTCATCTGCTGCTTGATTTTTCCAATAATTTTTATGCTTATCGTGCAGGTAGCCGCTCTTCATACGTGTGCATGTGTGTGTGGGTGGGCGCTCTCTTAGTGAACATCAGTGAACGTGAAATAAAGAGGGAGAACGAGAGCGAGAGTAAGAGCGCGCGAGAGCGCGTCAAAAGCGCGCGTTCAGTTTTTGTTTGTCTTTGTTGTTGCAATTTTGTTGTTTAGGCATTTCGTAACGGCCGCACGATAAGCACTTCAACTGACTCACTCAAACACACACACACACATGCACACGCACACACACTGCGTGTGTAAGCGGGAGAGCAGCTGCACTTAAAGCTTAGCTCAATTGCAGGTTTCTATGCAAATGTCCTTGAACTGCAACAGGTTCGTGCGACAGATGGCGCCACTCTCAGGCAATTTTGTAATAAATTATATTTAATCAATATTGAAATGGCCTTGAAATGCTACCAACAATTAACTTGGCTAAAACTGGCCAAGTTTGAATTTAAAACAAAAACTAAATAAAACACTCCAATTTTGCTGTAATTTAACTCGTATTTTAACTTAAAGTTTTCACGCTTTTGGCCATAATTTTTTAACGCTCACTGTGGCTGTAAAAACAACAACAAAAACAGGGCGTTATTCGCTTCATTGGCAACAAAAACCTGTTTTCATTTTCTTTACGTTGTTTTTCGTTTTCGTAAAAAAAAATAATAATTTGTTTTTCTTTATACAAAAAATGTTGCATTATTAACAATTTTAAGCACGTGATAAAAAAAAGAAAACAATTCGTTTCAAGCACATTTTTCCCAGTTTCTTGTTTATTTTTAAATTCTTCCGGCAAAAAACAACTTGAAAATGTCACAAAGTTATTTTTGTTGGAAAAAAAGATGAAAAAAACGCAGACAAAAAATAACAGGAAAAAAAACAGAAACAGAAACAGAAATGAGTATTACCAATAATTCATTGTCTAACTGGCACAAATACACGCACACACACACATTCACACATATAGAAATATATGTGTGCTGTTGGGAGAGTGACCGATGCGATAAACGTTAAGAACGTCGCGGAACGTGTTACCACAGTTAACTAAAAATTACGAAGAACACGCACACGACGGCGGCAACGGTAACGGCAACGGCAACGTTAACGGCGACAGTTAAAGAGAGAGCAGACAACGTCCACTCGCCACGGCAAACGAAATGAGAATGAATTGAAATCGCGCGGCGACTGGCCCGCTCATTTCTCTCTCTCGCACGCTTGATGGCGGCGGCGGCGGCATAGCAGAACGTTGGAAAATAACGGCCAGATTGGCTGGCAACATGCTGCAGCAATACGTTGCTCGTTTTGTTAGCAACGTGTTGCAAGAGAGCGCCAGTTAGAGAGAGAAAATGTGCGCTTAGCAACATTCAACATTTAGCAGCAACATTTGTATTAATTGTCTTTAACAAATTGCAGCGCACAGTGTACATAAAGTAATGAAAAATGTTTAAAAAAAAAATGAAAAATTTATATTGTCGAATTATTTAAAAATATTATTTATTAATTATGTTTGTTTAATTGATTAACTGAAAAAGTTTTGTATAAAAACTATTCGTCAATATAATAAAGAAAAAAGTTTAAAAACATTTGTTTAGTTCTTTTTCATTTATTTTTGATCTTTTTGTAATTGCTTAGTAATTTTTTGTCGCTTGGCAACATTTGTGAACAGCCACTTGTTGCCCACTCCTAAATGTTGCACAGCAAGCCAGGCAGCATGTTGCTGCTTTGCATTTACTGTATACGTTAGCAACATAAGAGCAGATCGCGTGCACAGTGGTTGAAGAGTTAAGTTAAAAATATTTATAACAATTTGAGAAAATTTGAAAAATATAAAAATAAATAAAAATAAAAATAAATTTAAAATAAATTAGAGCGTAAATACATATTGGTATTTCTTGTTAGACTTTTCACCACTGTCGCCAACTATATTGCCCTGAATAGTCGAATGATATACAGAAATGCACAAACCACATTTGGCTCTTAGAATTGGATGCGCTGCTTGCGCGACTTTTGGCAATTTGCTAAATGCAACTGCGTAACTGACAGATGCGAATGCGATTCACAGATACGAATTACATAGTCTGCATTTAGCTTGCTGCAACGCCTTCTCCTGCTCCTTGCTGTTGTTGCCTTCGGCATTGCCTGGCAATTTATCAGCGTAGACCAGAAAGCAGAACCCCCTGCCCAGCCCAGCCCGGCGCTGCCCTGCTGCACAGCCCTGTCAATTGGCAACACCTACCCCTACCCCTCCCCTACCCTTGCCACGACTCCTGCTCCTGCTCATCCGTCGTCCACCGCTTGACACCCCCACCCCCACCCCCACCCTGTTGCCAATAAGTGATTTATTGCATTGTTATTTTGTCGTTGATGTCGCACTTGCTGCAAAACGCATTTTATTTATTGCGCCCAACCATTTGAAGTGTGTTAATTTTATTTCCATTTTTAAAAAAAAAACACAAACCTCCCTCTCGCCACCATTACCCTCCTCAAGTTCATCGATTTTCCACACTCTTTGCCATTTCAGATTCTCAATTTTCATATTTCTCGTCTAATCGACTTGGGCTGAACTGAATAGAATTAAATTATTTTTGGCCTCGACTTTAAAGTCTTTAAATCTCTCGATATACTCAATCAGCAGCAATCAGTCAATCAATCAGATAATTCTTAAGCGTTCAATCAACGGTAATTTGTTAATAAACAACAGTTTATCAAGCTATCAATAAATTGGAGAGGCCTTCAATCAGCTCAACAATCCAATCAATCAATCAGCTAGATCAATCCCACACTCTACAAGATAGTCAATCAGTCAATTTATGAGTTAGCCAATAAGTTCAATATTCGGTGAGCTAGTCGATCAGTCAGTCAATCAAACAATCAGTCAGCCAATCTCTCAGTTAATCCATTTCATTCATTTTATCAATCAGTCAGTTAATCAATCAATCAGGCAAACATAAAGTGAATCAATCAAACGGTCAGTCAATTCATCTATCTATCAATCAATCAATCATATCAATGTATCAATCAATAATTTTTTCAGCTAAATGGTATCAGTCTGTCAATCACAACACTAGTTAGTCAATCATTCAGTCAGTCAATCCATTTCTCACTCTGCTCATAACTCAGTCAACACGTTAATCAATCTATCAATTCGAACTTTGAGAATTTATGCATTAGAGTCAGTATTTCTAGTATATCATATATGTTATAGATTACTATAGTAGTATATGGTAGAGCGTCAATCTTTGACCTTAGAGCAACTCTCATATGATGATCCTAACTCTAAGACAACTACAAAATGATTTCAACAGTTGCAATAATCAATTAGAAACAGTTTTCCCATGGCTTTGATGCGTGGAGCAGTCAAAGGATCTGTTGCTCCAATGAAAGGAATCAACTTATAAAGCGAATACTTAAATATCAATTTATATTGTTTGCCCTATTCTTTTCCTAGTTTTTTTGTAGTTCTTTCTTTGCTTTGTGTTTCTCTTGTGGATATTTGAAAACAATAATTCATCATTTTGCGCTTGAATGGAGTAAGCTGTCGCCTCATCTTCTACTTCGTGCTCGCTGGCATCATTAGTCAGCGCTCAGATATAGATATATATATCTGGATCTGTTGCTCAACGAACCTGTCTGTCATAGGTAGGCGAAAAGTACTATGGATAATGAAGGAGTGACGGAGCGACAGACAGATGGAGAGAAAGAGAGAGAGAGAGAGAGAGAGAGGGAGAGGGAGAGTGAGTGAGTGTTGCGCTCTAATTGCTTATAGAGTTATTAAGCCTTCGAACTTGCAGGTCAAATGCTCAAGAGATTATCAACTTCTGACTTCCTTTAACTTAATTACGATACAGCTTCGGTATCGAAGTACGATACAGCTATCAAATGGCTGCTGTAGACCACCCAAAACTCAAATTGGAATAAAGATAGAAGGATTGATCAGAAGTGGGACTAGCATACGTACGATTGACTGATTGCCATACTGAACGATTTCTGGATATCGCTCAACGGACTGAATGAGTGACTGACTGATTGATTGGGATTGATAAAAATCTGTTTAACGATTCGTCAGTCTATCTATCTAGTCAGAGTAGCTGACTGAGCGATACGAGTTCTAAAGTTCCCTTTCTATATTTTCCCTATATTGCTCCATAATGAATTTCTCGCATACTGCAACAATTTCATCATTTGATGTAAAGCACCAGTAAATAATGAACTCGTAGAGTAGGAAAACGTAATTAAAGTTTCTAACGGAGATTTTTATATTCGAAATGCATTTATCTTTATATTAATGGACAACAATTGTTCTGCCTGCTGCCCCCCAAAAGGGCAAACGATCTATTTTGAGTGACCTATGTGACCTGGGGACTTCATCCCTTTTAAATCGATTGACTACGCCCACAACGAATTTAATTTAAAACTGGTTGCGAAATGCGAATGCGAATGCGACTGGTTGATGATGGTGGACAATGTTTGGACTAGAAACATTTACGCATTATGCTGCAAATATTTGGAAACAAAGCAAATGGGACAAGGGCTGAAGGGTGAGCAGGGGAACAAACTGAGGGAGGGAGTGGGGTGAGGGAGAGGTTGAGAATGGTAGTGTGAGGGAGAGGACTGAAGGTGATACTGATGCTGATGGTGATGGCAATGCTAAGTCTAATGCATGAGCTGATACTAATACTAATACTAATACTAATACCTGGTTGAAAACGAGAATGAAACTAAGGCCTAGAATGAGGGCAAGAGTGAGTGTGGGAGAGAGAGAGAGAGAGAGAGAGGGACGGATCGAGGAATCCGGCAGGGGTGAGGGACCGCGTGCGCATTGCATGGCAAATGGACCACCCGGCGCTATGCAGAGAATTCAAATGGGAAACTGTCACGCGCCAGACAAAAGGTCAACGGGGTCACAGTTCAGCGCGTAGCACTTCCATGCCGATGCCGATGTCGATGTCCAGTTGCAGTTGCAGTTGCAGTTGACAATTGGCAACAAATCAAATATATATTTTTTTAATTTTGCGGCTAGCTAGCGGAAGCCCAAACAGAAGGACAACAGAATGCATGTCAATGCCAATGTGGATGCGGATGCGGATGCGGATGCGGATGTGGATGTGGATGCGGATGTGTTGTTGCTGCGGTTTTGCGTAATGTGGGCAACAATTGAAATTGCCGCTAAACTAATTAAAGGGGCGAACCCCATGCAAGCATTTAGTATAATATCAGAATTGGATTAAAGCTGATAGGAAGAGTGAGAGAACGAAAGAGAGAGAGAGAGAGAGAGAGAGGGATTGTGGACAATTGAAAGCAAAAGCCAAAGGAAGTAATTGAGAGAGGGAAGAGAGAAAGAAGACAGCTGAGAAAGAGAGAGAGGATGCAGGAAAGTTGGGAATGTAGAGAGTGCGAAGAAGAGTGAGGTTAGAGAGAGAAATTAAGAAAGTGAAAGGCAGAGTCTAATGAGAGAGAGTGAGAGAGAGACCGAAATGGAGAGAGAGATAGATAGAAAGAAGAGAAGAGTGAGGTTAGAGAGAGAAATTAAGAAAGTGAAAGGCAGAGTCTAATGAGAGAGAGTGAGAGAGAGACCGAAATGGAGAGAGAGATAGATAGAAAGAAACAGTATGAAGCTCTCACTGCTAGAGAGAGGAATAGAGGGGGAAGTGCGATAGACATAGATACTAATAAAAGTTATGAGAGAGACAAAAGGAAAATAGTAATGGATAAAAGATAACGAGGAAAAGCACTATTAAGGAGGAGTACTAATTTGAGAGTGAGAGGGAGAGAGAAGGAGTGAATGAAAAGTGAGGCAGATAGTGCCAGGTGTGAGCAGGGAAACACTTTAAGATTTCTAGTTAATGAAGAAGACGAATTTGAGGCTCCACAGTTCAACACATAAAAGTATTGAAAGATGAAATTAAGAAATAATTACAAATGATTGAAAATAGAAATAAAGACAAAAACATAATTGAAGCGTGACTGTGATGTGATAGAGGAACGAACGCGGAAAATCAAGTACAGTCAGACACTGCATTGACTTGGTCGATTGTACCAGTTGCACTGCGGGTGTCTGCAATGCGATACGCGCTACAGCAAATAGTTTCAAATGCTGTAAGCCGAGAACCGAATTCGAAACGGAGCTCATAATGGGCGAGAGCGGGAGAGGCAGGGCAGGAGCTATGATTGGATGGATGGATGGAGTCACAGCTGTGTCTAGGTAGAGCACAATTAGAGTTTGGCCGCAGCTAATTATGGCCACAATAACGCTGCGGGTGATGTCCGTTAGGTGTTTCGCGGCGCGGCGACTGGGGGAGGCTGCGTGAGTGGACGGCGGCTGTGGCGGGGAGGGCTGGGGCGGGCAGATCTGTTGACTCGTTGCCTTGACAGCAATTGGTCTGCGCCTTAATTCACATATATTTCGGTTGACATTTTCCATAAACTGTGAAACCCTTAATTAACTTTTTCGGGCACACAAATAATGTGGCTCGGGCGCTGGTCCAACAAGCGAGAAAAAAGAAAAGGGACGTCATACCACTAATCCGGCTTGGTTTGGTTTCCATTCTTATTGTCCTTGTGCCTGTTTGCTTGTTCTTGTGCAATTTGAGACCAGGCTAAAAACACAAACACACACTCGCAAAATGCGAACAGAAACCAAGCCAGACTGGAGACGAGAGCAGGCGAGACGAGTCCCAAGACCAACTCACAACTCACAGCCCCCGAGCTGTTTGTATTTATAACAAAAACAAATATCCGAGCGGAGTTCGAGGCTTTTCCGGAGCCCAGGCACAGTGAAAGCGAATGCGTATAGAATTCAATTCGAATCAAGTAGGCCGAGCCTCGTCCGAACTGTCAACCACATTGAGACGGAAAAATGGAATAGGTTTAGGGCTCAGTACAACACAGCTTCCGTTGGGATAACTTCTCAATTTTTCATTTTCGGAAAAATTTATCAAAATTCAAGTATTTTCGTTGAATTTATTTTATTTTACTTTATTTATTTGTTGCCTAGTTTTTAAGCCTAAAGTGAACAAGTTCAATATAGAAATATGTATACATTTTTTTATTTGTATGCTGAATGCTCTGTGGACGTAAGTATTTCGGCGGATCGAATAAGTGTTGCACCATTTGACGATGTCTTCCTCTCTCTCATAGACATATGTAATACACAAAATTATATGACGGATCACACTAAAAAAACGTTGTCTGAGTAAGTTCTTTTTCTCTGGCACCATTTGTAATTTAACTAATCGTTTCTCTTCCATAGAGCAAACTTGTCAATGACTAAATACCATCTAATTCTTGGAAATTCTGGTTAGTGGCCACAATTGGAGGATGTAATTGCTACTATCGCAATTGCAATCAAAATTATTTGTATTTTCCTTTTGGATGCAAAAATAAAAAAAAGAAAATGAAAATTATTTTGTGTTTTCAATAATCTCCAGCAAAAGAGGAAATCTGAAGGTTGAGGAGGTCTGTAGATGTATGAAATGATTGAGATGCTTTACAGGTTGAAGATGTTGGATAGAGACTTTCGTTTCTCCATCCGTATGCACGGAAGTTATATTTAAATTAAAATATAACAAATAAGAAAGCTGTAGTCGAGACTGCTCTACTAAGACTACGAAATCCCCTGAGCCCTTCTTCAAACGAATCATATTCCAAGAATTCCTCGTTTCGATTCTCGACGCGTAACAAACTATACATGCAAGAACACGAGCACACACACACTCTGATCTTGTGTAGGCTACTAAAGATACATTAAACTCAAATGCATAAGCAATCTGCAAACTATGAGATAAACTTGGATATATAAACAATATAGATACGCAAGTATTCATAAGATGCGAATCTATACAGATCTGAGAGATATAGAGATTTGCTTTATGAATCTATGAGATACAAATGTATCTGTACAATCCAACTGCATCTATCAAATGGAAACTAAAAGATACAAATGTATCTTTAAGATGCCACACTCAAATATATAAACAAGTAAGAAAGCTCTAGTCGAGACGGCTCGACTACGAGATACCCTGAACCCTGCAAAAAAGTGATACTCTTCTTCTTTACGCACGTATAAGCGCGAGCTCTGCTAACCGCGCAGTTGCTGCCGTGGGTTGGGGGTGGGTTGGGCTATACTTTGAACGCTTATGACTCCATTACTAGATGGATGATCTTCATGAAATGAAATCAGAGTAGATTAAGAGTATCTAAATATATCCATGTGCCAAATTGTAAGTCTCTAGTATTTTAAATGCGTATCTTTAGCTTTTGTAGTTTCCGAAATCTCGACGTTCATACGGACGGACGGACAGACGGACAGGGCTAGATCAACTTACTTTTTTATGCTGATCAAAAATATTTACATATATACTTTATGGGGTCTGAGACGTCTCCTTCTGCCTGTTACATACATTTTCACAAAGCCATCATACCCTGAATTGCCATTTTCAATGGGTTCAGTATATAAGCAAATGCAGCCACAAGAAAACTCGATGGTTATAGTTAAGCCAAAAGTAATAAATACAATAGAATATCAGAAATTTACAAAAATGCACAAGTGATTAATGTTTTTCATATTCCAAATTCCACATGACTCTATTGGCATTCTTGATCTGATCGTTGTCTTTGCTGTCGAGGATGAACTCCTTCGCACCATCTTTGGTGATGACGACCATGCGCACAACACCGCCCGAGATGCAGTCATGCTCAATGGCAAGCCTGATGCCACATTTGACCAAGTCGAAGGCGGCTTCTTGGCTCATGTCCGGCGAATAGCCCGAGTGCATATAGCCCTGGATATAGGTGCCGCCGGAACCACCGATAGCGCATTTTTCACGCTGCAGTAGCCCCGATACGGACACCGAGTAGACCTGAGCACCGTCCACCCTATCCCAGCCGCCGACAATTATGCTGGCCACTGACCTATTTTGTCGCTCGGCATATATTCGGTTGCGGAATTGCACGGCCGCATCGCGCACACGGCAAGGCTCTCGGAGTATACGCTGCATTTCATCCAGTTTAATTGAAACCTCTTCAGCCAGATTCTGGGTATACGCGGCCGATCCACTGCGACAGCAACAAATGTGATCGGTGATGCGAGTGAGCTTATTCGCGATCCGATTCGCGACGTAAGCACGGCTGCTCGTGCGAGAATCGGCGCCCAAGACAACGCCCTCCTTGAATTCGACAGCCACAATTGTAGTCTAAGAGGATTGGATTGATTCTAGCTAGATATATCTGTATTTACATAGAAAACCAATTGATGTACTTACGCCGCCGTAAAAGTCATTGGAAATCATTATGCACGATGATGGAATATGACTTGTTAAATAATATAAAAATATATTTTTCCCTTGTTTGTTGATGTTTCAGTTGTTGACTAATGTAGAAGCAAAATAAATGCTTTATGTAAAGGCTACAGAAATACATATGCTAACTTGATTGATACGTATTTGATATGTATATCGAATTTGAGCACTTTGATTTCGTTAATTTGAAGTCATTTAGTTCGCTTTAGTTTGTCAATGTTCGGCTTGGCTCAGCTTTGCTGCGGCGAAATGAGGAATGAGCTCTTGGCAAATGGAATTGGGTATCTGTAATTCCGTATTTGCAAGTTTTCAAAGCGTTCGTTGGGTGGAGGGGTGAGGGTGGGGCGAGGCTGTTGACTTTGCTCTTGGATCATTTTATATATTTTGCAACACTTTTCATCATTTATCATTTCATCGAGCCCAAAAGGAAATAAGACCAAAGCCAAAATAAGAAAGCTGCAGTCGAGGCTGCTCGACTACGAAATCGCCTGAGCCCTTCTTCGAACGAATCATATTCCAAGAATACATCGTTTCGATTCTCCACGCGTAGCAAACTATACATGCAAGAATACGAGCACACACACACGCTGATCTACGTTTGTACGCCTGTATGTGTGTGAGCATTGCAGGCGTCATGCTGTCTCTCTTGCTGGGCCGCGTGGGTTTTGCTGCCATAACTTCTTTGATTCATAACTCTGTTTCTAGACGGACAATCGTATTCAGCTCTTCAGATTATGAATATGATATTCATATCTATATGCTAAACCAAACTGCATGTCTCTAGTATTTGAAATGCATTCTTTTCTTTCATATTTGGGGGTGTGGGGGCGAATTGGGGAAAGGAATCCAAAACCTGACAAAAACCGAAATTGTATTAAATTAGTATATATTTATATGCAGAAGACTTTGAGACTCTAACTCTGAAGATGAATTAGCTAGAATTTTATAACTGATTCCCGATAAAGTATTTTATCGATAACTTTGGAAATATTAAAGTTATCGAATTTCGAATTTCTGAAACAAACTCGTACTGCGCGGACCTAACACAAAATGAATGAGCTGTCTAGCTCTTATATCTTCGGAAATCAACGCGTTTATATATACGGACAGATGGACAGACGGACGGACGGACAGACGGACATGGCTATATCAACTTTTCTCGTCACCCCGATCAAGAATATATATATACATTATGGGGTCTGTCACGCCTTCTTCTGCCTGATTTCCCATTTTCAATGGGTTCAGGGCATGAAAAGAGAGTTGGAGAAATAGAACGGGAGAGAGATAAAAGACCAAGAGAGAGAGGAACTGAATCTCTAGACTTTAAATGCCCTTCATGCATTGATTAATTCTCTTAATACTTATTTTCGTGGGCCAAATTAAGGACTTTTCCGAAAGGTAAAAATATGTTTGGCAACTATTCGCGCATTTTCGTGGAAGTGAAATGTGAACTGTCATATGACAGCGAAATGGCTCGCAATGCAACAAAATGAAGAACTTCATCGTCCACATGTCGACCACAACAAAGGAACCTGATGTCGCTGTCGCTCCTGCTGCTGCTGCTTCTGCTGCTGCTTGGGGAGTTGTGTGTAATCTAGACCTGGCCAACGCCGCAGCTATTCAAAAGCTAATAATTATAACAGAAGTGCTCGAGCAGCCCGCCGCCTGTTGTGGTATCCAATGCCACCTCTCCATGCCTCTTCGGGCTAGCCTTATAATGTGTTTAATGGCGCCGCATTATCCACACATTGCCTGGCCGGCTGGCCACGACAGAAGCCTTAAATTTGCACAGTTCGTCCTTTGGGCCAGCACAAATTACTTTGTTTAATTTTTGTTGGTTTTTTCCTCTCCTTTCTTATGAGCATGTGTGTGTGTGTGTGTGTGTGTGTGTTGTTTTTGCTTCAAAGCAACATTGTTAAGCCGCACCGCATGCAGACATACTTTGTGTTTGACCACATGGCATAATGAGTCTGTGTGTCCTGCACAGGACATGCGACTAAAACCAGCTCAGGTGTGCGTAGGCGTATGTGTGTGTGTGTGTGAATGTAGGTGTCTGCCTGGGTCGCTGGACACCGGGATACTTGCGGTTGTGCAACAAAAATAACCCATTCGTTTGTTCGACTGACTGCAAAATTTGAATGCCCTTGAATGTCCTTTGAGTAACATTAACACTCGATTGCTTTATTGATTGACGACCATTCATACAATTGCCACTTGAAATGTCTATGCCTAACAATGCATGAATAGATCTACGGACATCCAGAAATTAGCCACTCAATCGGTTAATACTTGTCCTTCAATAAGTCAATCTTCAAACAGTCCATCTATCTTTAGTCAATATTTAACTAGTGAATCAGGCTATCGCATCAGTCGACCATCACTGCAATTCCGCTTCACTAGCTCATTCAATCAATCCTCAATCAACCACTAATCAATCACTGTTAGTCAATCACCGCAGGTATTGTTCAATGCCAAATCCTTTTCGTTAATAACTCTCTTCAGTCAGCATCCAATCAATCGTCATTTAATCTTATTCAAACCATCCTCAATCACTTCATACATCTACAGACCTGCCCAATCATAAGATTTCCTCTTTTGCTCGAGATTATTGAAAACGCATAATAATTTTCTATTTATTTTTTTTTATTTTTTATTTTTGCATCCAAAAGGAAAATACAAAAATTTTGATTGCAATTGCGATAGTAGCAATTACATCCTCCAATTGTGGCCACTAACCAGAATTTCCAAGAATTAGATGGTATTTAGTCATTGACAAGTTTGCTCTATGGAAGAGAAACGGTTAGTCAAACTACAGATGGCGCCAGAGAAAACGAACTTACTCAGACAACGTTTTTTTTTAGTGTGATCCGTCTTATAATTTTGTGTATTACATGTGTCTATGAGAGAGAGGAAGACATCGTCAAATGGTGCAACACTTATTCGATCCGCCGAAATACTTACGTCCACAGAGCATTCAGCATACAAATAAAATAATGTATACATATTTCTATATTGAACTTGTTCACTTTAGGCTTAAAAACTAGGCAACAAATAAATAAAGTAAAATAAAATAAATTCAACGAAAATACTTTGAATTTTGATAATTTTTCCGAAAATGAAAAATTGAGAAGTTATCCCAACTCAAGCTGTGTTGTACTGAGCCCTAAACCTATTCCATTTTTCCGTCTCAATGTGGTTGACAGTTCGGACGAGGCTCGGCCTACTTGATTCGAATTGAATTCTATACACAAAAACTAAAGCGAACTAAATGACTTCAAATCAAAGAAATCAAAGTGTCCAAATTCGATATACATATCAAATACGTATCAATCAAGTTAGCATATGTATTTTTGTAGCCTGTATGTAAAGGATACATTCAACATTACAACATTCTACATTAGTCAACAATTCTCACTTCAAAAAGGGAAAAATATATTTTTATATTATTTAAGAACTCATATTCCATCATCGTGCATAATGATTTCCAACGACTTTTACGGCGGCGTAAGTACATCAATTGGTTTTCTATGTAAATATAGATATATCTAGCTAGAATCAATCCAATCCTCTTAGACTACAATTGTGGCTGTCGAATTCAAGGAGGGCGTTGTCTTGGGCGCCGATTCGCGCACGAGCAGCCGTGCTTACGTCGCGAATCGGATCGCAAATAAGCTCACTCGCATCACCGACCACATATGCTGCTGTCGCAGTGGATCGGCCGCGTATACCCAGAATCTGGCTGAAGAGGTTTCAAATAAACTGGACGAAATGCAGCGTATACTCCGAGAGCCTTGCCGTGTGCGCGATGCGGCCGTGCAATTCCGCAACCGCATATATGCCGAGCGACAAAATAGGTCAGTGGCCAGCATAATTGTCGGCGGCTGGGATAGGGTGGACGGTGCTCAGGTCTACTCGGTGTCCGTATCGGGGCTACTGCAGCGTGAAAAGTGCGCAATCGGTGGTTCCGGCGGCACCTACATCCAGGGCTTTATGCAGTCGCGCTATTCGCCGGACATGAGCCAAGAAGCCGCCTTCGACTTGGTCAAATGTGGCATCAGGCTTGCCATTGAGCATGACTGCATCTCGGGCGGTGTTGTGCGCATGGTCGTCATCACCAAAGATGGTGCGAAGGAGTTCATCCTCGACAGCAAAGACAACGATCAGATCAAGAATGCCAATAGAGTTATGTGGAATTTGGAATATGAAAAACCTTAATCACTTGTGCATTTCTGTAAATTTATGATATTATATTGCATTTATTTCTTTTGGCTTAACTATATCCATCGAGTTTTCTTGTGGCTGCATTTGCGTATAGCCTGAACCCATTGAAAATGGGAATTCAGGGTATGATGGCATTGTTAAAATGTATGTAACAGGCAGAAGGAGACGTCTCATACCCCACAAAGTATATATATTTTTGATCAGCATAAAAAAGTAAGTTGATCTAGCCCTGTCCGTCTGTCCGTCTGTCCGTATGAACGTCGAGATTTCGGAAACTACAAAAGCTAGAGATACGCATTTCAAATACTAGAGACTTGCAATTTGGCACATGGATATATTTAGATACTCTTAATCTACTCTGAAAATTTCATGAAGATCGTCCATCTAGTAATGGAGTCATAAGCGTCCAAAGTATAGCCCAACCCACACCCAAGCCACGGCAGCAACTGCGCGGTTAGCAGAGCTCGCGCTTATACGTGCATAAAGAAGAAGAGTATTAGTTCCTTTTTTGCAGGGTTCAAGGTATCGCGTAGCCGAGCCGTCTCGACTAGAGCCTTCTTACTTGTTTTTCATATATTTGAGTGTGGCATCTTAAAGATACATTTGTATCTTTTAGTTTACATTTCATAGATATAGTTAGATTGTGCAGATACATTTGTATCTCCTAGATTCATTAAGCAAATCTCTATATTAAAGCAACATTTATCTCTCAGATCTGTATAGATTCGCATTTTGCGAATACTTGCGTATCTATATTGTTTATATCTCCAAGTTTATCTCATAGTTTGCAGCTTGCTTATGCATTTTAGTTTAAAGTATCTTTAGTAGCCTACACAAGATCAGCGTGTGTGTGTGCTCGTGTTCTTTCATGTATAGTTTGTTACGCGTGGAGAATCGAAACGAAGCATTCTTGGAATATGATTCGTTCGAAGAAGGGCTCAGGGGATTTCGTAGTCTTAGTAGAGCAGTCTCGTCTGCAGCTTTCTTACTTGTCGAAAAGTCTCTATCCAACATCTTCAACCTGTAAAGCATCTCAATCCTTTCATACATCTACAGACTTCCTCAATCTTCAGATTTCCTCTTTTGCTGAAGATTATTGAAAACACAAAATAATTTTCATTTTCTTTTTTTTATTTTTGCATCCAAAAGGAAAATACAAATAATTTTGATTGCAATTGCGATAGTAGCAATTACATCCTCCAATTGTGGCCACTAACCAGAATTTCCAAGAATTAGATGGTATTTAGTCATTGACAAGTTTGCTCTATGGAAGAGAAATGGTTAGTCAAACTACAGATGGTGCCAGAGAAAAAGAACTTACTCAGACAACGTTTTTTTTTTAGTGTGATCCGTCTTATAATTTTGGGTAATACATGTGTCTATGAGAGAGAGGAAGACATCGTCAAATGGTGCAACACTTATTCGATCCGCCGAAATACTTACGTCCACAGAGCATTCAGCATACAAATAAAATAATGTATACATTTTTCTATATTGAACACGTTCACTTTGAGCTTAAGAACTAGGCAACAAATAAATAAAGTAAACTAAAATAAATTCAACGAAAATACTTTGAATTTTGATAAATTTTTCCGAAAATGAAAAATTGAGAAGTTATCCCAACTCAAGCTGTGTTGTACTGAGCCCTAAACCTATTCCATTTTTCCGTCTCAATGTGGTTGACAGTTCGGACGAGGCTCGGCCTACTTGATTCGAATTGAATTCTATACGCATTCACTGTGCTGGGATATTCATTTTTGTTATAAATACAAATATCAACTCATCTTCAATCTACTAATCAATCACTGTTAATCAATCACTATTAGTCAATGGCAGCCAATCTTTACTTCTATCCCATTTCGCTAATAACTGTTCTTCAATATTAATCAGCAGACCTTCAATCAACTAGTCAATCCTCAATCAAACGGCATTCAAAGTTTATCAACTCGTCTTCAATCAGCTAATCAATCACTGCAGATCAATTACTATTGTTCAATCCCAAATCCTTTTCGCTAATAACTCCTTCAGTCAGCATCCACTCAATCGTCATTTAATCTTAATCAACCCGTTTTAACCTGTAAAGCATCTCAATCATTTCATACATCTACAGACCTCCTCAATCATTCGAAGGGGGGATTTCGTAGTCGAGCAGTCTCGACTACAGCTTTCTTACTTGTTTTCTATTTTTGTCTATTTCACTACAGAAGATTATATTGTCATATAAGAGAAAGATTATTGATCTGACAACCTCTTTATTTTTATCTTTTTGGTCTGCCTATCTCTTTATTTTCTCTTTCTCTCTCTCTCTCTCTCTCTCTCTCTATTCCTCTCTTGCCTGACTACCCCTTTTTTCCTCTCTTTCTAGCTCTGAATTCTTCTTTATTTTCTATCTCTCTCTCACTCTGTCTCTCTCTTTAAATTTAATCTTTCTTGACTTTTCCATTTCTCTATCTTCATTTTCCACTCGCTACCTCTATCTCCCTCTCTATTTTCCCTAACTTACAATATCTCTTCCTTACTCCATATCTTTCCATAGGCTCTCTTGCTGGCATCACTCTCATTATAATTTCTTATGTTTCCTTAGATCTATTTAACTGCTTGGCGTCGTTGCTCATTCACAGGTAAAAATATAGCTCAATTGTTAAGATATTTTATGACGCTACCTTTACGAGGGTAATTCAGGTAGTTTTCCCAAATCTGGAATTGATTCGTTTCGTGGCTAAAGAGTTTTATGGGGTTTGTCTTAAAAAAATTTAAGTACTATATTATCTTTTATTTATTTTATTCTAGAAAATCCTTGTGATTCTCAATTCTGAAAAATGCCAAAATAATAAAACTAAATTTCAAATATTAAAAAATGTTACTTGAAAATTAAAAGAACTAAAATAATTTATGTTAATTATAATTTTCGCTAAAAACTTTTTTTTTTTTAAGAAATTTATTGTTGATTAAAAATATTTAGTTTAGCCTTAAACAGATTTTCTAGACTCATCCTTAAATGCAGACCAATGTCGGATTAGCTGACCAGGCCAATTTGGAAAATAAGATAATAATGCGCAGAACTTTAGATGAGCGTGTGAAATGCAGGCTCAAGTAATCCGATAGTTTTTATCTAAGTTCTCTAACCGGCCCAATTTGGAAACCCAATGAACTCATAAAGCAGCAAATCGAAAATTGGGAATTGTTGAGTACAAAAAGTGCTTTGTGCTATTTATTGATAGACACAATGCGTGGCTATTGTGAGTGAAGCCCAAAAGTGGGTATAAGGTTACCTAGCTAACGACAGACAGAGACAGAGAGAGAGAGAGAGGCATATGTCTGTCTCTGTTTGAATGTTAAGGAAATGTCAATATTTGTGATTACCGCGTGGCATTTCTAGCGAATTTCTCGGCGGTATGGCTTTGTTTTATTCTCTATTACCTCAAGGGTCGTTGCGGCTTTTCCTTTTGTCATAGCCATAAAAACCAAAAAGAGAGAGGAGAGTGTGAGAGAGAGCGCAAGGAACAGTTGTTTTGCTGTTGATTATGTAATGCTTGTGGCTCGCAGTTAAGACGCAGTTGCAATCGCTTCATCGGTATCAGTTCCTATTTGGTTTGGCATGCTCGCTGCCCGCCTTTGTTTGTTTGTTCGCCAGTTCCCGTCGGTTCACAGTTTGTGCTCATCCGTTTCCGATAATCGGATATGGTAAAACTGTTGACCGTGGGAGCGACGAGCGCCGAGCGCCGAATGGCGAGTGCCAAACAGAAATATTCAAATTCATGTAAATTGACTGAATGCAGATGCTGTTCCAAGTACCTGGATAAAGTCTGCTAAATTTTTGACTAATGGAAATGAAATTCACTTCATTATAGAACAAAAATTTAGATGTATAGCGAGTAGAGTTAAAGCAAGAAGTAGTTTAGTTATTGATAAGACAAACAGAGAAGAGAGCTGAGATATGAACTTGATTAGAAATTAGAGTGGATCAAGATAAGAAATTGTTTTGTATCGAGTATGACTAGTGAGCGAGTAATCAATGAGGCTAAAAAGTAACGAGTAGTTGAGTCTCTCTATGACTATATCTCTAAGAAGCCACAGCAATAATTAATCAATTTATATAATAATAGAGAGTAGCGAAAAAAAAGATTTGAGAAGTTCAAAAAAGTTGAAAAGTAGCGAGTAGTTTCGACTATTTAGTAGCGAGTGTGACGAATGTGAAGCAGCTAGCGAATAGGTCTTAAATGTAAATATTTACGTGTGCAAACAATATCATGTAATCAACATACAAGTAACGAGAAACTGATCAATTTCTAACGAGTGCAAAGTAGCGAATGGAATGCCAAAAGCAACGAGTCATTATGCAAATCAGTAGCGAGTAGCTTCAAGTGAGTGTGAAGTTTCCAAGACATACATATACATACATATATATATATAGAAGTCTTGATATCTCAATTACTTTACTTCTATATATAATTTGGAAGCATACCTTGAAATTCTATTCATTGGGCCGCTCTCTAACTTATCCATTGTCAGCTGTGACGATCGATCGATCAATCAATTTCGGATGTGAACTCATCAAACACTTGTGTGTGTGCGATATTTGTTAATGTGTATGACGTTCCAGGGGCAACTGCTGACAAGTGTTCAAAGGGAGAATAGAGAGAGTGAGAGAGAGAGAGAGAGAGAGAGAGGCCGAGGTAAGCGGATTAGGTTACAGCAGCGTGTAAAGGACAATGCAGGACGAGCTACATAAAGGAAAAAAAGGGAAGCGCCAAATTCAACCACTGACAACAATGAATAAAAAAGACAAAGTAATAGAGGATGAAGAAGATGGAGGAGGAGGAATAGTAGGATGAGTGATATAACAATGCGACGCAGGTGGTGCGAGAAGCGGGGCGCGCGTCATGTGCCAAGTGGATTTGCAGCTCGTAATCCTTGTAACGTAAACTCAAGAGTTCCTGTTCACACATAACACGAAAATCGCATTCGACAATTAGTTTGACTCGATGTTTGAGCGCAAGTTTTTGGCTTGAGTCTTTCGTTTCGAATAAGTCTCTGAATGTCCCCCCTCTCTCTCTCTCTCTCTCTCTCTCACTCTATTTCTCTGTCGAGTGGCACTTGACTGTGCCATAGACCAAAAAACAAGCTGCGTCTGTCTCAAGTGCAACTCGAAAGCGCCTTCAGCCATGCAAATTAAACAAAAATTTCAAGTACAGTTGCCCACAAGCAACACACGCACAGAGCAAGTGAGAGAGAGAGAGAGAGAGAGAGAGAGAGAGAAAGGGAGAGAGAGAGTGGAAGAGAGACATAGATGGCAACAGCTGTTGCTGTCGTTAAGTTTGAGCTCCACACGCTGAGCAGCTCATAAAACTTAAACGTCGCGCCGTAAAAATATATGTAAGCTCTGTCCAATACTCACAAAAAGTGTTGGTCAACAACAAAAATAAATGCGGACAACACTCTGTCATCGATGCTGTTGCCGATAATGATGCGGCTCATTTGCTGCCCAAAATGATGTCTTTTTTTGTTATATATACTCATATTGGGGGCGTTACTGACTGCTTAATGCTCGCTCAGTTGTCACAAAAAAGCATTTATGTGGGTTTCTCTACGAGCAGCTCAACTCTGAGCCAACTGCTAATAATGTGAATGTTAACTTAAAGATTGAGAAATTTATAGGAAATACTTATATATATACTTGTGTAGGTAAGTCGCGTGAGCTATATACTCCAAGAAACATTGCTCAGTTGCCTCAGCTCTCAGCATGCAGGCGTAGCCCTGCCCGAGTCTATGCTCTAGCATTGCAGTCTTTGCTTTGTCTCAGCTCTGTATTCACTTAGGCAGAGTAACGTAGCTCAAACGCCATATACTCTCTTTACACTATATGGACGAGCATAATATGAGCTGTAGTCAAATGTATACGACTAGCACATACCCTGTGCGCAGCACTTGGACTTTGCTTGCATAAAAGTTTCTTCTGTATACTTTCTCTCAATTCGAAATGCAACTTTGTTCTGCAGTTTGCTTCAGATAGCTATATATGAATAATATTCATTATCTACATGTGATCAACATACCCTCTTGATACGTGCTCAATATTTATAGCGTAGCAGAACGATGGCAGCGCGTGCCCTCATAAAACGCAGCAGCCACGCCGAAAATGATTAAATTTGCAGCGCCTTGCGAAAGGATGCGAAACTGCGTGTGTGCGTGTGTGTGTGTATGAGTCTCTCTTAATGTATGTGTTTGTTCGCGTGTGTGTGTGTGTGACATCGTAAACATCAGATAGCCATCCAAAGTGCTCAATCGGCAGCCGGAGACAGAGAGATAGAGCTCCCTTCCGCGTATACTTATACACTCAACTGTTAAAGTATTATATATATGTATATATTGTAAGCATCTGCAGAGATTACATAATGTTTCGTGTTATATATGCCCAGTGAGAGTTGCTCTAATAGTTTACTCAGCTTGAATGATGAGCGTATGTCTGTAGGTTCTTCAAATCTACTTTGACAAATCTGCATATACATATGCATAGCCAATGAGATATCCTGTAATAGTTGTCTATTTACTGCATGTGCGTATGTCAACCCCCCAAAGATTCCCTATATCAACTCAAATGTCTGCTGAGTAGGGGTATGCAAGCTTATACATTTCAAATTTCAAATTGAGAGATGAGCGAGGCAAATGAAGCTTGAGTTATTCTGGAACCTATACACGACTCGTGGCTTCTTCACTTTTAAAGTCCAGTTCATAATATTCCATATTCCAATTCAGGCAAACAAACTGTATTCGTCATTTCCCGCACCGTCTCAGAGTATGCAACAGAAGCGCTCTCAATCGCGCTGCCCAAAAGTATGCAACACAAAATTGATTAACTCAAAATATATGATATGTATAATTGTGAACTAGTGTCGTCACATTAAAAGTAACTTAATTAAATTGTAATTGGATATTTTTGAGCGCGCTTCCTGCGACCACAAACAAACGGCGGCATCGCCGCATCTAATGTGCCCCAAAATATTCCCAGCCCAACACCCACGGCCCCAACCCCTGGTCGGGCTGACACGTGGCCCTCGCTTGTAGGGCGGGGTTGATTTGGCTTCTGATTGTGTAGCCGCAGCGAGGGGGTGGTCCTTTGTCTCTTGCTGCATTGTTGATGCAACGAAACTAATTTAAAGTACTTCACGCGACGCGACGCGACGCATCGGCTAATCCGTCGCGACGCACTCGCTTCAGCAGTGTATGATAACTTCGTTAAGTTGTCGTCGACGCATATGGGACAGTAATAACAATAAGCCGATAGTAATTAAATAGCCCAGCCACGTGCCATGCCAAAGGACATGAGTCAAAAATAGTCCCTTAATAAGTTGACATTTGGGCTGATCTGAGCTGAGATAACTAACTTTCACATGCCCCGGCATTGGGTGTCATAACTATTCGTTAGAAATGTCACATTCGTTACAATTGATAGATTCCAATTAGCAATTGCGATAAGAGTTGTGTATGGAAATGTATATATGTCTGTAGTGATGGCTATGATAGTATATATATGCATAAGTCAGTCTTGGCTCAACTCGTTACTCTTTACTCGCTACTCTTACTTCTCGTTAGGTTGATAGCTGCTAAGAGTTCTCTTCATTCGTTATATTTGCCTCAATTTGATTGATTCATTACTGTTTGCTCCCTACTTTTATCTCTATTCGTTACTTGTGCGAGTAACGAGTGCTACTCGTTACTTGTTACAACTATTCACTGCTTACTCTCTACGCTTTACCTTTTAGATGCTATTGACCAACAGAAACTAATTCTAAGTAATTCCTATTCCAATAACAATTTCATTAGTTTTAATGCTCAAGCTACTCGTTGTTATCAAATCTTTCTATCACCTTTCTTCTGGCAATTTATATGCATGCGAAAACAAAGAATCTATTCTAGTTTATTAATTTTGCATTAAATTAGTTTCTCTTTTCATTATGCTATCTAAGATATCCTACCTTAAGCTGCTCTTCACTTGGCACTCTAATTAAGCCAACTCGTTGCTGGCTTACTCGTTCATTAAAGAGCCAGTTTACATGGCTTTAAAATGTGTGGCACGCAATTACTTATGTTGGCAACTACATGCACACACATGCACATATCTCGACAGACACACAGCCATTACACATTACGTTTAGGTCTGGCTCGGCGAAGGGCGGGCAGAATTTATAGAATTCTCTTTGACAGGCGCCGCATCAACGTTGGCGTCAACTATTTCCACAATATATTCAGAAAATCTTTTAACGAATAAAATTTCATTTGTTTACAACTCATTGAAAAGCCACAAAGCTTTTGCCCATGGGCTTTATTTGTCACTTTGTTGGTCAACATGAGCGTGCGTCTCACTCTCTCACTCTCACATTCTCACTCTGTCACTCTCTCGCTCTCTGGGTCTGCTTACAGAGAATTATGGTTCGCATTGCTGGGACAATTAAGACTTGGGCATATAAACGACCAAGCTGACAGTATTAAGAACTGTGCATCCAAAACTTTTAATTGAAATAATTCGTTTTGGGATTGGCAACAGCAACAAAGTTCTGACAGCAAACTTTGCGCTTTGTTTTTCATTTATTGCTGAATCATGTTTCAATGGCATTTTGCAAATTGGCTCTGTCTTTAAAAGCCTTCAATCATTCATAGTCGCTGGCAAGTGGAAAAGCTATTCAAAGCGCAGCTCTCCTAACGAGATAGCTCCACAGTAACGAGTCCCATTTGCCCCCTCTCCTACGCTCTCTCTATTTCTCTTTGTGCTGGCTATTGATAGAATAAGTAGCTTTAAATATAGCTAATAAATGTTGTTTCAGAGTCTTGAAAGTTTTGACGGTTTGACAGTAATGAAACAAATAACAGCGCCAAGCACAAGGGATTGAGTCAAAGGAACGAGTCGTTGTGAGCTGCGCTCTGCCAAACTGTATTTCACTTCGAAACACTTGTAGCAAACAATATTTGTGTATCAGTGTTTCGAAAGAGTTGAAAGGGAAGTCGAGGGTAAGAGTAGCGAGTTATTAGGCTAACGAATCTTTTGTCATTTAAGAAACTAGTTGACCAGAACACACGAGTGTTTGATTGAACTAACGAGAAGTGAAAAGTCACAATCTAGCAAGTGATGAGACTTGACCCAAGTCTAAGTCACTTAGTCCAAGTCTAAGTGAGAGAGTATAGACTACTTGATCGACGAGTAGCTAACGACGCTCAGCGAGCGATCAGCGAGTTTCTGTCTAACGAGTTAGGGCACGTGTCTTAGTAGTAGCTCAACTAACGAGTTATGCTCAGTTCTCAGCTAAATTGTTAGAGTTCAGACCAGTGACAACAACGAGAGTGGCTCGTAAAAGTAACGAGTAACTAGTTTATTCGTTGCATTTCATAAATTATGCTAAACAATGTATCCTCTGTCGCCCACAAACTTGTAGCAGACACGCTTGAAGCACATGCGACGTGGAGCCACACTGACTTGGGTGCTGCTGCTGATGGCGATGGTTGTTGAAGCTGTTGTTGATTCGCTCGTTGCGTTCGTCGCTGGAGTTGTGCTCTCACTCGTCGAATTGCTCGCTGTCGTTGACTCTGTGAGCGTGCCATCGTCCGTTGTTGTCGAATTGGTAGCTAAGGTAGTGCTCTCCAGCGGATCCGTTGTGGTGGCATTATTTGGGCTCTCCGTGCTGGTGGCATTCGATTGATCCGTTTCGGCATCGAGGAAGTTCAGCAAGACATCCATAAATTTCTGTATGGCATTGCGATCCTCTGAGGTAAAGGTCTGCGCTGTGGTGCCAGCGATGAGCCAAGCACCGCTGGCCATGGCAACCAGCAGCACCATCACGAAACGTTGATCATTGCTCAGGGCGGACATTGGGTATCTGTGGGGGTTGGGTTGTTAGTCAAATTTCTAACTGGCTGCCAACTGTTTGCGATTTGAGCATTTTATACCAAGCTCTGCCACTCGATATCTCTATGCGGAAATCGGAGCATCCAAACTCTGTCCACGCCACAGAAGCGGCTGTGGCACGTGCATGACCAGCAGTAACAGATTAATTGTTAACAGTGGCTCTGCCTCAGTATCTGGGTCAGCTTCTAATTTCAGAGCTGTTGAGCTACAGCTTGAGTGAGTTTTTGTTTAAGATATGTAAATGTGCTAGCTATCTCTCTCTCTCTCTCTCTCTTTGTGTCTTGAACTTGAGTTAAGTTAGAGTAAGAGCATGATTGATGAAGTAGTAGATGGACAAGTGAAAGGATCTTCAGAATAGTTAAACATAAGGAAAACGCAGAAAAGTCATGAAAACGTTAGCAGATACTGAAAAGTCATTTATTATATGCAATTTACTTCCATGGGAAAAGCTCCAGATATATCTAAAATTGAAAAACAAGATTATAAAGATCACGCATATGATCATGATATGGAAAACCAAGAGCAGAAAAGCTTACATAACTATATACATAGATACAACTCAAAGAACTACTTGCTCGAGATCTAAATCAGTTCTATGCACCATGTCTTACCTTCGAACAGTTTCTGGGCAGCCTTTTTAGCTAGAGTCTTGAGCATCGACGATTTGGAGCTTGGATATCTTGTGGACCAGAGAGATACTAGATAAACCGTAGATGACAAATTATGCGAGAAGAATGCGAATGTGACAAGCGAAGCGAAATCAAGTCGCTGTTGTCAACATCAACGCCGATGGTGTTTGGCGATTTGTGGTCACGTTTGCTGCATGCCAACAGCGCATACGACACGATTATCTTTGGGTCTTCTGGCCGATGGGTCGTTATCAGCAGCTGCGACAAGTAGCCGCATTTACTCACAGCGCAGCTGATAAAAATCAGCACAAAGAGGCCGGCATAGCCATAAAAGCGCTTCGCCCAGCGCCCATCAATATCAATCGCTCAGGTTGCGATCATCTGGTTACACTTCTGGGAAAACTGTGCAGACAAAGTGAAAGGTGGACAAAGACAACAAGATGTGGCGCCTTCAGCTCTTTCTAATTCTATCCACCGGCTTCCTCATACCGTTCGAGGCGAAGCCAACCACGACCTCAACCCCGGCTCCAACAACAGCGTCGTCGGCAGCGGCTCGAAAAGCGGGCAATATTGGACGATTGGCGGCTAAGGATCTGGCTGATCTGCTTATGGCTAGCATGCAGGCGCGTGGCATCAAGCTAACGGACTCGCAGCAATCGACGGTCAAGTCCCTGCGCGACATGGAGTCGACGGAGCTGCAGGGCGGCGCTATACTGCTGCAGCTGGGCATGGATGTGATCATTGATGTGCTGATCGGCAGCAGTGCGAATGGCAGCTGTGACGGCGTCATCAAGGACATCAAGAGGTCAACCGATAAAAATAGCCTGACGCTCAGTCTGAAATCCTTCCTGGCCTTGTGCTCCTTCAACAGCATCGAGTGCTCGCAGAAGCAAGTCGTGCAAATCATCAAGAGCACCACATCCGTCAAGGCTTCCGATCTGCCCATGCTGGGCAGTCGCAGCCCCCGCACAGCCCTCCAGCAGACGGACAAAGCGGCTAACATCAAGGGCGATCGCGAATCCATTGTCAATTTCCTACAAGCGAGAAGCGTATCCGAGCTGAGTGCCATATTGAGCACGCTGCTCCAAGTGTGCGGCGCATCCAGTGCCGAGACTCAGCGCATCGTACAGAATCTGATTGACAGTAAGTGAGCAAATATTATAGGGGATTTTCTTAGCTAACCTTTCTTCTTTTCTATGCTCATTTTCAGTGGGCCCCAAGGACGACAGCAAATCGGGTGCCAATGTGCTGCAGATCAATGGATTTAGCACGCTGATTATATCTCTAATGGACAGCTTAACGTCTATTGCGAATGGCAACAAGAGCGGCTTCTGCGCGGCTACGCCAGAGAGCTGGATTGTTCGTCTGTTGGATATGGGCGTGGCTAAGGTCATTATCATGGGTCTAATGACAGCGCTCGATCGCTCGCTGCCCACATCATCCAACTCGCTGATACGTAAGTCAAGATCAGTCGTAAATCGATTTGTTATTGAACGCATTTATACTAATTGCAGAGCAATCGGCTAACCTGGTAACTCCCAATGTACCACTTGGCAAGGAGTCGCCCACGTCCAAGCGATCCAGTGGCTCTCTTCCTGTCGTTGGTGGCCTGTTGGGTGGTTCGCTTCCTCTGAACATTGCCAACCAAGGAGGCAACTCGATTACAAGTAAGAAGCTTGAAATTTCAGCTCAGCAGTTCTACTTTCAACTTCGTCTACACCTTTCAGCTGGTGCCAAGAATATTGTCTCTGGAAATAACAATTTCTTCGGACAACTTGTCGATGCCAATGTGCCTGCCGCCGTGGATGCCAATATCTTGACCAACACCGTCGGCACGGTGACAGGCTCGGGTGCTGGAGGTGCTGGCAGTCCAGTTAGCTCTGTACTTGCTGCAGGACGTTCACTGCCTCTCAATATTGCCAACCAGGGAGGCAACGCGATATCAAGTATGCATATTTCTAGGCATCTGCTTTTCGATTTAATCATTTCCTGTTTCCAGCTGGTCCCAAGAATATTGTCTCCGGAAATAACAATTTCTTTGGACAACTTGTCGATGCAAATATCCCTGCGGCTGTGGGTGCTAACGTGTTGACCAATACACTCGGTACTGTGACTGGCTCTGGTGCCGGCGGCAATCCTGTCTCATCTGTGCTTTCCTCCGGTAGCTCTATTCCTCGGAATATTGCTAACCTGGGTGGCAACACGATCACTTGTAGGTTGTTAAAGAATTTGCTATTGGAAAGCTGCTACAATATAATTTTATTTCCAGCTGGTCCCAAAAATGTCGTCACTGGCAATAACAATTTCTTTGGCCAACTTGTGGGTCTCGATGTGCCTGCGGCCGTGGATGCCAACGTGCTGACCAACAAGGTTGGAACAGTCACAGGTAGCCAAGCCCCTACCGGCGGTAGCGCTGCCTCGTCTCCACTCTCATCGGCATCTGTATTGAGATCTGGCAACACTGCCAACCAAGGTGGTAACACCATCACAAGTAAGTGTATAGCACACAAATGTGAGGGGGGTTTCGGATCTAATTTTCCTTTTTATTCCATCAACAGAGGGTCCCAAGAATGTGGTTAGAGGAGATGGCAACACTTTCATCACTGGAGTCGATGGTGACATTGCTGCTGGAGTTGGTGCCAATTTGCTCAACTCTGTTGTGGGCACAGTGACTGGTGGCTCTGGAGGTGCTGGTAGTGCTGCAGGTGGTGCCGCTGGTGGCCTTTTGGGTAGTGTCACTGGAGCTCGTCCCAGCTCTGCTCGCACTCAAAATATTGCCAATAAGGGTGGAAACACCATAACAAGTAAGTGTTGATGTCTTCTATGCTTAGGGTTTATCTTCTAATTGTCGTGGTTTCTTTTATTTATCAGCGGGTCCTAAGAACGTGGTTACCGGAAGCGGCAATACGTTCATCAAGGGAGTTGATGCTGATGTCCTTGCGGGAGTTGATGCCAATGTGCTGAACAGTGTTGTGGGCACGGTGACAGGCGGAGGCTCAGGAGGCTCTGCTGGGTCTGGTGCTCCAGCCGCTGGTGGTGTGGGCGGTTTAGTGGGCGGTGTTACCGGTGTTCTTGGTGGTGTCACTGGTGGACTTTTGGGTGGTGTTACTAAAGGCCTTCTGGGTGGTGGCGCTGTTGGCGGTCTGGTGGGTGGCGCTACCGGTGGTCTTTTGGGTGGTGGTAGTGGTGGTGGTGTTGTCGGTGGTCTAGTAGGCGGAACCCCTAGCGCCTCTGGGGGCCGAAACATTGCCAACCAAGGCGGAAATACCATCACAAGTAAGTTAACTCCACGAAAATAAGAAGTATTCCCCATCTAAACACCTTTTTATATCGTCAACAGAGGGTCCTAAGAATGTGGTTAGAGGAGATGGCAATACATTTATAACTGGCGTCGATGGTGATATTGCTGCTGGAGTTGGTGTCAATTTGCTCAACTCTGTTGTGGGCACAGTCACAGGCGGTTCAGGCGGTTCAGGCGGTGCTGGCGGTGCTGGTGGTGTTGGAGGTGTTGTCGGAGGACTTTTGGGTGGCGGTTCCGGTCGAAACATTGCAAACAAAGGCGGCAATACCATCACAAGTAAGTGCACTTGATCAGCATTGAAGCTGCTCACTTGTAACGCTCCAATTCGTATTTAACAGCGGGTGCTAAGAACGTGGTTACTGGCAGCGGTAATACGTTCATAAAGGGAGTTGACCTTGATGTGGTTGCTGGCATCGGCGCCAATGTGCTGAACACAGTTGTGGGAACTGTGACTGGCGGCAATGTTCCTCGTGACGACATTGTTCAGGTGGTCGATCGACAGGGCAATGTGCTCATGAACATCTGGGATAAGGATGGCGTGACTGCAACCGGTGCTGGAGGCGCCAGTAATGTGGGCAATGACTTTTCCAACACTGTCAACAGTAAGTGAATGAGGTTGCATCTCTAGCAAAGCTGTGGCTAAGCTCTTAGCGGCTTTTTCAGAGGGTCCCAAGCAAATTGTGATGGCTAACGATACGACGATCTTGAAGCTGGTGAACTTGGATGCATCGGCATTGGCCAAGATTGATCTGCTGAACTCCATCAGAGGCAGCAGCGCTGCCTGCAATGGCATTGCCAACAAGCTCGACAATGAGTTGAACAGTGAGTGCCCAAACTGTGGATTATAGACGAATCGATAAATTCACTTTGATATTTGCTTACAGGTGGACCGGAAAACATCGTGGAAGGCAATCGGAACACGTTTGTCACCTTGTTGAATCTGAACTTGGATGCTTTGGTCAATTTGAAAGCCTTGAATAGCGTTATTGGCAGTGTGGGCAACGATTGCCCTGTGACCCCCGAGCCACCCACACCTGAGCCGCCAACACCGGAACCACCAACGCCATCGCCACCAACGCCATCGCCACCAACTCCGCAGCCTCCTACACCTTATCCCCCAACACCATTCCCACCCACACCCCAACCACCCACCCCGAACCCACCTACCCCCAGTCCACCCACCCCCAACCCCAACAACTGCTATCGCCGCTACTGTCGCAGATGGCGCTATCGCCCCAGTTACTTGTGCTACAAAAACTGCGGCGGCTCATACGTTCACAGGCCCTAAGACAGCCAGACCAAAGGATTCACTCCGAGCCCTACGTGAACTGTTTCGAAAATGGGCTAAGCTGCCATCCATGCACCCCTCCCATTAGTATCGCATAGCATGCACCTATTTATTTATTTTGCCTACCTTCTAAGTGAACTTATTTAATGTGTTTGATGTATTAAAAGACAAATGAATTATTTATTACAAAATGAAAAGTTTCCCAACTGGGATGGAGGGACAGATGGCAGCCGTGTTGGGTTTCGTCAGGGCGCGAGACACTTTCAAATTTAAGAAACATATTTAAAAATTCCACCAATGAAGTCACAACAAAATGAAGTCAGCATCCAACTGTGATGGACTTGCAGATATCCTGTAAATCCCATTCACGCCACAAGCTCCACAAGCCACTCTCCAGTCATTGGTAACAAGTACTGGGTAGAATGGAGTAAAGCTAAACAAAATGCAATTACATTCAAAACGAAAAAGTTTAAACAGCGTGGCCAAACAAATGGAGTGTGGGAGCCAACAAGCAACTCGGCATAAATAAAAGATAACATTATTAACACCCAAGAGCCAAGTGAAGCGCCTCGAGTACTCGGTTAGACAAATGGGCGTCAGCGCTGACTCAATACGGAAAAGTTGGTGGCAGCCCCACCACCTCAACGACGGCCCGCCTACACGAATTGGAATGTAGAACGTGCTCACGCCACATGAAATCATAATGAAAGCAATAAAAATATCAGCAAAGTTGCCCGAGCAACCAAAAAAAAACTGAAGCAAACACAAGAGAACATGAAAACAAAAAAAAAAAAAAAGTACTGAAAAATGTACAGAGCAAAGCAGTACAAAACGGAGCAGATTCTTGAGTTGCCCGTGTCGCACCCATAATTGATGACCTGAGATAATTTGTTATGGTTATGAAACGTGAAACAAACACGGGGCGGAAATACGTAACATAAATACGGAAATACAAAATATGGAGCGCAATTATAAATTTTAGACCAACAGCTTATGGAACTTCTCTCACTCTCTCTCTCTCTCTTGCTCCTTCTGAGTGTAGTGTCTCGGGATGATGATGCTGAATGTTGCCTAGCTGCTAATGATAAGCGATAAGCGTGAACTTCACTGAGTGTTAAATATTATGCGACACCTCCGGGACACAATTCGTTCCACCTGCTATGTCGGTAAACTCCTAATGAATACCTGCTAGCTTTTACGAGTCTTCAGAATTTCTTACAACCAAGAAATTGTGAGTCCCTTGCTTAAAGATGCAAATTTAAATATGCTTTAGCTGCAAAGCTTCCAATTTGTTTACAGAAGCGAGGAACCAACGTAAGCTAAATGCAGCTCAACTGATATGCATATTATTATGAAAGCGATATTAGTTATATTATTATGAAATTGTCATTTATTTTTTATTCTATTTAGGTATTTATTAAGTGTAGATCATGAATAATATATTTAGTAGCTTAGCGACACCTGGATGAGCAATAAATTTAAGACTAAGATTGATTGAAGACGAGTTGATTAAGGTTGAATGCCGTTTGATTGAGGATTGATTGAAGAAGTTAGTGAGAAAAGTTACTAGTGAAATGGAATAGAAGTAAAGATTGGCTGCCATTGACTAATAGTGATTGATTAACAGTGATTGACCAGCACAGTGAATGCGTATAGAATTCAATTCGAATCAAGTAGGCCGAGCCTCGTCCGAACTGTCAACCACATTGAGACGGAAAAATGGAATAGGTTTAGGGCTCAGTACAACACAGCTTGAGTTGGGATAACTTCTCAATTTTTCATTTTCGGAAAAATTTATCAAAATTCAAAGTATTTTCGTTGAATTTATATTATTTTACTTTATTTATTTGTTGCCTAGTTTTTAAGCTCAAAGTGAATGTGTTCAATATAGAAATATGTATACATTTTTTTATTTGTATGCTGAATGCTCTGTGGACGTAAGTATTTCGGCGGATCGAATAAGTGTTGCACCATTTGACGATGTCTTCCTCTCTGTCATAGACACATGTAATACACAAAATTATAAGACGGATCACACTAAAAAAAAAACGTTGTCTGAGTAAGTTCGTTTTCTCTGGCACCATCTGTAGTTTGACTAACCATTTCTCTTCCATAGAGCACACTTGTCAATGACTAAATACCATCTAATTCTTGGAAATTCTGGTTAGTGGCCACAATTGGAGGATGTAATTGCTACTATCGCAATTGCAATCAAAATTATTTGTATTTTCCTTTTGGATGCAAAAATAAAAAATAAAAAACAAATAATTTGTGTGTCTTTAATCCTCTCGAGCAAAAGAGGAAATCTTATGATTGAGGAGGTCTGTAGATGTATGAAATGATTGTCCTCAAGGGCTGGCTTGATTAACATTAAATGACGATTGATTGGATGCTGACTGAAGGAGTTATTAGGGAAAAAGGATTTGTGATTGAACAATACCTGCTGTGATTGACTAACAGTGATTGATTAGCTGATTGAAGACGAGTTGATTAACTTTGAATGTCGTTTGATTGAAGGAGTTAGTGAAGCGGCATTGAAGTAATGCTCGACTAGCAGTGATTGATTAGCAGTCATTGACGAGCGCTGATTAACTAAGAGTGATTGACTAGTTGATTGAAGGTCTGTTGATTAATATTGAAGAACAGTTATTAGTGAAATGGGATAGAAGTATAGATTGGCTGCCATTGACTAGAGTGAAGATGAGTTGATTAACATTGAATGAGGAGTTTAGTTATTCAACTTAGTTATTCATTTAGAGAGAGCGTGGCAAAATTTCGTATGTTAAAGAATTATCCAGCGAAAAGTAAGTGAAAAATGTTTGCTGAATAAATCAATATTTTTAGGCTGGTCGCTGGGCCTTCGGGGTGGGGCTAGGCATATAAAATGCAACAGACTTTTAGGCGCAGACATGTTTATGTACTTGTCAGACAGCCAGACGAGTTCCGCAACTAGACCCCTGCCCCGCTACGGCTGTCTGTCTGCCTGACCCTGTTTTTTTGCTTTTTCTCTTTCTTTTTTTTTGGATTTGTATCGCCCGCATCTGGGGCTCAGGTTGTACTACATCTATCTAGCTATCTGGCCATCTATCCAGCTAGTAGTCGCTGGTTGGCTTTCACTTTCGCTCCGCATTTGTTTTACTGCTCGCTGTCTCTGTCTGCTTTTATTTCTATTTCTATTTTTATTTTTTTTATTATTGTACATAATTTGCACGTGCTACGAATATCTAAAATTTACGAGCGAGCGAGAGCGAAAGTGCCCAGGTCGTCGCATCGGTGGTTGGGTGGCGCACTGTGGGTTGGCCGTGCCCACATGACACTAGTTACACTGTCCCCGCTGAGAGGGCTAAGGGATGTCGGCCGCGTCTGTTGTCATGTACATTATTTTGCTTTCAAACGTTCGCTGTAAAAGTAAAAGTCTCTGAGCTTTAAATGAGTGGAGCGACGACGTCGACGGCTTACGGTTTGGTGGTTGCGGTGGTGCTACAATGCTACAAATCTGCAGCGTTTTTTTTTGTTTTGCTCGCCAAAGTCAAACTGCCCCACGGGAGGCGACGGGTGGGGTCGGTCGTGCTTGTTGCTTGCTCCAACACGTTTTATGTCCAAAATAAATGTGAACTAATGCATTTTTATTAATATATACAAGCGTGCTGGGAATCCCAACAATGATCATCAGCATCATCATCAGCTTGATGATGATTAAGCATAAAAACCACAAATGTTTTTTAAATGCAGTGCTAATGCTTATTCTGCTCTCTCGTTGCTCGTGTCTTGCCTCTGTCTACTAAGTAGTGCGATTCTCTCTTCTCGCTTCTCCCTTCTCACTTTTCACTCTTTGCAAATCCTGTTGAAAATATTTAGCACAGTATGTACGTGTTAGCATCCCTGTTGCTGTTGTTGCTGTGGATGAGTTGAGGCTGTCCCACTTGGCCCACCACTGTCACCTAGTCTTGGTGTCAGCTCACTTATGCAATGACTCAGCAGTTTCAAAATCGAGCATTTACAAGTCTTAAGATAAGCTCAAGTTCCATACTCTCTTCTCTTTCATTGCCTAGAGTTCATGACCCTTTGTGTTCGCTCAACTGCAGCCATCTGTAGTCCTATGTACAAATCATCAATTGTATCAACTATCACACACACACACGCATACATATAGATTATAATTTGTACATGTCTGGCAACGCCTGCTCGTCTGCATTAGCCAACAGCCAGTAGCAAGAGTCAGCACATAAACAACCTCATCATCAACCCCCTTCAGGGCATGACACGTATTTGCTTAACAAAATTTTGTCAATTGTGTCCAGTCAGACAACTAAATGAGCATTTAAAACGACGAGAGTAGCGAGTGAAAACTGGCGAGTGGGATATATATCGCGTTTGATTGCATGAGGCAACTCCCTGAGGAAAAGTCAATTAGGAATTGGCAATGGCTTAATAGGAATTTGACTTTAATTGAGTGGAGACTCGTCAAGAGAACATGGAGAGGCGCTGCAAACTGACGAGTGATTAGATACTAGTGACAAACGAAACGAATATAGAAAAAATCAGTTGCCTAAAACATCAAATCTGAAACAATATACAAAACTAAAGAGCAAGTAGCAGCGGGTCATTTGTAGCGAGTAGAAAGAATGTTGATGGACTGTCAGCATTTGAGCGAGTGGTAAATTGTTAGAAGTTTAAAAGTAACGAGTAAGATTGGTAATTATTGTGTTATGCTTAAGTTTGGTTAGCATAAACTGGGACTTAAATTGAGACATACCTACTCGTTACTCGTTACTCGTTATTCGTTATTCGTTACTCGTTACTATCAACTGGCGAATCATTACTTATTTTTCATTCTTGTTAATTATCCCTCATTAGTCGTTACTTGTATACTTGTACTTAGATATTCATTTCTCATTACTCGTTACGTCTCATTCGTTACTTTTTACTCGTTACATGTTCTTCGTCATTCACTACTCGTTACTCGCTAAATGTAGCACTTCAGAAGTTATTCGTTAATTCTTACTCATAACTATGCTTTATTCGTTATTAGCTAGCCCGTTATTCGTCACTCGTCACTCGCCACTCACTACTCGTCTCTCGCTACCTACCGAGCTAACTGAAAGCTCTGTTGTCGACTTGATGGCCTGCTGCTATTAGTGTGATGGAATGCCGAAAGATGGGACATAGAGTCGGACATGGCGGGCCTCATTACTCACACGCTGGCGCCTTAGAGTCCATTTGCATGGCAAACGGCGCAGACTGATGTCCAGCCTTGTAATACTCCAGACTTTATTATCCACTTCTTTTCAATGCGTCCACCACTAACTGAAAAAGAGAGCAAATAAGAGGGAAAAAGCCCAAAAACAGTGGCCAACAACAGAGCCAAAGAAATGCAAAGGCGGCACTTTGCATACTAAGAGGGTGGCAGCAGCTACAAAAATGGGGGGCGTGGACCTTGGGCATGCGAAAGTGGGCGGAGCGGGGGTTTTGCTTGTATAGAATAAATAGAAAAAGCAAATAGCGAAACGCCTCTATTGACATTTTAGGGTTTCATTGTAAAGCAATTTAAATTATTGTATATACTTTATTTCTATTTCTATATTTTGCTGCGAATACCCTGTAAAAATGCAAGTCCAATGAGATGGACTAGATGAAAGTAAAGGGTATATAGATGGATATAGGAAATGGATGCAAGTATATATATATGTAACATATGGATATTGCTTTGAGGCTATCTATAGGGTATACATTAGGGGTTGTTTACTTGCTTCTACTTGAATTGGTATATCAAGCTTATGTCTATCTATTCCGATGATACTCTTTCGATTACAGGGCATCTGCTTGGTCGTGCATAGCTCAATTCACTTATTTGATTATTTTTGAAACTTAAGCATTCAGGACATCGTGTCGCGGTTCGTGTTCTGCTTGTGATGCATCTTCGTACCCTAAGCTCTTGGACAGGGCGTCTTACGACAGAGAGGCTGGGCTAAGGCGAACGTAGAGCTCTGCTACAACGAAACATACTACCCCTACCCCTTCCGCCTGCCCCGCCCCTGCTTGATTTTATTTTGTGCAAATTTTTCAAATGTTATCCTTAATTTAGTTTCTAAGTAGATGCCAGTCACGTCTCAGGCAAATGACATTTTATTTGTGGATTTTTATAGACTTTCGTTCCGCATGCGAGTGTGTGCGCTTGTGTGTGTGTGTGAGTGTGGAGGGTAGTCAGCTCAGAAGGCAAGCTGCTAAGCCGAGGGGAATCGCTAGCCAGGGCGGCTGACATTCTATATGTGCATATAGATACATATGCCTATGTATTCAAGAAATGTTTGGGGTCTCTGCTGCAGAGGGGGGCTACCCCTCAAAAGCCGAAAAATAGGTCGTTAATTTGCTTTCCATGTGTGTGTATGAGAGCGTTTCTCGTGATTTTCATATATATTCTCGCAACTCTCAGTGGGTCACATGTGCCATTGATGAGTCACTGGAATGGCCTACGCCCATGACTGGAGCGGGGCAGGGGGAGGGCCGCTTTGAATTTGTAAAAATATTAAAAACGTGAATGCGTTGCGTAAAATGTCTGATATGGTAGCAAAGCGAGCTGCATGTAATTGATAACACAGTTCATCTATGTATAAACGAGAGCCGAATTCCACTGCATGAATGATATATGAGACTGTTGAACAACCTGAAGCGAAATGTTTTCTACTCTTCGCTCACAAAAACATATTCGTTTTTATATGCATTAATCACATTTGGTTTAATGCCAAATGGAACTCAATTAAACTGAACGCAACGGTAAAAAAAACTCCACTTTATTAGATTAAACACGGATTTATTTGAAAGAGCTCAGACAAAGGTAAGCGCGTTGCACAGGGTCATCCCACTGTCTCGCACTCTCGTTGACTGCTCTCACTCTCTCTCACTGACTTTCTATCACTCTCTCTCTCTCTCTCTCTCTGAAGCTGTCTATCTCTTTTCTGCCAAATGTGCGCTTTCATATATATCTGTGTGTATTCTTGTGTTATCTCTTGTCCTTATCTCTCCCGTCCCTCTATAGCTCTTTCTAGCTATTTCTCTCTCTATCTCCCTCTTGTTCTGTTTCTGGTCGGCGCTGTGAATTTCTGTCGCCTTCGATCTATGGCTTTATAGTTTCGTTGCTCCTCTTTATAGTTTCATTGCTCCTCCCTCTCTTTCTATAACTCACTCTCGGTTTCCTTGCCTTCCACCTATCTACCTTTTCTTGCCACACTCTCCTCCTCTACATCTCTCTTCCTCTCACTATATGCATTTCTGTCTTATTTAAACTCTCTCTCTCTCTCTCTCTCTCTCTCTGTTGATCTCTCTCTTACTTTATTACTCTTTTACTCTCATATATCTGTCTTGCTACCTCTCTCTCTCTCTCTCTATAACTCTCAATCGCTCTACCTCTTCTTTCTGCATCTGTTCATTCTCTTATTCTCTCGGAATCTCTATCTATCTATTTATACCGTTCACTCTCTTTATTTCCCCTCTGTTCACTTCTCATCTCTCTATCTCTCTCTCTCTCCCTCTCTCTTTCTCCAGCTCTCAATCGCTCTACCTCTTCTTTCTGCACCTTTCTCTTCTCTTTATTTGCAAAATTGTTTTCTTATTCTCTCTGAATCTCTATCTCTTATCTATTTATATCTTCTCATCTCTCTCTCTCTCTCTCTCTCTCCTCTCACTTTCTCTCCTTCGCCATCTTTGCAGCTATTGCTAGTCGCTATCTTAGTCGTAGTACTATTCATATCTTGCCTGAGCAGAGGAGACTTGCTATGCCCCCACATGTTTGGGTAGAGCTGTTTTAATGGTGCGCAACGTGCGCAAGATAGATGTACGAGAGCAATGCTTAAATAAATGAAAACCAAGAAATATGACCGTATAAATGTATTAAAAAGCAACAACAACAACAACAACAAGAACAAGCATAAAGCATACGCAACGGTACCTGTGGCAAAACAAGCCAAGAAAATTCGATGTGTGGGAGAAATTGAATTGGGTTTGCGGGCGAGGGCAACAGCTAGATGCGCTGGCAGTTGGGGTAGATGTGTGCGACATGGAGGGATGATTGTTGTCGCTAATGCTGCATGGATCACCTGGTTCGAGCTCACAACTTACGCACAATAAAGCAAAAATTAAAAAGAAAGCCAGAAACTAAAAAAAGTCCATATGCATGGAGTCGATGTGATGTGCTATAGCTGCATGCAGGGTAGACAAAATATCGGGCAAACCTTGGCAAAATTCGACTGTAGCAAATGGTATTTACGGCTGAGGGAATAGAAGCTGGAAGCTGCTTACCTGCGGGCGTGACAGGCTACCCCAGCCCATGCCCCACTCCATTTAGCTTCCCTTAGCATGGAGTAAGAAAAAAAAAGGCAACCATTCCATTGTTCCCATTTTTACGTTTTCTTTTTCTGTGTATGCTCTATGCGAGGGCAACACGCTTTGACGATCTAATTTGTGCTAAAATAGGAAGTAGGAAACATATTGCTGCTCTCTGTGAACTATCGAGTAAGCCCTATGCATGGGCTGAGCTAAGATATCTAATATATGTTTCGGCTACATGATTATAGCTTAGCTTAACTGTGTTCCCATACCTTCGCTATATATCAGCACCTGGCTATATCTCAGCTGTATTCAAGTTATGTATCTTTCCACTATACAAAGTAAAGATCTCATCTCTCTACAGAGCATAGATCTGGCCTTTAGCTCTACAATTACTTTTATGGATCTTACTTATATACAAAATATGTATCTGCTTGCTTTACTAGGCATAGATTCTGCCTTTAGCTCTACAATTTACTTTTATATCAACATTCCCAGCGATATGTCTCTCTCTACTCTGCTTGCTTAGGGCATTGAATCTTCAACCTGAGCAAATGTTGTTCACTTTTTTATTGTATAAATTTTTCTTTTTCTTTTTAGTATGTTGTATTGTTGTTGCTCAACTTAATGGGCATTGTTGTTGCTGCTGCTGCTGCTGCGGGTCGCAACAATGGTAGACAAAAGGCGCCAACACTTTTGCATCACTTCGATTGTAATTTCATGCCCGAATTATCCTTGGGGAGACATTTACCCTAAACGAAGGCGCGCACATACAGAGCGAGAGCGAGATAGAGAGAGAGAGACAAGTTCATGTATATAAATTTCAATAGCAAGCGGCGAAAAGCAAAAGTCAAAAGTGCGAGCAGCGAGCTAAAGCTCAGGCGGGTGCCAAACACACAATACAATACATGGAAGGGCGCACGGCAATTGCAGCAGCAGCAAGGCATAGACAAGCAGCAATACACACACACATACACACGCACACACCTTTATTATTATTTTTACACTTAACTTCCGGTTTACGCCTATTATGCCCTGTGTTCTTGCCACCTTCAGCCCAGCTCCACTTCGTCCTGGCATCAAATTACAAAATCCTCGTTCTACTCCAACTGCTGTGCATTGTGTCTGTGCGCTGTGCCTTATCGTTTGCTAGATGAAGTTATTGTCCCTGGCATGTTTTGTTGTTGCTCTGACTGTTGCTCTTCTCGTTGCTGTTGTTGTTGTTGTTGTTGGGCGCGTGTTTTCACGTGTTCGTTCCGCATAGTTCCGTTTGATATGCCACAAAGGTGTCACAGTCAACGGCATTGTCCACATGGCAGCCACAACCTCAGCTACTCGAAGTGTGTGCCTGTATGTGTGCGTGTGTGTGTGTGTGTGTGTGTATGGCATACTTCCTCTTTTGACGCCAAAAGTTTCTTTTTTTGTTGTACTTTCCTCTTTTTTGGTATTCCCGCACGCATTGAAAGGCGCCTTTGGTCTTGGCTGCTTGACATTGAGATATCAGCGCGTTCAGGACTTAACTTATTTGTTTTTATATAAAGTTTAGCCCAAAGACAGAGAGGGAGAGAGAGCGAGAGCGAGAGGGAGAGTGAGTGAGACCCTAATCCAAGCGTATTCCAACTATCAGCTGTCATTAGAGGCAAAGTTTTGGCTTACCACGTCAGGGCTTCACAAGTGTAATGCTGTTATCGATAGCTATATATGGGTGGCTGCCTAAGTTATCGATAACATTAAAGTGTGCAAGTTTTTGGTGGAACTGGCCATGACCTAAGCTGTTCTAGCTATTCTTAACTCTAAGATCTAGACAAATATATGCTTAATCAAATTCTGAGACAAGTTAACAAAAAATATGTAGCATAGAGATATTGCGATATTTATTTATGATAGAAGCTCTTAAAGCGCTAGCAAATTGGCAAATAGAGCTGACATTTGCTTTAGACTGATTCGTCTGATTGGATTGGTTTGTTGGCGCCGTTGCTGACTTTATAGCCTAGCTAGACTTCAAATTGTTGCCACCACAAACGCACACACACAGGCAGTGGCAAAGAGAGAGAGGTAGAGGGAGGGAGACAGACGCTTTGATTGATGCGTCGTAACTTCGCGTGAAATTGCACACCAGAAAATCCAAAAGTGGTGGCAGCAGGAAGCGCGCAGGTTGTAAAGGCAACAGCTACTTGTAAAAGCCAAAACAAAGCCTGGCTAAAACGGAAGCAAGCACTCATGCCACACACACACACACGCACACTCGTTCCTAGCTGTGCTTGGGCGCCTCTCGACAGCTTTAAAATAGGAAATTAAAATTCCAATAATAGCATTACAGCCAAATGCCAGCCGCAGGTGAGCATGTCTCTCTCTCTCTCTCTGTGTCTCTGTGTGTGTGCAGCCACTAAGTAAGCTTTAACTTCTGTGTGTCTTTCGGTTTTCGGCTTTCTATCTGTCTCAGTCGCTGTGTGCGATAAAAATAAATTAAGCCACAAATTGCAATTTAATTTAAGGTTTACTTTTTGCCAAAAACCTTCCACAGCGACAACTCGCTGTGCCGCCGTTCAAGTGTTGCCAGCTCCAGCTTCGGCCCCCCCCCCCCCCCCCCTCCACCCAGCTTAGCCTCCCCAGCGAGCGTTTTGGTCATATTAAAATATCTTGGCACATATTTTTTGGTTGTCGCGACTCTGCGGCCCCTCAGCGTGTGCTGTAGGTGTGGAGCTCGGTTCGCGCCAACTCAGCCACAGCCACAGCCACAGCCACAGCCCCAGTCTCAGCCCCAGTCTCAGCCCCAGTCTCAGCCTCAGCTTCGCGCAGCTCCTTCGATGCGTGCGTGTTTTTGTACCGAAAATTTATGGCATTGCAATTGCAAATATAATTAAAATTTTCAGCTAGCTGCGCAGCACAACTTTTATTGAATTTTATTTTATGTTTGCCTTTTGCTATTTCGCTTCAGCATTTAACTAAGCGTTTTTTCTGCCACATATCGCGTATTTCGCTCTGTTTTTTCTTTACAGCTCTTAAATCAGTTTACAAATCGAATTTCCATTGATAATTATCCAAAAAGTAAAAGCCTAAAATATAAATATTTTTATTTGCAAATGCGACAAATTGGCAGTCAAAGTTACCCAAAGAGAAGATACTAAAAATTAAATAAAAATTTTATTGTGCAGATTGGCTTGACAACGAATTGAATTGCTTATGCTTTGTTGCCCGTTGAACCGATTTATTATTCAGCAATTTCTATTTTTGTTTTTGTTTTTTCGTTTTCTGTTTATTTATTAAGTCATACGAGATAACAATAATCACTTTGTGGACTTTGTCCCTGAACCCATTGAAAATGGGAAATCAGGGTATAATGGTTTTGTGAAAATGTTTGAAACAGGCAGACGGAGGCGTGGCAGACCCCATAAAGTAAATATATTCTTGATCAGGGTGAAAAGAATGGTTGATATAGCCATGCCCGATTGTCCGTCCGTCCGTCTATCCAATTCGCTCATTCCCCATTTCGCCGCAGCAAAGCTAAGCCAAGCCGAAAGTTGAGAAACTAAAGCGAACTAAATGACTTCAAATTAACGAAATCAAAGTGCTCAAATTCGATATACATATCAAATACGTATCAATCAAGTTAGCATATGTATTTTTGAAATCTCTACATAAAGTATTTATTTTGCTTCCACATTAGTCAACAATTCTCACTCCAAAAAGGGTAAAATATATTTTTATATTATTTAAGAACTCATATTCCCAGACTGTGCATAATGATTTCCAACGACTTTTACGGCGGCGTAAGTACATCAATTGGTTTTCTATGTAAATATAGATATATCTAGCTAGAATCAATCCAATCCTCTTAGACTACAATTGTGGCTGTCGAATTCAAGGAGGGCGTTGTCTTGGGCGCCGATTCGCGCACGAGCAGCCGTGCTTACGTCGCGAATCGTATCGCCAACAAGCTCACTCGAATCACCGACCATATATGCTGCTGTCGCAGTGGATCGGCCGCGTATACCCAGAATCTGGCTGAAGAGGTTTCAATTAAACTGGATGAAATGCAGCGTATACTCCGAGAGCCTTGCCGTGTGCGCGATGCGGCCGTGCAATTCCGTAACCGCATCTATGCCGAGCGACAAAATAGGTCAGTGGCCAGCATAATTGTCGGCGGCTGGGATAGGGTGGACGGTGCTCAGGTCTACTCGGTGTCCGTATCGGGGCTACTGCAGCGTGAAAAATGCGCTATCGGTGGTTCCGGCGGCACCTACATCCAGGGTTATATGCACTCACACTATTCGCCGGACATGAGCCAAGAAGCCGCCTTCGACTTGGTCAAATGTGGCATCAGGCTTGCCATTGAGCATGACTGCATCTCGGGCGGTGTTGTGCGCATGGTCGTCATCACCAAAGATGGTGCGAAGGAGTTCATCCTCGACAGCAAAGACAACGATCAGATCAAGAATGCCAATAGAGTCATGTGGAATTTGGAATATGAAAAACCTTAATCACTTGTGCATTTTTGTAAATTTCTGATATTATATTGTATTTATTTCTTTTGGCTTGATTAGAAACATCGAGTTTTCTTGTGGCTGCATTTGCTTGTTTTACTTGATATACCCTGAGCCTATTGGGAATTAAGGGTATGATGGTTTTGTGAAAATGTATGTAACAGGCAGAAGGGGACGTGGCAGACCCCATAAAGTACATAAATATTTTTGATCAGCATAAAACAATAAGTTGATCTAGCCCTGTCCGTCCGTATGAACGTCGAGATTTCGGAAACTACAAAAGCTAGAGATACGCATTTCAAATACTAGAGACATGCAATTTGGCACATTGATATATTAAGATACTCTTAATCTACTCTGAAAATTTCATGAAGATCGTCCATCTAGTAATGGAGTCATAAGCGTCCAAAGTATCTCCCAACCCACACCCAACCCACGGCAGCAACTGCGCGGTTAGCAGAGCTCGCGCTCATACGTGCATAAAGAAGAAGAGTATCACTTTTTTGCAGGGTTCAAGGTATCGCCTAGTCGAGCCGTCTCGACTAGAGCCTTCTTACTTGTTTTTTATATATTTGAGTGTGGCATCTTAAAGATACATTTGTATCTTTTAGTTTACATTTCATAGATATAGTTAGATTGTGCAGATACATTTGTATCTTATAGATTCATAAAGCAAATCTTTATATCTCTCAGATCAATCCTTTCATACATCTACAGACCTCCTCAACCTTCAGATTTCCTCTTTTGCTCGAGATTATTGAAAACACAAAATAATTTTATTTATTTTTTTTCATTTTTTTTATTTTTGCATCCAAAAGGAAAATACAAATAATTTTGATTGCAATTGCGATAGTAGCAATTACATCCTCCAATTGTATCCACTAACCAGAATTTCCAAGAATTAGATGGTATTTAGTCATTGACAAGTTTGCTCTATGGAAGAGAAATGGTTAGTCAAACTACAGATGGTGCCAGAGAAAAGAACTTACTCAGACAACGTTTTTTTTTAGTGTGATCCGTCTTATAATTTTGTGTATTACATATGTCTATGAGAGAGAGAAAGACATCGTCAACTGGTGCAACACTTATTCGATGCGCCGAAATACTTACGTCCACAAAGCATTCAGCATACAAATAAAATAATGTATACATATTTCTATATTGAACTTGTTCACTTTAGGCTTAAAAACTAGGCAACAAATAAATAAAATAAAATAAATTCAACGAAAATACTTGAATTTTGATAAATTTTTCCGAAAATGAAAAATTGAGAAGTTATCCCAACTCAAGCTGTGTTGTACTGAGCCCTGAACCTATTCCATTTTTCCTTCTCAATGTGGTTGACAGTTCGGACGAGGCTCGGCCTACTTGATTCGAATTGAATTCTATACGCATTCAGTGTGATCGAATATTTATTTTTGTTATACATACAAATATCAACTCATCTTCAATCTAATAGTCAATCACTGTTAATCAATCGCTGTTAGTCAATCACTGTTAGTCAATGGCAGCCAACCTTTACTTCTATCCCATTTCACTAGTAACTTTTATTCAATATTAATCAGCAGACCTTCAATCAATTAGTCAATCACTCTTAGTTAATCAGTGGATAATCTATTCGCATACCTTGAGCTGTGTCGGCCAATGAGCTCTGCTATGGTCGGCATCTTGCGATCACTATGAAGCGTTTCGTTCCTTACGAACCATTCCACTCCGCTCCATTTTCTCAGAGCTTTGTTCTTTATAACATCAATTAGATTGCTAATTATGAGATCTATTTACTAAGTCTCTTGTTGCCTGCGGTTGAGCCTCCTTGGCTCCGGTTTCTGTGTCTCTCAAGTCTTTCGTAGTACCGACTCGAGTGTTGGTTTATTGCATCAAAAATGTTGGTCGGTTTAAGGTCTCGGTGCAATATGGAGTTTCTCACATATCAATCTAACGATTTTATTCTGGGCAACCTGGATGCGTTTGGTCTGCCTATCGCAAGCCAGGCCTCAGAGTTGGCAAGTTCGCATAAGTGAAATTAAAAATATCTGTATATATATTTATATGTAATTATATATATATATATATATATATATATATATATATATATGTATAAGTTGTAAATTGATATAAGCATTGTCAATTTAGCAGCTACTGCTCCGACACTTGACAGGAAGTTGGTTCTCAATGCCGCCCCAAAGTTGACAACAAAGTGGAAATGAGAAAGTGTTGCATACTTTTCAGCTGCTTAAAGTTATTTGGTCCACTCTAATTTGAATTCAATGTGTAGAAAGCGAGATTTTAGTCTGCTTCATGTTATTGCAGCTTAAAGCTCATCTAGTGCAACTAATAGTTAAATACAGAGTTGATTGCCCGAGCAGAGTAAATGAATGGAACATGTCGCAGCGAATGATGATTGCCGCTTAACTGGACAATCAACCCCACGGCACAGAGAGTGCAATACTCGAGCGCTCGTTGTCCACCCCTAATGGAGGGCTGAACATGGCGCTCGACTGAGCTGCGCTGAGCCCCAAATCGAAGTTCAGCGAGCATTCGGCAAAAACTGCAAAAGAACTAACTAAATTCAGAGTTTTTTGTATGCATTATTTATTTAACGAAGTTTGCCGTCAATTTGATGGCCACATGTTGCTGTTGCCACCACCGAGGCACCGAGCCACCGAGCCACCGAAACACCCAATAGACGACCTGCCTTTGTCTAGTCTATATGCTTTTATAGTTGATTAAGCCATATCAAATGTCAAATGTCACTGCAGAAGACGCTGCGCTGCCTGCCAGTTGTAAAAACTAAACAAACAGGAAGAGGACGCGCCTGGGTTGTTTCGCTTCGGTTTTTATGGTGCGGTTGAGTGCGGCGCAAATACATATACGCACAGGTACCTGCTTGCACCACCTCACACACACACACACACGCTGTGTGGGTCATAAAACAGAAAAGAAAAGTAAAGTAAAGCAATGGCAGCAAGAAAACAAGAAATACAATTTTATATGGTACATATAACTCCCTCCCTCTCTCACTCTCTTTTGCTCCCTCTCTCCATCCCTCCCACTCACGGTCTGTCTGTCTGCCTGTCGCGGGTAAAGGCAACTCAATTGGCAATGACACGCCGCGTGATGGTTGCGAGTGCTGCTCGCTTTACAGGAAACGGAAATTGAAGCATAAAATTGCCAAGTTGCAGCCAAAGCCAAAGCCAAAGCCGAAACCAAATACCAAGCAGCTAAGTATGATTAACTAACTGTTACCCTGTAAAATACAAAGCATTCAAAAGCAATTACTTAATAGCATTGCCCAGCAAACGCTGAAAACGGTTAACTGGTTGTCAAGCTCATGTCAGCCTGCTGTCAAATTGCTGTTACTCTGTGGCTCAAGAAAAATTATATCAAGTTTATATGTTATACATGCACAAGTTGTTAATGTCAAGTTAAAGTCAAGCTCATGTTAAGTTCATGTCAAGTTCACGTCAGATTGATGTTAGGGTTAATAAAGTGAACAATTACATATACAGCTTAAAAGATTTCTACTTAGAATCGTAAGAGCTAAAGTTGTTGGCTCATGTTAAGCTCATGTCAAGTGCCTGTCAAATTGACATTGCCAGCAAAAAACATAAAATGCAAGAGCTGAATGCCAATAAGCCAAGTCGAGCTGAGATAGAGGGAATCCTTGGCTCATCATACCCTTTGCACCCATCGCTAATCCGTATACAGGGTAGCTGAACAAGAAGAACACGCAAGCAGCGGAAATAAGTTTGTTTAACGTTGAAATTGTGTACATTATCCTTGGATTCGCTAACATTATCCGCATATCAAAGGCTCGAACAACTCCAGCTGCAACTGTCAATTATAAGCGAAGCGAACCAAATGCAACCAATAAGTCCAATTGGAGTTATGTTAGCTGATCAATTGAGAAGTTATTAGCATTGCAAGTATTTCGAGTTCGTGCCAAATTCACTTTCACTAGGAGGATTAAATTTGCAATGATGGATAAGTAGAGCTAGTTAGCTAGATCTTAAGCGTAGCTTGTGAGGAGAGGAGTTTGTCTAAGCTCTGATGTGGTCTTACTTAGAGGAAGTTATAGAGGAGTTATAGTCGCTGCTATGATATAAGTTTGTTTGTAAACCAAAGCCCTCGCAAGCCATGACTATCGAGATGTGTTCTAGCCATGATTTGATCTAGACAATCGAATGCTGAGCTGTACTTGAACCCAATGCACTAATGTAAAGTATATATAAGTTCTGCTTAAGCGATAAGTTCTTATTAATCTCGTAAGCTTTGCCGCATATCGAATTTTGCTTTAGCCAAGCTCCATTGCTGTTTTACTTCTGCTGTCAAATGCTGACAGGGAGTTGGTAAGTGACAAGCCGGTTTCGGTAGTTCGCTCGGTCGGTCGGTCGGTCGGTCGGTCGGTCGGTTCGTTGGACGCAAGTAAATCATGCGCTTCATTTGCATTTATCAACTGGCGGGCCATCAAGAGGCACACAGACAGACACACAGGCACACAGTGCGTAGCTGCGGCTGACAGCGCTCGGGTGTGGGCAGTGGTCACCGGGAGGGGGCGTGGCTTGACTTGATGCGGTGTTCAATGTACTTCAGCCTGGTGGTGACTTTTACAAACGATAATTAATGAAATCTGACAGTGTGTACAGGCAACAAACGCCCCCCGGTGTATGCGCCTAGGCAGAGTCCTAGTCAAACGGACTGTGGTGCGTGTGTGTGGGTGGTTGGGTGGTTATGGCATGGCCTTAGCTCGTTCGATGAGTGGCGAGTCTATGCCGCTGAATGGCCTTAATGAGAAATCGTTTTAATTGAGTTTGCATGTTTATGGCTGCTCCTACACTTGAGCAGCGGCTGCTGTTGCACTTTTTTGTATGTTGTTTAAGCACTGTCTAGTAGTAGTACTACTGCTGGCCGTTAGAGGGCGCTCGCCACACACACACACACAGCGTTTTATATGCGCAATTACTTTGAAAGCAACTGCGTCGACGCCTCCCACTCCACTCCCGCACAGACAAGCTGCTGTTTGGCATGTGGCTGGAACTCGCTGCTGCCTCTGCCTCTGGCTCTGGCTCTGCCTTGGTGCGTGAGTGTGTGTGGGTTATTTCAACCACATATTGTCATGTACAATGGCATCATTTGTGGGTGTTTGGCCATGTGTAGGCTTCTAGGCAGCCAAGTCGAGCCACAATCACAATTTGGGGCGGGTGGAGCAAGGACAACATCAAATGTAACCGCATGCTGCTCGCCGCCTGATGAGGGTCAATTGTCCATTAGTCTACAAGTGAGTGTGTGGGCTCGCCTGCCCCTGTATGTGTGTGTGTGTGTGAGGAGACGCATGTGGCGCCTGTTGGCCTGGCAACTTTTACCCTAACAACAAAGGCAGCTGAAAGCTGTTGTTGCATTCGCCAGCAAACGAGGCATCAACTGGCGGCAGCTGCCGCATAATTATTTGTTGATTATGTAAATTTCAGGCGCAGCGTGGCAAACTCTATTAATAGTTGCTACGCATACCCTGTTTCATGTGATATCCAAAGGAATATCAGCAGCAGCAGCAGCCCAGAGGTGGGCGGCCTGACTTGCCTTGGCCTGGCTGGCTCTGCTTTGGCTTCAGCTTCGCCTGGCCTGCTCTCGTTGTCTGTTTGTGCAACAAAGCAAATTGCTGTAATCCATTTTGCAGGCAGGCGCATCAGCTGCAGCAAGCTGCCTCTGCCGCTGTCGCTGCCGCTGTCGCTGCCGCTGCCGCTGCTGCCGCTGCTGCTGTTGGCGCTGTTTGTTATCAAATGAAATGGATTTTTATTAGATTTTGCCTGCAAAGGGCAAGATTTAAATTTATTTCACGTTTTTCTGTTCGCCTCTTTGTTTGCTTCTCATTTTTATTTCTTTTAGTTATTTTTTATTCCCCCCCTGTATTTTTTTATTGCATTTTTGTTTTTCTTTTCTATTTTTCATGTTCTGCGCTTTCGACCGCTTTGTATTCAAGATTAATGAGTGCGAAATGTAAAATCCAACCGAAAAAAGCAACAAAAATAAAGCGCCAGCTAGAAGAAGAGTTGAGTAACGCCATTTGTTGAGCCACACCCACCTCATCACACACACACACACACACACAGACAGACAGACAGCTGCCCCCCGTCGGGACGCCTTTCCCCATAGACAATGGCGGCTAAACTTTTATTTACAGCTATAAATAAGCAAAGAGCGCATAATAAGCACAAAAATACCGCTGAAGCATTAGCAACTTGCGGCAAGTGTCAAAGATTCCAGCCAGAGATATACATAGATTAAAGCTCCAAAACACGCAAGTTTATGCAACTCTCCCCAGATGCTTGGGGAATTACCTGAATGTGTGTAAATGCCTTGCAGAGACTTTTGACTCTATATCAGGCAAGAAGAAGATGCCGATATGATGTCCATGTGTGTCGATATATGATAAGATATATGCATACTCGCATCTAATAAACAATTAAGACTCGCTGATCAAATTGTGTTTTTAATTCAAAGCTATACGAAAAATCTCGATAGCTCAACATTTGGTGACCCCGACGTGAATCAACATAAACATATAAATATATAAATGTACAAACATATATATTTAAGTTTCGTAAATACATTGTACATATTGTCGTGCACATATGCCGTTTATATAGCAATTGCCTTTTTACCGCTACTTCTTGCAAAGTCGCCAGACACTCTTTCGTTTCGTTTTGCAATACAGTGGTGTCCGTAAAAACAGTGCGTATAAACTTATTTCTACAGACATACATATGTACATATGTGCTCATCAGTTGTAACTTATTCGTGTACATACAAGTAACAAGTGACAAGTTAATAAACAATTAATAGCAACTAATTTCGGAACTGTGAGTTTCTATAACTTCGCACTTATACGTCGATTAAGCGTGCATAATCTCAGTCAATTACATGCTTGCCGTTAATTCTGTTGTTGTCATTGCACTCATTCGGTTCGGCTGCAATACTATCGCGTCCATAATAACGTTGCCAGTGCGCACTAATTCATACGGATGCAATAATTGGCTGAAATAATAGTGGCATATAATTGGCAATTAACTAAACTCTGTGCTGTGTTTAGTAAAATAGCTCAGAATCTGAGTTTTGTGCCTGTGCAATCTCCGCATATCAGCAACTGTGAACTCTATCGGTAATTCTCTTGTGCTTTACTCATCATGGCGAGTTTAAATGCTACTACAGTTGCGCCCGAAGAGCGAGCGAAATTTTATAAGCTCAAAGTCAAATCTGTGTTTGAACGCGTAAAAAGACTGCAAGCCAAGGTTGATTCTGATGCTCTTGCCGATCACAGTGACAGCACTTTAAACGTTCTTTTGGAGCATATTGGTAAGCTAAGCAATTCTTTTAGTGAAGCCCATGAAACTCTAGAGGAACTTGACTTTACTGAGATGGGCAGCGATTTACGCGGTGACTTCGATGACTTAATAATGGTCATGCAGTCAACCATAATGTCTGAAATTCAAGGTCGTACCGCTGAAATGCCCCATAGTTCCACGTTTAGTAGACCGATGGTCCCTACTCAAGTTCCCGCTCCCAAGGTACATTCCGCACCTGCACTGCCGCCTTTAAAGCTGCCCACGTTCAGCGGTGGATATGCCAATTGGGCTGATTTCTACTCAATGTTTTCAACAATCATTGATATCAGGCCAGAAATCAGCAACATGGAAAAGCTTCAGCATCTACGGTCTTGTCTGGATGGTGCAGCGTTGGATACAGTTCGATCTTTGGAAATTTCTAACGACAACTATACGATGGCCATAAGGCTATTGAAACAAAGATATGATAACCGACGTTTAATTTTTCAAGCCCACATCGTAAAGATCTTAGGGCTAAAAAGGGTAGAAAATGGATCCATAACCAAGCTGCGAGAATTGTCCGACAGCTTCAATGTACATATGCGTGCACTCAGTGGCCTGGGCACAACAGAACAGATAGCCAGCGCCATCATTGCTCAGGTGCTGTTACAGAAGCTTGATGTGGCCTCACAAGCTAAATGGGAAGAGAAATTGGAAGATACAGAGATGGCGTCCCATATACCTGCATATGAAGAAGTGGCCTCTTTCCTTGAGCTTCGCTGCCGCACTTTGGAATCAATGGAATTTTCTCTAAATAACTATTCATCCAGTAAGCAGGTGAATTCTAGCAGTAAATTGACCAACAGCCGGTCCACATTTCTTGTAACAGACCACAGTGCACACAGTTGCGTTTTTTGTAATGATCCTGAGCATACAATCTACAAATGCTCAAGATTCGCAAACCTATCGCCTACTCTTCGTCTGAATGAAGTCAAGAAGGCTGGGCTATGCTTAAATTGCTTGAAAGGCGGTCATCAGTCGAGACAATGTGGCTCGCGTAGTTGTCGGGTCTGTGGAGTCAAGCATCATACGCTTCTCCACCTTGGCAACTCCAGCACATCGCAGGCAGTAACTCCGTTCCATCAGCAATCCTCATCATCAGGGATGCAGATCACTCCTACTCAGCCCTCAGCTCCGTCCACTACTCTCTTGGCTCAAGATCTGAACAGCGATGTTGCGCTCCTGGCTACCGCAGTGGTTCTGGCCAAGAATCGGTTTGGCGAACTTGTTCCTTGTCGTGCACTCTTAGATTCAGGCTCCCAGGTTCATCTTGTTACAGCCAGGTTTGCCAATCTGCTACAACTTAAGAGATCAAGGTCATATGCGTCTGTACGTGGCTTAGGCGACTCCAATTTTGGCACCGATGGAAGCACCATTTGCCTCACCTTGCAGGCTCACGCATCGGAGTATGCGACTAGCATAACGGCCATGGTAGCAGCAAATATAACTGGCAGGCAGCCCAGTTCTAATATAAATACAAGCAATTGGAGTATACCGCAGAATATAGTCTTGGCAGATCCAGCTTTCGATAGGCCACAGCGAATAGATTTGCTTATCGGAGTCAGCCTTTTCTATGATTTGCTCTGTGTGGGTCAAGTCAAGTTGGCGCCTGGGCTTCCACTGCTGCAGAAGACTCGTCTTGGTTGGGTTGTATCGGGGGGCAAAGCTAGCGGCCACAATTCCACACTAATAGCTTCAAAGACGCCTTCGGATCCAGGTCCAGACTCCACTACTGATATCCAATTGGACAGTCTCGTTCGTCGCTTCTGGGAGACTGAGAGCTGCAGCGACCCTGTCGTAAACATTAGTAAGGAGGAATCAGATTGCGAAGCGCATTTTGTGAGGCATTACAAACGATTGCCCAGTGGCCAATATTCAGTACGCTTGCCTGTTAAGCTTAATTACGAGCTTCTTGGAGAGTCCTATCAGCAAGCGCTGCGGCGGTTTCTTAATCTGGAGAAGAAATTGAATCGCTTGCCTCATATAAAGTCTCAATATTCAGCGTTCTTGGATGAGTATTCTGAGCTGGGTCACATGTCACGTGTTCCTCGCAGCTCATTTCATCAATGCAGATATTTTCTTCCTCATCACTGCGTTTTGAAAGAAGATAGCTCAACTACCAAACTTCGAGTCGTCTTTGATGGATCAGCAGCTACATCAACTGGTTATTCGCTGAACGACATTCTAATGTCAGGTCCTGTCATTCAGCCGAAAATGATCGACATATTGCTGCGTTTCCGGTCCTATCCAGTTGCACTCACCGGTGATATTTGCAAAATGTATCGTTGCGTGAAGGTGCCTGAGCCAGACAGCTATCTGCAATGCATTCTATGGAGGAATTCACCAGATGATGAGTTAGAAGTGTTCAAGCTTGATACGGTCACATATGGCACAAAACCTGCGTCATTCTTGTCTGTGCGTGCCATGCATCAGCTCGCCATAGATGAAAGGGATACCTTCCCAGTCGGTTCCGAGGCATTACTTCGCGATTTCTATGTCGACGATTTGATCTCTGGAGGAAATTCAGTCGAGGAGGTAAGACGTGTCATGCAAGAAACAGCTGGAATATTGGCATGTGGCCGGTTCAAGTTGCGAAAGTGGTGTTCAAGCCATACCATGGTGCTGGACGGCGTAACAGAGTGCGACAAGGAATCACTCATTAGCTTCAATGATGGCAGCGACATTACTAAGACACTTGGCCTCGCATGGGATCCATCATCTGATCAACTTTTGTTCTCATATGTAGCTATGGATTTGACCACTAAGCCATCCAGGCGTTCTGTCCTCTCGTCTATTGCTCGGTTTTACGATCCCCTCGGACTGGTCGGCCCAATAATAACAAAGGCTAAAATTTTCTTGCAACAACTCTGGAGGCATAAACTTGATTGGGACGAGAGCCTTCCAGCAGCATTTCACACTGCATGGCTGGGCATCTGCAGTAGCTTTGACAACGGTCTGAGGAGTGTCTTTCCCAGGTTGGCATTGGTACCAGGAGAAAAGGTTGAGGTCCATGGATTCTGCGATGCCAGCATCGAGGCGTACGGAGCCTGCATCTATATTGTATCCAAAGGGCAACATAGCACCAGCAGGTTACTTTGTTCAAAGTCTCGAGTTTCTCCCTTGAAAACGCTCACGATTCCCAAGTTGGAGCTATGTGGGGCAGAGTTGCTTGCACGTTTAATGGATGAAGTGGCTCGTTTAGGAATTTTCGAAGGGGAATTTCACTGTTGGTCCGGCTCTACTGTAGCGCTATCTTGGATTAATGACGAGCCCGGGCGATTTAACGTTTTTGTTTCAAATCGCATCGCCACGATACAGGATCTCACATCAACAATCGAATGGCATTTCATCCCTCCACGATCTCCTCACTTTGGAGGCTTGTGGGAGGCTGCAGTGAAGACGGCGAAGCATCATTTCTATCGATCAGTTGGCCCTTCTGTCCTAACTTATGATGAGCTTCGCACACTGGTCTGCAACATTGCTGCTGTCATTAATTCACGCCCTTTAGTTTCAATTTCAGAGCACCCAGCAGACTTGGACGTACTGACGCCTGCGCATTTCCTGAACGGTGGTCCTCCTTCATCCTTCAGCGAGCCTAACCTCACGAGGCTCAATTTTAATCGCTTGGATGCCTGGCAGCGCGTAAGCTATCTCCAGCAGGTATTCTGGACACGTTGGCGAGACGAATACCTCAACTTATTACAACAGCGGGCTAGATGGAGAACTTCTAAGTCTGGTTTGGCGGTTGGCGACGTAGTTCTCGTAAAGGATGAGAATCTTCCGCCGCTTAAGTGGCCACTGGCCAGAATAATTGAACTTATCCCTGGAGGTGACGGCGTTGCACGGGTGGCCGTGCTCAAAACTGAAGCTGGCGAGACAAGAAGAGCTACAAACAAGCTGTGCTTGCTGCCCCTTAAGATTCTGTTTAAGACTAAGTCTTCAACGGGGGGAGGATGTTGGGCCCAGCAATCAGCGCTTATAAGAACTAAGAGCGGCAGTTCGCCAAACCTATTAGCATTTAAGAGAATTTTGTAAAGAGATTGTGCTCTCCTTTTCTAACGTTCATTCGTTCTCCCACGCAACGGCTCAGTCTGATCGGCCGGCTCGCGTAGATCGAACGTGTGCATATTTACTTTCGCTTGTCAAAAAGAAACGTTTTCTTTAACATACATATTTACCTACACATGCATACTCGCATCTAATAAACAATTAAGACTCGCTGATCAAATTGTGTTTTTAATTCAAAGCTATACGAAAAATCTCGATAGCTCAACATTCAACTACCTCAACTTACTACAACAGCGGGCTAAATGGAGAACTTCTAAGTCTGGTTTGGCGGTTGGCGACGTAGTTCTCGTAAAGGATGAGAATCTTCCGCCGCTTAAGTGGCCACTGGCCAGAATAATTGAACTTATCCCTGGAGGTGACGGCGTTGCACGGGTGCCTGCTCAAAACTGAAGCTGGCGAGACAAGAAGAGCTACAAACAAGCTGTGCTTGCTGCCCCTTAAGGATTCTGTTTAAGACTAAGTCTTCAACGGGGGGAGGATGTTGGGCCCAGCAATCAGCGCTTTATAAGAACTAAGAGCGGCAGTTCGCCAAACCTATTAGCATCTAAGAGAATTTTGTAAAGAGATTGCGCTCTCCTTTTCTAACGTTCATTCGTTCTCCCACGCAACGGCGCAGTCTGATCGGCCGGCTCGCGTAGATCGAACGTGTGCATATTTACTTTCGCTTGTCAAAAAGAAACGTTTTCTTTAACATACATATTTACCTACACATGCATACTCGCATCTAATAAACAATTAAGACTCGCTGATCAAATTGTGTTTTTAATTCAAAGCTATACGAAAAATCTCGATAGCTCAATTGAATGTCATGTTGAGCTATCGATATTTTTCGTATAGCTTGGATTGAAAACACAATTTAATTAGCGAGTCTTAATTGTTTATTAGATGCGAGTATGCATATGTATGTAAATATGTATGTTAAAGAAAACGTTTCTTTTGACAAGCGAAAGTAAATATGCACACGTTCGATCTACGCGAGACGGCCGATCAGACTGACCCGTTGCGTGGGAGAACGAATGAACGTTAGAAAAGGAGAGCACAATCTCTTTACAAAATTCTCTTAAATGCTAATAGGTTTGGCGAACTGCCGCTCTTAGTTCTTATAAGCGCTGATTGCTGGGCCCAACATCCTCCCCCGTTGAAGACTTAGTCTTAAACAGAATCCTTAAGGGGCAGCAAGCACAGCTTGTTTGTAGCTCTTCTTGTCTCGCCAGCTTCAGTTTTGAGCACGGCCACCCGTGCAACGCCGTCACCTCCAGGGATAAGTTCAATTATTCTGGCCAGTGGCCACTTAAGCGGCGGAAGATTCTCATCCTTTACGAGAACTACGTCGCCAACCGCTAAACCAGACTTAGAAGTTCTCCATTTAGCCCGCTGTTGTAATAAGTTGAGGTATTCGTCTCGCCAACGTGTCCAGAATACCTGCTGGAGATAGCTTACGCGCTGCCAGGCATCCAAGCGATTAAAATTGAGCCTCGTGAGGTTAGGCTCGCTGAAGGATGAAGGAGGACCACCGTTCAGGAAATGCGCAGGTGTCAGTACGTCCAAGTCTGCTGGGTGCTCTGAAATTGAAACTAAAGGGCGTGAATTAATGACAGCAGTAATGTTGCAGACCAGTGTGCGAAGCTCATCATAAGTTAGGACAGAAGGGCCAACTGATCGATAGAAATGATGCTTCGCCGTCTTCACTGCAGCCTCCCATAAGCCTCCAAAGTGAGGAGATCGTGGAGGGATGAAATGCCATTCGATTGATTCAGCCAGGCAGAAGTCCTTCACAGCATTCTGGTGGGCGTCAGATAGGAATAGACGCTTCAGCTCCTGAAGCTGGTTGCGGGCGCCAAGAAAGTTTGTGGCATTGTCAGACCAAATTTGACTTGGTTTTCCTCTAGTGCATATAAACCTTTGGAGGGCATGCAAAAAGGCCGTGGTAGTTAAATCCTTAACTAGTTCCAACCAAATAGCCTTCGTAGCAAAACAAATGAATACAGAGACGTAGCATTTCATAGGAGCCTTATTTCGTTCCTCAGGCTTATAAAAGAACGGTCCGCAAAAATCGACACCAGTCACTCCAAATACACGGCAGCCTTCGACGCGATCCCTGGGTAGATCTGCCATTATGTGCTCAAAGAGTCGAGGTTTTGCGCGAAAGCAAATGACGCATCTCTGTATCACACTGGACACAGTTTTTCTACCACCGATTGGCCAATATTGGGAACGAACCAGAGCTAGTACCGCTCGGGGCCCAGCGTGCAAGTTTCGCTGATGGTAATGCATGACAATGGCTCGAGTTACTGGATGACTTCTGGGCAATATAATTGGATGGCGACTATCAAAGTTAAGAGTAGAGTTTTTGAGGCGACCATCTACACGTAGCAGTCCGACTTCATCAAGAAATGGCGAAAGAGAGGCGAGAACGCTGGATGGCGCAACCATTCCCTTAGTTCGAAGTGCATCAATGTCGTCCGAGAGATGAGCTCGTTGAATCATTCGCAATAGTATTTCAGTACTAGTCCGAATTTCTGCGAGAGTTATTCCTGAACCATGACTTTTTTTGATAAACTTTGATACGTATGCAAAAATACGCTGCAATCGACTAAACGAATTAGCATACTTGCAGTCCATGGAGGCGTCATGGACTGGAACGTTCACAAGTAGAACGGTCCTTCGACGCTCAAGTGAAGTTCTTTCTGGAAGCGAATGGACTGGCCATTGAGAGGTGGGCTTACAAATGAAATCAGGACCGCTGAACCAAAGTAATGATGTGTTCAACTCAGCGGGCAATGAACCTCGAGATAACATAAGTTCAATATGCTCTGGAGTGTTGGTATATTTGGTATATTTTTGAAATGTTTATATATGAATATCAATACACGTTTAGTATGTTAAGTATATTTCCGTTTTGGATACGAATTTTTGCTGCCTTGGTATATTTAACATATTTTTGGTATTTTTTAAATACTTTCAGTGTATTTGGTATATTATGAAACGATTGATATGCTTTGGTATATATGGTATACTTTGGAATGTTTTGGTATGTCTGGTATATTTTGGATTGTTTGGTATGTTTGGTATATTTTGATATGTTTAGTATGTTTTGATATGTTCGGTATGTTTTGGTATGATTGGTATGTTTTGGGTTGTTTGGTATATTTTGGGTTGTTTGGTATGTTTTGGTATGTTTGGTATAATTTGGGAATGTTTGGTATGTTTTGATATGTTTGGTATGTTTGGTATGTTTTGGTATGATTGGTATAATTTGGGAATGTTTGGCATATTTTGATATGTTTTGTATTTTTTGGTATGTTTGGTATGTTTTGGGTTGTTTGGTATGTTTGGTATGATTGGTATGTTTTGATATGTTTAGTATGTTTTGATATGTTTGGTATGTTTTGGTATGTTTGGTATGTTTTGGTATGTCTGGTATATTTTGGGTTGTTTGGTATATTTTGGAATGTTTGGTATAATTTGGGAATGTTTGGTATGCTTTGGAATGTCTGGTATAATTTTGGAATGTTTGGTATGTTTTTGTATGCTTTGCTATGTCCGATGCATATTGGGGTGTTTTGGTATATTTGGAATATCATGGAATTGTTGGTATGTATTGGTAAATCTCGGAACGTTTAGTATGTTTTGGTAAGGTTTGGTATGTCTGATATAATTTGAAATGTATATTTGTGTTTCAAATGATTTGCAATATTTATAAATTTTTGGTATATTCCGCACGTTTGGCTTAGGTTTATTTCAAATAATTGAGGTCTTTATTATATTTTTATATATTTGTTAGTCTCAGTATGTTTGGTAAATATTCTTTGTGTAGCTATATAAATCGTTGCTTTAGTATTTCACATGCAGCTTATTAAAGCATGCTTACTTAAGTTCAACGTTTGAAGTGTCCTCTTGAGAAATACTTACTTCTGGGAGAGCTGCATGAGAGTTGGCAATGTGTGGAACATGGCTTAAGCCTATTATCGCTATTAATGTGGCACGAACAGTGCAGCGGCAGCCGGTGGCTGTGGCAATTACAGCATGTCAAGCAAGATGCTTACTTACCTCTGGTATCGAGCACATGTCAACAGATCTGTGCCTTGTCGACGTGGCCAATGGGCCAGGTGCTCCATGTCAAAGCAATAAAATGTGCAACTAATGCGATTACAAACCCCAATCCCACTCCCCTGCTTCTGTTCCGTGTCATGCCATATGTGCTCCCCTCTCTCTCTCTTGCTTTCTACCTCACCTGCTCTGCTCAGTTTTTGCCTTCTGATTTTTGCAGACTTTTTGCTATGCTGTCGGCCAATGGCTGAGTCGTGTCGCTGATGTCGCTCGTTCAAGCTTCTCTTTGCTTACATTTAAGCACTGCAAATCGCATAAATATATTTAAAATGATGACAAATTGATTCGCGTCCAAGCAAACTTGACTTTCACTTGCAGCAAAGAGCTTCAAGCTTCGAGGGTTGTCATCTCATTATGCAGAGCGTCTGGCCAACAGAGCACGACAATGAGACAATGTACCCACCCAAGCCCATCCCAGTCCAGCCTCACTCAGTTATGGTCTTGCTTCTCATTTCACTTTCCTCTCTGGAGTCACCAGTCGCCAGTCGCCAGTCGGGTGTCTCTGCTAAAGTGCATTACAGTGCGAGACGCGTGCTAGTTGAATTTATTGTGGATAGCCCCGCTAGACTCGACACGACTCGAGTCGACTCGACTATTTGGTCTTGTCTGCTGTGTACCGCTCGGGGCTGGGCTGAGCTGGCAGCTGCGCCCAGCAGCAATTTGCAGTTTTACGCTTACTTAAATTGTGTCTAAAATGACAAGGGCCAAAAAAAGTGGGGCTGTTGCTGTTGTTTTTAGTAAGCCTTTAACGCATTGCCCTTACATCATGGTCCGGGCCCCGTCTCCCACCTCCCGTGCTGCGAAAGGGTTAGCCACGGCATAAACATTTTATTGTTATGTCTTTCCTCCCTTCCGACAGCGACAGTTGATGCTGTTTGTTGTCTGCCACAATCGATATTAATATTGGGCATACAAATTGAAAATTATGACGCTGCCGTCGTCGCCCGCACGGGAAATTCATTTATGTTTTATGGTCAACACTGGATTAGAAATGTAATGCACAAGAGGGGGCTCAACTTCACTCCAGGGGTTAATAGCCCAGCGAAGGCGTGAAGCAAGCGAGAACCGTTTGCTAGCATTAACCGAGGCACATAAAGAGTTGAAAGATTAGACAAAGCGAGACACGCAAGTAAATGCCCTTAACAGAAGCGAGTCTTAGCTTTGAGTACAACACAATGCGAGAGGCTTAACTAAGAGTGAAGGCATCAGTAGGGCCTGAGAGCATGAGAAGCTCTTAAGAAAGACTTGAGAGAGTGAGCTAAAGTGAGGATTGATTTAGAAACAATGAAGAGGAATGGCCGGGAGAGATAGAGATAGCGAGAGAGAGAGAGGTAGCGAGAGAGAGAGAGAGAGGTAGAGGTAGAGGTAGCGAGAGAGAGAGAGGTAGAGGTAGAGGTAGAGGTAGAGGTAGAGGTAGAGGTAGAGGTAGAGGTAGAGGTAGAGGAAGAGGTAGAGGTAGAGGTAGAGGTAGAGGTAGAGGTAGAGGTAGAGGTAGAGGTAGAGGTAGAGGTAGAGGTAGAGGTAGAGGTAGAGGTAGAGGTAGAGGTAGAGGTAGAGGTAGAGGTAGAGATGGAGATAGAGATAGAGATAGAGATAGAGATAGAGATAGAGATAGAGATAGAGATAGAGATAGAGATAGAGATAGAGATAGGGAAAGAGATAGAGATAAAGATAGATATAGAGATAGAGATAGGGAAAGAGATAGAGATAAAGATAAAGATAGATATAGAGATAGAGATAGGGAAAGAGATAGAGATAGAGTTAGCGACAGGGATAGAGATAGCGAGAGAGAAAGAGATAGAGATAGATGGAGATTGAGATTGAGATAGCCAGAGAAAGAGAGCAGAGAGAGAAAAGAGAGTTGAAAGACAAAATATATATGAGAAGCTACTAATGAAGCTGCGAGAAATACCAAATGTCTCTCAACTCTTGTCGCTTCTCCCTTACGCTTCTTGCTTGCCTTTGTTCAGCTCGCCCTAGGTTCAAAATGGAAGTTTCTTAAAGTCTACGCTGCTCTCTATTGATTATCTGCCCGAGACATAGGAAAATTTGCATTTTAAAATCAGTTTTTTTATTTGGAAAATTAAAGGACATTAAAACGAGGACAGCGCGAGGCGGTGAGGCAGCGCATGGGGGGTTGATGTGTGGGGTAAAGACAATGAAAATGCCGCTGCTATCTGCTAGCCGCATCTTTGCAAAACTAAATGAATGTCGATGCGTGTTTCCGCATTTGCAACCCCTCGGCCGAATAAAATGCGAAATGCATACCCACAATTTCGTAAACCCCATGCCCCAGCTCCAGATACACCCACCCCCTCCATGCACAGGCACACATGAGCTATGCTTTGGTTTGGTTTTTGTGTTATTCGAGCTCAAGTCTGCGGCCTGTTACGTAATGTGATAAGAATGCCAGCGAGAGTCCAAAGACAATATCAACCCCCAAGACCCACAGCTCACAACGCTCAACCCTCAACCCTCATTCTTCATGCCCCAGCTCCTTCGTCGCTCCATCTTCGGTCCACTCTGCTTTTTTCTTTACTTTCAGCATTTGCATAATATTATTTTCTATTTGTTATGATTTGCCTTTTGCGCAAATATTGTCAATTCCAATTGAATTTTGACATTAGTTCGGATGCACCCTCTCTGCTGCTGTCTTTCATCTTCTTCTTCTTCTGCTGCCTCTTTGTGTGCTAGGCTCCCTTGCGATTTGTCATGCTGGAAATGAGGAAAGTTGACAAATTGCCGAGATTTGCTTTCCGAGCTAAGGCGAGAGGGGCGTGCCTGCAGTCGTCCAGGCTTTTTGGCTTTATGGTTTACCTGGTCAGCGAGCCGTGTGCTTTTCGCATTATGACCAAATGCGTTTAAGCCAACGCAGCCAGCCAGCCAGCCAGGCAGTGACGTAGAGTTTTGGAAACAGCCTGCGGTCCAGCGTCAGGCTGGCTCAATGCCTGCTAATTGCGAGCGGCCAACAACAATGGAATTGTTGTATTCCTTGTGGAGCAGAGAGCAGTGTCGAAGCAATGCCTGACTGCAGAATACCCTGCAACTAAACTGCACCCAAGAACTAACTTTCATTTGAAGCCTCGAAAAGCTATCTCAGCTTGCGAAATGTACAGCAAATTCTAATGCCAGCTCAGGTCATGGAAATTCCGATTGGGCATAATTTTTTCCTATTTTCCCGAAGCTTCGTTTAACTTTTAGTCCCTGACTCCTTGCTAGTTTCTATGAATCTCGACAAATCTCGGGCATCTGCGCTCTATATTGGCCGACACTCAAATTCCATTCACACACATGCAACATTCAAGTGTAGCTGGCTCTGCGGCTACCTCTTTCGGAAACCCATATACCGCTGTTTGTGCCTGGCGAGCAGCCAGATTTTCGAATAGCATCAACACAAAATTGTGTAAAACTCGCACAGAGAATTGAAGCAACGCCAAAGGAATTTTCTGTTGATATTTTTTAATTTTACACTTGACTGACTGACGCGAGCCGGACTCGACTCTCAGCCCAAAAGCAGATCCCATCTATCTCCCCACGCCCCATACCGAAACAGCAAGGAAAAATAAAACCAACCCCCATTGCAAGTTCTTGAATGTTGCGGCGCATCCTGATAGGAATTACAGCAGGTAATACCTGCATGCCGGCATTGCATGTGTATGTGTATGCGCATGTGTGTGTGTGTGTGTGTGTCTTCATTCATATAAATAAACTTGATGCCAACATATCAAAATGCAATTCCCGTTTGCCGATTCGCTCGTCATTCACACTCACTGAGCAAACTGCAATCGATTTGCACTGGACTAGTGCTACACTGAAAGAAAATCTTAATTGCATAGCTGCAAAAGTTTCGAATCGAGAGAATATCTTGTATCCACACTAATTTGATAATATTTGCGGCTTCCAAGCATGATGGATTTGAAAGCATTTATGATTGTAGACGAATAAATCTATAAGATTTAATCAATAAATCAGTTTAATACGCTTTGTATTCAATTTTTTCTGGATTTGTACGTGTTCCCTTCCTTCCTTTCTTGTGTGCCCTTAGAGATCTAAATGCAAATTGTCTGACTGAAATAATATTACTTTGCTGCTTTGTTTGTGAGGAGCAACAACAACTAATGCAAGATATTCGGGTTCAAATGCTCTGCTGGCCGTATCTGTGAGCTAGCATCTCTCTGCATTGTATTTACGAACGAGAGGTAGATTGGGCGGGTAGGGTTGGTTGGGCGTGTGTCCGAAACCGAAACAGAAACCGAATCAGATTCAGTTGGGCCCTGCGCTCTGCGAGCTCAGCAGGTTTCGTTGCTATGAAGACATTTGCATATTTGCTGTTTATGTTGAAAACAAGATTTCGTTATTAACATTATTTAATTTGTTTACTTTGCTCTGCTTCAATTGGCGATAACCCCCGCCCAGGTCCGCAGCGCCGACCTTCTGCCCGAGGAAAATTGAGGGAAAAGCGAAAGTTGCGCCCAGCGAAGCGTGGCGAGCGCTCAAAATTTTCTGTTGACCGAAGCGGTTTTTGTGGCTCAATTGATTCGGGGATTTGTTTGCATTTGCCTGGAACACGCTCTCAGCATCGGCTTGGCTCTTAGCTCTCCCTTTGTTAATTGCTTCCGCTTCTTCATTTACGTCGCGACGTCGCTGCGGTGCGGCAACCCTTCCCGGCATATGCCACGACATAAATAATGCCCAGCACTTGGTCTAGTCTGGCATTTGTGTATCAGGCCAAGGCAAGATCTCAAGCTAAACTATGAATAAGAACTTTTTGTTTTTGGTTTTTTCACAGCATTGCATATTTATTGGTTGTGCTCTTCTATGTATGTATATACCCTAGTAATAGTAGTCTTCGTCGCCTTCATGTAGTGTATCTGATTTTCCTATGCATCCCTAGCTATTCTGTAAGAAATGAGAAATCAAAATCGATTCTTCATAACTCTGCTCTCAACTTACCCTTACGTGTGTCTGCACGTTTACAATTCACTAAAATTTTGGTTCCTCTTCACTTAAATTTGGAGCAACGACTTCAATTTGGTGTGCTATAGTCTTGCCTTTTTGCAATTCTAGGCAATTTTTGCACAACACATATGAATTTAACATTTATAACATTTTTTTTTCACATTTTTGTTTTCTGATTTTTTTTTTTTATTTTTTCACTTTTTTGTGCACTTTAGAATTTTACAAAATTTTGATTTTTGCCTAGAGAGATGTTGTTAACGTAGGTTACAGATGTGTACTGAGCATTTACATTGAGCTCGACAACGTACAATCTAAAATCTAGAGGCACTGAAATCATGGCCTACTTAGTTTCGACTCCTGCATAGCTTTCTCATCGCGCCTGCCTAGATTGAGTAGAAATTTTAATACAGAATATATGTATGTCGTATCGGTGTTAGTTATTATGTTGTGATAGACAGTTGCTGTAGTATTAATTATTATTATTAATTATTAGAATTATTATTATTAATTATTATTGAAGAGAAACTGTCAACTAGCGCTAATCGAGTGAGTTAGCATTTTAGCGACAATTAAAGCATGTTTAATTAGAAAAGAGACAACCATAGGTGCTCTCGGATGTCGCAGAGTGAGAGCGAGAGGGCTATGTGCTACGCACAGAGTTGCTACGATATTGATGAACGAGAATATGCAACCAAGAGGCAGTTTGACAGAGAGAGCTGAAGAGAGGCAGTCAATCAGAGTTGATTGAGAAAGAAAGTGATAGAAGTGGGTGACTCAGAGAACTCGTTATTAGGCAAACTTATAACGAAAGGCGAGAACAATAATTTTAACGCTACGACATATAGATATTTATTTGAGAAATGGAAATTGCAAATGCGATTTGAGATATATATAGATATATATATAGCAGCAAAATATATTTTGCGAATGTTTCAAATATGCGAAATCCGTTGCTGTAACTAAAAATTGGAAATTAGCATTGGAGATTAGCATTCTATTTAATGAGATCAGCCAAAGATATGCAAGAGAGATTGAATGGCGGTAGAGAGTGGGTAAGATGATATGCCATTAAAAGGTCTTTGATCTTTGGGATGTAAAGAGGTAAAGATAGCAAAAGGAGAAAAAAAAGTAGATATGAGAAAAATAGTAGAATTTTGATATACCAAAAAGATATAAAAGAAAGTCAATGAGTTTTTCTTTCTATTACAATAGAAATGCCTAGCTGAAAACGCCAAATTGCTTTCAGTTTATGATGGAATACATTTGGAAAGATCGATAACATATCGAAAGGAATAAAATATTTCAATGGCAAATTGTTGGAATAAAGTGTATTACGGCAAGTTCGACTTAGTTAAGATTTGGAGCTCTTTGCATAAATTACTACAGTGGCACTTGGCAACTCTGCTGCGTGCGAGCTCGTTCGTGCTGCTCTCTCATTCTGGCAGGTCCTTTGGACTTTGGCACGTTTCTGCTTTGATTCTTTTTGCTGATTATCGCCAATCGACAGACGCAACCCTTGGCCACTTTGTCTAACTCTTGCCCATTCCCTTTTGGCCAGCCATTGTTGTTGTTGCTGGACTGGGGGTTGCCCTTTGGTTGGGTGAAGGGGATTTTGTGTCTGTGCGCTGTCTCGTCGCCTGTCGATTCGCATTGCGTTTGAGCTGGGTCGCTTTCGTCTTCATGTTCAACTTTCGTTTGGGGCTTTTCGTTTCGTTTGCTTCGGAAGTCGCTAAACGCTGCTTTCCTCCCGTCTCTCCCTCTCTCTCTTTCTCTTTAAATATATATATATGTGTGTATCTCTTTCTCCCTTTCACTCGCTGTGTCTGTTCAACTTTCACCTGGATGCGTGTGATTTATGCGTTGCCTGATTTGATTCGAATTGATTTTGCTCATGAGTTGGAAAAAAACTCATACAGATTTACTGCATAGTTATTGCCACGCCTCCCTAAGCGCCCATTCAACTAATTGGCAACTTCATTTATTTTTAGTTTCGATTTCATTTTCCTTTTCATTTTCATTTTCGTTTTCCTTTCCTTTTTCCAGCTTCAGTTTTCTTTCTGTGTTTTGTGGTTTTCGCTTTTCTTTGGCGCCCGCAATAAAACTTTAAATTCAAGTTGAGAGCCGCAAATGCTCGTAATAGCCGCAAAGTATGCAATAACAAAGCAACAACAACAACTTTGTGGCCCATAAACTTGCGCACAAAGTAAACGTCGCCTGGCAACTCTGGCTGCAAATTTACCTACTCCCCCTTCCCACTTCCGCCCCTTACCAAGAAACCAGAAAAAGTTTTTTTTTTCAACTTCAAGTTTGCATGCTCCGCAAGCAAATTCTATAAAACTTACAGGGTATTCCCTGTAACAAGCTCTGAACTTTTACATGCTCCATATAGGAATTTATAAGAGGGTAGATGATAGGAGGGGAAAACAATCTAATATATTTAGTAGATAAAGAAGACTTCTTCTTCTAGTAGCTGGAAAACCCAAATGAGCTCAGATCATGCCTGAGCTTAGTCTATCGAAGGCTTGTTAAGGACGCAACGTTCTCTGAGCGAAACTAAACTAAACTCGGATCTATATCCATTAGCAATAGTAATATAGTCAAGTATTTCAGCTTACAGAGTATCTCTGAGTCAAACACTCAATCAGTTTAACATTTGCATTTCTTTTCTTTTTTTGGTTAAGCTTAAATCTCAATTTCAGCCACAAGCTCATCTTGGTTCGCGACGACAGTTTCTTGTATGGTTTTTTTTCTTTGGCCGCATTGCAGAAACTTGTAGCATACGTTATGCCACGCCCCCAACTCTGCCTCAACTCCAATGTAAAGGGGAGCCAAGGCAAGTTTTGTGCAAGGGAAAAAAGTATAGCTCGCAGAGGAAAATGAAAACAGCGTTTCGACAGTCCGCAGTCAAAACTTTTTTGATTATCTTAATTGCGATTACGGGACACCGACCTGACCCCCACCCCTCGATGTAAGCTCCCCAAGCGCCACATGCGTATGTTACCCCAACAAGCAGACGGACAGTCAGACAGACAATCGTAGAGTTAGATAAATAGATGAAGTAGCTGGGATTGATAGCAAAGTTAGAGCTGTGGCAGTTGGATTGGGGCATTGGCTTGGAAACCCCCCCGTCAAGCATAGACGAAATTAGGCAGACAGCTCCAGACGTACCCAGTCCGCTCCCCGACCAATTCGAAATTAACAAGATTGACCCCCTTCCATCCTTTGCGAGGAAAAAAAGGAGAAGAAGAAAGAGAGAAGCAATGAAAGAAATTGGGCTATGAAAAAGCTGCACAAGATTTTGACCAACTTCTGTGCTGGGACTGGTAGCTGCCCTCGCGAAATACCCTGTAAAAAGGGCGCGTTGGATGTGATGTGACACAGAAAAAATAAAAACTATCCCGACTTAAGGTCGAGCTTAAACACTATATAAGAGCAACTGCACAACTTGTAGAGGGTAACCTTTAGTCCATCAGTTCCATGCAAGTATTCTTCAACTTATAGACTCTGTTGTGCATTTGTTTGTCGGCTTCCGTTGGGCCGTTGGTGTCTGGGGGCTAGAAGTTTCCACAAAACTTTTGTTGTCTTCGATTGACGAACAGAGCCCGCTTGCCCCGCATGCCCCGCATGGCCAACTTTCATGCCAACACCCCCGTGCAGTGGGCAGGCAATACAATTGGAAAATAATCATAGTTTGGCGAAAGATTCTGATTATGTTGGGGACTGCAAACAGCCGCCTTGGGGGCAACCGCTGCAGCTAATCCAGTTACAATGTGCGAAAAGAAATACCCTATAAAAACACAAATATATATACATGTGTGCTCGGCCACAGCCCTCAGCTCTGGGCTCTCGCAGGGCTCTTTAATTGTAAGCCATAAAAACATATAATGGGCCTTTATTGATTTTCCAGCTGTGCTCGACCAACGACGATTCAGCTATAAAAATGCGCCTCTTTATTGATTGCTGAGATTCGAGTATAATTCATTTTGATAACTCGCATTAAATTAATAGAAACTCTTGTATTGTTTTAATGTTCGCCTGCCGGGGGACGAAATCCATATTTGAGCGCTTTTTAAAGACGTTGATCTCTCTTGAGAGAGAGAGAGGGAGAGAGAGAGAGAGAGAGAGAGAGAGAGAGAAGATACTCATAATGAGTATCTTAATAGCGATTGTAATGCTGAAGAGTAGTAACTATTAACGATATCAGTTATCGATAACTTGCAGGCACGATTCGCCTTCCTCTTCTTTGCTCGCCATCATGGTCTCAGCTTGAGCAAGCGAAAGTATCTAGCTACAGATAGATATTGTTTTAGCACAGCTCTCACTTAGGCAGTTACCCTAATGAAACATAGTTTGAGCACTCAAGCACACATCACAATCGATTAATCAGTTATCAGAGCTATCGGTGACAGTTGCAGCGTTGCCACCCGACAATGATATTAAGTGCATTCGCGGGTCTCTGCTCATTGCCATTTCCCCTTTGCCAGTTGCTCTTTTGCTTTTTTTTTTTTTTGTTACTTTTCGCTTTTGGCAGCTCTGATGATGCGAGTACTTTTTGTCATTATCTGTCCTAACGACAGGGTAAACCACTTTGCCTCACTGCAAAATGGCTTGCTGTCAGGGGGGTTGGGTGAGGGGGGAGTTTCTCTTACTTTTATGCAAATAATGGGGACAATGTGTCATTGCCGCCGCTGACAACTTTGATGAAGCAACGCGACTGACAGAACCGATGCGGATGATTCTCTAGGTTTGCCCGTGGGTGTTGGGGCTGTTGGGGTCGGTGGTGTGATGGATCTAGCGCAGGCTATGCTCAGAGGCTGCTCCCTTACATAAAATGTGTAAAATATTGGCTGTCTACCGAAAAAAGAGCGGATGGAGTTCAACGAAACCTGGGAATTCAATTTATATGCAAATGCTATGCAGGCGACAAGACAAATATCAAATAGTAGCCCACACCCCAGCCAAAACTCCGCTTGGGCAGCCTCACACAGTCCTACACATACGTCTAAGTATTTTCATAAAATTTATTAAAAAAATATAGAAAATGTATGTAATTATGCAACATGTGAGACTCTATATACAGTTCCCTCTTCCACACACTCTCTCTCTCTCGCTCTCCTTGTCTATGTAAAGTAACGTATGCCGTCTTCGTCGTCGTCGCGCACGTCGTATGCTGTGGGCACATAGCTGTAGGGCTTCTGCTGCTCCTCCTTACAGTTACATGGCTTTTTGGGTTTCTTCACCACCACAACCTCCTCCTGCTCCTCCTCCTCCTCTTCTGGCTCCTCCTCTTCTTGGTACTTCTCCTCGGATTCGGCCTTATAGCTGGGCTTGGTGGTGTATTCGTAGTACTGATTGTCGCACTCGGTGGTTGGTCTTGGCATTTTCTTGGCCTTCTTATTGACCTTCTTCTCGAGCTTTTCCTCCAACTTGTCCAGGATCTTCTCCTTCTTCGCCTGCTCCTTTTCTTTGATGGCCTCGAAGAGATCTAGCTGCTTGAGTTTCTTATCTTCGAACCATTCTTTGAGCTTCTCCCACTCGTCCGCCTTCTTTTCCTCTTTGGCAGCGAACAGATTGAGAAAGTCTAGCTTTTTCAGCGCCTCCTTTTGCTGCTTATCATCCAGCTTCTCGCTCAGATCCTCCAGCTTGGGCAGCTTCAAGAGCCAAGCGTGCGACAGCTGCAGAGCTACTGGAACGAACAAGACCTGCTGAAAAACCCACTGAAAAGCACCTGAATAATCACCTACCCATGCCAGCGATCAAGAGCAGCGCCAGTTGTTGCCTCAGTGTGTTGGCCATGTTGTTGCTTGGATCAAATTGCTAACGCTTACTCGCCAGCCAGCTGCTTTTAAGGCCAGCCCAAAACACGAGCCACTGCCACAAAGCTGCGGCTAAGCACGTGCTGCACTGCAGCTGATAAGCACGTGTGCATTCATTCTGCTTATGCGTCAGCGTCCAATCACTGCGCCATGTGGCCACACTCAGCTCACATTGATAACCCAAGCTCAGCTGCTCACTCCTGCCACGCCCACTCAGCCTGTTGTGTTTGATTAGTCTGCGGCATCAAAATGTATTTTCCATGTATCTAGCAATAATTTTTGCGAGCCAAACTTTTAATGAAGCGGGCGGTCCAAGGTCTAGAGCTAGGGGTAAACTTTAATTGAATGCGTTAGCTGACCGCGCCTTGAGGGGAGCTGCAGCGCGCTAATTGACTTGGCTAGCTAGAGAGAGAGATGCTAGAGGGTGTCGCGGGTCGCGGGTCGGGGATAGTGTGTAGCGAGGGGGAGGCCAGCTAGTGGGCTGTGTGTTGATGTGTTGAAAGTGGAAGTTAAATTGTATTTGCTCAGTGTGCGCCGAGCATTTGAAGGCGTGGCAAACGTGTGCCGGCTGCTGCCTGCCTGCCAACTCGAACTTCAAGCAAATAGATGCACGTGTGTGTGTGTGTTGGTCGGCATATAGTGCATATGTATGCATGCATACATGTTTGTTGTTGGCTTGTTTAGTATGGCTATTTGTGCAGAGCAAACAATTTGCCAAATTAATTGCACACCAAATGCTCTCTCTCTCTCTCTCTGTGTGTTTGTGTTTGTTGTGTGTATTGTGTGTATATAAGATCTTGTTATTTCTGTCTAAATATAACACTGCATATCGAATGTGCATGGCAAATATGCGAATTGAGCATTTTTTGATACAGTTCGCACTTTAGAGCTATTAAAAGCAAAAGAATTTATATCCACATACATGAGTATATACATATATTTGTATATGCTTCAGCATATGAAGAAGAAGACTCTGTGTCTATTTAATCAATATTCGAATCGGCAGCGCAAAATCTTGTTCATATTTATTGATTCTATAGCTGAAGAAAAAGCTTGAAAGCGTAATTGAAATGAGAATGAGTGTAGGCTCGCATAGCCAACCATACAAGTTTATGTATATTTATTCGATTCATGAATAATGCATAATCTTGCTATTTTAGTCTATTTTGCTTAAAGCTCGTCTTAAAGCTTATCAAGCTGGGCTTAATAAATTTACAGGTCCATAAGTTGCTTATATTCTATATAGAACTGAAGTTATGCGAGCTAGAGTCATTCTATATAGTAATTGCTACACTTTCTACCCTCATCAATTGCCCCACCAAAAATCAAGTAACTATGAAAGCTAGGAAACTAGAAAGCTATGCCCAATTAAGACCTCATTGATAGACATGAAAGCAATGGAATTTTTCTGAAATTATTTATTCTTATACCCTAAACCCATTGAAGATGGGAATTTAGGGTATAATGCTTTTGTGAAAATGTATGTAGCAGGCAGAAAGAGACGTCGCGCAGTCAATAAAGTATATATATTCTTGATCAGTATGAAAAAACAGTTGATCTAGCCCTGTCCGTCTGTCCGTCCGTCCGTCTGTCCGTCCATCCGTCCGTCCGTCCATCTGTCCGTATGAACGTCGCGATTTCGGAAACTATAAAAGCTAGAGAGCTGAAATTTCACATGAACATGACTTACGCAGTATGAGTTTGCTTTGTTTTTATATCGATAACTCATCCTAATTCCAACTTATCGATAAAAAATCGAAAATTCATTAACTTTTTTTTACGTCTTTTGAGCATAACTTCTACACTGTTTTAGCTAGATTCAAATTTGTATATTTATTTTTCAATTATTAGAGACTTGTCATTTGGCAAATAGGTGCATTTAGATAATCTTAATCTACTCTGAAAATTTCATGAAGATCGTCCATCTAGTAATGAAGTTATAAGAGTCCAAAGTATAGCCCAACACACACCCCCAAGCCACGGCAGCAACTGCGCAGTTAGCAGAGCTCGCGCTCATACGTTCGTAAAGAAGAAGAGTGTAAGTTTCTTTTTTGCAGGGTTCAGGGTATCGTGTAGTCGAGCTGTCTCGACTAGAGCTTTCTTACTTGTGCTATATAGCAATTGTTACACTTCCTACCCTCATCCATTGCCTCACCAAGAAGTGCAATAAATCAAGCAACTATGAAAGTACTAGCTAGCTGTGCCCTATTAAAACCAATGGAATTTTTGGGAAATTATTTATTTTTCGAATTTATTTTATTTTATTTTTTTTATTTATCATAGCTAACATCCGTCGATTAAACCTTAGCATATATAATATTATACAATATCATATAATAATATTTTTATGGCTCCAACTTCTCTCAGCTACATTAAACATTGATTTAGACTGAGCTCACATTTCTACCTGATTTATTTGCAAGAGTAGAATATGCAAGCATCTTTTTGTTTGTATACAGAGTATTTAGCAGTCGTGTATGCCCAGTTCAGCCACTGTTGTTCGCAGCTTGTCAATGAGCTGCTTTTGAGCTTGTTTAACAATTTTTGCTGATAAGACGAAAGAATTTACAAAGCCAAAGAGAAGTGATAAGTCTAGTTGCTTATATAAGTCGTGCGGCAAGTGCTTTTATTATGTCATAAGTTTTAAGTCTATCTTAACGATGCATTATGCTAGCTGAGCATTAGCTCAGTGGGTTTATTGATCGATGCGCTGGTTCTCAATGTTGCCCAGACGCAACGGCAGCTCTGGCAGCGGCTCGACCAATATGGGATCTTCAACGGCGTTGCCAGCATCGTCGTTATCATCATTACCATCGTCATTGCCATCATCGTCATTATTTTCATCGTCAGCATCAGATGCTGTTGTCGTAGTTGTTGTTGCTGGCGTTGTTGTCGATGTTGTTGTCGTCGTTGTGCTGCGCCTGCGCAACTTCCGGCCCTTCCGTCCCGGCTTTCTGCCTATGCGGCCCAAACGCTGCTTCTTGAGCCTGCGCAGCTGCCTGGCCATGTCTAGGCTAGCCAGCTGACCGTAAACTGTTGGATATGGCGCGATTGGGAAGGGCTCCAGCGTTGTTGCTGTGACTTCAGCTGCAGCTGTTGCTGTTGTTGTTGTCGTTGTTGTTGTTGTTGTTGTGGGCAACTCTGTTGTGGCATTCACTGCAAGTGTTGTTGGCGCTGTGCTTGTTTCTGCTGCTGTTGTTGTTGTGGTCGTTGTTGGCGTTGTGCTTGTTGCGTCTGTTGTACTAGATGTTGCTGTTGTGCTTGAGGTGTCTGTTGCTGGTGTTGTTGTCGATGTTGCTGCTGTTGTTGTTGTCGATGTGGCCTCTGTTGTTGAGGTATCTGTTGCTGCTGTTGTTGTTGATGTTGTTGCCTCTGTTGTTGAGGTATCTGTTGCTGCTGTTGTTGTCGATGTTGCTGTTGTTGTTGTGGTGTCTGTTGCTGATGTTGTTGTTGTCGATGTTGTTGTGGTGTCTGTTGCTGCTGTAGTTGTGCTGCTCGTGTCAGGTGTTGCTGTCGTGCTGCTTGTTGAGTCAGCTACTGCAGTTGTTGTTGTCGTATCAGTTGCTGCTGTAGTAGATGTTGCTGTTGTTGCTGCAGTTGTTGTGTCTGTTGCAGCAGTAGTTGTTGTTGCTGTCGCTACCGTCGTTGTAACTGTCGCTGGCGTTGTTGTTGATGTTGCTACCTCAGTGGTTGTTGTTGTTGCGGCTGTTGTCGTCGTATCCGTTGCTGTTGTGTTATCAGTCGGCCCGTCAACAGCAGCTGCAATAATCTCACTTATATTGATTGTTATCGTTTCATTGAGCCGCGTCTCGTTTAGCGTCTGCAACGTATTGTTCGAACTGACGATTGTTGCCACAAACGTCGAGTTCTGTGCCGCATGCAGCTGAAAGCAGCTGGCTGAAAATGCAAAAACAGTTTGTTAGTTTTGCTACATTTTTATTTTGTTGGCAAAATCAATTAGTTGCTCGACTCAACTAGCTCTGCAGCCACAGATGAAGCCACAGCCATCCGTATGGCGCACTAATTACCTAATATTGTTGTCACAACGAGAGCAATTAAATGGCGACGTGATATCGCATGTGGCAGCAACATAGTGTAATTTGATGTTGTTGTTGCTGCTGTTGCTGGAATTCGATGTAGTCAGTCCTTAATTAGCCTCGCAGCAGCTTTGATGTTGTCGCTGTTGCTCTATAAATTTGGTTAATTGAACTGATTTGCCAAGTGCTCATCAGATGCATTTTTATATTGATGGCAACGCACACGTCGCACGGAAACGTGTGCTCACTACGTGAGCTTCTTTATTTACCTATCATGTCTACCAGATAATAATCACACACACGCACACCATCAGCAACAGCAACAGCGGCGGCAACAACAATTGCTGTCGTCTTTTGCCGATGGTTTCTTTGATTCCGGAAACATCACGACAGCAACCACGTGTTGAGCCAGCCAGCCACCCAGCTCTGACCACCGGAAGCCAAGCAGACCAATTGCTTTCAATTCTTCTTCGCTTCTTCTTCATGCTCGCTTTTGAATACTTGTTCAGTATGCCTAAAGCGGGCATATCAAGCTTAGACTTACTCGTTCAGTTAGTATATATAGATAAGGAAAAACGTTGTCTGCCATAAGAGTTTTTAGTTTCATCTAGCTCATCTTGATCGCAATTTGATTTTGAACGAGTATTGTTCAGTCAGTGCTGGCTCGTCTCGTCTTCATCTGCTGGCAATTCTATCATCTGGGTCAGCTGTTGGCTTAGCTATTGGCCAACGGGCATGGGCTCGAGCACGTAAACTTGGCCAACAGCTGGCAGCTGACCGTTAGCAGCTGGCTGCAATCATTTGAAAACGCTAACAAAGATATTAGCTATTGGTAGATACGCCCAAGCGTAATCGTTCTTCGAAGCAGCTTGAAGTTTCGCAGCAAAGTCTTTGGCTTTGAATGTTTTCGAGTCGAGCGCGAATTGCGCTTTCAATGCATTGCAATGACAATGCCGTTTTGCTGACACTTCTCTATATTATTGTCAAATAAACAATCATGTGATATGCAGTGCTGCAGTATGCGACGCGCAAATACCCTGTTGAACAACGCTGCAGGAGTATTACCCACAATTCGCTGGAGCTGAGGCAGCATTCACTTTAAAATATATTCAGAATATTTATTTGCTTTACGAATTGCATCAAGCTGAAGCACATATAAATGCTTTAAAGGAAAAATAATGAAATCAATAGTTCTGCTCTAGCGAGCAGACCCCTTCTTAACAGCTGCGTTACAGGGTATATAATGAATAGTCATGAATACAATTTACACGACATTTTTATTTCTGCGTGTTGACAGTTGAAATTTTAATTATTTGCAATAAACGTGACCGAACGCCAAATGAGAGCGCCATAAATATCCATGTAATTAAAAGTAAAAACTTGAATAAGTTTCAGACCTGCATACAGGGTGCTGCAATGGGCCAACTGTGGGTATGCACGATGCTCTTGGGCCGTAAAAGCTGAAGAGCTCTACTTATATTACAAATACTATAAAGCCATTATGCTCTCTTTTCGCTGCATTGGCGAGTATTTGGCTAGATCTGTATCGATAAACATACATATGTCTGATATCGAAAACACGACTCAATCTAGACTCTGCTGAGATAGGCTTAGTCCAAGAGCCAAGCTATCAGCACACTGAAGTACGTGCTTCAAGTCAAGTTGAAGCGCCGATCGAGACATTTCCAATTCTCTGTCTATTTTTTGCTGTATATAAGACGTCGAGTGCCCGCTCTAGGGCAAGCAGTACAAACTTAGAACTCAAACGCAAACATGTTCAGCAAGACCTTCCTCATCGCCCTCATCCTGTGCGGTAAGTGAACTGAAACTAGTTCGGCCTAATGAATACAGTTGACAATATCCTTTAACTCACATCCAGCCTGCTATATGGGCGCTATCTGGGCACGTCCTCAGCTGCCTCAGCTGCCAGTTCCTGGACTTGACTCTCTACCCATTGGCAATGTGGCCGGAACTGTTGGCTCGGCAGTCGGCGCAGCCACTGGAGGACTCGCTGGCGGCAGTCTGGTCCCGAAACTGCCTCTGGGCGCCCAACCAAAGCTTCTGTAAGCCAACGTAGCGCTCTCAATCGCTCTCTCCACATGCTAATGACGACGACAGCAATGCCAAAAGCTAATCCATTCAAATGTCAACAGTTGTTCGTGTTCTAACATATTAAATCAAAATTTGCATATCTTAAAGAAAATTGTGTACAATTTATTTCTATAGTTGAACTTTTTTCACTTCGATGCTGGTTTTTGGGGATCGATAACGTTTCCCAACTGCATGAGTCTTCAAGCGCATGCATAGCTTAACAGGCTGCATCCTAGGGGCAGAGGGAGAGGGAGAGGGGAATGCAAAGCCTCGGAAGATCTGAGAGTTAAGCAAAATAAAATATAGAATTCGAATTAGCAAAGAAAACATACATATAGCCAAGCATGCCATATTGCTAATAGAGCATATTCATATGACATTATAGAGAGTCAAAGCACTTACGACAAATACTCAAATGATATAATGCAAAGTGCACTGGACTGCATAATACTCGTTCATGGTGCAATGCCACTGTTGCCGTGGAAGATGAAGGTCTCTCCTGTGTATATAGTATATAGAAGGACATGTTATATAACATCTGTTAAGACTACATTGAATAAGTTAACATGTACAAGCTATGAGCACACTTGAGTACGTGCTTCAAGTCAAATTGAAGCACGGATCAAGGCATTTCAAATTCCATATCTATTTTTTTCTGTATATAAGACGTCGAGTGCCCGCACTAGGGCAAGCAGTACAAACTTAGAACTCAAACGCAAACATGTTCAACAAGACCTTTTTCATCGCTCTCATTCTGTTTGGTAAGTGAACTGAAATAAATCAAACTAGTTCGAATACAGTTGACGATATCCTTCAACACACATCCAGCCTGCTACATGGGTGCTATCTGGGCAGAACCTCCGAATACCGGTTCTGACATCCAATTAAAACCCCTCAGTACTTTGAGCGAAACTGCTGCTTCGGCACCCAGAGTAACCAGTAAAGTATCCAGAAATAGGTTCAAGGGAATTCCCCGACGAAATTTTCGGATGAAAAATTAAGCGCCTTTAAATATTGCCAATGCAGCAATGCCAAAAGTCAATCTTAATGTCAACTATTAATCGTGTTCCAACATATTAAATAAAAATTTGGAAATCCATAAGATAATTGTGTAAAATTAATTTCTATAGTTGAAATACGAGTATATGTATTATTTGATCTCATACTTCTTCATCTTCACCTTCATCTCTTTTACTTTTTCATTTGCTTCATGTATTACATCGTTTTCCTCTAGACTTTCTACTCGGTAGCCTCTCATCTCATCTCATTTATGTTTTCCCTCTTTCATTGTTTTTCAACTCACCTATTATCTAGATTTCCATTCTCTACTCATCTCTATTCTTTAAAGTCTACTTTCGTCTATTCTCATCTATCATAGTCTATATCAAAATCTCCTCTATTCTACAGCCTTTCACTTATCTCTTGCCTCCAGGACAACTGAAAGTGAATTGAGTTTTGGTATTCAAAATAAGGCTGTCTGCATGTATTTCTCTCTGCCATTCCGTCTGGTTGTCCGTTCATTAACTCGTATCGAAGTTATATACCAAATAATACAAAAATTTAGAATTTAGACATTCAAGTTAAATCATGTTTATAAGGTCATATTTATCTAGAGAATTTCGAAATTTTTAGCTTGGGATATATTTCTCGATTGTTCTTCGAAAAAACAATATGATTTCAAATAACAAAATTTTGAGCATTTATAATCTGAAAGCCTCATATTGAAAATCTAGAACTGATGTTTAAGAAGGTCTGTGGAAGCAACATCTCTCTTAATTATATAAGTATTTCAAGCTGCATTAGAATACGAAATCGGGGAAGGAAAATGGATAAAGATTATAAGAGTTATAGAAGCCGATATAAGCTAAATCGCCTGTTTCAACTTCCGTGTGAAAAAACACGACAAAATTGTGATTCAATTTGAAAAGTTTTTATCACTTTTCAGTTTCAATGCAAGTTGAACAAGTCTTACGTATCATGGCATTCGAACTGAGCTGAGCCTTAGCTAGCAGTGCACACACGCATTTTGGAACACTGAACAAGTTAATCGCGCCTCTACGTGAGCTACCCGAGCCCTCAGTCAGCACGTAGCTAACTAGCTTATGGAACTATTTAGTGCTCGGCCCAAGTGCCGAATGTTTTAGTTATGCTTCAGCCCAACAAGAATGTTCAACAAATTGATATACTTGCTATTGGTGTGCAGCTGTAAGTGTTGAATAATATCGAAGTATACGACCTAGTGGAGTGACTTGACTTCTTTTCGTCTAGTGCTGACAGCTTGCAGCGTGGTGCAAGCCGTTGAAGAAACCTCAACAGCAGCAACAGCAACAGGAAACTCCACACGCCGTCAATTGGTCAGAAGCTTCATGAATGATGTCCAAAGGCTCATACTCAATTTGACAAAGAGCTTGCAGCAGCTCACTGCAGCTCAGGATGGCAGCGTCAGCATCAGCTAGACTTTTGGCAAAAATATCTCAAAAACCTCTCAAATGCAGATGCTGAGGAAATAATAAAACTGACTAAATTCAATGGATGCAGCTATTTGAGCTCGATTTCATTTGGGGCTTTAAGCATGCTACAACTTTGACTGCGTGTCAGGGGTCAAAGGTCAGGACATTTTTCAGGCCCAACAACAACAACAAACGCCAAACCTTTCACAGTCATTTATCAAATGACATTTCCCAACTGTAAGCGTCTACAAGTGGATACACATGTTAACAGGCAGCATTGTAGGAACAGAGAGAAAGAGAGAGGGAGAGAGAGGTAGCATGTGCTTGAGGATAGGGACTGTAAAGGTGTGGAAGGTCTGAGAGTTAAGCAAAATGAAAATGCCAAAAATTATACCCAAGGCGAGCACTAAAGCAAATACCAAGTCGAAACAAATTGCGTAAAGCAAGACGAATTTTGAATACCCTGTAAATGAATATATAAAGAGAATAGAAGTAAAACTCGTTGTAAGCATAGAAAACATATCTAAGATTACCATATAGATTATATTTATATGGCACTATAAAGAGTCCGGCATTGTCGATAATTATATGACGACAGTTGCTTAAGCGATCGATAACAAGCAATCGATAGCATTAGGCCTACAACGTAACAGAGATTTAGGCCAACATGAGCGAGGTTATTGCAGGAATACCAACTCACATTGGCAAAATAACTAACCAAACTCTAAATCGAAATGTCATTTCTCAGTTATAACTCAGCACAGTGAGAAGCCTCGAAAAAGTTAGGGTATAGAAATGTGCCAAGAAAATCTTAACGAAATTTCTCACGTTTGCCATAATTACGAGCAAAATACGTGACATGTGTTTTGACTGCGAATTTAAGCAGCAGCAGCAGCAGCAGCAGCTTGTCAAGCTACCCCCTAGGCCCTGGCAAGCCCTAGCCTTAGCCCTATCCCGTACCCCCTACGTACAGTCTTTGTGGGGTAGAGTTGGGAGGGGGTCAAGTATCGTTCGGGTTGTAAATGGTAATACGTACTCGTATACATAACCAATAAAAATCTGTTTAGGCCAGAAAAAGGCGATAGCGAGTGGGATGGGGTGGGGTGGGTGCTGGACTGGGGCTTGTCGTAACAATTGTGCGAGTAATTCATAAAAATCTCTTGAGCAAATGTTAGCGACATGAACGATGCTCGAGCATGCAGGACGCTACGCAACCAGTTCAGATTTCATGGGCCGTTCTTTACTGGCTTTTGCTTTATAGCCTCACGCCCGCCACATTTCGGTTTCTTCATAATTTATAATGCCTTAAAGCCGAACCGCAAAGCAGTTGCCGAAGCAGCAGTCGAACTCCCAGAGCGTTGCGTGATTGAATTGTTGCCTGATTGACAGTTGACAGTTGAAATTGATTTTGGTGGTGCGCTTCCAGCCAGCTTGATAATGATGACGGTGGTTGCTGTTGCCACAATGCAAAGGCTGCCGCAGTCTGGGGCTGGCCTTATTAATCCCCCGAGTGCAGGCGTGCATAAGTATCGGGCAAATGGATTAGACAGTTTTATGTGAAATCTAACGCAATAGCAACAAGGAAAAGGGGAAAAAAAACAAAAGGATTTCATTGGAGCTCTTACCCAAGCCCAAACTATTTAATTAAGCTCGATCTTTACCTAGCAACAGCAATGGCTAAGCCCTAACATATGCTGTACATCCCAACCCATTCTCCAACTCAGCTCCCCCACTCCGGCTACATTGATTGTCATATTTGTGTGACAGTTAATGAACGACTGGCGACTCTTTGTTGTCGCTAATCAAAGGATAAAATCCGAACGCGAAATGTGCAACGCATAGCCAATGTCCTTTCCAGAGCAACGGCAGGAGCAGCAGACGGACAGCTGCATAGACCCACACGAGTGGGAAGGATTGCAGTCATTTAATTGATAGATGATTCACATCATTTAAGCGGCTTTAATTGAATCATCAGCGACAGTTGGCTGCAATAGAGGGCCTGGCCATGGCATCTAGAGTGGTTGACTGCGTGGTTACCGTATTGGATCAATGCGTAGTTGAGTACATCATTCGATTATCACTAATCGATACTAATCGAAGTTTATTTAGCATTAACAGATGCTTAAAATACAAGAACTTTTTATATGCCTCAGCTCATCTCATCGCATCTTTATGTATGCTGATTGCTGAGTTAGCTTCAGTAGTCATTAAGTAGCTTAAAATCGATAAGTATCGATATTTATGTAACTATTAGTAGTTATCGATTGTATAAACCAAAGCGAATCAAGCTGTCATATAGACAAGTAAATTTATCTCTCTATGTATGTGTGAATGTTTATCGATACAAATCAAATTCGATTATATAAATATATCGATAACTTTTGATGCGTAATTGTAATGTGAACTTAAATTGCTCGCTTATCTCTCGTATTGCAACAATCAAGCATCTTTCGCTTAAAGTTGATAATCAAGTTTGATTTGTAAACCCAGTTGAAAGAGAAAGATTCGTTTACCTGGCTAGGGGCTATCCCTGCTAAGCGGTTCAACTTGTAATGCTATTACTCAGAGTTGATTGTAGCACATGAAAACATTAGAGCAGGGCAAGCAGATCAATCAGACTGCCAAAATGAAAAAGAGAAAGGTTAACTTCCTGCAACAAATTTTTGCCAGGACAATGAACGTAGAGGCAAGGTCGCGGTGTAGCGTAGAGGAGGAAACTCGGGCTGAATATGCCGGCAGCAAGAGCCATAAACAGTTCGATATGAAAGTATTGATTTGCTTTGACAAATCTGAGGGACTTGTAATTTCATTACAAAAACCATGGCACAAGATAACCACAATAGCGAGTGAAAGAGAGAGAGAGAGAGGAGACAGCGCAAAACGAAAATGCTCAATTCCCCAATGTGAAAGTAATAGACCAACAACAGCAATCCGTAGCCCCCAAAAACAGGCCACTGAAGTAGCTGTCTGGCGCTCGAGCAGGCGGCTTTTAAGATGCTTTGTGTGTGTGTGTGTGTGTGTGTGTGTATGGAAAATTAAATTCAATTGTGTGACAAGTTAATCCTATTTCTCATCTTCCAACTTTTATTTAAGCTTCATTCTTTATGCATTACATGCGACCGAAAGCATGACACGAGATTCCTGACAAACTTCCAGTCATGCAGTCAGTCAGTCAATCAATCAATCACTCAGTCAGGCAGTCTGTCAGTTAGTCAGTTAGTCAGTTAGATGCTGTCAGAATTTTGTTTGATATGTAGCAAGGCAGCTCCAGCCTCTAAAAAAAGTGAAAGCGAACCGAACCCAAGCGAAGGGTTGCCCACACGCACACACACACAGAGATACACACAGCACAGAGACTCGAGCTGGGGTTTCCGTCTGTGAATGTGCTGGGGCAACACTTCATTAAACTCATAAAGCAATAAAATGTGCTCTTGATGAACAAAACAAAAGCTGGAGCAAGCACGGGGACAGGCTATGTCGAAACCCTCGTACTCTACAACCACTTCACCCACTCAACCAACGATGCGCCTTCGATTGTCTGACAGCTCGACATTGTCTGCTAATGGCAACTGCAGAGCTGTCGACTCGAGCTCACTCACTCACTCACTCGCTCACTCACTCACCCACTCTCGCTCTCAGTGTGCTCTGTCATCCATCACGCGTATTCGAGAGAAACCTTAAAGCTGCATTCCATATGGGCGCAATGCTACATCTCAATCTATCGCGCTCTACCCAGCTGTTGCCCCCACCCACCCTGCACGCTCTGGCTAGGTTGCCTTTGTAGGTATTCGTAGCGTAGCAATCGATAATAATTACATTAGTTTTCTTTGTGTCGACACTTTTATTTCCATTTCCAATTATCGGAAATGCGTCAAGGAAGCCAACTTCTAGATTTCGTTAGCTATAAAAGTCTATTTCTTTGCTTGCTTTCTGTCTGAGGGCAAGCTAATGGGTTCTTCGTCATGATCGTTGAAAGACTTATGGCTATATATAAGTACTGATATCTATATATACGACATGCCGTTCGTATTGGTTTTTTGAAATCTGAAATTGTAATCCCGAACTCTATTTGCATAGAATTGCATTTAACCGTATAGTTGAGTTGGGTTCTTTTCTGTCCTCAGAGCTATATGCTTCCTCTTCTTCCGACCGTTGCACTTGCACAGAAACTGATGCACTCCCGACACAGATCGTACAATTTCCTTGAATGTTTCTCTCCACGTTGCAAAATTTGTGTTAGAGTTGAACTACTTCAAGGATCTACTGAACAAGCTGCAGGACTTTGTGCGTTTTGATTGTAGTTCCGATGTCCTAAAGCTAAAAGCCATTATACCAAATAAGGCTGAGACTGAGTTGAATACCTTTCTATATACGGTTCAATATTCAGCCTATGGGAAGAAGCAACATATAGAAATGTAAATATATATGTAAATCGTACAGTCAAACCTTGTTATTATATGGCAAGGAAGCAAGCTTGATCCTGATAGTGCAGTTGACCCATGGAAAAAAGTGTTGCTTGACTTTTCGGTGCTTAGTGTACTACAGAAGGCTAAGCAACCATGGTTCGACGATTAACGCAGAGAAGAACTCTGCGTGTTCTGCAATCAGTTTAATGCATTATCATATGGGTTAGTTGGATATATAAATGGGGCGGGGCTTACCTTCAGCTTTCATTTAATTTGACATAATTTTTAGTTCGTGTAATAGATACAAAAGGAGAAACCAAAATTTTGTAATATTGGGAAACTTGGTTAAGATATGAATTTGATCTCTTATATACACATTTGTTTTTTGAATCTGTAAGTGCTCGTAGCCCGATATTGCTCTAAAATGTATGCAACATATATATATACTTAGAGTAACATGTCTGAATCCGAAATTGCATTTAGTTCCGTCTTGAACTGAAATGAAGCTAACTTTACCACATTTTGATTCAAAGTTTTCGCATTCTAGTTTTGTTTTTCTTAAGTAGAGTATAGCTTAGTTCACCGGCCCTTGATTTGGTCCAATCTCCCAGCGCGCTTACAGTGATTGTGAGTCCCACAATCCAACACTGGCAAATGGCAATTGCAGTCGTGGCCGCCGTGGAAAGCTGCAATTGAATAGACCTTGAATCTGATTTTCGTTTATCGTTATATTTTCTCTTCTTTTCGGGGTTTTGCTTCCTGCCGTAGATGCTTTATGTGTGATGTCACTCCTCTTCTGTCCGCACTCTCATCACCATCATCATCATCATCGCCATTGTCATGGACTAGACCGAAATCCGAGTGGGGTTGTGAGGTTGGGGCTATAAATGCGATGCGTATAATAGAGTAGCCGAGATGTATCTTTATTACGGTAATTGCTCATTGAACAGGAAATTATTATATGCGTGCGTGTTTACCTCTTCCTCCTCTTCCGCAGCTCGCTCTCTCTCTCTCTCTGTATCAACTCCCTGATAGATTGCTCCGCCGGCTTTCGCTTTTAGCATTTGCTTGGGTGCGCCCATTGCCCGAAATAGACGAAAACGAAAAACGTAAAAGGGCAAGAAACTGTAAGGCTGAGGGATTCTGCGTGACGCTCTATATCGGTCTAGATATAATAGTAATAATAGCATGTGAGTTTTTGGTTCAAGTTAGTGTTGGGAGTAAAAGTATATATAGTTTACCTACTCTAGCAATTACGGACTTCACACTCTCTCTCTCTCTCTCTCTCTCTTTCTTTGTAATTCGTCACTTTTGGGTATGTCGCACTAACATCTGCAAAGTACGGCCACACAAATCGAGTACTAGGGGTATGCTCCATCAATTGGTGCCCGGAGTCGCACTTCTCAGTCGGGGTACCGCTCCGAAGCTTGCGCCAAAGGAAGGATGGGAGAAGGGGGCGGAAAACAAGGGGATGCGGGAATTGGGCTCATGCCAGTCGAGAGTTATTGAGCTTCGGGCAACCTATTGACAGGTGGCAGCATTTGTGGCTGCATTCGTCGGCGCGGACGTATATTATCGCCGCCACCATCCTGATCAGATGGGCGGGGGGGCAGACGCCAGCTCCACACATGGACTCCATCGCCCTCGCCCATATCGAAATGAACGCGCTGGCGCTGCAAAATTATTCGCAGGTTCTGTACAAACCTAGCCACATCCATTGGATTCTCGTGCTGCAAACGTGCTGCTACCAACGGCGGTATGAAACGATCGTACTCGTGATGTTGCTCCTCGTTTGGTCCCCAATGGAGCTCAGGGATTGGTCGGCGCTGACGAAAATTCAATTGTCTGTGACGATGTGGGTTCATTGCTTTGTCGCGAGAGCGGTTTATTTTCTTGGCTGTGCGAGTGTGTATATTTGGTAATGTGTTCCGAAATTCCTTCTTGTTTCCCTGTTTGTATGCCAATTGCGTAATTTAGATATCCAAACGGTGTTTTAGTACCAATGTGGTTTGCCAAACGAATTTTCTTAGTTTTGCATCTATACCGGAATTTAGGGGTCGGGAAAACAAAAGTAAAAAATTAAAAATTATCTGAAGGTCTGTTCTATAGTCTAAAAAAATTTTGAATGATATGCCCAGAAAACGAAAGCTCGCACGACTGCTATGTTCAGCCAAACAAATTTCCGATTTGAATCACTTTTCGTTTCACTAGTTCAAATGTGACGTGAGCCGAGCCAGAGTGAATGTGAACCTCAGCTTGAAAGAAGCAGAGAAAGATTCTCCAAGGAAACTAATAATATTAAATAAAACAAATTGCTAAGAAATCAACGAGTAAGTTTGCTTTGGATAAAACATTATCAAAGTGACGATATCGATAAACAGGCCGTTAGAGCAGCTCTGGGCAAAAGTATCGAAGCGAAGGAAACTAATAATATTAAATAAAACAAACTGCTAAGAAATCAACGAGTAAGTTTGCTTTGGATAAGACATTATCGAAGTGACGATATCGATAAACAGGCCGTTAGAGCAGCTCTGGGCAAAAGTATCGAAGCGGCTTCTTAAGCTGTTCGATTCAATTCAAATATGAAAACAATTTGAGTTGGAATATTGATAGATTTATGAAATTTATAGAGACACTACTGAGTACGACTATTAAATACCCTGTATTCATTATGCAAACAGACAAGCTGTAAATTGAAATTAGCGAATCAAATTGAATTATGTTGGCCAAACTGAAGTCTATCGCAATGAACTCTGCCAGGCGCTTCACACTTAGGCTGCCTGCTAAATGCCGACATGCGAGTATTTACTGTAGCTGTAGGTAAAACGCAAGTGTTTCAGCCTTTTCGTGTTGGCCTGTCGAGCGTTTGTCCTTAATCAAAATGCACACACTTGATGCATATTTAATTAAACTTTCACCTTTCTGAGGGAACGTTTCAAAGAATTTTTGCCAAAAAGCGGGTCGAGAGTGCTTTCTATCTAAGCACGACAGATGGGCGGCGGGTGGGGCGTGTTCTGGGAGAGACTGAATGCCGTCTAACCAGGGTTAATTTTCATTTTGGAAAACAGAAATGACTTAAAAGCGACACGACGGCACTTTAATTAAATCAGTTTTAATTAATGCAAAATGCGAATTTCAAAAGATGTTGCCTAGACATCGAGCAGCAACATGAAAAACAGATGAACAAGAGTCGAAGAGCGGAAGAGCGGAAGAGGATGCAAGCTGGCAAGGCTTTTGTGGCTCGGGGAGCAGGCAGCAACCACATTTTGTTGTCGGCATAATTACAACTCAATTGTAATCCAATTTTTGGGCAGGCATATAAATCGGATTTCATTGTGACAAGCCACGCCCTGTCGCACACCGCCTTGCTCACACACTCTCCCTCCCTCTCTCTCTCTGTCTCTGTGTCTGTGTCAACTTTTTTCGGTGTCAAATAAATAAACTTTTGACAGTCGGCAGACAGACGGTCGGGAGTAAGTCCGATCTGAACCTGTGCCGGAATTGCAAATTAGTTTGTCACAAGCAACAGCGCCGCTAGGGCAGGAGGCTAGCCGCCTCCTGGCTGCTGGCTGCTGGCTGCTGACTGCGTGCGATTGAATGCTTTAAGAGGCGTGTCCGAGTGCTGCAAATGTTTTGTGTCTTTTGGCTGCAAACGTTGCAAATTAGTTGCACATGTTTCGTCCGCAGCCGAAAAACAAGACGTGTTTCCACTAATTTGGCCAAAATCAACAGCTGTGCATACAAGCGACAGCATATGTGTGTGTGCGTGTGTGTGTGTGTGTGTATATGTGCGTGTGTGTGTGTGAGGAAAACTCATCATAACTTTCTTATCAAAAACTTATTTTAGGCAACGAGTGCCGCAAAGATATTCCTCGAAAAAAATAAGTAAGAAAGAAGAAAAAGAAAGGGATAACTCAGAAAGCTTGACAACAAGTATAAGGCTGCCAGACTATGAAATACCCTGTAGTAACGCAATGTGCAGCCCATTGGAATTGCTTTAAGCAACATGAAGCAGATTTATTTGGATTATTTAACTGCAAATTTCCTGTGAACTTAATATATATAAAGAATTTATTTGATATCGATTTTAATATCTTAAATAATATTGAACATTAAAAATAGTTCAGTAGTTGCTATAGCTTTCAAGTCAATCTTAAGACGTAACCAAGATATAGATTAACATATAAACGTATTCCAGGGTATACAATGAGCTTATGTATATATAGATCTATATATAAATGTATTCCAGGGTATATAATGCGCTTAAATATTATGACGAGTTAAATATGATATATAGATATAATATATATATGACATAAATAATATATATAGAATATAATATAATATATAATAATATAAACAAAACTTCATACTTGTCTATAGCAACTACTTGTGTTACGTTTACAGGGTATCTGAGCAACACATATATGATAGCAAATGCCTTGAAAACTTGTTATAATTACACTGTCTTGACAGCCAGCTATATGTGTGTGTGTGTGTGTCCTTATACTCATCCTTAACTAAGTTAGGTCGTACGCCCTGCCGCTGTCGTCGTGACTGACTAACTGGGCTAACATGCATGAGCAGTAACATATGTTGGACTTTGGCACAAAGTTTTGGCAGTTTTTGGCGCGCTTTGGCCATGCTGCCATTTTTAGCAACTCGTATCCATAGCCAAGTTCTGCTTAGTCTCAGTCCTTCCCCAGCCTTCTCCAGCCACCGCCAACTGTGCCTCATTCAGTGCGGAACGTGTGCGTTTTGTGGTTGAGCTGGCGCACACTTTAGGCGCAGCATGCAACAGCTGTGGCACAAACACAAACTCACTAACCCCGACTCCCGTGCTGATTCGCCCCAGCCCAGTTAGGCAGCCTGAGACTAACAAAGTTTTGCCCAGCACAAATTAAAGTCAACAAAAACTAGAAGATCAGCTTGCCAAATGGGCATCATCATTTCAATAAAACGCAACAACTTTACATATATCCAATGATAGGGTATTATTTAAAGGAATAAAGCCAAAGACTGACGAACGAACAGATAAACAGACGATTATAGCTAGATCATCAAATCTATCGTTGTCTTTATGTATATAAAACCATTTCAAGCTGCTAAAACTATCAGAGCAATAACTAAACTTTACTTTTGTATAGACTATCAAAATTTCCATTTTTAATGAGTATAAAAACTAAAGTCAGTATCGGATGCATAACTGTAACAGGCATTGAGACAAAGTGTTCAACTTGAAGTAATCGGGGACTGAGCCAAATGATGCCTGGGAAAACAAAGAAATGAACCCGAAAAAGCACTTCCAGGCCACACACAACAAAGCCAAAGAGCCAAGCAAAAAAGTTTAAAAATTATTGCAGCGTGTGTGTGTGTGTTAGCTTAATATCGAAATAAAAAGCCCGTCAATATTAGACAATGAAAAAAAAAAACATGGTTAACAAAGCCAAAGCGAGGGTGCCAAAAAAAAAGAAAGTGGAAAGAAAAAGCCAAAATTTTGACATAGGAAAAACGAGTTCCAAAGTTACAAAAAAACAGAAGCGTAACCAACTTTGCCAAGTTTCCAAAAAGGGGTGTCAAGGAGTCGGGGGAGTAGTCGGGGACTACCAAAAATATATGCCTAAAAATGGGCTAGCCCAAAATAAATATAGCAACAAAATGGCAGCCAAAAGCTTGACAGCGCAGCGGAATGGTTAAAAGTGGCAAGGAGCTTGGCACGAGCTAAAGACGTTGCTGCGTGGGCGTTCAGCGAGGGTTGAGCGGCTGTGCGGAGTTGGAGGTGGAGGCGGTGTCCTGTAGTCGTGAGCAATGTGAATTGCATATGCCGCACACGTATTTGCGCTATAATTATTTCGTACGTGAGCGCTGCGCTCAACTTGGCCCGGAAAGCAGCCATAGACGCTCGTGGAACAAAGACAATGCGAAAGGCAGCAAAATAGAGAGAGCAAGAGAGAGAGAGAGAATGTTTGGGGTAGACAGTAAGCGACATTTGCGACACCGTAGCAGACTTGCATCCTGTTCAGATTGTCTGCGAAGACGTCGCCAAGCTTAAAGCTTGCTTGCAGCTGGCCTTAAGCTATAAATTGACTTTGCTTCAATCAAGCAGCTAGAGATGGGTGTGTGAAAACGTGATGTGATTGAACGCATTAAATGCAAGTTTTTGGATGAGAATATTATATGAAATACTCTAGCGATTGGTTTCGAAGCACTGCTGAGCTGACTGCTTGACTGAGAGCTGTATTGACTTACTGATTGATGGGCAGGCTAGTAAATTGATTGATGATTGACTAAGGAGACAATTTATGGACTGTTTGTCTGACTGAGAGACTGATTGATGATCTGATTGACTGATGAATTAAGTGGTTGATTGACTGACTAACTAACTGATGAAATTATTTAATGATTGAATGGCTGACTGCATGATTGACTGATTTACTGATTGATATTGATATTGATAATGATAATGCTAAGAAATCAAATCGAATCTAGACGAAATATTGAATGGAAATAGAGCGAGCTTTAAACTAAATTTGGCTTTAAACTATCGCATGATGGAAATTTTTGGCAAGTTTTTTACTTTTTCAAAGAGCTTAAGCGAGAATAGAGTAAAGGACAAAAGTACAGGGGGAAACGTGTCTGCAATTTGTTATGACGCGCGCAGACAACAGAGGGCGCCATCAACAGACAGCAGACAAGTCTCGGCTCTGACGCAGCGCAGACTCTGACAGCTCACAGACAGAGCCAACAGCTGTGGCCAGGTGCAATCCGCATCTGGACAGAGGTAAGCCCGCAAAATAAATATCAGTGTGGCAGCCTGCGACAGCTACAGCCACAATGACAACAGACTTGCAACCCAGCAGCTGAGACAATTTTTCTACCTCCCATTTGCATACACAGCGCCAACCGGCAACCTCAGCGCGCGTGTGTTGCCCCTGGCCAAAGTGGTAAGTGCAAATAAGTGTAGCACTCGTAATGTAATTCTGTACGCAATTCACACTCGAACATACTATTTAAGTGTGCAAAAAAAAAAAGTTGACTATGTTGTGAGGGAGCAGGAGGAATTTCAGTAAGCTGCATTAATGTGACATTCCAATTGGAGCAAAGAGTTTGTAACGGAATAAGATCTAATTGAAATATTAAATTAGTTTTAAGTGCATATTGAAGGTAGATCTAGTGGCAAGTGTGAATGGAATCACATGGAATCACTATGGAACACATCTCTCTCTCACACACTCTCGTTGATCAACACTATTGCTAAGACTTTCACATTTCAGGGTCAAGCCTATTGTGGATGCTGATTTAAGATCTAAATAAGCTAACTCTAATGTGGACTGAACTGAGAAGCGCATAGAGAGGCGCGCGTTTAACTGAGTAATCAAGTATAAATGTCAATGAGGACATAAGAAAAGCTATGAATAGAGACGGAGGGAGAAAGATGGCAAGGCAGAGACAGAGAGAGTACAACAAAGTGAAATAGAGGGAGACAAAGAGAGAGGTAGTGCATGAGCAAGAGTGAGAGAGTCAATTGAGAGCCACATAAAGTAAACAAGTTTGATTATGTGAGTGGGCGAGCGAATTGGAGTAGGAATTCGCTGAGGTATTTAGCTGTGTCTTGAAGACTATTAGAAAGGGAGAATGCGAGTGATAAATGCTTGTCTGGCCTGGACGCTGTTGCTCGAGCTGGCGCTGACTGTGACAGTTGTGTAATTAACATGCGCAATGAAACTGAGAACGAGAATGGGCAACTGCAGCGGTGTCAAGCGGATGACGCTGTGGGGCTGCTTAGTGGGTGTCGCTGCGAAGCGCTGAGTGGGTGGCAAAAGTTTTTAATAAACCGAAACAACAAACATGGCGCCAGCGAAATGAAGGCCAACAACTGCAGAGCAAGCCACACACACTCTCTCTCGCTCTGTGTCTCTCTCGCTCACTCAACAACCGCCAACAGCCACAATAATGACACACAAAAAACTTTGACAATGTAGTCGTGCGTGCCGACATCCTCCCCTTTTCAATCAGCCAGCAGCAGCAGCAGCAGCAGCAGCTCCGCTGCGAGTTGGTCATGTATAGTTGCTACGCCTTTTAGCCAATGGCCCATTGCCATTCAAGCCGCATCCTCGGTGCTTTAACGGAAAAGGATTTCAGCCGCAATGAAAACAGCTATGAAAACCACAAAATGTGTTGCCTGCTGCTGCTGCTGCTGCTGCACCGCTGAGTAGTGTCGCTCTCTCGCTGAGCGTGTGTGGGTGGTGCACTGAAACATCAAATTGCTGACCACACACAGAGCGCAGGGCGGTCGGCCGTTTGGGTGGCTGCCGAGGGATGATTGGGCGGCATGCGGCGACGTCTGGCTGAATGGATATTCAATTGCATTGGGTGTGCGTTACAATTGAAGCGGTTTTAAAATAAACGAATGTGGCTTATTACGCACACGCACACACACACGCACAGCTAACACCCGCACAACAAAATAAATATCGAATTGAAATTGACAAGCTGTGACAAGGACATACAGGAAACAGGCAGCGGCAGACAAGGACAGCAGCAGACTGAGAGAGAGAGGTGGCTGGCCGTATCCGCTCATAGGCAATTTGCTACGTTCAAGGCGTCATGCCAGATCCATAACAGCTTTGTGCGCCAAGTACAGTAAGCACACGCTAAGACAGCCAACAGCTGTTACTGAAATGCTGCCCCATTGTGGCAAAGGCTAGGGCCCCTTGAGCTCGGACCAGAATCATTTGATATCTTGGGCTTAGTAAAACAAAAAATTTCAATTTGTTATTTATGGCATTCACAATTAAAGGCGTCTGTTCTCCATCTCTGTCAGCGTGCAGAAGCATCTATCTACGTCTATCACTTGCTCGCTTGCTTGTGGCAAAGGTCCTTGACATCGAGCCGAGACAACCCTCATCACAAAGTCGTTTTGTGTTTTTGCCATTGAGCTAAACACGTGTAGCCTGGCTCTGGCTGGCGACAAGTCGGACACCTGGAGGCGCCGCCAATTTCGAGCAGTGGCCCCACAGGCAGCTACGCACTTTGATCACGTCGGGCTAATAAGATTTTAAAGGTTATTTCTCGATGGGCGTGTCAGAAATCAAGTGAAAAATGTAAAAGTAAAAGCGGCTCGACATGGAGCTTGGATGGGGCAGCAGGTTAGGCATGTTCCATGCAAACACTCGAACGGGCTAATTTTATTAATGTTGCCAATTTCAAAGGTTCCAGCCCTCTCCACAGGTAAGTCGCCACCCACTGGGGGTGGACTCTGTTACAGGGTTGCAATGCTTATGCGCGCAATTAAATATGAAATATTTAAGAGCTGCCTGAATTGGCTGTAGAGGGGCGCCAGCAGGGGGCAGGGGGCAGGGGGCGCAACAAATTCACTTGCCAGCAAGTTTGGCGCAGCAAACAAAGCGCGCACAGTGGAGCGGGTTAAACGGGGCAACGCCGAGACTAATTAATAATTTTTAGGCCATTCAGCAGAAAAATGAGGTGTAAACGCAGCGGTGGGCGTGGGAAGAGAGTGGGCGGAGTTGGCGATAGCCAACTTTGACTTGAGTTGATTAAGTTGCCTTTTTAATGGAGTTCAAAGTGATTTCACTTGCAATTAATGCGCGACGCGCCAATTCCATGGATCACTCGGGAAGCTTGCTATCAGCGATGAGTATCGGAGGTGCTACAAATACCAAATAGTGTTGCTAAGTTTAGCTTCATTTAAAATCGACTTTATGTAAATTGTAAATGGCCAGAAATCTAGCTTATATAGCTAGATTAAGCGCGCTGTTAAAAGACTCTGCAGGTTACGCAAAGAGCAGTTCTGTTGCTTTTGATGTTAACTAACAGACCCCGTGTGACGTCACACGGTCCTCTGGTGTGCTCTGTTATTCAATTGGATACTTCGCGGGCACTGATGCAGAGATCCTCCTAAGTTGTTTTGCAATGAATTCGATTAGCAAGAATCATAAAAATTATCAATCCTTACTTTTATTTACTTAAAATACAAAAACTTATTAGATAATGGAAGAAAGTGTGAGGGCTTCTGGCAGCAGCAACAGCAGTTCCTAAATGGATACTATGTCCGAAAAAATGATCAGAAGGCATGATTTTTTTTAATTTTATGCATTAGTATTGTTTATAAATGTCAATAAATTGCAATATTCAAATAGAGCCCAGAGACCGAAATAAAATGTATGTATTAATGAAAAAACCCAAAAAGGACTGAGAGCATAAAAACGTAAATAAACAGATGATCTGGTTCAACCAGCCATCAGAAATCTTGGTAGAAGCTAACAATGCCGCACCCAATCTTTGGCCAACAGATTTCTAATATGATGAATGAATATGATAGATATAATGATGTGGATTGATGGGAAACGATTAGTATATATTCTTACTAGTTACTTTTATAAAATAAAGTCGTTTAAAATAAAGTTGAAGTTATATAAGACGAAGGTAGAATTACCTTCAGCAATAACTGCCTAGAAAGAGGCTTAGAATACAACATTTTCGAAAACCCTTATATTGCCAGATTTGTGAATCTTTATAGAACTTATGATTCGCAACTTGAATCGCCTTAATTTAGTCTACTAGTTTTAAGATAGTTAACAGTGCCAAAATTGCTTGATTTTCATACAAACATTCGCGCAGCCGACCCCGTGTGACCTTTCACTGTTAACTTAACAGAACGCTTTGCATAACCTAGTATTACTCAATCGTGGATTAATCATATATCATGCAATATATGTGCATATTTTATAAATTTAAATTTATGCATAGCATATAATTATCGTAATTGGTTACTTTTATCGATTATTTCGTGAGCTTTCTTCGTACGATCACTAACCGTGCAAACCCTGGATGGGACAATCAGTGTTACCAGCTTATCATATTGCTGGCCAGATCTAGCATATACCAAAAGGAAATCGCTTAATTGTCAATAAGGAAAAGCAAAGCTGTATGAGGAATATCATATATATCATATATGGATCATATATCAATTATAATTAATTATAATTATAATTCTTCCAATAGTCTTTGTTGCATTTGGAGCTAGTCTATTTTTGTAGTGTGTCTTAAAGCCCTTCAAACTATCGATAGAATCCAAGATGCTCGCATTTTGCAATAAACCGATGAATTTTATTAGATATCGATATATATGCACTTGATTGACATCAACAAATTTGAAACGTTCCCAAGCTAAAGTTTCGCCACAAGATGTACAGATTTGATACCGTATATTTTTTGTTGTAAAATTACAAATGACGTACAAAGTAGGGACAGGGACGCAATGCTTTGCGTATTTGTTGTTGTGGATGCAAAGTGCTTTCGTGTAGCTAAAGGGATTTTGGACTCAAGTATAAACTAATAACTCAAATAATTTGCATGCGTTGTTGCTACTTTAGCAGGTGCTGCTTTACAAGTGCCGGATCAATGCTTAGGACATAGCAACCGTTGACGCGACGGACGTAGCCCTTGCTGGAGGCCTCATACATGGCATTGGGGGCCAGGCGCTTCACAATTTCCTCGGGGCAGCCGAGACGCACGGACAACTGGGCCAGTATGAATGCGAATGAAAGCGGCTCGCCGATCTCCGCCATCAGACTGAGCAGTGAGTCCAAAATGCTCTCGTTCCACTGGACCAAAGTCGAGGCTCCTGGAGCCGGAGCGCGGCAGCCATTGATATGAACCGGATTGGTGTAGTAAATGGTATCTGCATTCGGATTGCGAGCGTGCTTTGCGTATGGATAGGAATTCAGATGTTCGTTCACCTGCTGCTGCTCCTGTTGCTCATATTCCTGCTGCTGTGGCACTTCTGGCTGCTCCAGTTGCTGCGGCTGCAGCTGCTGCTGCTGCATTTGCTCATTACGAGGTGGGAAAAAAGCGCGCCTCGGCGGCTTTGGCTTATTGTTGTATGGCCTGGGCGGCGAACGATGGTTCTTGCCTGACAGTGCCTCATAAGAATTTGGTCCCGGATTAGACGACTTATGCTCCTGATTGTAACGTGAAAAGTCATGAGTGCGCGAATGAAAGGCGCGTGACAATTGGAACGGCTGCTGCTCCCTTTTCTGCTGCTGCTGTTGGAGCTGTAGTTGCTGCTGCTGCGGCTGTTGCTGCATTTGCATTTGCTGCTGAAAGTAATTGGAATTGGCAGCCAACTGATCATGGCCCTGCGGCATTACGTTGGCCGGATGCGGCAACTGTTGCTGTTGGTACGGCAAGGGCTGCAGCAGCACATAGGATGGATTAGACGACGGCGATGCCTGAGCAACGGGAATCCACATAATAGGCTGAGTAGCCGGCGGCTGTTGCTCCAGTGGCTGCTGCTGTTGCTGCAGCTGTTGCTGCTGCTCTTGAGCAATTTGCTGCAATTTGTTATTTTCGTATTGCAATTGCAGCTGCTGTTGCTCCTGTTCCCGTCGTATTTGCTCCTCCTCGTTCTTAACAACCTGATCCCAGCTGCTAGTGATGGGCTTATTGATTTGCAACTGCTCCTTCGCTTGCTCCGGCTGCTGCTCCCTGATTTCTAGCAAATGTTGTTCGTTGTTGCTGCCAGCGATGATGCCTGGTTGCTGGTTCAATGCCTGTGCCTGATCCACACGCTTCCAACTGTTATTACCATGCACAACGTATGGATTGACCTGTTGCTGCTGCTGCTGTTGCGCCTGCTGCTGTTGCTGCTGCTGCTGCTGCTGTAGATGTTGTTCCCAATTGTTGTCCACTTTCACGACGTACTGCACTTGCTGATGCGGAGCAACCGGTAGCCAACTGTTCTGGCCATTCATATGATATTCAAGTTGCTGAGGCTGCGACTGCGGCTGCAGCTGAGGCTGGGGCTGAAGCTGGGGCTGCGGCTGCTGCTGTGGCTGTTGCCAATTGTTGTCGCCTTGCACAACGTATTTCACCAGATTCGATGGCAACTGTTGAAATTGCTGCTGCGAAAGTGCTGGCCCAACTTGCACCCAATTGCCATTGCCATGCAATGCGCATGGATTTACCTGCTGCTGATGCTGCTGAGGCTGCTGCTGCGGCTGCGGCTGCAGCTGTTGTCCTGCTTGTTGCCAATTTCCAAAGATCGGACCACTATAATTTAGCTGTTGTTGAGTTTGTTGCTGCTGCTGGCCTTCGGGCTGCAGAAAATTTGTATTAGCATAATAAATGCTGCTGCCACGTGGCTTGAAAACTTCGGCACCCGGATTCAGAGTAGACCGCTTAAAATGACGAATGGTCTCTGCCATATTTTATTTTTGACTTCGAAACGGAAAAAAAATAAACAATGAAAATATAACGATCTGAACTAAGCTAAATATTTTTCAGTTCTCAACCGTCTGACTACAATACACGTGTGAGCCGAAAACGCGTGACAGTTAATGCAATGTGAACTATCGATAGATTTTGGCGTCAAAGCCAAATGGGAATAGAGCAAAGAAAGAGAGAGCGAGTGAGACAGTGAGAGTGTGTGCCTGAGTGAAGGAATGAGATAGAATGACTAAGAATTTGAGAGCAAAAGCGAGCTAGATGACAGATACAGAAAAGCAAGCTACGAAAAGGCTCTAGACACAGACGTATAGAGAACTGAATGAAGGAAGAGTCGAGAAATGCAAAAGAGAAATATGAAATGAAAAGGTTGAGCGAAAATATGTAAAAGGGCAATGGAAGCTTGAGAAATGCCAAGAGTAAGCGCTGATTGAGCAGAACTATAAAAGAGTTTTAGCAGGCGAATAAAGTCTTGGAGAGAGATTTTATTTATCTAGTTATATCATCAGTGCTACTTTAGCTCTTACATATACATATATATTATTTGCTGTTCATGTTATTTAACAAGTGATTGCGAGCAGTGTTGCAAAATGCCGCATTGTTCAGCTACGAGCACTTTGCAATACTTTTAAAGTTTCAAATTCACAGAATCCGCCTATGCGTGTGAGAGAGAGAGGTAGAGGAGAGTGTGTGTGTGTGTGTGGGCGTCCATCTGTCTGTGATTCAGTTATGTCAGAGTTGCATGTTTTGCCGAGGCAACTTTTGCGGAATGCTGCTGACAGATGGCTGCAAGAGAGACAGCGAGAGCGAGCGAGCGAGCGAGAGCATGAGACTAATTGGCGCTGCAGTCGGTGGGCGAGTGACTGCACAAAGCGTATAAATATCCATAAATGCTGAGCACCCAAGTAGGAAAACACTTGCCAGCAGCAACAACAAAGGCATTCGCTTGTGAAGCGGCTGCTGCTGCTGCAGAATTTTTGCGGTTGTATTTTGTTTTCTTGTTGTTTTCTTTTCTTCAGCCCGGTGCCCTGACAATTATTTACACTCAAAAGTTGTTGGCCAAGTTGGCAGCCGGCAGTGCAATGCTCAAAATGAAGTTGTAGCTGTGGCAATGTTTCTGGCCAAGTTGTACAGGATGCTCAGGGGCACAGGTGCAGCTGCCCTCACCTGGCTGCGTTGCTGCTACCAAGTTATGCTCTGCGACAATTGCAAAAATTATGCAACTGCTGTGGCAGCCCTAACCCAAGCAGACAGTCAGACTGCCAGACTGCCTGCCTGGCTGTTGTCCTTGCACACAATTAGGCAGGAACAATGCAGCAGCACAAGCTTTGCAAATGCTGCTACGGCGAGTAACTGCAGCAGTTCCCCAGCTCTAGCCATGCCTCGCTCTCTCTCTCTCTCTCTCTCTCTCTATGCAAACACCTCTGGCCACTCGGGCGCATATCCTGGCAGGATGTGTTAAGCCAGCATGTGGACTGCACAGCCAGGCATTGAAGTTCATTGCCGAAAGTTGTCGCAGCTGCAGAATAGCTAGCTTTAGAGGCGACTTTTCTTATTCGAGCTACTGCATCGAATTGTTAGCTCGAAAAAAGCCAGACTCTGCCAGCACTGGCCGTGATGACTGCTGTGTGCTCAGCGAGGCGCGCAGGATGCTTTGGTTGAGCAGATATCCCATGCTTGAGGATGTTTCAAATTACAACTCCATCGTATGATTTACTTAATTGCAACGCATCCAAAGTGCCCCCGTCCCACCCAGCCAATGCAATACAGCCGTAGCACATCCGAGACGATGCAAAAACTTTAATTAAACCTAATGTTGAGTATATCATTTATAACTTGGTATTGAGATTTGTATTGGCAGCAAACTCGCGAGTCTTGTTGGTCAGATCACGCGGTGATTGGAGTGCCCGGGTCTTGTTCTTCAATTCGAACTCCTTCAAACGTTCCGGCGACATCAGCTTCAGCAAGCGATGGCGATTGTTGGCCCTGTGGCGATTGGCCGCCATGCAGATGCGGCGCGAGAGCTCGTGCCCAAAGCATGTTCTGCGCTGTTCCCCATCGCCGTTGGCTACATAGGAGCGCAGTGCCAAGCCTGCCAAAGTAAATCGATTGCATTAGTCTCGCCCTGGGCATGCCTTCTTGGACTCTGCCGACTCACCCACTATGAACACCTTGGCCACTTCCTTGAATGATGGCTGATCCTTAAGCAACATAATCCTGATGTGCGTTAGATCTTCGTCTACTTGCTTCGTTCGTTGCGTTCCCTGCTATCACAATAAGATTTCGATTATGTATATATATATATACATGTATCTATATATATATATCAATGTTTTTATAAACTATGTGTGGTCTTCTGTCTTTTGTTGGTTTCTGTCGTAATCAATAATGTTTGTTGCTTTTGTGCGGTTCTTGTTTAATGGCGCACAACTCCTACAATTTTGAAAAACAAATTTCGAGCAATATAAATAGAAAATCAACCTCCGTGTGAACTGATTTCGACTGTATGTACAATGTTGCCTCATGGCTGCCTCAGTTTCGGCTGTGCAAAGCTGTCAGCTCTACGCCTGCTAGATTCCCATTTCTGTTCCTCATTTTCACATTAAACCCTGAATCATCGCATGCTAATCAATTACAAAACTACCCCAGTTCAATGAAGCTCTAGCCCAGCTATTCCTCAGCCCAACCAAATTTACAAAATTGTTCACAAAAAGCCAAAATCAAAGTCGAATTTCCACATCTATCGGGGCCAAGAGCGCCAAGAGTATTGCCTATTTGATGCGTAGACTAGCCTATTAAACATTCAGAATATGCTTATCATTATTATTATTATTATTATTATTATTATTATTATTATTATTATTATTATTATTATTATTATTATTATTATTATTATTATTATTATTATTATTATTATTATTATTTTTATTATTATTATTTTCATCATTAGCATTTTCGCTGTATTTTGTATACCCTGAACCCATTGAAAATGGTAATTCAGGGTATACTGAATATATACCCCACAAAGTATATATATTCTTGATCAGCACAGTCCGTCCGTCCGTATGTAGATTCGGAAACTACAAAAGCTAGAGGACAGAAATTACACATGAACGCTCGTATATTAATTTTATTTTGTTTTTTTCGATAACTCATCCCATTTCGCAATTATCGATACAAAATCGACACCGTTCGAACTAGAGTTTAAATCTCTATGGATGCGCAGATTTTGTAATTTTCAGATTTTGGATGCCACGCCCCCCTTGCCCACAATTTGCAAACGCACAACCCATCTTCAAGGCATCTCAATCATTTCATACGTCCTCAATCATAAGCTTTCCTCTTTTGTTCAAGATTATTGAAAACACACAAAATAATTTCTTTTTTATTTTTATTTTTATTTTTTTATTTTTGCATCCAAAAGGAAAATACAGATAATTTTGATTGCAATTGCAATAGTAGCAATTACATCCTCCAATTGAAGCCACTAACCAGAATTTCCATGAATTAGATGGTATTTAGTCATTGACAAGTTTGCTCTATGGAGGAGAAATGGTTAGTCAAACTACAGATGGTGCCATAGAAAACGAACTTACTCAGACAACGTTTCTTTAGTGTAATTCGTCTAATAATTTTGTGTATTACAAGTGTCTATGAGAATGTGTCCCTATTGGAAGAGAAAAGATTAGTTAAATTACAAATGGTGCCAGAGAAAAAGAACTTACTCAGGCATCGTTTCTTTAGTGTGATTCGTCTTTGTATTCTGTGTATTGCATGCATCTATGAGAATGTGTTCCTATAGTGTGCTCTATGGAAGAGAAACGATTAGTCAAACTACAGATGGTGCCAGAGAAAACGATCTTACTCAGACAACGTTTTTTTTTAGTGTGATCCGTCTTATAATTTTGTGTATTACTTGTGTCTATGAGAGAGAGGAAGACATCGTCAAATGGTGCAACACTTATTCGATCCGCCGAAATACTTACGTCCACAAAGCATTCAGCATACAAATAAAAAATGTATACATATTTCTATATTGAACACGTTCACTTTAAGCTTAAAAACTAGGCAACAAATAAATAAAATAAATTCAACGAAAATACTTTGAATTTTGAAAAATTTTTCCGAAAATGAAAAATTGAGAAGTTATCCCAACTCAAGCTGTGTTGTACTGAGCCCTAAACCTATTCCATTTTTCCGTCTCAATGCGGTTGACAGTTCGGACGAGGCTCGGCCTACTTGATTCGAATTGAATTCGATACGCATTCACTGTGCTCGGATATTTATTTCTGTTATATATACAAATATCAACTCATCTTCAATCTACTAGTCAATCACTGTTAATCAATCACTATTAGTCAATGGCAGCCAATCTATACTTCTATCCCATTTCGCTAATAACTGTTCTTCAATATTAATCAGCAGACCTTCAATCAACTAGTCAATCAAATCAGTGGTCGTCAAAGGCTGCTAATAAATCACTTCTAGTCTACCATCACAGCAATTCCGCTTTACTAACTCCTTCAATCAATCCTCAAGCAAACGGCATTCAACCTTAATCAAATCGTCTTCAATCAGCTAATCAATCACTGTTAGTCAATCACAGCAGATCAATTACTATTGTTCAATACCGCTAATAACTCCTTTAGTCATCATCCACTCAATCGTCATTTAATCTTAATCAACCCATCTTCAACCTGTAAAGCATCTCAATCATTTCATGCATCTACAGACCTCCTCAATCATTGAGGAGCCCTTCTTCGCTCAGGGGATTTCGTATTCGAGCAGTCTCGACTACAGCTTTCTTACTTGTTTTATACGTGTGTCGGTATGCATGACTAGTTGCCCGAATTCGCAGCTGGGCGAAAGCTCATTTGGCATACAGTAGGAATTCATGAGCATGTTCCGGAATACCTATGGCTATAGCAGATGAGAATAACAAGGATGATTATGTGGATGGCGATGATGAAGCTGACCAGAGCGATGATGACTGCGTTGACAGCATGTGTGCCTAAGCGCTGCGTACATCCATGCATATGTATATAAACTGCGAACTGTTACGCGTTCCCCTGGCTCAGGTGGTGGTTGGCAGAATGGCGGTTTGGTGGCCCAGCGAGTGGGTGAATTAATTAGTTGCTGCATTGCTCGGTATTGCCTTCGGCCTGCTGTGTGTGTCCATGGAACGCAGTCAGATGCTGCGATTCATACACGCGCACAAACCTAATATGATTACTCAATAATTGTCATGCTGTTTGCTACATAAAGACCCTTCTATGCAATTGTCATGCAGTCAGCTGTAACGTCAAGTTGTCTCTTACATAATATCGCCATGAAGCATCAAAGAGTTGCCAATGGTAATGCATACAGTCAGTAATAACAGCTCAATGCACTGTCCTACGGAACTGTTATAAAGCGAACTGATAATGTAAAGCGAACTAATATAAGTAAAGTAAAGTATAAGTGTTTACGTACGTTAACATTTTCTAAAAATCTGTTATACTCAACTGCTATAAGTGTGATACAAACATGACTGTTATACATCAAATGCATACAGTCAGTAATAACAGCTCAATACACTGTCCTACTGAACTGTTATAAAGCGAACTGATACATATAAGTAAAGTAAAGTATAAGTGTTTAAGTACGTTAACATTTTCTAAAAATCTGTTATACTCAACTGTTATACATAAGTGTTATACAATTCTGTTATGCATGATTGCTATGCACATGCATTATAAGCAGTTGTTACACATGACTTTAACATGACTGTTATACATCAAATGCATTCAGTCAGTAATAACAGCTCAATACACTGTCCTACGGAACTGTTATAAAGCGAGCTGATAATGTAAAGCTTTACATACATACAAGTAAAGCAAAGTATAAGTATTTACTTAAGTATAACATTAGCATTTTCTAAAAATCTGTTATACTCAACTGTTATACATAAGTGTTATACAATTCTGTTATGCATGATTGTTATGCACATGCATTATATGTAGTTGTTTCACATGACTTTAACATGACTGTTATACATAGAAATCCTGACTGTTATATAGAACTTTTATACACAATTTTTTATAATTGTTATACATACGTGCGATGCAGAACATTTATAATTCCATAACCAAACTGTTATATAAATCTGACTGTTATATAAAACTTTTATACACAATTTGTATACCTAACTTCTCTAAGTATTTATTAAGCAATCTTTTACAGTATTATACAAAGCATTTAGCTATTATAAAGCCATATTCTATTATCACGCATAGAGCGACTAATCTTCGTCGTGATCCACTGGTTGGCTTCGGGGAAAAAAGAGAAAATCTTTTGGAAAATTATTGCTGGCGCAGGCAGCATCATTAGCAGCGTAGGAGCAGCCAGTCGCCAACGCATCAACAGTTGAAAGACCATCCACTTCGTTATATGCAATTACCCATATACAGTGATTGTCCACTTTGGCGCACTCGAACATTCATATGCACCCACACACACACACACACACATACGCATCGAACCGCATAGCCAAGAGCAGCCGCCCAATAAACAGCAAAATAAAATCCCAGTCCAATCCATATTCAAACGATCTGTCGCTCCATCTATGGGCTGGCAGCCGTACTACTAGCTGCACGTTGCTCGGCCCGTGGACATGGGCAGCTTTTATGCTTTGGCCATATGCATGGCATGCAAATCGATTGATGTTGATTAGCATAAATTGTCTGGACCGCATTGTGCAATGAATAATTTTGGTGTGTGTCGACACACACACACACACACACATGGAGAGACTGTGTGCAGTCTATCGTTGGTACTTTCAGGCTTAATGCAATTTTGTTTTGGTTAATTTGATAGGCGTTGTCAGTGGCAAGTTGCTGCGTTGACACTTTGACAATGCGCCCGTTACGTTACATGACAGCCTGGGCCCTAGCCAATAGATAAATGCCATTAGATGGGCATGCTTATGCACATGTTGCGTGACCTAACCAGCTGCTATAAGGCAGCAAAGTGCTTCAATCAAATGGGCAAGACAAAAAACAAGCCAAAAGTGAATATAAGCTCTTTCAATTAATTACTTAAATGATTCACTTGGTTATTCCTTATGAATGAAAAGTGTTATACACAAACTACTCTATTATGCAGAAAGAGTTTCATGATGGTATATATACGATAAGTGCTGATATGGATAGATATAGATATGCACATGTGACAGCAGCTGTGCTAATCTATGCGAGTTCGTATAACAGTGTACATATGTGAACTGTTATACAAATTAACACTTATAAACAAGGTTGTTATACATATTTATTACATTGCTTAGTTATAATTAATAACTGTTATACACAGAAGTGTTATACAGAACGAAATAGCCTAGAGGTGCTGTTAGAGTATAGAGTATAGAGTATAGAGTATAGAGTATAGAGTATAGAGTATAGAGTATAGAGTATAGAGTATAGAGTATAGAGTATAGAGTATAGAGTATAGAGTATAGAGTATAGAGTATAGAGTATAGAGTATAGAGTATAGAGTATAGAGTATAGAGTATAGAGTATAGAGTATAGAGTATAGAGTATAGAGTATAGAGTATAGAGTATAGAGTATAGAGTATAGAGTATAGAGTATAGAGTATAGAGTATAGAGTATAGAGTATAGAGTATAGAGTATAGAGTATAGAGTATAGAGTATAGAGTATAGAGTATAGAGTATAGAGTATATAGTATAGAGTATAGAGTATAGAGTATAGAGTATAGAGTATAGAGTATAGAGTATAGAGTATAGAGTATAGAGTATAGAGTATAGAGTATAGAGTATAGAGTATAGAGTATAGAGTATAGAGTATAGAGTATAGAGTATAGAGTATAGAGTATAGAGTATAGAGTATAGAGTATAGAGTATAGAGTATAGAGTATAGAGTATAGAGTATAGAGTATAGAGTATAGAGTATATAGTATAGAGTATAGAGTATAGAGTATAGAGTATAGAGTATAGAGTATAGAGTATAGAGTATAGAGTATAGAGTATAGAGTATAGAGTATAAAGAGTATAGATATTACATCTTACAAGTCTGCTAACAAAGCGAATCAAGGCCAAGCTCTAAAATTGATTAATTAAGCTTGATAAATGAGTGCAAACTTGAACACTTTTTGAAAGCCATAAACAACTATTATCATTTAAGCACATTACAAGTAAATCACATTTGTTATACAAACTGTTATACAAATGCTTTGCCATGTATCTCTATCTGTATCTGCATTGTTTTAGGCATCTGCAGGCAGTCAAACTTTTCCAATAACTTGCGGCCTAATGCAATACAATAAAACACACACACACACACACACACACACGCATTCGCACACTCAAAGAAAATCTTATCAAACTGACATCATTTTCATTACGTTTCGCACTTGCACAGCTTAGACTAATGTATGCCAGGCACTGGTGGTGGTGGTGGTGGTGCTGTTGGTGGTGTTGGTTGTGCTGGCTCCCGCTGTGCGGCAAATGTTATGCAATACAAAATGGAATCTTTGTTTGGCACTGGGCTCACGCGATGCGCATTACACACATATGTGGCGTGTGCTAATCTGGCCGCCAATAACTGCAAATTAGATTAGTAACGCCTACAGGGTGTGCCAACAGCAACAACAACAGCAATAATAATACTGGCAACAAAAGCTGACCATTTGCGTAAAGCACGCAAGTTTCCCTATTGCTTTTTTTCTATTCAGCTTTTTTCATCGCGTGCTGCGTTTATAAATCTGCGAAACTTGTGAGGGCCGGAGCAACAAATCGACACTCAAACTGCAATCCCTCGATGGCCATAGACAAGTCCATTCAATGGCAACAACAACAACAACAGCAACAATAAGGCAACTTATGATGAAAAGTTTTTGCTTCGCTTTAAGCTGCCAGGCATAATGCCCGAATCATTATTATGCGCTAGCCTTTGCCAGCTTCACTTTCCACACACACACGACAGAGGCGTCTGCTGAAAGGGGGCCGAAGGGAGCAGAGCACATTTGTGGCAAGTTTGTATTCCAAGTATTTATTAATCACAAATATATAGAGTCAAATAGATTGTCTTTCAGGCAGATCTGTAGCGCTTCCATTCGCAGCCTCAGCTCCAGCTCTAATATATACAGAGTTTTACGATAGTTGTAATCGATAGTTAAAATCGTTCAATTGACGTTTTTCCCTCATTACAATAAATATGCAATAAGCTAAATTCCGCATCGCATTTATTATTTATTGATGAATGTAGTACAGCTACAGATCTCTTTAAAAAATTATATACAATTTTGAGCTATCGATAAGACGATAGAATGTGGAATTAGATGGGAGATTTTAAACCATTTCTCTCCTGAACTTTTCTTTACGAATTTTTGGAAATTTCAAATTCGAGCAGACTGCGATTGCAATGACTCCAGCTATCGATAGTGAAAACCATCGATACTAACGATAGTATTGTCGATTGTCATGCAACTCTAATTGGCATTGTGAAACAGTCTAAATATTAAGTTTGAATGAAATCGATGCGTGACAACAAATTGACGGACAGAATGCAGTGAGGGAGATGCAGAGGGAAGTTGTCTTAGGCCAGTTGGAATCTTGACTGAATGTTGGCTGTTTGCTATGCACAGTGCGGCAAATTCAGCTCCATGGTTGACGGCGACTATCACTTGCTCCGAAATCATTTTCAGCATATTCAATTTAATTTTCGATAGCTATTGATCGTCCCCCGTTGCAGACAACGCCACTGTCTGCGGGGGTGGAGCATTAAAAAGCTGATGCTAGCATCGCTGACGCCACTGAGACGCCAGACGCATCCTGTGGACCAAGGCAGTTACTGACCAGGCACTTACACGCTTCACCGGCAGCTCGACTGGGAATGGGAGCCGGCAGACGTGAAGACTTAAGCGTGAGCGTAAAATGAATTATATGCAATGCGTATATCATAGGCCAAGAGCTGAATAGAGAGACGGGCTAGCTAGTGGGCATAAAGAAGGATATCTAGGTAGACATAGGGCGCGACGATAGCTGGCAAAAGTTTTGGTTAATTGCGTGGGCGTGGGCGTGGGCGAGGAGGTATGTGTGTGTGGGGCATTTAGGGTTAGTTGCTGAGGTTGCGTAGAAAAGTTTCGACGAGACGAGAGCTGATTTTAATTGTTGCTCGACAAATTTTCGGGGGCTTTGCTTAATCACTTGCGCCAGATTAGATTTAACTTGCAACAGGCCAGCCGAGAGCCTTGTTGCTTCCCTGCGCTTGTCAGTCATAATTAAGGCGAGAGCGAGAGCTACGCAATGCGCTCAGCCAAATAACATCAGATGGAAGTGGAAATGGAAATGGAAATGGATACAAAACTTTTTGGCCTGTCAGCAATGCGTGAAAGCTGCGCCCAAAAACTTGCTAATCAACTGCGACAGCTGCATAAATGGGCGCCACGAACTGGACCAGCCAGCACAACATAGGCACATGCTGCAGACTGGGCGATTCGTAATCCTAGTGAACTATATGTGGGAGAGCCAATGGAGCCAATGGTGGATGCATAAATGCATTGGTCTCTGACCGATTGCTCTGCTATTATAGATTATAAAACAGGCCAGATGCGAAAATACTGTCATAACCATAGCCGGATTTAGATGTATGCATATCGATAGTTTATCGATTGTTGTTCAGCTCTAGCTCATACTTGCGGCACATGCTCCCCTTTTCATTCAGCTAATTGCAGCTCAAAACCCAAAAGTGAGGCATTGAAAAGTTCAGATACGCTACACACACACACAGACATAGATTGATTGTGTATCTGTTCGTTAAATGCGCCGGCACTCAAACTGATTTCAATCAGGCTGCGGTTATTGTGTTACGCGACAACCAATGGAAATTTGCAGCTATCTAAATTTCCTGTGACACGTGCCAGACACAACAACAACAACAATAGCAATGATGGTGGCAACAACTGCCAACAAGTACGACTATAACAATGATGTTGCCCAGTTTGCTCAGTCCACAAGTCAACTGCTCTCTCACTATCTAACTGTCTCTTTCCCTGCATCTGTATCTGTGTATCTGCATCTGTTGTATCTGTCGCGCCCTCGCTACTTGCTTTATGCAAATTTCCGAGACGCAGATTCTTTGTCGTTTCAATTCGTGAAGTTGCCCGCATTTCACATTTTACTGCATAGCCAAATAGCGATTTGCCCTCGAATCTCTTGGCCAATCGATAAACCAGCCTCAGTCTGACCGCTTGCTCCATCTTTGTTTCATCGCTGCGTCTAGCTCGCTGTCTCTTTGTCTGTCTGCCATTGAGTTTGTAAAGTGAAGATGCTGCTGAGACGGCAACCGCAAAGTCAGTTTTGCCTCTTCTTCTTTTTTTGGGTTAGAGGCACTTAAAGTGTCTCCAGCATTTGCCTCAATATAATCACAATTCTCAAATGTTTGGCTTTTGGCTTTGGACCAACCCTCAAGTTGTCTACGTTTCACATTGCGCAATCAACATATTTTCCGCTTCTCTTAAAGCATTTCACAAGTGGTCGACTCAAAAACAACATGAAGCATCAAATGGGCTTTACTTTGCGTTCCAGCTCTATGAGCAGAAGGAATGAATGGATTTAGCGCGATGCTCGCTTTGTTAGTTCGACTACATCTATCCATTTAACCATTCGTCCGTCCGGCGATCTGGAAGAAGAAGCCTATTGAAGTTAAAGTCTTATAGTTGGAAATATATATACCCTTCTCTACCATCGTCTGATAAAGTATGAGAGGGTCAAATATGTCCGATATGCCCATCAAAAGGCATGCCCAATTGGAGCACTTCTTAACAGCTAGACCCATTGACCCATGGAAAGAATCTACATCTGATTTTTACTCTCTATTAATTTGTTCCTAATTTGTTCCTCTGCCTAACCCATTTGATGCAGACGAAAAAACTGACTTACAGAGTGTAACTAGGCCAGGGAATATGCTTTACCGATCTCTAACGAAACCACGTCACTCCTGTACAGTATAACTAGTTCAGATAACCGACAAGTATGCTTTGATTGGCAGGCTGTCAAAGCATCGTATGAGCTCACAAAAAAAAGTTGTATAACTAGTCAGACTTTTTCTCTGCTAGCTTACATTGGTTTGCTTCCGTGGCAATAAAATGAGACCGAATGGCCCAAATCATGCGCCGCGACGCAAACTCATACCAAATCTGTTCAGTAGCATACTGAGGGTGGTCGCCGAATCGGATCGTCCGCTGACGCAGCACGAAATCGTAGAGGCCGTGTCGGAGCGACTGGACCGATCCGATGAGGAGCTCAAGCGACAAATAACTGTCAATCTGCACGATGCTCTCATCTATGGATATTTGCGTGTCAGAAACTATCGCTACTCCATTGTGCCCAGTCGCTTGGATCCAAATGAGCCACGGGAGCAAAGCCAACACAATTCATCCAACTGTAATTCCCCACAAAATCATAGAAGTCGCGACGATGCTGTTGTTAACCAACCCGCCGGTCAGCAACCAAAAGCCGAAGAGGGAAGTACGTAATGATAAAGCTAGAGTACAGCTAGAGCACCACATGTCACGCAGAAGCCAACCTTAACAAATTCGCCTTGTAATCGAATAAACTGTTAAATATATTCCAATATAAAATAATGTACATATATAAGACGTCTTTGACAGGAGAGTTGGGGTAGGTCATCAGGTGGTCGAGGGATCTGAGGGTAGCAGGAAAAATGTAGAAAGGATCATTAGTCTGAGATGATCAAGAATAATTCACAATCAAGTGAATATACAATAGCTAATGCGTGTCTCTGAGATACATATGAAAGACGTCTTTGACATGAGACTTGGGATAGATCATCAGGTGGTCCTGGTGGATAGCCCGAGGGATCTGGGGGTAGCTGGAAAAATGTAAGAGACTAGACTGAATATGAGAGATCATACAAGATCAAGAAATAGTCACAATCGAGTGATTATACGTTCCAGGGATCTGCCCAGGCTCATTGCAAGCCAACCTATATATGTAACGGGATCAAAATAAAATACCAGGATTATCGAACTTAAATTTTTTTATTATTTTACACGAAGGGTTTTCCAATTGAAATAAATAGGTTTAAAAAGAATAACTTAAATTTCAGAGAATACCCAAATGTCTTTCGGCATCAGCCCAGCGATTGGCGTATATATAGACATATATACAGATATATATATGTATTACGATATATATATGTGCCAGGGTAACAATTTGGCATTTCGATAGATTCACGGCGTCTAAAGGGTTGTACGCTTAGTTGGGGATAATATCAATGATTGTTGGCTGATGGGGGAATTGGTAGGAAATTGGTGAAGAGTGCAAATAACGCGGAAACAAAAACATCATATATGAACATATGAACTGCACTCGAAATCCCTGGCAACGGCCAAGTTACTTGCGAGTGATTGCTGCATCTAAAAAAATGTTGGCTCCTAACGGATGCGCCACGACAACGGCAACTTCTCTAGCTCTTTGGCACGCTCGGCTGCCTCCTGGTTGCGCTTCATAATCTCCTTCTGCTCCTCCTCCGACAGCAGCGTATAATAATTGCCATCCTTGCGCAAGTATCCATTAACCACGGCGCCATGCAACGTATGGGGTATATGGCGTTTGAGCTCCACTGGCAAGCGCTTCAATCGAATCGATAGCATGGCAATCATTTCCGGATAGCTAACCGAACGGTTCAGCTCACGCATTAGCTTGATAACCGTTTGAAATAGATCCGGCAATTGTTGGCGCCTGCCATTGCTACGATCCGATTGACTGCGCGAGTGCGAATGCCCCTGAGTGTACAGCTGCGGCTGGGACTGGCTAGGCAGCAATGATATGGCCGGACATCGGCTCAAACTCATATCTAGTCCCATGCCCAAGTCCGCATCTGACACTACAAACCTTGTCGCCATATCGGCTGGCGATATTGCTGTTGCCGATGTTGCTGCTGCTGCTGCCGAGCCACCAACAGCTCTGGCTCTGGCTGGCGTAAAGCTAGGCGCACTCACATTCAGCTGATGCGACCGTGCCGACTGTAGCGGTTGCAGCTCGAAGATCTGCTGATGATGTGCCAGCTGTTGCTGCTGGTGAGCCAAGTGCTGTTGGTGTACCAGATGATGCTGGTGATGCTGAGCGAATTGTTGTAGCTGCTGTTGGTGCGCATTCCAGCCGCTCCACGGGCGCATGCTGTAAATGTTGCCTGGTTGATTTATGTTTGCCTGCGATCCTAGATGATACTCGGAGCAGTGTCTGTAGAAGATCGGCATATGTCTTCCATGATTATTATTGATGCGCCCGTAGCTCTGTCCCTGTCCCTGTCCCTGTCCCTGTCCTTGTCCCTGGCTGTGTCTGTGGCTCTGACGCTGTCCCTGACCATGTCCCTGACCGTGTCCCTGCCCGTGTCCCTGACCATGTCCCTCTCCCTGTCCCTGCGACTGTCCACTTGAGTAAGTGCGTTGACGATGATGGCCAGTAGGTGAACTGCTCATGTCCTGGCCGTTGCTGCGCTCTACATGAGTCGATGCCATTCTTATGCCGCCGCCAGATCTGCGGCTGCGATGAAACCTCGTATTGTTGCTGTAGTAGCAGCTGTTGTTGCTGTTGTTGTTGCTGCTACTAATGCTGCGATGCAATGCAGGTTTCGACCTAAAGCTGCGGCTCTGCATAAATGTATCCTACTGACACTGATGTAGATGCAGATGATAATGGTGACGCTGAAAGTGTTGCTGCTCGGCGCTTTATCCTATTGATAAGTCGTCTGCTGGGCCGTGTAACCTGAAATCAAATTCATCATATTAGTTAGGGTTTCAATTGAGTCATCTCTATTTAGTCAAATATATAGACGGAATGCTTGGGATAGTCGGTAATTGCATTACCTGTATTAAGTTTGAACTCGTTTATGTAGATCTGTGTAATGCTGGTTGGTGCTTACTAATGACAAAGACTAATTTAGTTTTTGACATTCTCCTCAAGCCAACTTCGATTAAAAACAAGTAAGAAGGCTCTAGTCGAGATGGCTCTATTACGAGATACCCTGAACCCAAAAAAGGTGATACTCTCCTTCCTTATGCACGTATAAGCGCGAGCTCTGCTAACCGCGCAGTTGCTGTCGTGGCTTGGGCTATACTTTGAACGCTTATAACTTCATTTCTAGATTGACTTCCTTATGAAACTTTTAGAATATATTACTAGCATCTAAATATATCTATTTGCCAAATATCAAGTCTTTAGTATTTGAAATGCCTTTTTTGCAAATTGTAGGCGAGGGGGCGTGGCAACCAAAATCTGCGCATCCATAATATCTATCTACATATATACATTTGTCTCTCTAGCTCGAACAGTGTAGAAGTTATGCCAATAAAACGTGAAAAATGGCAACGAATTATCGATTTTTATCGATAATTTGTAAATGGGATGAGTTATCGATAAAAAACAAAACAAACTCGTACTGCGTAACTAACATACAAGTGTTCATATGAAACTTCAGCTCTCCAGCTTTTGTAGTTTCCGAAATCTCATGCGGACAGACGGACGGACAGACGGATCAAGATATACTATATACTTTATGGGGTCTGCGACGTCTCCTTCTGCCTGTTACATACATTTAACAAAACCATTATACCCTGATTTCCCATTTTCAATGGGGTCAGACTATAAAAACCGCAACTGCTACTCCACAGCATAGTCCATTAATCTGCCTAGACTCTTCTCTCATCCCACTGCTTTGATTTATTACCGAAAGAGCTCACTTGGAAAAAAAGCAAGTAACCTAGACGAAACCGTTTTGCCTTACAGAGAGAAAAGCACAGCCTCTAATAATCTTATCCGCACTTGGCACAGATGTGGTTCTTTCAAGTTTAGATGGAATCGATTTGATCGACTTGAAACATACCGTTGTATTCTTCGCCTGTGTAAAATTCTTAATGTAGATCTTCTTACAGAGTATAATTCGTCATTTTAATTAACGGGAACCACTTCTTAACAGTCGTGCCAAAGTTATATCTTCGATCAGTTTAAATAAAAAGTCCTCTCTGTGTAGATTTTGTGGGGTTACTCAAATATCTAAAAACTAAAACCAAATAAGTTTATTCTGAAAAATTTTTTCGAAACTGCTTTTCTACCGAATATCCATAAAAACTAACCCTGCTACTGATTGAATGAACATTCCTAGCCTGTGAGATGCGAAGCTACTATGTTAAAAGCAAATTTCATCAAGTATAAACTGAAACTCTTCACCTAAGTGGATTTGAGGCTTGATATATGCTGACTCTCATATAACCGTCTTGAAGTGGAAAGAGTTGTTAGTGTTAATATTTTTAAGGATCGGAATGGTAGTATTTAAGGAATAAGAGAGACAAAGACTATTCGCTATCTCTCATTATGTGAGGCATATGATTAATTATGATGAGTGATAGATGGAGGTGTAGCTATAAGGGTCTACTGAAAGTCTTTAAGTAAAGTTGTAAAAATCTATGGACCGATTGGCATAGAGACAACAGAATATTCTAATAATATACCACAGACTTGCTTATTGTAAAGTCTAGTTGAATATGCTCTTTAAATCGACTCCATAGAGATTGCATCAAAGACTTTGTGGTAGCTTAAATTCACTTACAGCTTAGCTCAAGAAAAAAAGCTGTTTAGCGAGCATTGGGGTAACATAAATTTATTTCTTTAGTGGCCTGTAGCCCGAAGCCGGTCTGGACCCAAATACGTTTATGATATAATGTAAAACAATAATACCAACAAAGGGACTCTAGCTGGAGTCGGAAAGTTATGCCCCGAATAAACATAAATATATGAAGAAAACAAATAGAATGAAGGAAACCCTACCCGAGGCGGGTTCATGATGAGGTGCGAAAAATCAGTTGAATTGAAATTGCGTGACTTATGGCAGGGCAGTTCAGCCCGAGGGCTAGTTGGGTCGCTCGACGTCGTAGAGCCTGCGAAGGGTTGCTTGCGCAATGCTTTGCTATGCGGGATAAGTGAATTTTCAGCAGAGAGTGTGGGAAATGCTCTTAACGCACTCTAAATTGACATATTGTTGTGAGTGGCATGCGAAGAACAGGGCTCCAGAAGTGAACTCTCGTCTCGAACGTACTTGACTTTGACTGCTTAAGGTGAGCAGTTGATAGATAGGAAAGTTAGGGACTGTAAAGGCATTGCTCTCTCTTCCCCTCTCTCTCTCTCTCTCTTGATTTTTGCAATAGATTTTTATGACCATCTCAATTTCAGTTTCTCAATGACCTGGCTTGCTAGGCTCTCATTCTCTGCACTCCTCTACTAATAAAGACGACAGCTAACAAATTGACATCTTTAGAAAGCAACTTGGATATATGGCTATTGTTGACTTCTAATGATAAAGCAGTGAGGAAACTCATTATCGGTAAGAGCTGAGCAGATGATGTCTGACTATGCACTTACAACTATGCACACAGTCTGAGCAGCTATCGATGCAGGTGTGAAGAGGTTAGCAGCAGAGTGCAAAGAGGTTAAATGCAGCTGGGAGCTGAGGCAGGCTCAGCAGGACAGGACAGGACAAGGACAGGACAAGGGCAGGACTCGGAGGCACTTCAATGGCACAGGCAAACTCATGCCTAAGCGTGACTCAACCTCAAATGCAGTAACTTCCGTTGCAGCAGCAGCTGAGTTGATGCAACTGGAGCTCAGAATGCAGCAGCATCAAACAATGCATCAATTGCAACTGTAAAGATGAGTGTGTGTGTGTGTGTGTGTGCGTGTGTGTTGCTTTGGACCACATATATCCTGTTTGAAAGCCCCTTAATAGCAGTTGCTGTGCGACAATCACTGTGCGTGCCACGCCCATTTAACAAATGACGCCAATAATAGCAATACACACACACATGCAGGCCCTATATATGTGTGTGTGTGTTGGGTATTTTGCGTATGCATTAAGTGGATTTGTGGCGGGCGCCTAAAGCTGACACCAAATCAAATACAAAACCAACTCTTCGCCTGCCACAGCACTGCACCCCTCGCTATGCAGCTAGGAGTGTTGGCCATGGAAAGGGGCGCAAGTGTGGCCAGGGCGTGGCCTCTTAGCTAGTCGACAACATATGCTTTAACCACAAGCTTAAGCCATTCCAATGCGGCCTGCCTCAAGCACCTCACACATGCACACACACACTCACGCACATAGACATTGACTGGGTTAAATAGCAGTTACGAGTCGTCATCAAATTGTATTTTAATTAGTTAATTTTGTTCATCAACCAATTGAATATTGCAGACTTTGCATCATTTGCTCAGGAACTTGGCTCAAGCAAAGGAATGTTTAGCTTCGAATCAGACTGTAGATGAACTCATTATTTAATGTGTCTATGCAAACGGCCTACGTTTATATCTATTTAGATGAATGGTATTCGAAAGGAAATATATGCAGCATCTGCATAAGAGGAAAGAGATGAGAGGGAGAGGGAGAGAGGGAGAGGAAGAGGGAGAGTGAGCTATCTGTGAGCTGTTCCACTTCATATATACAATTCTATTTAATTGCAACAAAATTAGATATAGAGAAAGAATGAGAGAGGGATATATGAAGAGAAAAACAGAAGAGAGAGAGGTAGAGAGAGAGAGAGAGAGAGAGAGACAGAACTAATCCATGCTGTATAAATGCTTTGAAAGAAAGAGGAAATGATATATGTAAATGCAAAGAAGGAAACGAGAGACAATGATCGTGATACAAAATAAGTGATCTAGAGAGAAAGAAAAAGAGAGCAAGTGTGAGAAAGAATGAGAGAAGTGGAGACAGATAATTGAAAGAGTAGAAAGAGGGAGAGAGTGAGCTTGCTGATGCCTTTTACACAATTTGATATCACATGAGCATAGTAAGACCATGAGAGAAGAAGAAGAAAAAAGAGATATTATATAATTAAAGTTAGAAAATCTCTTTCTTTCCATGCGATTCTATATCTATGAACAATTTTATGAGAAAAATAAGCTGAAAGAGATTAAAAGGGAGAAATGATAAGCAGAAGGTAATTGGAGAGAGAGGAACGGGAAGAGTGAGATAGAGGAGACATAGAAGAGGCAATGAGCAAAGTCCAAAGAAATATTTAAACACAAAGAGAGAAATATTGAAAATGCTATCTAATTTAAAATAATATATCTTTTTCATATTCAATCTGTAAAGAAATAAATCAGAAGAACTTGAGTGCTGCCTTCTAAGCAAAGCTACTTTATCAAATGAAATATGGTGAAAACTCACTTTGGAAGCATAAGCTGTAGCTATAGATTTATTAGAAGGGTGCTACATTGTGTTGTTTTTACAATTGCAAAGAAATTTCAACAGTCTAGACAGAGAAGCGAGAGTTGAGAGAGTGAGAGAGAGAGAGAGAGAGAGAGTCACTTAACAATCTGTAAGATATTTTCACTTCAGTTAAGAGCATTTTGAGGATTTTACAGCAAACACAAATTCTGTACGAGTGCAGCTCACTTTTGCAGTGTAAACAATCGTATTAGTAAACTCTCTATCTCTATCTCTCTCTCTCACTCTCTCTATCTATCGCTCTCTCTCTCTCTCTTTCGATTGATAAGTCTTGTTGCGTTGAGTGTCAAGAGCTCTTCAGATGATTAAAGAGTGGTCGAGTTGTTAAAGAGAAATTTATGTGAATGCTAAATATCTTGCCATCTCACTCACTCTCCACTCTCGCTCTCTCTCTCTCTGTTTCACTTATACTCACTCCTTTCTTCAAATAGTTAACTATGGGGCGAATTGTTATTGTTGTTGCTGCTGCTTCTGTTGCAAATATCTAGAGCTCATCATGATTGTTTTGTAATTGGAATGCGACAATGCGGCGCAAACAGCGACAGCAGCAGGAAATGGAGGCAGCTGATATAATGCAAGCAGAGTAAACACAGTTCAGCCAACCAAGCCACCCATACCAGCCGAACCACCCAGTCCATCCGAGCCAACTGGCAGGACAAGTGAATGCCAGCGCGGGCTAACAATTTGCTTCAATTATAAAAAGCGTCGCGACAAAGTGGCGCCACCAAGCGGCGGGCGACGGCGGCGAATGCATTGGGGCGTGGGACGTGGGGCGTGGTGCTTGGGCGAAGGCCACATTGATGCTGTTGCTCCAACTCCAGTGATGGCTTCTCCTGCTGCCGCTGGTAATCAGCATGAAGCGCAGAGTCAACAACAGTGCGAACGATGACGCGATGCTAGCGTCGACTGCGACTGCGACTGCGACTGCGACAGTGACTGGCGTCAGCCAGGTTCCATCTTTGTCTGGCTGCGGGAGCTGCGGCTGGGAATTGGTTTCGGAGTCGGGGTGGCAGTTGACTGCTAGGCATCGCCATCGCCATCGCCTTCGCTTTGGCTTTGGCTTTTGTGCGATGCATTTCTATTTATATTACATATTTCGAATTGAATTTTAATTACGTTCCTAACACACTGCGAAGCTCCACAACATTTTCTCCCTGCTTTTGTTTAAATAATTCTATATAAGTATATATATAATGTTCTTAAGTGTAACTGTAAGCAATTAAAAGATGTGATTAAGAGTTGTTAATGAAAGTGAGACAGAGCGAGAGAGCGAGAGAGAGAGAGAGAGAGTGGGAAAGCAGTAGTCAAATAAAAACATTGAAAGAAAGAGAAGATGAGTTTGAAGGAGAGTGAGAGGACGAGAAAAGGGAGAGAGAGAGAGAGACGGTAGGAGAGAGATGGAAAGAGAGAGACACAGAGATCGAGAGTGAGCGAGAGATGGAGAGACAGGAATATACAAAGAGAGATAAACAGAGGGAGCGAGAGAGAGAGAGAGAGAGTTTTTTTTAGGTGATTTTCAGTATTTAATGTTGTTCTTGACTGTTCCAATCAGAACTAGCTTCAAGCCCTGTATTATGCCCTAGATGTATTCCTCAAGAGCTCAAACGCGCCTTTCATTTGGCTTTGATGTTCGATGAGTTTGATTACAATTATAATCACTATTAATCTCTGCCACTCTCTCTCCCTCTCTCTCCGTCCACCTATAAACTTGCGTCTCTTTCGCATTGTAGCAAGAGCTCTGAGCTTGTTTACTGTGCTAAGAGCAATGCACAAAATGAAATCGCAACAACTATGCAATTATCCTGGGCCAGTGGCGAAGCTCACGCTTCGAGCTTAGGCTGTCGCCGGAGTAAATTTGCTGGCAGCGGTTAAGGGGGAGGGCTTGGTGGGAAGGACTCGAACTCGGACTCGGACTTGGACGTGCCAGGACATGACCGTTGCGGACTGGTCTAATCACACGCTCTCGCATAAATACTCAACAGCGATGATTTACTGTACTCATGTGATTCATAAATATCACTCATCAACATGGAACAATGTCGACCGAAGGGACTTGCCTCTTCTACCCTGACCGCCTCTCGCCACCCACTCTCTCACTCACTCTCTCTTTCTCTATAAATGTGTGCGTCCGGGTCTGGGCTTGGATATCCCTGGCTGCAATTCTTGTTGTGCTTAGCCGGGTCGTTTAGCCTGCAGCTAAAGCGGAGCACACGATTTGTTGTCCTTGTCCTTGTTGCTATTATTGTTGTGGCTGATAACTATTGTCATCTTTGCCCATAAGCACAAAAAGCAGCAACAAAATCAGCAACAGAGCAACCAGTTAGCAGGACAGAGCAATCACCACGTCCTGCTGTATCATTTCTGGCTTCATGTGTGTGTGTGTGCTTCATGACAAAACTGTTTGCGATTCGTGCAAAGCCACGTTTTAAATGTTAATTGTTTGCAGTTTATTTGATGACTCGGCAAGTGCAGCCAGCACGCATTCAACTAAATAGTAAAGCAAAAATCGCAAATGGCCAATAGCCGGATCAACAGTTAAGACAGAGGCAAAGTGAGAAAAATGGATAGATAAAATCAACTGAATGTGAAACTGAAAAACGTCAAAATCGAACTTTAATATAGTAGTAGTGAAGTTGTAGTATAGTAGTAGTAAAGTAGTATAGTAGTTACTACTACTAGTAGTAGCATTGTAATATAGTGTAGTATAGTAGTAGTATAGTAGTAGCATAGTAGTAGCATAGTAGTAGCATAGTAGTAGCATAGTAGTAGTATAGTAGTAGTATAGTAGTAGCATAGTAGTAGCATAGTAGTAGCATAGTAGTAGCATAGTAGTAGTATAGTAGTAGTATAGTAGTAGTATAGTAGTAGCATAGTAGTAGCATAGTAGTAGCATAGTAGTAGCATAGTAGTAGCATAGTAGTAGCATAGTAGTAGCATAGTAGTAGCATAGTAGTAGCATAGTAGTAGCATAGTAGTAGCATAGTAGTAGCATAGCAGTAGCATAGTAGTAGCATAGTAGTAGCATAGTAGCAGCATAGTAGTAGCATAGTAGTAGTATAGTAGTAGTATAGAAGTAGTATGGTAGTAGTATAGTAGTAGTATAGTAGTAGCATAGTAGTAGCATAGTAGTAGCATAGTAGTAGCATAGTAGTAGCATAGTAGTAGCATAGTAGTAGTATAGTAGTAGTATAGAAGTAGTATGGTAGTAGTATAGTAGTAGTATAGTAGTAGCATAGTAGTAGCATAGTAGTAGCATAGTAGTAGCATAGTAGTAGCATAGTAGTAGCATAGTAGTAGCATAGTAGTAGTATAGTAGTAGTATAGAAGTAGTATAGTAGTATAGTAGTAGTATGGTAGTAGTATAGTAGTAGTATAGTAGTAGCATAGTAGTAGCATAGTAGTAGCATAGTAGTAGCATAGTAGTAGCATAGTAGTAGCATAGTAGTAGCATAGTAGTAGCATAGTAGTAGCATAGTAGTAGCATAGTAGTAGCATAGTAGTAGCATAGTAGTAGCATAGTAGTAGCATAGTAGTAGCATAGTAGTAGCATAGTAGTAGCATAGTAGTAGCATAGTAGCAGCATAGTAGTAGCATAGTAGTAGTATAGTAGTAGTATAGAAGTAGTATGGTAGTAGTATAGTAGTAGTATAGTAGTAGCATAGTAGTAGCATAGTAGTAGCATAGTAGTAGCATAGTAGCAGCATAGTAGAGACTTTTATCTTCTACTTCCACTGATACTCACAGTCAGACCTGAGCCAAAACAGTATTTGCATATAATGAGGTTAAAAATACTGACTTAAGTTATCGATAATTGGCTAATGTTGAGGTAATCGATACTAAATGTCATTTGCCTATTTCATTTGGTATATAACATAATCAGAAACAAATGACCTACAACCTCAGATAATTCTGGGTTTCAAGTTAAGCCAATTATACTATCGATTATAATCGATAAAAAGTAAATGGGATGAATTATTAAAATAAATACGATGAGCGCGTACTGCATATCCAGCAATATATCGCCTTAACTAATCGTTACAATAAAGAATATTTGTATCATTAATGGTTTTGCCTAAATTCAGATGTCCTAGACGTCCTAGACTAGACTATTCGTCACAGCAATAGAGACAGAGAGAGACAAAGAGACAGAGAGAGAAAGAGAGAGAGAGCAGCTTACATGGAATTACGCAAATTATATACCTGCATATAGAACTCCCTTTCCCTCTATACACATATTGACAAAGCAATGTGAATATGAAAAACCAGATACACCGTTGTTATATCAACCTCCATTAAATATCTGATCTGATCTGATGTATACCAAGCAAGCTTTTAGTCAAAATAAAGTGCGGGGCGCGCCCAATGCAACAATTGGCAATTAAGTTGACGGCATTTGAATGCAGGTGGCCAATTAAAGTTGTGGCCCAGGTGCCTGGGTCGCGTGAGGCGGGGGGCGGGGGTTGTGTTGGGCGTGCCAAATAGCACTCAACACTACAAGGAACACGAACAGAGAAACACAGAGCGCAAACAGGCGCCATAATAACAGGCATTTAATTTCATGTTAATTGTATTTCAGTTGCTGCGCTTAGGGCGGCTGAGAGAGGGAGAGGGAGGGAAATGAAAGGTGTGTGGGTGTGAGGTGGCGCGAAGAGTGTCCTGGCGGAAGGTGACTGGGTGTGGGTGGGGTGGCTGGCGCGACCCATAAATTTTGTGCATTTCAGCGAAGCGCGTTGCGCGTAATTTATTTGCATATTTCAGCTGAGCAAGTGACAGCCTAAAATTATGCTACAAAATGCCGCGAATACCAGGTTGAAAAATTTGAGCTAGAGATATGGCATGTAGCAAGAATGCCAGAAGCGAAAATACCCTATAACATGAATGTGTTTAGAATTGTGATTTAGAGACTTGAACATGTAAAGAAAGAGAAGTTTGCAATGCCATATGTAGAGTAGCTTTAATGATTGAATTGTAGATACCCTGTAACAAGATTGAAATTCATTGAAGATTCTTACTTAAAGATTGATTTATAGCAATTCTAGATATATAATGTCTCGAGTGGTAGACCTGTAGATACCTTATAAACAGGGCAGTATATATTTTTAAAGACCTAATACCAATCGAACTTAAGATCTGAGCTGGATAAATATAAAATAGTGTTAAATATAATAGTAGAAAAAATAGCTTCTAGAGTGACATGTAATAAGAGGTATAAACACAAACTATGGTTCAACGTGGATAGATATTGACGAGCATATACCCTATAAATAGTTTTGAATAGATTTGACCATGATGGCAACGAGTCTAGCCCACTAGCGAACCCGTGAGTACAGGGTATTGAAAACATCTTTAAGCAGCGGCAGCTGACCTCGATAACACGTTAAGTAGTACAAAGAAGGAGGCGGGGCTGAGAGTGGGCTGGCCTGGCTATAGAACCTGCTTCCAACTGCGTTTGCCAACTAAACGCATTTACGTGTCAAAACTAATTTAATGTGGCAAATGTAGCAAACACCCTCGGCAAGCAAAGGGCAAACACCCAACACCCTATCCAGCGCCCGTTGGCGCAGCCTGAGCAACCCCCTAGCGGACGGCAGCAGCAGGAAACGGAAATGGCATACGCAGCGAGCAGTGAGCATATTTTGCTTATTTATACACCTCTCTGCCTGCCGCTCTGCTCGTGGACTGCGCCCCGCCCCCAGCGCATTTCTCACCTAATAAAATAACAATGGAACAACCGGGCGCCCCCCAAGGCGCACTCACGTGTTGCTGGTCGTCTCGTCTTCCTTTTGATGTAAATTTAATTTTGGTTTCAACTTTTTGAGGTTTTTCCATACACAATACAACACACATACGCGCTGCGCTGCTCAGTCGAGACGTCCAAGTCGCAGCTGGAGTCGCAGTCGCCGTCTGTCCCCAGAGGCTGTGGAGCATATTCGTAATATGTCTGTCAACGTTGACGTTGCGGCCGTCCGTTGCCCTTCCAGCAAGTCCTTTCCTCTGCCCAGCACACTCTGCCACACTCCATCTAGACCTGCACCGTCTACCCTCTAGTTTCTAGCTCTACCTCTACTCGCCCCGCTGGCAGCTTCCTTGCTCTTTTCATCGGCATCACATATGTATTTCAGACGCCTTTGTTATCCGCCCTTGTTGCCAACTTGTCACACATATGCACTTTGATTCCCTGGGCGATATGGCATCATTATACCCTGGCCGAGACAAAGGCCATCGTGTTTTCTCTTCTTTTTTTGACTATATATAAATTATTTGATTTACTGTTGTTAACCTGACGAACGAGCGATAAGAGTCCATTATCCAAAGTAGATTTTAAATTGAAAATTAAGATTTGAAGATAAAAATTCAAGTGTAGTATTTAAGGTTGATTTTTAACATATAAATCCATTTTAGTAATTAAAAATAATTTATTTTAAATATAAAAAAAATATTTAAAAAAAAAAAAATAAATAAATAAATAAACATTATTTCTTAATTTTTTTTATAAGAATTATAATGGTTACGGTCTCTGATATTACTACAATTGCATGTATGGGTTCAACACTTAAATACAAAGAAAAAAAAAAGAGAGGTTAAGGTCTCTGATCCCAACTCTTCTTAAACTTGCTCATCTACTGCTTGATCCTTACCTAAATCTTACAGTAAATCAATCGAGCTAACTTACCCTGCACTAAATCGATAAATATCGCTGCAGCATCTCTGATTGCTAATCGTTTGCCTCAAATGTTTTTGGCTTATTACGCGATGCATTTACAGGGTATCTGCTAGTTGCATGGAATTCCAAGCTGAAGCCACAAAAACGATTTCAATTAAAGCCTTTTGCACAAATTCAGTGTCAGCTACCCAAATAGAGCATATGTGCGAGCGTTTTGAGGTTGAATGACCAGTGCCGGAAGCAGTAGCGAAAGAGAGGGGGGGAGGTCAGCAAAAGGTAAAAAGTCTCCCACTATACTTAATTACTGAGCCTTGGCTCGAGACGTTGAAAAAGCGTTGAGTGCACTTGAGGTAATTTGATTTAATTGTGCGTGCTGCTGCTACCAACAGCAACAACTAAGCACAAGAACAACATACACAGTCTTAGTCAACAGCAACTACAACACGCACACACACACACACACACGCAATTAGTTAGTTGTTAAGTTCGTGTGTGTTGCGAACGCAAGTCATAAGCAATTTACAAGTGCGCGACGCCTGTTCCCCATGTTGTTGTACCTGAAGTTGTTGTTGTTGTTGCTGTTAGTGTATGTGTGCGTGTGTGTGTGTGTGTTTAATTTTTCTCTTCTGCCAAGTTCATAGGTCTTGAACTTTGCAGCTGCCAAGGCAACTGGGCAGCCAGAGCGTCCCTTTTTCACTTGAACTGGCTCAAAGTGTCAACAAGTTCTTGTTGTTGTTGTTGTTATTGTTGATATAGTTGTTAGGCTTCCTCTTGCAGTTTATTGTATTTTCAATGTGGTTTTCTTAGACTACTCTATCGATATGCACGCTAGCTTAGGCAGCATATAAATTCTGTAGATATAAACCCTGAGAACTGTGGCATGTTCATAGCATTATATAGCAAAGCAGCTCCTTCTATTGATTGCAAATCATATTGATGCAACATCATTCGATCAGTCTCTCAGTTTCGTTTGTCAAGCCTTGCTCAACAGCTGAGCATCTCTGCAGAGGGTAACTCGCAGTCATGCACAGCCGACTGCCTCAATCTAACTTGCTTCTGCTTCTCCATGCAGCAATTTGTGATGCAATCAATTTATCAGTCTGTCTCTGGCTGGACTATGCCAATCCATCAATCCTTTCATCTGGCCAATAAGCCATTTCATTTCATATTGCAAAGCAACTTCATCAATCAGCGAGTCATACCTCGCGCGCACTTCTTCAAGGGTATTTGGACTTTGATAATACTTGGATTGAATGTCTGTGCTATACATCAATTTCTAAATGATTTATTTTAATTCACGATTATGTTTAATTTATGACTAGAATTCTTTTCGACTTTCCCCCTTTTTTCCTGTTTCAGCTTTGCCATTGGAGCTGCGTAAATTTACGAGTTATGCGCGTTTCCGTTTCCGTTCACAATTAGGCAGCCGAAGGAAGCAGAAAACGAAGTAATTCAAATGTGATTCATGAGAAGCGCGGAGAAAGGCGTGCAAAGGATTTACACAAATTTAAATAAATTTGGGAAATATTTGCAGCAGTTCATGAGAAGCGCCTAGAAAGGCGTTAAAGCCAACATAAATTCGCTTTAATCAAATCAATTTCCTATTCAATTGAATGGAAAACCATTCCACCTCACTAAGCCCATAGCTGTTGCCTAATTCTCTAACTATTTAATCCGTATGTATTATTAAAATTGTTATCTAAAATTCGCAAGCTTAGCTCTAATTGCTGAAGCTCTAAAGCCAGTTCAGTTCAGGCTAAACAGTTAAACTCTTTCGACCCTGCGGCTCTCGGCCAGCCCATTCAGGCCGCCGGCTTATTTATTAATAATGCATGCCACTGCATTTACATAGCCACGCCCTCAATTGTTTAGGGCCAGGGTCGTTGGTGTGGCAAACGTTTCGTGGTTAGCGCTTCACACATGCCAAACAAAACGGTTTCACAATTGCAGACAATGTTGCAGACCTGCCACGAAACAAGACAACAAAACTGATATTCAAATGATATCACAATAAAACTGCAAACATGGAAAAAATCTGCACTGAACAAAATCACTATTATGAAACTCAGCCAGAGACTAAGAACATGTCTCTGAACCGTGTGAGCTAAATGTAAAGATTAAATGGCAAAGTTCGAGTTGAATGTGAGTGAAAGATGTGCGTAATTTGCAGAAGCAAATTTGGAATGTGGAGAATGTTCTCAGTGCAAATCCTTTTCGGCAGGTGAAAAATTTTAAAAGTTTCTCACATGAAATTTCAAATAATCTCGTCGAGAATTTGGCTTGTTTTTTATACGCTGAAAATATTGAAAATGGGAAATCAGGGCATAAAAAAATGTATGGCAGAAGGAGACGTCGCATATAAATATTCTTGATCTGTACAAAAAAAAAAGTTTATATAGCCCTGTTCGTCTGTCCGTCCCTCCGTCCGTCTGTATGAATGTCGACAAATCGGAACCGCAGCTAGAGAGCTGAAATTTCATACGAAACCTCATCTCATTTGCAAATTATCGATAAAAAAATCGAAAATATGATTACTTTTTTTTACGTTTTAGCTAGAGACTTCAAAAATATATTACGTTTATTTTATATAGATTTTTTTGCAGGGTTCAGGCTATCTCATAGTTAAGCAGTCTCGACTAGAGCCTGCTTACTTGTTTTTTAGCTAAAGGTATTCCCCATATCATAAACTCATAATGATGTCTTGAAGAGGCTTTTAATGTATTGAGAAAAAAGTCGTACTTGGCCTTACTTTATCGCTCAAGAAATTTCTTATATGAAATGTGATTGAAGAGTTCTTAATGAGAAGCAACTTAGGCTGCGTAGCTGTAGTAGCCTTTTCCCTATAGCCATAGCCGTTTACAGCTAAACAATACTTTTTTTTTTGTTTAAAGTTATATGTTATTTAAACATGTTTTCTACTACCTAAGTGGAAGCTGAACAAGTTGAACATAAAGCTACGATTATTTACAGTAGAACACTACAGAAATTTCAATAACAATTTACATAAACATCAATAACAATTTGGATAATTTACATTAATCACATTCAATTTTACATTAAACATTATTTTATAGGAACCTCGCAGGGAGGTCCTGTGGATGGCACTTCTTCAGTCTGCTTTTTCTGGCTTCTTTCTGGCTACTTTGTTAAGTCTTCACGCCAAAGGCTTTCGAGCCTTGCAAGGTAGCTAGCAGCTACCTCTTGCATTGCGTCTCCAACTTTGGGGACCTTGAGATCTTTTTCAATGTACATGCGTACCAGGGAGCATTGCCAACATGCCAGAGGATTTTTGCTTGTGCTTATTTTGTTAAGTTTTGATTTTGCCGCAATTCCATAGACTTGAAGCGCATATCTCCATATGGGACTGAGTATTGCTTTATACATTGTCACTTTACTGTACAGTGACAATTTATTGGCCGGTTACAATACTTACTAAGAAACTGTTCTCAACTACAAATTCAGCTTGAAATCGCTCTCAGTGTGATTTCGTTGTGCACTCTCGCTTTGCGAAATGATTTTTAAATTTTCAAATGCTTAATTTATGCTTTAATTGCATATTTTGCGCTTCATTGCAAATGGCCCAGCCGCGATTTATATGCAACATTGTAGACGTGTGTGTGTGTGTATTTGCGTTTGTATTTGGCAAAAAGTATGCAACGCATTTCATTTAGATAACCGCAAATATTTACCACAAATGTATTCGCATCACATTTGTAACGCGACAAAATTCCCTAGTGTTAACAGCCATGCCACGCCCCCCCCACACTCACTCCCACTCCCACTCCCACTCTTAAAGTGTTAGTAAATTACACATGCATGCATATGCCTGTGTGCGTGCGTGTGTGTGTGTGCAGGTAAGCACGCGTGTGTTTGCAATGTGCGCAAAATATTTGTTGCATACTTCTCGGCATAAATTATGCATTTCAATTGGATTTGACGGAGCGTCGCATCGCATCGCATCGCATCGCATCGCATCGCGAATGCCTCTCTATGCAACAGCAACATTTTTACAGTTGATTTTATTTGCCCCGCCCGAATCTAATGCAAATAATAATTCCATTCAAATTTGATTGTGCGTCCGTCTGCCATTTGCCATTGTATTTTATCAAATGTAATTCAATTGCTCACGCCTCACATGTTTGCATTCACATACATATTCATATACATATGCATATACATATACATGTATGTGCATGCATGTAGTTTTTATAATCGACGCCAGCTATCCATTATTTTTGGCAGTTGGCGATTTGATTTGGAAATTGGATTCGCATTGTCAGTCGCTAATCCGCACATTAATTACACAGCACAGCACAGCACAGCATAGGACAAAACAAGCCAAATCTGTGTGATTATGGCTCAAACTTAACAATCGATAACTATCGATAGATGACTTGTGCAATAATTAATAAATCAAATTCACAAAGTTTTTTCTTGCTTGGGAAATGCTCATTGAATCATTACCATGAAGTCATTACATTAATCTTCAAGTGCTATCGATAATTATCGAAAGTAAGTAGCATTGTTTAGCAATAATAAATAAATCAAATTCACACAGTTCTGTCTATCTCGGAAATTGTCCATTCAATCATTTCCATAAAGCCATTATATCAATCTTGCAATCGATAATTATCGAAAGCAAGCAACATTGTTTAGCAATAATAAATAAATCAAATTCACAAAGTTTTTTCTTGCTCGGGAAATGCTCAATGAATCATTACCATGAAGTCATTATATTAATCTTCAAGTGCTATCGATAATTATCGATAGCAAGCAACATTCTTTAGCAATTCAATTCGTATTTGCTTTAGGATTACATACTAACACTTTCTCTAAATGTATTATATTCGATATATATCGATATATATCTCGATAAGATATTGGCTGTAGCCGCTAGTATCATTGAGACTTACATAAAATTTGTACATGGCTCGATAACTATCAAACTTTCTTTTTATATATTATTCACATATTTATAGAACCTATCTTTACTTCTTTCCGCTCGAGTGCACGCGCTCCATTCCATATGTTAAACTCTATAGATTGAGAACAATTAACACCTATTCGATATGATTCATATTTATTGATAAGTTTACTTTGTACTTGATTCAATATAAAGCAGATCGATGCACTCTGAATAATTTAAGTTTTCTATTCTATTGAGCAGATGCTCAACGTTGGCTTCTGCCGCCAGTTGGCGCCAGGCTGTCCATGATTACCGACAGCTGCTTGGAGCGCAGGGAATAGACGTTCAGCTGACGCTTCAGTATGCCATAGCCGACCGCATCCTGGAGATTGAGTTTCACCTGACGCTGGAATTCCGGATCGCTGCGTTGCAAGCGCGCGCCCAACGTTGAAATTATCTCCGTTTCGCTCAGCGGACGCTGCGAGCTCTGCAGCAGCTCTAGGATGCTGCGCATCAAATAAGGAACCAGGCGACGCTGCTGCGGCGCCCGGCGCAGCTTATAGCCCACCTGCATGCTGCGCCGTCTCTAATGCTCGCTAGGCATTTAGCAAATGAATGAATGATTTACAAGTTTTTGACAAAATATTTGAGTTATAGCCGAGAGAGAGAGAAAGAGAGAGAGAGAGAGAGTGATGTGATGCAGGCAGCAGGCTGAGTGTTTTTCAACAGTTCGAGCAACGCCAGTGCGACTCAGCGCCGCCTCATGGCCAATTAATCAAGGCTACACAGAAAGGGAGAGACGAGCAGGAAAGCCGTATGAACTTGAATAACCTCACGGTATGAAAACGAAACGGTGCGAACAAAGGCGGCCCAGAGACAAAACAGCCAGCAGCAGGACGAATATGTGCGGGCGAAACAGTAACAACAACAACAGCAGCCACAACGGGAACAAGTTGAAGGATGAGCGCTGAGCGCGAGCCGCCAGGACATCAAGTGACATTTTGAGCAAAGACAAAAAGTCATTATCAAGGCGACAAGGCAGCAGACAGGACGACAGCCGAGACGAGGACTCGTGCTCATGCACTTTGCTGGAGCATGTGGAGCACGTGGTTGCTCTGTCGCCATGTTGTTGCCTTTTCCGGCATTTTGTTTACGATTTTTGCCCGCAGTGCCCAACCAACGGATCCGGCTCCCTTGCCCTCGCCGTTCGCCCACCTACACGGATTTCCTTTGGAGCCAAAGTTGGCGTCAGCGATGCCAGTTTTCCCTGAACGATTTGCACTTGCTTGTGCCGTTGGCTTTTTCTCTATTTTGATACCCTGCATGGCTACGATTTGCTTGACAGCGTGAACGATAGGCCATTACATCAATCATTGATTATTAATCGATAACTATAAAGCTACATATCATAGCTCACTTTAGATCTTAAAGATCATTTCCATTTACGCAGTAGCTGTAGCCGATATAACAAATGTCGACAATTGAATCTCTAAAGTAAAATCCAATTGTTTATCGATAAATATCGATTGGCACTTATGATGTATTTCAACCCAATGCGTAAGCGCAGTAATCCGTCTACTCAAGCCAAATACCCTGCCTGCGAAACAATTGGATACTGAGCAGAGGGTATCTGCTCTAAGAGGACTCTCCACTAGTTGTACTTCTACTTATTTATTCTTTTCCACTCATTTTTTGTAGAGCAAAACTCTTCTCTCGCTGCTGCGTCTCCTTTAAGCCGCCAAGTGCAATTGTCATAAAGTGTCATTGGCTGGCGACTTCGCTGCTGACGCCGACGTCACTGCGGCTGTGTGTGTGTGTGTGTGTGTTGTTGATGCGGTGAATCAACTTAAATGAGTATCCGTAACTAAGAAGAAGCAGAGAGCAAAATAGCGCGCAGCGTTGCCACCCAGCCGACAGGCGAGAGGAAAAGCAATTGGCTTTGTGCGCGATTTAGCTTTGTGTTTTCCCATTGGATGCCCCTGAAAGCAGAGCGGAAAACAAGAGTAGGATGGAAGCTGTGGGGACTTAACTAGCAGGGAGCACAATGTCGGCCACTCGACGCAAGTGAAGCCCGAGTCTGTGGCCAGTTGTCGATGACTCAGTCAGCCTTTTTACAGCTGCCAGACGCAATGAAGCACTTTTTTTTTTTTTGCTCTAGGTGCTCGACGAGCCAGTCAACGAGCAACAGATTGTGACTAACGCATAGTCGTGAAAGATCTGAATGGATGAAAAGAACCTGAGAGAAAGTTAAGCGGCTTGATTCTTGACAGTTTGCTAAGAAATCACAGATACTAGTTAGACATGGGATACGAGTTGGCAAGTGTTTAGATGAAAGAATCGAAGGTAAGGTGAGAGAGAGGGCAGAAAATGTGATATAGATAAAGGCAAAGGAGAGAGCAGTGAGTGAGAGAAATAAAGAGAGAAGAGGAAGTGCGGCAGAGATAGAGAGAGAGAGAGAGAGAGAGAGAGAGAGAGAGAGAGAAAGAGAGAGAGGGAGAGAGAGAGTGAAAGAGAGAGAGAGAGAGAGGGAGGGAGAAACAAAGAGATGACGAAAGAGCCGGGTGGGAGAGGGAAATAGGAACCATTTCAGTGAGACGGAAACAGAAAGGGATAGAGCAAGAGAGAAAGAGAGAGAGAGAAGCGTATAGTGAAATAAAGACAAAGAGAGAGATAGGGAAAGAGAGCTAGTGTAATAAGAGAGGAAAGGAGAAAAGGAGGAAAACAGAGTGAGAAGAAAACGAGAGCATGGCAAAGCAGAGAATGGGAAACATAGGAAACTTACTATTCTTCCTTGTCTATAATAGCTCTTGGAATTGCCAAACAATTAGCTAGCAGCTATGCATAGCATTGTCCAACACTGGCATCGACTTTTGGAACTATGAATTGTGTTAAGACAAGAGAAGACAAAGAGCGAGTCAGGGATCAGGCGAGCAACTTGAGCTGCAGAGCGAAAGCTGCATACTTAGCTGGGTGGGTGTGGTTGCTTGTGTCGTGTTTGGCTAGTTAGAGCCCAGTTATGCGTTCACGCAGCGGCTGTAAGCGGCTTAAAAGCAAAGCAGGAGCCAAAACGAATTATGCTGCATAGCCGCAGGCAGGCAACCAAGCACCATGTGTGTGTGTGTGTGTGTGTGTGTGTGTGTGTGTGGCAGGTAGTTTTTGGCCAGAAGAACTGCTGGCATGTGGCCAAAGCAGATGCCAAACCGGCCGTCGGGCGGATGGAGTCGCGTTGCCCAAAGCTAGCGCTGAGCTGCGACCAGATTGAAAGTGACAGCGCGACGGCTGCAAAATGTGTGAAGTGTGCCGTGAATGGGCCATCAAACAGTAGCGGAAGAAGAAGAGCAAGCAGAAAGAAAAACGAGGCTATGCACCACCTGCGCCCGTGTGGGGCAATATCAATAGGTATGCGGCGAAATCTGCTTTTGGCAACGGCGCGAATTGAAAGCAGCGCCAAGGCACATGCCGCGTTGCAACCTAAACAATTGCTGCATAGATGCGCACAGCCAACAACAACAAACACTAACACACACACACTGGTGCCAGACAGAATGACAAATGCTTTGATGCCGGCAGCACACAATGCTGAAGCTTTCGGTTGAACACTGGCGTCACTTTTGGCTTCTGGACGACGCAGACGGCGACATTGAGCAATTGCTATGCATAAATATTCTCACACTGCACACACACATACCAACACACACACGCCAACACACACACACAGTAGTAGCAGCACAACCACCTGTCGTTCGCTTTGGGTCTGACTGTAAGCAGTTTAGCTTATAAACATAAACAAGCTGTGCACAAATCAAAACAATAGCGCGCAACATGTTGCGCGCGTGCATGCGCACTGCTTGCCCAGCAACAATGTTGCTATGCAAGCAAATGCTGCGAGAGCACAAAAGAGATAGCACGTTGCACTTGCGCAACAGCACTTAACACTCCATTCCAGACTCAAAATTTGTATAGAGCACATGTTGCCAGTAATTATATATTCTTCCATTCAATATCTTTGGTTGAACTGGCTACAAAGCATATACTAGGTTATATCTAGATGTAGTTTAAGGTAATTATTATGTTTTTTTTCGGATATTATTTTAATATATCATATTATCCATTCAATTTTGTTCCTTAAGACAGTGTTCTTCTGTTAGATACTGTCTTGACTTTGATTTCTTATGAAAGAAAACGTTTAGCTTATGGGAATCTCTCAGACACTATTATCAACAGTATTCGAATATAAAGGAGAAGAAAACCTCAAATATATATGAAATTTAAATCTCTAAAATACTCACCTATCAACCAACAGTATTCGACTAGCAGTTACCCTATGTTCATATATATAGAGTATACAAAATACCAAACTATATTCGACTATAAAATGTAGCATGCTTTCTAGGGTATTTCTTTGCATGAAGATGCTCATGATTATACTTAGTGAACTGAATAAATATTTTAGGGAATCCTTAGTTACTCCCTATGCGTTGTTTATACGTATAAAGGGTGCATGGGGCACTCGGGTGGATAGGTGTTACCATGTGTCACCGCAAAGCCGTGCGCCGTATTTCGCAGTGAATGGCATTTAGCCATAATAACGGTAATTTCACATACTTAACTGTTTACACAAATAAATTGGTATTGGATGGCAGCGCTTTAATCCGACATAAATGATAAACGAAACATATTACGAGTTACAGAATATACTTATTGCCAAATACCCTGTAAACGAGTTGATGCCGGGTATGCTGGTTGCTAATTTATAGACATTTGAGATATGAAAACTTAAAGGGGTTTCAGCAAATACTTTATGTGGAAAATTGCAGCTAGGGTATATTTAAATAACAATAAAATTGGGTATCTCAAAGTGTAATAAAAAAAATAAAAAAATAAAAAAAAATATATATATATAATATTAAAGTTTAAGCTATAGATAAATTATATTATATTAATTTATATTTAATTTATTGAAAAATAGAGTATGTCTAATTCGACTATACCCTATAAGTACTCATACATATACATATTAGTATGTATTATAAGCTGTGCGTGGTTCGCATTGGAGGTCCAATAATAATGTTGCACATCATTTGAAAGAATTACGCTTGGAATTTATTTATTTTACTCTGTGCGTTCGTGTGAGTGCGAGTGTGAGTGTGAGTGTGAGTGCGAGTGTATGTGCATTGAATGCCAACAAAATTACAGTATAAAAATGCAGTTTAATTAGCATATGGCAGCAATTAATTAATTTGTGAACCGAATGCAGCAATGCGAACTTTTGAAGAGCTGACCAGGGGATGGCAAAGGGAACGGGGAGGGGCAGCCAGGCAGGCGACATCGACACGACTCCTTATTTTCATATTAAGTCAATTGATTATAGTTGAATTGGAATGCAGAATACTGCGATAAACAATAAATAATACGAATAGATAAGCTCAAATGCAATGCGAATGCCAAATGAGAATCCAATTGTTCGACGGGCAACGTGTTGTTGGGCAACGCATTTCGACTGCATTTTTTGTATATTTATCTAAAGTCGTACTTGAAAATGGTAACAGGCGCGAAAATAGCAGAAATTTGAAATCATTAAGAGTAACAGATCCAAGTGTTTGACTTATAAATACCCTGTAGCTGAGATGTAATATTAATCATTTAATATAATAATATAATGGAATAATTGAATAATTTAAGCAAATTTAAAGCTGTAGTCGAGACTGCTCGATTACGAAATCCCCTGAGCCCTTCTTCGAAAGGAAGGTTGATTGACAGAGATTGAGGCAATTACTGACAAAAACACACTAACAAAATGCGAACAGAAACCAAACCAGACTGGAGACGAGAGCGGGCGAGACGAGTCCCAAGCCGTACTCACAACTTACAGCTCACGAGCTGTTTATAACAAAAACAAATATCCGAGCGGAGTTCGAAAAATAAACAACTCGGCTTTTCCGAAGTCCAGGCACAGTGAAAGCGAATGCGTATAGAATTCAATTCGAATCAAGTAGGCCGAGCCTCGTCCGAACTGTCAACCACATTGAGACGGAAAAATGGAATAGGTTTAGGGCTCAGTACAACACAGCTTGAGTTGGGATAACTTCTCAATTTTTCATTTTCGGAAAAATTATCAAAATTCAAAGTATTTTCGTTGAATTTATTTTATTTTATTTATTTATTTGTTGCCTAGTTTTTAAGCTCAAAGTGAACAAGTTCAATATAGAAAAATGTATACATTATTTTATTTGTATGCTGAATGCTTTGTGGACGTAAGTATTTCGGCGGATCGAATAAGTGTTGCACCATTTGACGATGTCTTCCTCTCTCTCATAGACATATGTAATACACAAAATTATAAGACGGATCACACAAAAAAAAAACGTTGTCTGAGTAAGTTCTTTTTCTCTGGCACCATCTGTAATTTGACTAATTTTCTCTTCCATAGAGCACACTATAGGAACACATTCTCATAGATGCATGCAATACACAGAATACAAAGACGAATCACACTAAAGAAACGATGCCTGAGTAAGTTCTTTTTCTCTGGCACCATTTGTAATTTAACTAATCTTTTCTCTTCCAATAGGGACACATTCTCATAGACACTTGTAATACACAAAATTATTAGACGAATCACACTAAAGAAACGTTGTCTGAGTAAGTTCGTTTTCTATGGCACCGTCTGTAGTTTGACTAATCGCTTCTCTTCCATAGAGCAAACTTGTCAATGCCTAAATACCATCTAATTCTTGGAAATTCTGGTTAGTGGATACAATTGGAAGATGTAATTGCTACTATCGCAATTGCAATCAAAATTATTTGTATTCACCTTTTGGATGCAAAAATAAAAAAATAAAAATAAAAATAAAATTATTTTGTGTTTTCAATAATCTCGGGAATCGGAGACAGAAATCCAAAATCTGACAAATACCGAAATTGTATTAAATTAGTATCTATATATACATATGTATGCAGAATACATGGAGGCTCTAACTCTAAAGATGAATTAAATAGAATTTTATAACTGATTCTTGATATATTCGTTTATCGAAGCCTCTGGAAGTATACAAGTTATCGAATTTCTAAAATAAACTCATACTGCGCGTGCAATATACGGACCTAAGACAACCAGAATTAACTCTCTAGCTCTTGTATATTCGGAAATCGACGCGTTCATACATACGGACAGACGGACGGACGGACAGACGGACATGGCTATATCAATATATATATAATTTATGGGGTCTGCCACGCCTCCTTCATACATTTAACAAAAATATCGATAACAACTATATATAACTTATCGATAACAGACTAAACTTATTATAGTTTCACTCTGAGAAGAGATACGCTAAACTCGCTCTTATAAACCTACCTAATTAGCTCAAATTCACTCGTCTTTTGGTTGATTGTATATTTACAGGGTATATTTAAATTAAAAAAACCTTAATGCATTTACAATAATTGGGTTCCGTCAGTCAATGGGGCATGTGAGCAAACGCCCAAACAGCCCACAATAAATGTTGATTTAATGTAAAAAGTAAAATAAACAAAATGAAACAGGATATTGCGGGCAGTAGATCGACTTAAAGATATCCTGTAATCCATGTTCGTAGAGCTAAGCTGTTGCATATATCGACTTAACAAATATCTCCTCATATGTATAGGGTATCATTGCATTGACTCTCAAGCATCTAGCCAGGGCTACGATTGAGCATACCCGCCGACACGAGTATCGATTGCGTGCCATTTAAATTGAAATTAATGAGCGAGAAAGTGCATACACATAAATTTATATGTATTCACATTAATGCTGATTGCTTGGCAAGCAGCAAACAGATAAACGGCGAGAAAGGCTCGGCAAGGGGGTGGTCGCCGGGGCGAGGGAATGGCATTGCACAACTGTTGACAACATAATCGACTTGTACTTAACAAAGAAAAAACTGCAATGTGTTAATTGAATGACGTGCGGCATGGGCAGGCGCAATATGCATTGTCAACGGCATTAACATTCAAGCAAGTGTTATCGTAATCGTTATCGATAGCCCTTGGCCAATGCTCATAATACAAGTGTAAGCTGCACATGGCTTTAAAATTTAAGAAGATACCGAAGGCAGCAACATCTCTTCAGCTTTTCGTATGGGAGTTATATAAATATGGGAGTTATATAAATATAATACGGAAATACTACAAATCACTTGACGAATTCCGAGCTTCATCTAGAGTCTAAGCATGGCTGCATTTGTAATGGCCAATCAATGAATTCCTCCCGAATCATTCATTATAGCTGTGAAATAACGAACGAGATCGAATATTGCGGGCAGTAAATCGACTAAGAGATATCCTGTAATCCATGTTCGTAAACATGAGATAAACATACTACATATGGTGATCCATGTATAATATGATATACATATGTATAATGTAAACATCTCATGAATATCTTGAAACTCATGCAGTGTATTGAAAGAGCAAAGCCAGAGATTCGAGTAGTAGCTAACACTTTGAGCAGTCAAGAGTCTATCTTCTATCTCCCTATGTACTTCTTTCTATCTCCGTCTATCTCCAACTCCTATCTCTATCTCTATCTCTATCTCTATCTCTATCTCTATCTCTATCTCTATCTCTATCTCTATCTCTATCTCTATCTCTATCTCTATCTCTATCTCTATCTCTATCTCTATCTCTATCTCTATCTCTATCTCTATCTCTATCTCTATCTCTATCTCTATCTCTATCTCTATCTCTATCTCTATCTCTATCTCTATCTCTATCTCTATCTCTATCTCTATCTCTATCTCTATCTCTATCTCTATCTCTATCTCTATCTCTATCCCTATCTCTATCTCTCTCCCTCTCTTTCTCTATGTACTTCTCTCTCTCCCCATCTATCTTCACCTAATTTCTCTCTCTCTCTATCTCTCTATGTACCCCTCTCTCTATCTATCTATCTCAATTTCCTAGCTCTCCCTCCCTCTCCCTCTCTCTCTCTCCCCCTCTCTCTCTCACTCCCTCTCTCTCTCTCTCTCTCACACACTCTTAAACTTAATAATCTTTAAGATTCGAAACTTTTTATGATACACACAACTTTCACTTTATTAAGCTCTTGAAAAATTCTATATTTAGCTCAGACTCATTTGCTTTAAGAGTCTCTCTCACATATTTTTCACACATTTTTGGCCGCGTCATCCCTAATGTTTTTTAATGGGCATTAGGTGGGGCATATTCATTATTCATTATACAACATTTTTCGTGGCAAACAAATCAGAATTCGCTTCACACAAATTAGTCAATTTGATGGTTCGATTGCGCCGCGTGGCACGTGTAGTTGTTGGCGCTTGCCACAGCGACCAGAGACCCTGCCCCAGCCCCAGCCCCCGTCCCAGTCCCAGTCCCAGTGCCGAGCTCAGGCCATAGAGAAGTATTAACAAAATGGATGCCAATGACATAAACCATTTCATTTCTGTGCTCTGGCTCTGCTCTTCTGCGCTGTTGCGACGTCGTGTCAATAAATTTCATTGACATGTCATCAATCTCAATTTGGAAGCAGTTCGTTCTCTGGAGCTGCTCTTGTTCCTGCTGTGACAGAGATTCAACGCGAAACGTGTTCCTAGTTTCAGTCGTCGATTAGATTACATCTTGTAAACAGGTTAAACACATTCACTTTTAGCTTCGGCTTTTGATTTGCAGTATTTCCGTTCAGCTATAGCTCAGTATTTTAAATTCCATGTACAAGGCAGTTCCACAATCTTCTATTTCCAGTTCTAGCTTGGGAAGAATCTGCAGATGCCACTTGAAGCTCTAGTTCTAGAACTGACAGATATACAGCTCTGTGCCAGACAAGCAGCAGTATCATCGGATCTGAATTAATTGTACTCTGAGCTGCACTTCAAGCTGAAGTTCCAGTTCCAACAGTTCGAATTAAGTTCCAATTCCAGTTCCATTTGCAGCTTTCAGTTTCAGTTCAACTAGGCTTTATCTCTCGACATACTAGTTCCATTGTCAGCTTTCAGTTCCATTTCGCCTACCACTTTCAATTTCTGTTCTAGTTTAATTTTCATGCTTCGCACTTGCAGTGGTTCCAACTGCAGGCGAACAGCTCTGGCTCTAGCTTTATTTCCAATTCTTACTTTATCGCCCGACATAGTTTCATTTTCAGCTTACAGTTCCAGTTCCACTACTGCTACTGTAGCTCCAATTCCAGTTGCAGTTCCAGCAAGTGCTTTGATCTTGTTCTGGTTCCAGTTCCACTATCACTTACATTTACAGAGCTTTGATCTTGTTCTGGTTCCAGTTCCATTATCATTTCCATTTACAGGGCTTTGATCTTGTTCTGGTTCCAGTTCCACTATCACTTCCATTTACAGAGCTTTGATCTTGTTCTAGTTCCAGTTCCACTGTCATTTCCATTTAGAGAGCTTTGATCTTGTTCTGGTTCCAGTTCCACTATCACTTCCATTTACAGTTCTATTCTCACTTCCATAGCCAGTTCGTGTAGCAGTTGCACTTCCAAGTCCAATTTCACCTGACAGCTTTGAAACCGCTCCAAAGAAGCTTTAGTCCGTTTAATGTGAATCAATAAATTCTCTACATATGTGTGTGCATACACACACACACACACACGCACACACACACTGATAAATTTGTTGCATAAAATACTTGAAGTGTCCGCACTGCTGTTGCATGACAGCTACCCGCAATGTGACTCAACCGAATCCTCCGCTCTCTCTTTCTCTCTCTCTCTCTCTCTCTCTCTGTCAACCCCTCCCCTCCCCCCTCGTCCTGGGTTGCCACAGCTGGCATTGCGTTGACTTGCGCCTGGGGGCGTTTCAAGTTTGCGTTTTGGTTTTGGCCACTTTGCTGTTGCTTTGAATACTTTTTATTTCAATTTCCGCCCACAAAGCGGAGGCAGCAGCAGCAACAAAAGACAAATTTATGCCACATTAACAGCTAAAAGCTTTCAAAATGCGTTTGGATGCGCCACCAGGCGACCGGAGACCGAAGACCAAAGACCGGCGACCCTCGGGCATAGAGCCGACACATCTCCACTTTTTGCCACCCCAAACCCATGCCGCCCTCCCCCTTTTATGCAGCTATAGTTACTTCCCCTGCCCCATTCATTTTCTTGTGACTCTGACCAAAAATTTTTGGCACAATTTGCTGAATATGGCAGTCACACTGCCTTACTTTCCCTGAGGGCGGCTGATCGAGGCCGAGAGTGGTGGGCGGGGCAGGGGCAGAGGCAGGGGCAGGTGGAAGCTGCCCAGCTCTCTCTCTCTCCCACACTCTCCCTCTCCCTCTCCCTCTCCCTCTCCCTCTCTTGGAAAAATGCGCTTAAAAACAAAAGCGAGACAAGCATTAAATGTAACGCGACGAAAACTTGTCCCATTTCGTTGTCTCTCGCTCCCCATGTTTGTTGTTGCCTGCAGTTGTTGCCTCCTTCACGTTGTTGTGCGACAAATTTCAGTTAGCTCATCTATCCGACGCGTCATCGTGAACGCGCTGGCAACACCCGCCGCCGGCTGTCAGGCAGCTGGTTGCGTCAAAAGTGCAGCTCAAAACTTCAGAACGAGTCACGTTGCCACGCCCCCTTGCCCTAGCCCATCTGCTACGCCGCCTCCTCTATCTCCTCTCATTCAGTTTTGGCCATCTTTTAGACCATTTCTGTTAGCTGCTTGCTGCATGCGCTAAAATTAAGATTTATGAAGGTTGTAAAAAACAACAGCGACATCACTGAGCTGAGCTGAACTGAACCCAACCAAACTGAACTGAACTGAACTGAGCTGAGCTAAGCTGAAACAGGGTGCTGTGTCTGGGCGGGCGGCCGTCGGTGTCGAAGCAGCCCCCAAGTCGAGCAATGAGTGCGCCAAAAAATTTAACGCCCAAATGATTACAAATGAGTTGAACAGCGGACAAAGTTGCGCCCCCGCAAGCAGCAACTGTTGGCGTTACTCCCGCCCAACCCCCACACACACACCCTAGAGCTGGCTGGCTGGCTGCTCCATGCCCCCATACGCTCAACATCCGGCACAGCCGTTGCGTCCTGAAATTGTGTCATTGCAAATAAAATCAACGGACGTGACGTCATCTCAACAATTTGCATTGTGTTGCCAAGAGAAAACTAATGGAGAATAAGAGAGAAAGAGAGAAAAATGCAGAGAGGGAGAGAAGGAGATAGGAATGGAGGCGAGACTGAGATGCATGCTGAAAAGGCTAAAGTTTTAATTGTAGACAACATTTTTCCTGTCTATATAGAATATTTATATGCCCATTGAAACCATTTAAAAGAGAATGCCCGTAATGCGACTATGAACATAGAAGCAATTGCTGTCATAATATGTAGCTGTATCTCATATGAGATAGCAGTAGATGTAGAGGAGGGAGCTAGAAAGAAAGCTGAAAAGAGATAAATAGAGAGAGAGAGAGAGTGAGCGAGGGAGAGAGATAGAGAGATAGATAGATATATAGTCGGTATCTCATATGAGATATAGATGTAGATGAGGGAGCTAGAAAGAAAGCTGAAAAGAGTTAAAGAGAGAGAGTAAGAGACACAGAGAGTGAGACACGTAGAGTAAGAGAGAGAGAGAGAGAGAGAGAGAGAGAGAGAGAGAGAGAGAGAGAGAGAGAGAGAGAGAGGAAAAGTGAAAGATAGCTAGAAATATAGAGATATACGGAGACGGGAGATGGTATGGCAAAAAGAGAGACAAGATCGATAAAAAATAGAGCAAGATAAAGAGAGAGAGAGGTAAAAGATGAAGCGAGAAGATTAGTCAGCATACTTATATTTTTGTTATATGACACATGCACTCAAAAGAATCATGAGAATTGCATAGAAAGGTGGCTTCAATTCGTTCCACAAATATTATGAAATTCAGATGGCAACCAACTTGGAATTGCCTAGTTACAATGATGATGCCACGAGTCGCTAGTTGAAATACATTTGAGAGCAGCTTTGCTATAGCAACATTAGAGAAAGAAAGAGAGAAATGACATTGAATAAAATCTATAAATAATGCATTAATATATATATGTATATATGTATGTACACATATACACTTAATTATCAGGCTCTCTGTTCATGAGGCTCGCATTGAAGGACCCTAGTCGAAAAGTAGCCGCAAATATGGCTCGCTAATTGTGGCGCTCTCCATTATTGACGTGGCATAATTAAATTGTTGCTAAGTCCACTTTAATTACGTATAATTTATTTACGCCCAAATGTTTTTTGCATTTTACATGCATTTAGTTTTAGTCTGGTCAACGAACGAATTAAAAAGTTTCAATGAAAATACAAAATAGAAAATGAAAATGGAAAAGGAAATGGAAGGCAGCTAATCAACTCGTTCTACGGCAGTCGGCCGCATAATTAATTTGCTAAAAACTGTAATTTGGAATTAAAATTAAATTTGATTTATATATTTTATATGTATACAATAATAAAACATTCCAGTTTGAATATTTCATTTTTTTCTCGCTTTTATTTTTCGTATCTCGGCGTTTGCCTATGATTTTCAAATGTGTGCGCCGGCAATTAATTAAGTCGCATTCATAATTGCATGCATAATGCGCTGCTGAAAACAAAAGCCACAAGCAAATGGCTTATAGAATAGCATTGGGGCATGCTCGACTAACAGTTACCCACTTTAGACAGTGAGACGTACGGAGAGACACACGGACGGACAGATAAAAGTAACGGACGAATTCATGATAAGACGAACGGACAATGCGAGGGACGTAGGAACGGTCGAAAGACGGATGAGCGAGAAGGTAAAGAGAGAGAGAGAGAGAGAGAGAGAGAGAGAGAGAGAGAGGGAGAGTGAGAGAGAGACAGAATGGGATAGAGAGAGAATGGGAGAGAGAGAGAGACGGACGGATAGACAGACAGACCGTAGGAGGAACGGCCAAGGGACGGATGAATGAAAAGACAAAGAGAGAGAGAGAGAGAGAGAGACAGACGGATAGACATACAGGCCGTAGGAGAAACTGCCGAAGGGACGGATGAACGAAAAGTCAAAGAGAGAGAGAGAGAGAGAGAGAGAAAGAGGAGAGAGAGAAAGACGGACGGATAGACAGACAGACGGAGACGACGAAAGGATCGGACGGATCTACAAGTCGACGTATAACCAGACGACCTGTCGCGGAAGCAAATGGACGATTGGACAAACAGCTGACCAGACCAGGATGAACAAGCAAACTAATGGACATACTGATGAAAAAACAGACGACAGAAATGACTAGAAAAACATAAAAATATATACTCAGACAAACGGACAGAGAGAGAGACAGAGAGTTAAATAGACAATGCTCAAAACTAATATACTCTCTACTCAAACAATGAGCATGTATTAAAGGTATGAAGGTCTAACCAACTCTCTATTGATTATAAAAACAGATCTTAAACACAGCAAATTTTAATATCAGATGAAGTATTACGCTCAACTGAGACTTGGGTCAATATTAAAGTTAAAGAGCAACGCTGCAGCCCTTCACATGGACCTTTTAAAGCTAATCAGAAGAGTTAGCAATTAAGTTTAAGCTCGTAGCACACGTATATAGTAGTAGTAAGCAAAGTTATCTAGTTATCTAGTTGCAGCGAATGAAAAGTCAAATTGGATTGGAATGCGAAGAATGCAGTGTAAAAATGTTTATGAAATTAATCGAATGGAAATTACGAAGCGAAAAGCCAAAGCGTGCATGTGCCAGGTGCGAGCGAGCGGGCGAGCGAGCATAATGGACACTGCACGAGTGTTTCGTCACATGCTGCTGGGGGCGGCTGGATGTGTGGGCGTGGCAAATGCAAAAAACAACTTAATGCATTAGAGAAAGGGGCTAAAGTGGGGCATACGAAACACAAAACTTGAACCAAGTGCAGGTAAATTTAATTATGGCACAACCAGTAATAGAAAGCGACAGACAGATAGATGGAGGGAGTGTTAGTAAGAGAGAGAGAGAGAGAGAGAGAGAGAGAGAGAGAGAGAGAGAGAGAGAGAGAGAGAGAGAGAGAGTGAGAGAGAGACAGAGACGTAGACAAAGTAAGGCAGTCTGGGAAAGTTTTAGAAAATATGGCACTAGCGTTTACTTATTTTCCGCAATTTTTTCCATTTTTGTTGTTCTGCTTCTTGTTGTTGTTGTTGTTGTGCTTTTTCACTTGATGCACTTGTTGTTGTTGTTGTAGAGTTTCGCCTTTTATTTTGCAGTTTTTGTTGCTGTCGTTTTGGCTTGTTATCTAATTTTTGCTTGCTTTTACTTTGTGCTCTCGCCCAGCTCTCGCTCAGCTCTTGCTCTCGCCCTCAACCCGCTCGCTCGCTCGCTCTGTGTGTGTCCTTTGCTTGTTGCAGGGCTTTAAGCTGCTCCTTTGCATTTTTCAAGCATCAATTAAACAGCAAAGAGCATTTGCAACAGAGGCGGGCAGCGCGACAGGGTAAAACGCGAAAGATGCAGCGCATTAACCCGAGTGAGCGGGTGAGAGGGCGGAGAGGGAGGAGAGCAAAGTGACACGAGTGCTACTGCCAGTCGCAGCTGCCACACTGATGTCCTCAAGTGACATCCGAGCGCTCTAATTACGAACGGGTCAAGCCAACAAAGAACGCGCGGCGAGTGCATCAAAATTGGTTCACTCTATGATCAACGAACCCAACAGCGCTCGCAGCTCGCAAGTGGCTCAGCAAAAAGTGCTTCAAGTTTTCCAGAAGATAAACTTCAATCTAAATTCAATTCACACACAAAGCAAAGTAAAGCGAGAAACTGCAAGCGCTGGCTAGAGTGCTAGAGTCCTGGCCAAGTAACGAGGCAACAAGAGAGACTTGAATGCAACGTCAAGTGCAGATAGATAGCTATACATATAGATAGTTGGATAGATGCCCAGCACAAGGTGAGCAGAGCGCTTTGATCAGGCACAGACACTTTAAAATCTCTAGCGAAAGCAGCTGAAGAAAATAGAAGTAGCTCTGACCTAGTGAGATGTATATTTAATATCTTTCATTGACGTTTTCAGTTTGGAGAACATCTTGATGGGTCACCAGCACATGTGGTAGTCTCTCAATGGGCTACAACACAGCTGTAATGATCGCTGAAGGAGCCATTAAATGCCCATTAGAAATGCACCTAGGCCCAGTTGGGCACAGCGGCGCACAAGCATATTTCTTGGTGGCGACGGCGCCTCGCATGCAAATGGCGCTCGAAATTACCCCTAATGAAGGCCCAAATGGGCAAAAAGAAGTAGAAGAAGAAGAAGACTGAACTTAAATATTATGAATATTGTGCATATTATGAATATTACCCAAACGACACAGCGAACGAGAGCGGAAGAGCGCGAGAACAAACAGACGAAGAAATTTTTGGCTAGCGCGTTGGCAACTTTTGTTGCCAGAGTTGCCAAAGAGCCAGCTGATAATGATAATGACTTTTGTGGCAACATATTTAAGCAAACATTCGCTGATGAATATTATGAAACTCGCCCAAACCCTCCCCAAGCAGCCTCGCCCTCTGCTGGCAGAGCTTAAAGCGCAAAACTTGAAGCATATTTCGAGCATGGCCAATGAGCGCAACAGAAATGTTTACATTTTAGCTACATATACATATATATACATATATTGCTTATATGTATAACTCGTTTATATATATCGCTGCAAAATGTACTTAATAAATCTTGGCACAGCGGGTCTGCTGGCCCTATGGCAGCCACCCGTTGGCCGAGACGCGGTTTCCCAGCTAACTTATTGCATTTTGCAGTTTTAACATGATAATAACCCCGACGACCTGAAATGCACTGCACAGAGAGAGAGAGAGGGAGAGCCACGCCCCTAACGCCCAGCTCTTGCCTCTAATGTAAATGTTTTTCAGTTGTTTTTAGCATTTTTCTTTTATTTGTTTTTATTGCTAAGTTGCTCAGAGAAAAACAACGAGAATCGGCTAGCATCGACTGCATGCTACCCTATTCAATATAAGTTTTGATAATGACAGCTTTAGAGCTGACTCTTGACTCATGCAGAGTTGCTCAGTTCATTTATCTCTTATCAAAAATGTTCTACTAGCCCTCTGGAAATGGAAGACGGATGAGAGCTCAAGGAAACAAATATCAAACATAGTTTAAAGACATATTTAATCTATATTCGATGCTTCTTCCCTTGATCTCCCATCTCTCCTCCACTAACCCAGCATTACGCAGCATACTACATATAAGCTTTATCAGATTCATATTGATTCAGTTTCAGCACAAGCTTCAACGCTGAGCAAGCATTCACATTTGTGGGCTTTCAGCTGCCCCAAGACTAGACTAGAGCATGAATCAATTAGGCTCGAAATTAGTTAAACCAATAGTCCACTTTGGGGATTACAAGAGGTCGATCTCAACACTTAAGGCAGCAGATACTGCTTACAGGGTAATTAGAAACTCGAGTTTGCTTCTTCCTTTTTTTTGTGGCTTAACTGCTTAGGGCAACAAATTTATGTGCGCAGCAGCAGCAGCAGCAGCAGAGGTAGCTCAGGCACAGGCAAAGGTACGCTTCCGATTTCGAGCCCGAACCCGAATCCCAGGCAGAACCTAACAACAAACCAAAAAAATGAAAAAAAAAACTACGAAAATAGATACAACCCAAAGCCCATGCGGCCCAGCAGCATTTTTCATTTTCCACAGTTACGCGATGCCGTTATAGGGTATAATGAACGCAACAGTAGAGACTAAGGTAGAGAAGGGAAAAGTTATCAATAAAAAGCATCAAGGCAGCACTCTTTAAATTAGTAATCTCCTCAAGATATCAAGGTTAACTTGGAATGTGCTCAGAGTAATATAAAAGCAAATCAATGGGCATGTCGATAATCCATTTGGATGATGCTTAAAGTGAGATGAGGCTAGAGATGAAGACTAATAAAAAAGATATCATTAAATGATAACTTATCGATATTATTGTATAATTATCGATGCTTAACGATAGTTATCTATAGTGCTTTTATGAGTGAAAGAGATGAAAGAGCGAGATTATAATGCTCTACCCTTACGCATCACTTCTCTTTACAGGGTATCGGCTAGTCGTGAGTGGTCTTCTGTTTGCCCTTGTCCGGTGCTAGTAACTGGCATATGATATACGATATGGGCTAATGCAGACCTTTTTGCCACGACCACGGCAGCAGCGACTTGAAAGCGCAGCTTCCACTTTCACTGCACGGCCCCAAACAGCGGCCCGTTGCAGTAGCCGCCTCTATGCGGATTTTGTGGGCCGCACAAATTAATGTCAATATTGATATTGGGCGCTGCATTTTGGGCGCTGTTAAGCGCTAACGAGTTGCCAGGTGCCACAAGCAACTGGCTAAAACATGGCCCACTCCCTTCAACCCCAACTATCCGTACGGACCACCCCCCTGGGCAAACCCTTCTAGAGCAGCTGCGTGTTTTCGCTTTCCGGCGTGCGGCCAGCGCGGTTTCCTGTTTGCGTCCATTTGCATTTTGTTGGCCTCATCCGGATTTTGATTTTCACCCAGTCTCATAATAAATGTTACGCATATATATATATGCATGTGTATATATATGTATATATGTAGCTGTGTATATATGTACATAGGTGCATGTTGTATTTATATCTATGGATTTGCGTAGCTTAAACTAAAACAATGTGAACACATTTTTAATGCACTGCGAATTAAGTTGGGTTAATTACGAAGTTTTTTGCATAGCAAGCAAGGGTTAAGCAATTGACTAGAAGATGCCCTGTAATACTTTCCATTGAAGATTTTACCCAACACCTAGCTTCAGTTCATCATACCCCTCTGGTGCTCTGCTCAGCTACAGGGCATACTAACAAACAAAATATTTACGCAATACATTTGACTTTGCTCTAGTGAGCTTAATTATATCTGCTGTGGTCTTTTTTAAGCTAGCCAAATAAAAACATAATCGAGTTTGAAAACTGCAAAATTATGAATCAGTCTTTGTTGAAATTGTTTTTAAAGCAAAGCTCAGTCAAACAAATTAGAGCTATTCAACAACTGTCAACTAAAAGCGAGTGTTAAATTGATAGTAATAATAGCTCAAAGGGACGTTCATAATATGATTTATCATATAGAAAAGCTTAATTAGAGAATAATTCGAAATAACTCTAGGGGCATACTAATTCAGCTATTGCTTTAATTAGACTTCATGGGAATTCATTTGCGTTTTAATTAGCTTTCAGTTCGCCCTCATTCGCAGCATGAAGAATTCTGATAGTCTCTGATGTCCATATAATATAAATATTATATAAATGGATATATATATGCCATATAGTATATTCAAGATCCTATATATATGCTATATAGATTAATATATTGCATAGGTCTTGTATATAGTATATAGACAGAATAAAGTTTGTAGTTTGATATAGATTATATCAAGACAAATATCTGATTTGACTACTTAGTGGCATTCTCACTTATCGTCTAATTAAGCTGACTTGAAACGTTAATTAAATCAGCGTGAATGTTATATTGCTTATATATACATATGTATGTATATATCCTGGCATCTGGTCATATGCGGCTCGCTCTAAGTTTTACAAGTTTCCAACTGTAAATGCCACGAACAACAATGAAACTATGAAAACAAATTGAGAATTCTAGCGAAATGCCAACTAAACTGAGCTGAGCTGGGCTGAGCTGAGCTGAGTTAGTAGAGTGAAAAGAGAGAGCGATAGAGAGAGAGAGAGAAAGGGGGGCAAGAAATACCATTGGTCTTGGCTAATAGCTGTGGCTGCATGACACTGTGTCAAGTGGCGTTTAGTGTTGTTAAATGCCCGTTAGCAGTGTTTACTAATTTTCACAAGTTTTCCACCTGCCACATAGTTTGATGCTCAGCTCTGCTTTCAGCTCTAACCGACCACAAACTATCGCTGCGAGGGCACAGAGCCAAAACTATGCCAAAGATTTTCGCAAGTCGACTCGAGCTGGAGCTCGTTGCTCAAGTTTATTTTTGCTTGTTGTTTCATGGTAGGGTATGATGGTTATATAACAGGCTTATAACAAGTGTGACTCGAGCAGAAAGACGTGCTGAAAGAGCTCTAGCCCATCCCTCTGGAAATCGATAAGTATGTTATCGATAGCAATATCATAGCGCGAACTAAACTTTTTTGTTCTAGTTTGTAGATAAATCTGGGTATCTTCTAGTCAGGCAAGAACAACTAAAATCTAGCCTATCCCTCTGGAAATCGATAAGTATGTTATCGATAGCAATATCATAGCGCGAACTAAAATCTTGCAACTTTTTTGTTCTAGTTTGTCGATAAGTCTGGCTATAGGGTATCTGCTAGTCAGGCAATGACTACTAGAATCACACTTATATGTAGTTTTTGGCCCTTTTTTTGAATGAGTACATTTTGAATAGCGCAAGTTTATAAATATATGTTCGCTCTCGTATATATACTGCACATTGCTGAAATACTTTTGCGCCGAGCAACAAAATATTTATGGAAACTCCATTCGCTGCTGCTGGCAAAACGAAGTTTCTCATTTGGGGCAAGTTCTCTTGCAATGCATTCGAAGCTCCTTCCTCCCATTCTCTCCCTCTCTCTCTTTCTCTATGCTAACAATTACCAGCTGCCACAACAAAATGTGAAATATAATATATATATAGATATATGTATATATAATAAAAAACATAAATTAAATTGAAAGCAAAAGAGAGCAGCGAAAAAGTCGAAAAGTTCGTATATCTTACATGGTTTTTAGCACAGGCTACGACTTCGTTTGGCTACTAGTAATCTGGTTGAAATAGACGTCTAAAGCCGTTAGCTGACTCACAGCAACTCCGTGTGTGTGTGTGTGTGTGTGTGTGTACGTGTAACTGCAGTCATAGCCTTCGCAGCTGCATTAACTGGGATTTGTTTTATATACCCTATAAACTGATATATTGGCTAATAGGGTAGCAAATGTCACGGAAGTTCTAAGCAATAGAGATATTCTCTAAGCATATGATTAACTATGTCTCAAGGAACTCGTAGTCTATAGTAGGTATAGATTTTGAAGTTGGAACTTAAGCAGCTGAGGCTGAATCTAACTAAAATCTATAACCTTCATTATGCATTTATCATCAATTGGTAAGCTCAGGGAACTCAGAGTCTATGCAAGTTAGAGACAAGAAATTTTTTATATAAATTAATGAGAATCCATAAAAGATAATACCATAACTTGCTCAGGGTCGGGCTCTAGCAAATTATGGAGACTCAATCCAATCAGATTCCAGCATCTACAGAGTCTAGAGCCCTAATACTTGCAGACTCAACAGAGCAAGTAGAGCCTATACAGAGTATACTATAGTTTCAGAGCATTATTTGCTTTCCTTTTTTGGGCATTGCATTCAAATAAAATATCAAATTGCCATCGCACTAGACGTCTGCTGCTGTGGCTGCCGACTTCGGCCGACTTCTTTGGCCATTTTCAATCTGCCCACAGAACTGCCAAATGTCAAATTGTTGGATAGAGACAACAAGCGGCAAACAAATCCATAGACAAGCAACCGCATTGCGAACTTTGTCCAGGAGCCAAGCCAAGCCAAACGAGCCCACCTCATAAACTTTTTAACCAACCAAAGCGCAGTGCCTACAATTTTACACTGCAAGAAACCTGTTTAAAACTTTAATATATATTTTTTTTAATGAATTACGTTATTGCTAAAGGATTCCAGTTTATGTCCAATCGTCAACGGCATCAACTTTATTAACTCGAATTCTTCAAGGTTTTTCTAACTACTTGGCAACTCGGTGGATTTTTTTTCTCTCAGTGTATTTTCGTATTAAATAAGAAATGGAGAATATATTGCCAACTTTATATGGGTCAAACTATATGACTGGTTATGCGTTATAACGTAAAACTTGCTAAAATACTCAATAACATTATGTCGTAAACCTTTTGTAGAGCCATCAACTTGAATTGCTTGCATATGCCACAGCTTGATTGAATTGAATCGAATCGACTTTAGTTTCAAATTGATTGATGGCCATGAGCTAACGTATTAATATAACGTAAGCTCAAACTTGAACTAACGCTGGTATAGTCTTTGTCAAGTTGGAGCTAGAATTGTTGAGTTGATACTACTTGCTGTCAGCTCTTACGTAATATGTTTACATTACGTAATATAAATATTTATAACTTACGTTTCTAGCATAATTTTATATATGTTTATCTTAGTGTTATATTAAGTTGAAACTTTAATATCGTATCGCTTACGTACTAAGCTTACGTGACGTAATCGACAAATTTGTTTACCTGTCTCTCCATTTAGTCTGGTACTTACGTTACTTAAAAAACTCTTGTGATTTGTGTGCTATTTAATACTTATGCACTTACGTAACGTAATAATACGTTACGTCATATACATATTTATAACTTACGTTTCTAGAATAATTCTATACATGTTTATCTTAGTGTTATATTAAGTAGAAACTTTAATCTCTTATCGCTTACGTACTAAGCTTACGTGACGTAATCGACAATTATTTCTAAACAGTTACCTGTCTTTCTGGTACTTACGTTACTTAAAAAGCTCTTGTGAATTGTGTGCTATTTAATGCTTATGCACTTACGTTACGTAAAGCATAACGTAGTTGAGCACTGTAGCGTAGCTCTGCCATTTAAAGACTTTACGCTGAACTTTATATGCATCTTATATAAATAGTTAAACTTGCGTCAGTGTGACGTAAAGTCAACTCACGTAACGTAAGCTAACGTAATGCTCAACTTATTGAAGTGCATATTTTGAATATTCCATTAAATTTGCCACTCCCATACTCTTGACTCTCTTTGAGTAGCACATAAGAAAAATATGTCAAAATAAATCTAACGCTATAACATAATGTGCGTAAGTGTATTTACGACCGACTGTGTGTGTGTGCGGGTGTTCGGGTGTGTGTGTGTGTGCTTGAATTGCCGCACATATTTTAGATGAAGGCACTTTGAAATTGGGAATGCATGCATTATTTTTTGCTAGAACGCCCAGCAAATTTATGTACGCGTCTATCTCTGACTCACTAAACCAACCTCCAGCCGTTCGTCCCTCTCTCCCTCTCTCTGCATCATCTCTTTTCACCCCTTAATCCAGTATATCCCAGAACAATTTCACGTCGAGTCTTGTCTTTGGCTCTGGCGGGCTGCCTGAGCAGCCTTTCAAATGTCATATGAAATTTTTCGCGCTTGACTGTTGCAGCATGCGTATGTGTGCATGTGTGTCTTTGTGTGTGTTTGCCATTTTTGTGCTAGAACATTTTGTGTGCGCGCCTGATCTTATGATAGCTTCATCTGTCCCACTCCTTCTCGCTCTTGCTTGCTCTTGCTCTTGCTCTTGCTCTATCTTTCTGCACTTTTAACCGCACCGCCTCCTGCTCTCTTTGGCTCTCTCTAGTTGCCTGCTACTAACTACAAGCTGACTGTCGCAATAATTTTCCAAAAGGATTTACAATGCTAAAATTACTTCCTAAGCCATTCGACCTTGTCGTCGTTACGTCCCACCAGGCATCGGGCGCCGACTCTGCCTTCGCCTTAGTCCGTCCGTCTCCGTCTCCGGCAGCGTCTTTGCTGTAGCAGCAGCTGCCTCCTCCTAAATGCGCATCCTATTTTTTCGCGTATGTCGCGTGCTTTTTCTCTTCAGTTCGCAACTAAGCGCAAATCCTCAAAACGAACTGTTTACATCTAGTTCGGATTGGGGATTGAAACGTCTTTCGTGCGCCAACAGAACGAAGCGAGCATATTGGTGTCTGGGCACTTTAAGCCCATCGAAAATGGGAATTCGATGCTCTGCGAGTGTATGTCAATGGCAAAAGGGGGCATGGTCGACAGCCTACTGTTTGTTAGCTGTCTCGATCTAGGCCAGTCCATAGCCTCGACTGTGAGCCGCTACTAGGAAAGTTCTTCTTTTAATCGATAAATATCGATAAACATATCTACTTGCTTGCACAGCCATAACTGCAAGACCTTTAATGCTGCAGTCTCTAAATTTCGTAGGTAGTTTTCTGATTAGAATACTTTGACCTTGCTCGAGTAGTAAAATCTGGGATAACTTCACTAATTTGGCTCTCTAGAAGTAAAGCTTTACGAACAACTTGTTCAACATTGTGTAAGAGTGCTCAAGATTCAAGCACAGTATTTGCTAGTCAGGCATTCCCTACTGCGTTTACTTCTGTTGAGTTTTCTTTAGGAGCCCTTGCGTATTTAGTTTGCAAGCGTGTGTGTGGACTTTTGTCATCCTTAGGCTTTTTTTGGCCGTTGCTCAACATGGCCTGAACCGGCCCACTCAGCGGCAGCTGGTGCCGCAATTTCGCAGTGCCTGCTGCAAGTCGCTGTTCCCGTTGCCTTTTGAACTTTAATATGCAACTGTGTGTGTGGGTGTGTGTGAGCAAGCCAAAGGACAGCTCAATTTTACAAAGGCGTTGATATGTAAGCACACACACACGCACACACACACACATGGACAGGCACTAACACACATGCTTTGCATACGGAAAGCCCTCTTGTTGAAGTAATTCCCCATTTATAATTTACTGTCGTCGATTTATAAATGAGCCGATGCCATCAACGTTTGCCAGCTTTGCAACTGTATTACTGGCAGTCTTTATGCATGTGTGTGTGCGTGTGTGTGTGTGTGTGTATTTGTTGCATGTGCCACCATTTTGGGACGCCTCAGACGCAAGTGCTTAACATAATGTTAGGCGCATTTTGTAGCATTAACGGAGACGAAAGGCAAACGATTGTCTCAACTCCATCTGTGCTGTGCGGCGTACACTGTGCGCAAAGCTTGGCCAATTCAATTACAATCAACTAAAGCTATGTAAGTTAAAGCTGTTAAAAGCTTTAGCTTAGTTTGGAAGTAAAACTTCTTAAAGCTCTATATGTAAACTTTTGCTTAATAAAGCTTTTTTAGATTTGACATATGTTTTTAGATAATGCCAGATTCCATTAGCAGGAACTGCTCCATCCTCACATCGTCATGCTATGCTATTAACAGTATCATGCACTGTTAATAACATATGTAACTGCGAATCCAGTTCTTCTACGGGTTTGCAATCAGCGATTAGTGTATTCTTCCTACATTCATTTTTCTTATGCGAATAAGAAAAGACACAGATAAAGACGAGGAATGGCAATCACGACTTTGTACTTCGCACTCCAACAGATATGATCATATAGCTTTAAGTACTCTTAAGTTTAAATTAATTTAGCTGATATTCTCTCTTATTAGAGAGCAGAATATAGAGCAACTTCGGCAAAAGCTCGCATATAACTCCAATTCCAAGCTCATATATATTTATCTATGCTTTACTATATTTTCATAAATATCCAAAGCAAAGAGAGTAGAAAAGAGTGCTTTAATATACTTTTGAAAAAGCTCGCTGCTCGCTCGTAAATAATAATAATAAATTTTACTTGAATTTTCTTTTCAATAAATATGCTTTAATTGCACATTTAATTTCGTGCAGTGTATGCGCTTAATAGTTACACAGGTGCGTTATACACAGCTCTTAAGCCATCCCCGGGCTGACCCAGCCTGACCCAGAGCACTGGCTTAAGTGTGCTGTAGACATGAGCCTCAGGTCGCACTCTCGCAGCTGCCTAATTACAAATTTATATAGTGCGGCTTAGCATTCAAAGTCTCGAGAATTTCATTTGATTTCACATCAAATATTGCAACTCTATTGGCAGGTCAGGATATGCATTTGCATGAATATATTATATATGCATATGGTCCGCTGCTATGTGGGATAGAAACAATGCTTTTTGAATCAAAAAGCTCATGCTAGGCATCTTTGATGATCGCTTTACCTCTTGCTGTCCGCAAGCACAATTAAGACAAAAGTTCTCTTTGAACTTTCAATTCATGGTAAAAGCAAATTCGATGCAAGCTCTTTAAAAACTGCAAGCTTTGACAAAGCTACTGAAAGCTCTACTGTCTCTAGACTTAGCTTAGCTTAGTATACGAAAAACTTGTTAATTTGAAGTTATTTAAAAATAAAAAGCTTTCACTGATGATCTTTTATTAGAATTTACATTATGAAAGAGCTTTTTAAGCAACTTCCATATGAAGCCTATTTATAAGCTTTCAGAGTCCACTTGGAGGAATTTCATGCTTCCTTACCTTTCCAAACCATCTATAGCTGAAGCTTTATGTTATCTGAAAATAAAAAGCTTCTGCTGATGATCTTTGATTAGAATTTACATTATGAAAGAGCTTTTTAAGCAACTTCTATATGAAGCCTATTTATAAGCTTTCAGAGTCCACTTTGAGGAATCTCATGCTTCCTTAACTATCCATTCCATCTATAGCTGAAGCTTTCAAGCTTGACGCAAACTCTTGCAACTTCTTTGTACTAATTCATTAATAGCTGCGCAATCTATTTTAAGCACATGCACAAAGCTTTTTGTAATTTGTTAAATTCAACGACAGCTGGCTCTCAATCTCTCCCCTCTCTCTCTCACTCTCAACCTTTCTGTCTCCGTCTGTAGTTGGGAAACTTATAAAATTATGATACCCAGAAAGCAACAAATTTTAATTGCAAGAAAATTTTCGTAATTCACGCGCACGCAAGACAGAGACATAGATAAAGTCACATGTGTGGCAAGGGGTAGTCAAAGAGAGCGTCGAGAAGAGAGCGAGAGAGAGGGGGGAGAGAAGGGGCGTGGCTGCAGTGTTGTAAAACAAACCGAGACTAAAAACACAAACCAAAAGCTCGTTTAAGCGTAGCAGCCCAGTGGGGGGTAGAAGACAGCTAAGCGGCGCGGGGGCAGCGCGGGCTAAGAATTTTGGGTGCAGAACTATGCAACTGATTGCATGTACATACATGCGTGTGTGCCTGTGCGTGTGTAAGTTATAAATTTATTTAGCCAACGCGCGTATAGCGCATAAATTTCAGAACGCAAGCTGCTTAAGGGTTGCCACCCCTCCCCCCACACCGGCCAGAGTTATAGCCAACAAATGCCGGGCGCTTTGGTCTGTGTGAAAAATTGAAATTTATTGTTATTGTAAGCCCCACACACACACACACACACGCGCGCAGACACAGCGTGAACGAACACCTTGTTGTCGTGCTTTGTTGTTGCCGAATTACCCGCAGACAAAATAATAATGTAATAATAATTTTTCCAACTCGTTAACACATGAAACGTGTGTTCCACATGCACGAACTGCGAACTGTGCGACCCAAAGACCGCCAAGGACCAAACGCCAAGGATCACAGACCACAGGAAGAAAAAACCAGCTAAAGGCGTTCCAATAGTCAATGTCCAACTGAAAGATACCCCAAGCTGCGAATGAACTTAGGGTATCTTGATACCCCAAGATACCCCAAGCTATGAATGAGCCTAGGGTATCTTGACGTTGTGCTCTTCACACAGACTCGTATCGGATAAGCACATGGCAAGGCAGCCTTATGAAGAACTGCAAAGACGGACAGCAGACAAGCGAAGGTACGGGCGGACGGTTGCGTGGAATATGGCTAAATAGACCCGAATATTCCGGTAGCTTATCAATAATATATGTATATAGTGTATAGTTCTCTATCCTTATATACAATCAATATACCCAGCTAGCAACTGCTGCATGTGTACAGGGTAGAGAAAACCATCGCCTAGCAGCTGAACCGTAGAGCTCACCTTACCTTGTTTCCTTTCTTGCTTCGCATTTTGACCGGCAAGCAGAAATCGTGTGTGGATTAGATGCAACTCTAGTGTAAATTAATGATGCGCGTCGGAATGTGAAAGTTATGCGGACGACAGACAGAGAATAAACAAAGGAACCGCTTGCAAAATACGTAAACCCAAACAGAGCAGAAGGCAATCGAGCCAGAGCGCGATTAAGGCATATGAGCACACACATATATCAGTTAAGGTCATTAAAGCAAGCCCAAGCTAAGCCTTTAATAAAGAGAATACAGCCATCGATTCTGATTGTTTTGAAACTTTACTAAACTTTTCTCTCCTCTCTGTGTCGCATTTCAATATGCAACAGGATCTAGTCTCGCCATATCCTGGATAATCCATTGTAATTCCTTAATATCCATTTCCGTTTCAGCCACTTGCAATTGGCCCAATCAGCCACACAAAACAAACTTATTCAAACTAAACTAAAAAGTGGAGGAATTGGCGCTATCAGAGCAGCTAACTTTGATTTAAGCCGAACTAAACGATGTGATCTAAAAATATTTGATTTATTCAATGCTTGGCAATGCTTGGCAATGCTTGGCAATGCTTGGCAATGCTTGCTCTATGCTAGATTCATTTCTCAGGGTTTGCCTTATTTCATTTTCATTTTCGTTTTCGTTTTCATTTTCATTTGGCCACAAAGCACCAGAGCCTCACATAGCAACCGCAGCAGCTGCCTGTCGACTCTTCGCGTTGCCCATTAAGCATAGATGAGCATGGGGTATATTGATTCTGTGCCAGCATTTGTCAGTGACAAAATGAGGCCAAGACTGAAGCGAGCTAGGTCGCTTATTTGATACATACGTAGTAGTACTGGCCTATCATATTTATCGACAGCTCATTCCATCGATAAATATCGATTAATGCTTTAAAGTTGACTTTATTTTTGATTCTGTGCCAGCATATGTCAATGGCAAAATGAGGCCAAGACTGAAGCGAGCTAGGTCGCTTATTTGATAGATACATACGTAGTAGAACTGGCCTATCATATTTATCGACAGCTCATTCCATCGATAAATATCGATTAATGCTTTAAAGTTGACTTTTCAGCCATAACTTGAAGATCTTTTGGGTTAAGGGCTTCAAGATTGGGTAGATAAAGTAGTATTAGGCCATGTTGTTCTAGTCCATACTTAGGGTAACTGTCAGGCGAGCTATTCAGTCTAGAGCAATCTGAGTTGTTGTGTTTGCTTCCTGGTTTTTCCTTGTGCATTCGAGCTTTATGCCCAGTTTTCCTTTCTCTGACAGCGCAAAAAAAAGAAGAATGAAAAACGAGAAACGAACTGCAAAAAGAAACAAAAATCCATTTGTATAGAGCGCTTTCAGTGAGTTGCCCAGTTGGCTGGCTGCCTGGACTGCCGTTGTCCTGTCGTCCTGTCGTCCTGTCGTCCTCTTGTCTTGCCTGAACTAGAATAAAATAATTGAATTCAATTTATCAGCATAAATTGTTTTAATTAAAACTGAAAACGGAAAACGGAAAATCTGAAAAACTGAAAAACAATGCACATCATTCCCAGTTGATATTGGCTCATTTATAGATCCCATATAGTCTTATAGGTAGCATATATGTAAATTCTCTAGAAAATAATTATAATTGAGATTGTCGTTTATTCGAAAAGTTGCGTGTAAACAAAGTGTATAAACAAACAGATTTTTCTACATATATAGATATATGCATATGTATATATACATATATAGATGTATATATACATATTCCAAAATTTTTATATATGCATGTATAAATGTATATAATGTTCAGTCAGTATTAACTCTTTACAGAGCACAATGTTGTCAAAGGAGCCCGACGTTGATCAAGTTAAGAGCGGAGACGGCTAGGAAAAATAACGTGTTTATAAAAGTACCAAAATGAAATTTGTTTCTGAATGCTACTTGAAAGATATGTGTGTGTGTATTCGATAATTGGGTCTTGATATAGAGTGCGCTGAGTCGCTCTAAAAGCTTGCCCAGAGCTGTGCAATTAGCTCTTCCGTTTGCTGAACGAAGGACTGCAGCGGAATTGTTAGCTGATCGTGTGTCGGATAGAATGGATCATTTTCTATATCTATATTGAGTCCATCCATGTCCGAATCGGAATTTGGTTCCGGTGTGGTCTCGCGCATGTGAAACAGCTCGTCCAAGTCGATGTCGTGCTGCGGAAAGTCCGCGTGCAGCGAGTTAGTCAGATTGTCTATGGCGTTTGAGTAGAACGAGAAGGAATACGGATCGGTATCGTGGTTGCGGCTTTGATTATCGCTTTGCGAACTGGCCGAAGAGGTGGGCATATTATCTGGCAGCTCCCATGCGCTGTAGATGGACAACGGCAGAGATGGATCCGGTAAATCGTGATAGTCGAAATTATTACGTTGGCTACTAAGATAGTCAGTACCCTCGTAGGATGGGAGCCAGGTGTAGCGCTCCTCCTGTGCCGTCTGTGGTGGCAGATCGCCGACCAGGCGGCGCAACGGACGGCTGAGCTCCGTTTCGAAGGTGCGATCCTCGTTGTATTGCCAGGCATTCGGATCCTCGCTGCCGTAGCTCAACTCCGAGTGCATGTCGTCGGCTTCGTAGTTCGTGCCGCACGACCCAATGTCCCACTCGTCGTCGTCCGGCTGTATCGGCTGGATGGGCAGTCTGGACCAGTCGGTGTTGAGGCGCGTAGTCATGCCATTGGCATGAGCGCGCAGCTGGCGCACCATGTATGCATCGAAGGAGTCATCGTCCCCGAAATCGCTCTCCCAGCTCTCCTCGTCGACCTGCTCATCCTCGTTCTCATCGTCGCTGCTGCTCAGGGACCAAAACTGCTGCGGAATCTCCTCGAAGGTGGGCCCCAAAAAGATCGAGCTGCGCAAATCAGACTCACTCGCACTCGAATCACCATCGCCTTTGAGCTGTGAATCATCGAAGTCATCGAAGCCCACGAAATCAGTTGCACAGTTCCGCGACTCCGCCTCGGGCTCCACCTCATCGTCCGAGTCGTTGCCAGGATCCTCATCGGCCCTTGCTTGCTCCGGCACCTGCAGCTCCTCCTCCTCCTCCTCCTCCACCTTCGGCGTAAAATCAAATTCAAAAGGCCCAAATTGATATTCGGCGTTCTGGATCGAACTGTGGACCCTCTCCAGCATCGAGTTCAGCGTCTGGCTAGTGGCGCGTATGTCCTGCAACAGGCCGGGCAAATCAGAATTATGCTGCGGCACTACCCGCCCAAAAACGTCGTCCAATATACGGGCTGTGCGCATCACATAACGGCAATAGTGCTCCACCATGCGATAGATGGCCATTGCATTGTTGGCACGGCTGTCGGCAGAGTTGCGTGGCGCCAGCGCAGTCAGAGAGTTTCTCGGCAGCTCCAATGGATTCATCAGCAGCTGCTGCAGAATATTGACGGATGGCTCCCGCACCATGCCCAGATCGCGAATCAACTCGGGGCTAACTATGAAATTGTGAATAGTGTTCGCATAGTGTTGGCCATTGTGAACGATCAAAGTGGAAATGCACCAGCTAGGAGTGACTCTAGACAAGGAATTCGGATTCGATTCCATCTCCGATTCGGGCGATATATTAATATGCATTGTGGTGCCGGGCGCCACCTGAATCGTGTACATGCAATTCTCCGATTCACACAAGAGACTAGTTGTCTCGCGCAGCATCTTCTCCTGGTCGGTCTCGTCAATTGGTTCGTCCTTACTGCTAATGGCGCGATCTCCCTCATCCATGTTTTTCCTGATTCCTTAGCTTTTTTTGTTCTTTGTTTTTTTTTATTTTTATATATTATTCAGTAATGCTCTCTTCTGTTTCTTACGTTTTGCCAAAATCAAAAAGTAAAAATTAAAAACAAAAAAAATTTCAAATTAAAATCGTGTTTAACCAAATAAATTTTCAATCAGTTGTCAATTGCCAACCCCTCGAGAGCTGCTGCCCTTCATGGAACTGCCACTTTTGCAATTTTCGTTCTTTTTCCATTCAATTAAAGGAACATGCCTGAAGGCAGATTGGATTAGCCGGATTCACTTACCCACAGCTTGTTTGTGCTTATTTATCTGTTGTTCTGGTTGTGGTTCGCCACGAGTAAATTTGTGTGTTTAAATTTTTGCGTTTGGGGTTTGTCTATATTTTAATATACCTAATTTATGCTATTTTCATTTATTTTCTCACAAAAGAATGTTTAGTTTTGTAATTAAGAATTTTCTGAATTGTCGCACTGAACTGTTTCCCCGTACAAATGAAAAAAAACGACAAAAGTCAAAGTCATTCAACTTGACAGGCCAACTATGGTAGATTACTTTTTCTCAACACCCTTGACACTGCCAACCCTATAAAAGATTGCAAAAATTAAAATTATAATTTAAAAATATATATTCAAATAAAAATGTTACATAGCATCTAGTTTAAGCGACTGTAACTCATTTTTTAATTCACAAGAAATTTTTTCTATGAGTAAAAAATAAATAATAAATTTAGTAAATATTAAATATTAAATATTAAAATAGGTATAAATATTTTTTAAACAATTACACATTTTTTATTAAACAATTTTTTAACAATTTCAATTTATCGCTCAAAAGTAACAAATTTCGATAAACGCTTAGCTTTTTTCAAGCTAAATTTGCTGCGCAGTTAGCTAACACTTGCCTTTTGCGTGAAGTTAGCTGCGTTTGTCTAATTTAGCATTGATGACTTGCACTCAAATCTGTGTTTCTCTTTCTCTTCGATTAGCTCTCATGCATATGTATGCATGCCAATACAGATGCACACACATACACATACGCATATATAGCGAAGTCAACCCCTGTTTTTGCGCGTGCTTTCGTGATTGATTTCTTCGCTGCTTCCGCTCGCATAATTCAATCAGCGAATGCCAGCATGAGCCTCTTACGGCTGGAGCATATTTGCGCATTTTTGGGTGCTAATGGAATTTTAACACAAATTAGTTGTATTGCTTAAATGCCAGCAAGTAATTTGGTAATGTCAAAGCCAAAAGTTGACCTGCGGCATTGGAGCTGTGGCTGTGGCTGTGGCTGTGGTGTGAGCATGGCTGCTGGCATGGGTCTTGCTCTGCCCTCCATTGGCAACCACAAAAGCAATTTCGTTGCCGTTGCGAGCGCTTTTAGTGCTTGAGTCCGAGACAAGAGCTGAAATCGAAGTTACAGTTGGAGTGAGAAGACGCTGCTTGGACTTTTCTAGTTTGATTTGGAGTTGCCTGCTTCTTCTACTTGACCATCGAGTCTTGAGTTGAAGTTGTAGTTGGAGTGAGCAGCAAATTGTTGCTGCTATTTCTTAGCATGGCATGAATGAGTGAAAGAATTGCTGCTGCTGCTGTATTGACTGTGGGCGATTGGCAATTTCTGAGCTGCGTCAGGCCATGCCAAGGCCAGGCCTGCCAAGTGCTTATGACAAAGCTTTGCTGCAAAGTGCAACTGCTGCTGCCGGCAACACGACTAATAAGCTCTCACACACACATACGCAGTTTGCGCCTTTCTTTGACGTCAACTGCAATATTGGCATTAAATATTTTGGCTTGACACAGCGCAGCAATAAAATCAAATCAATGGCTACAAGTGCAACAGAGAGAGGCAGAGGCTGGGAGAGCAGCGCGAGCATAATATCTGTGGCCAAAGCTGTCGCAATAACCGCTATACTCACTCACACACACACACACACACGCACGCACAGGCAAAATGAAATAATTTCGCCGCAAGGCAGCCAAAAAGTGAAGCGAAAGAAAACGAAACGTATTGCACAAGGCAGCGACGCCAGCAGCGCAGTGCAGACGAAAGCAAAAGCCGAGGCGAAAGAAAACGAACGAAAAAAAATGAAATGAGAGAAAAACGGAACAGGCAGAAATATTATCATCATCGAACGTAATTTATTTTATTTGCCGCCATCGCTCTTTGAATCAAAAGAAAAATATTTGGCGAGCGCTGCAAAAACAAGAGCAGCCGCAGCGCAGCACAGAGCAAAGCGGAGCAGAGCAGAGCAGAGCAGGGCAGAGCAGAGCAGCGCAAAGCAGCGCAGAGCAGAGCAGAGCAGAGCAACGTAGAGCAGAGCAGCGCAAAGCAGAGCAACGCAGGGCAGCTCAGCAACGCTTTAGGCATTATCAGCAACAGCCATCGCAACGAGCGTAATGCGTAAGTATCGAATCTGAGTACTTTGAGTACTCGGCCAGCAGCCGTTGAAATAAAAATATTAGATGAAGATGGAAGTAAGAAGAAGAACTAATGTTTTCTTTTACTCCGGAGCACATTTATTTCTCTAATGTTTTCATAATATAATATTGCAATAGCAGCTGCAAAGAAAGAGAGAGAGAGGGAGCGAGAGGAAAAGTGAGAGAGCAGCGAGACTTCTAAAAACAGACACAGAAAAGTTGAAATCGAGGCTAGGCCAGTATTGAATGGTATCGAAGCGAAAAGTTTTCTTTTCATTCCGAGTTTGATTGAAAATCGTTAATGGATATACACGAGAATATGTACATGTATGTATATATGAATTATAGTATGTATGATGTAAGAGCATATGTAGGAAATTTGTGTGTGTGTAACTAAAATTAAAGGATTTTAATAGATGAATGTGAAAAAAGTTGGGGAGGAAGGAAATTAAGTTATCAGATTGAGAATGAAAGGGAGGGAGAGGGAAAAATAGGAAATTGAGATATTTAAGTAAATAGGGAGACTGAATAAAAGGGACATAGAATAAAAGAGAGAAAGAGGAGGAGACATGTAGAAACAACGAAAGAAAAACTAAAAGAAATTTTACTAAATAACAGAGTAAAGGAGAGAGAGAGCAGGAATAAAAGTTAAAGATGCATATACTTAAGAGAGAATGAGGAGGAGACATTTAGAAACAACGAAAGAAAAACTAAAACAAATTTTATTAAATATTAAATATAAATAAATAATAAATAAGAGAGTAAAGGAGAGAAAGAGAGAGCAAGAATACAAGATAAAGATACTTATACTTAAGTATCGATGGTTAGCCATAGTGCTACTCTCTCTGATCCTCACACTCATTCATATATTCATACACTCATACATATCGAATAGTTTATAAATAAATAGGAAATATTTATGTTTAGATTAGTTGCAAATGAAAAATTGAGCAAGTTCTGTATTCGCTTCAACCTAACCTCAACTCAACTGCAACACTCATAACCTCAAGTAGCTTGTGCATCTGCGAAACATAACCCACTTAATAGCTTGCTTACTGCCTGCATGGCCATATCCATATCTATATATACATACATACGTGTGGGCATATGTATATTTAGGCCAAAATCTCAGCCTCAGCTGGGCAGCTAAAGTCCCAGCTAGCTCTGGCCCCATCTATTTTAGTGATATCTGTTATTTTTTTTTGGAGCTAGAGTCTGCCGTCTCTACTGCTCGAGTGCTGCACTTACGAATCGAGGCTTGGCTCTGCCTGGCTGCCCTGTTGCCGGGGCACTCGCTAGCTAAGCCAAGGCCCAGCTCTGGCGAATGCAGGGCCAAAGGAGGAAATGCAAAAATGTATGTTCTCCGGCAGTGCAGCCCGAAAATTATGCAATGCTCGAGCTTTAAAGTAGATTACACGAATATTTTGCGCGCCGACACAAAAGCCCACGACGGGCATTAATCACGGCCTAGCGACGGCCAGCATCTGCCTTCCTATCCACATCCATATCTGCCTTAACCCTCTCTCTCTCTCTCACTCCCTCTCTCTCTCTCTCTCTCTCTCTCTCTGTTGCCACGCCCATTTCGGGCTGTATTGTATTTCGTAAACAGTGCCTGCAACGCCCACGGGCTAAGCTACTTACTGGCCAAGGCTTTCGTGCTAACAAATTGCCAACGTGCCGCTATGCCAGAGCAAGCCCCTTTGGGTATCTCTCTGCCTACCTCCATCTCTCTCTCGCTCTCTCTCTCTCTCTGCTGCTGAGATTTTTCGAGTTTTGGCCGTCAACGCGAGAAAAGAAAGAAAATTAACATAATTTTTCAATTGGTTTTCGCTTGCCAACATCCACGTGTCCGCATCTACCCGCATGACCAATAATTGTCTAGCCATATTTTATTGGATACCCGTTTTAGCATCGCTATGCCGAGGCACAGAGCGAGAGCCTGCAGCGTGAGAATATTTCCCCTTTAAGGTCTTGAAAGAAACTGCAACTTTTTTTTTTTTTTTAATTTATTTAGTAGGAAACACCGGAGCATCTTTCTGCTCCATTATCTGCCTTTGATCACAGGTTTACAATCATTTATACAACTTAAACATATACTCAGTGTAGGTTAAAACTAAGTTAAGGACTTCCGAACTGGCGTCTTCTTAGCCTTCTGATGGTCCTGGAGATTGGCAGCCGTTTTGCGGTTGGCGTGGACCTTCAGGCGCTCAATATATCGACTCGAATCGAAGGAAATATGTTCTTCCACAGTGTCCAGGTTGAGGTCTCTATGGAAACAGCAACTGGAAAAGAAACTTCATTGTAGTGATATTTCCCTTTCTTTCTGTCGTCTGTCCTAATATTATGATCTTTTGTTTTTTCCTTCTCCCCTTTCTCCCTTTCTGTCTTTTCTCTGTGATCTAACGCCTTCTATCTTCGAGAAGGAAGATAATGGAGCTATTAGCAAAGAGATCACTTAGGAGCTTCACTCTATGATAGCCTTCAATCTTCCTCTCTCTCACTCTCTCTCTCTCTATCTTCCTCTCTCTCCCTCTCTCTCTCCCTCTCTCTCTCTCTCTATCTCTCACTTTTCTATATAATTTTCTCTTCTCTAATAAATTATTTTCTTTTATATTTTTCATCTTTACTCGATTTCATCTTTACTGCTTGGCTCAGACCTCTCTTTCCTTGTCCTTCCCTTGTCTCTCTCTCTCTCTCTCTCTCTCTCTCTATCTATATATATATATATATATATATATATCTCTCTCTCCCTCTATCTCTCTCTCTCTCTCTCTCTCTCTCTCTCTCTCTCTCTCTCACACTTTTTTATATTATTTTCTCTTCTCTAATAAATTATTTTCTTTTATATTTTTCATCTTTACTCGATTGTTTTTCAGCTTGGCTCAGACTTCTCTTCCCTTGCCTCTCTCTCTCTCTTTCTCTTCCTCTCTTTCTTCACTCTTTCCCTTTCTCTAAGCAGCCCTTTTCCCTCATTTTTTCTTAACATTCTGTCCCTCTGTCTCTCCGACCTCCACATCGATTCGCCTACACATGAATATTTGTTCGGTAAGCGACCGCATAAACATTTGCAATATGGCGACGCATCTGTCGCATAACCGCCAACTTCCGGTTAACAAACAACCAAAATACAGACACACACACACACACACACACATACACATTCACCGCATGTTTAGTTTTTGTTGTTTGGCGTTGCCGTTGCGTTGTCGCGGTTTTCCTTTGCAGCTCGTAAACAATTTTTACAGCGCAAACATTTGGCCGCCGCTTTTATTACTTTTATATTTATTGTCTTTATATATATATGTTGTATTTATATATATGTATAGGGTAAATATAAAAAATGGAATACGAGCAATGGCGTGCGCGGCATTTTAGTTAACGCTTTACGCCATTCCATTTAATTTACTTGTCGCCGTCGCAGCTCTTGGCTCCTTCGGGCCGTTGCCCGCTGCATCCGTTGGCCGTTGGCGCCAAGGCCAGACCAAGGCCTGCGGCTTGCCATTCATTTATCACATCTCTGAACGAAGGCGTGGCTGTGCGCTGGACTCGGCCATTGACCGAGTTGTGGCAGCTGCCGCTAAGTAGTTGCGGCCATATTTCTGGCCTCAGGCATTGGCTCGACTCTTTCAAGTTTGTTGTTGTTTGATTTCATTTGCCTTGCTGCGCTTTGTTTCGTCTTTGTTGCTCCTGCTGCCAAGTACATTGCACGCCCACTTTTCAACTCCATTTCGCCAAATTCGCATAAAATGCAGCTACGCCAAATTCCGTTGCATACTTCTGGGGGCTTGCACATGGCAGTTAACCTCAACTCTCGCTACCTCTGCGCTATGAGCATGAGACGAGAATCTTACTACACTCTGCTCTCTACTCTCTCTACTTCGTCTACACTCTTTCCTATCCTCACTCTCTGTCTACTACCTCAACTCTCTCTTCTCTCGCTACTCTATCCAGTACTATCTACTACATCTACTACTATCTACTACACTCTTTATTGTCTCTCTCTCTCTCTCTCTCTCTCTGTCTCTCTCTCTCTCTCTCTCTCTGTCTCACTCTCTCTCTCTCTGTCTCTCGATCATCAGCTCCTCCTGTTAGTGTTATTTACAGGATATTTTCTAGTCGAGCATTTCATTTACTTTACTACCATAAGCCTTATCCTTTGTCCTGGCCAACCAAATCTGCTTGCTACTCTTTTATCATCTCCCCAATTGCTTAATCTTTCTATATATATATATATTATCTCCATAATCTTTGCCCAACACAACTTGTTACATCTAGCATATTCATTTAAGACCCACGTATTCATAAATTCTCTTGGTTCCCCTTTGTTCAGCCCTACGTTGAAGTTCATTGAACTCTTTTCGCATGGATATGAAGCACTTTTGTTTTTTAGTGCCTAAGGAGTGTCGCCTCGCTTAATATAAGCAACAGCTGCAGCAGCACTTGTTATGTGTGGTTAGATAAGATACCCTGGAATTAGTTATAGAGATTTTCAATGATAATGTTGTGTATTTCAGCTGGTATATGATAGATTCAAGTTACTTATATAGATATAGTATATATTCTCTCTCTCTCTCACTCTCTTTACTACCTCAACTCTTTCTTCTGTCTCTACTCTACCTACTACTACACTCTTTATTGTTTCTCTCTCTCTCTCTCACTCTCTCTACTGCCTCAATTTTTTCTTCTCTCTCTGCTCTATCTACTAGTACACTCTTTATTGTCTCTCTTTCTCTCTCGCTCGCTCTCTCTTCTACTATATTTCTTTACAGATCATAAATAAATACTTGAAGCAAATGCCTTAGCCATCTATACAGCTCTGAGCTCTGGTAAATGTTTCAATGATACCTAAAGATAAGCATATATATGAGTACTTGAGATAAGACATCATATATCTCTCAGTATCTCTGAAACTATGTACATGACTGTGAGAGCTAAAGATATACAGTATTTTAGACATAAGAAATAATCTCTTCTTTACTTCATCTACATCTATCTATATATATATCCATGTATACCATATCTACCATATAAATGCCATGGCAGCTAGGGTATTTAAACGGCGTAGAGCCACGCATATTTGCCTCAGTTCATTCATTGTTATCATTCCGTATGGCATCGAGCATATTGTTGGGGCATTTCGTTGGGATTCATTTACACTGCCAGCTGCCAGATGGGGCCAATGGGCTGCGATTGTTGCCAGGACATTGGCAAGTATTTTTATGCCGAGCACCCATTGAAAGTGCGTTGAATAGGGCATGATGTGCTAGCCATCAGGTATGTAACAGGCAGCAGTAGGCATGCCTGATGCGTGATTGATCAACAATTTGGCTTACTCATTTACAGATGCCCTTCCCCTATGCCCCATGCTAGTCGAGCTAGCTAAAACTAGGGTATATTCTAGTCAGCTAAGCGCTTAGCGTAGTCTGTTTTTGTTATTGCTTTGCACAACATTTGCCCAGGCAAATGGCGAGAAACGCTGTGGACTGTGGGGACGTAGCTGGAAAACTCAATGGGAAATGCAAATGAGGAAAATGAGTTGCAGCCGAAAGATAAACAAAACTACAAAATTGTCCAATTGCAGAAGACATTGATGTTGACGGCTAAGATGCTGTTGATGTTGATGTAACAATTTTCCATTTCAATTTCCAGCTCACCCACTACGTGTCTCTCTCTCTCTCTCGCCCTCTCTCTCTCTCTCTCTGTCAGTCTGGCTGGCTATATGGATTGATTACATTTGGCCCAGGCGCTTGGCCCATTATTGTGTCCATCAGAGTGGCTTGTGTGTTGACAGCGGCAATTGCTTAAATAAATAAACAGCAGTTGCTTCTAAAGTTAAACACAAAACTGTGCTCCATTCACATATGCCACGCCCACTGGATGTGGCTGTGTGCCATATTTGCAAATGAAATTTCAAGCGCCAACAATACGACATGTCAGCAACAGAGCCCCCCCACCCCCCATCCCCTAGCTGCCCACCTGCAGCCATGGCATTGGCACACCTGGCACTGCCAACGATTTTTGGTCTCTCCCTCTCTCTCCCTCCTTCTCTCTCTCCCTCTAGCAGGCTGAAATTGTAAGCGGCTTACGTGTGCTCCACAATAAACATTTAATAAGCACCAACAAATTCCCACAGCCTTTTGCACAGTTGCCATTTTTCACAATGCCAACGAATTTTTATTTATAAACTCGTAAACTCTTAAATCGGTAAGCCGAAAACCCTGAAAACGTCGAAAAACTTGAAACTGAAAAACTGCCGAAACCCCAAATACTGAATGCGTAAAGCGTTCATATTTCATCTTATATGCAACTCGCCGACAGAGATTTTCACAGCTCAAAGGTGGTTATAGTAGACAGTAGTTGTAGCTGGAAATTGAAGCTGTTACCCCTACTGTATATAGTCTATATAAACTGTGGGAATAGTGGGGAGAATCAAGTGAAATTACCTTTGAAACAAAAAAACTTTCACTATCTATCTATTTATATCGGCATCAACTAATGATTGCTTCTAGTTTTGCTACATTACTATGGAGTGAGAGTGAGTAATGGAGTGTGAGGAGGAGGAGGAGGTACGATTAATCATATGATGTCCATTAATCGATTATTTTGCTTCGAATTGCAATTTAATTGTATCGCAATACGGGCTTCGATTAATTGAAACGTTAATCGATTAATTGCTCAAATAATCGCATCACTGAGAAGCAACATTTGCGCCCAAACGAATGGAAAGTGTGTAAAATTTTTTTGATTTATTTGCTGAAACACGATCAACATCAGCATTTAAAGCTGATGTTGATATGCTTCGCATCTCTCAGGTCTTTATTTCGAATTGTTTCTTCAGACACCCAATGAAAATTTCGATTGTGAGGAAGAGCATGAAAGTGGCTAACACGAGCCAACAATCAAAGCCAGTTGAAAACACATTTCAGATACATTTTAAAATGCTTCGAGTGACTCAAAACATATCAAGATGACAAAGTTAATTGTGGGGATGATTGTCGCGGATAATTTGCCATTTTCACATGTCCGAGCTACTGTTCCTGAGTTCAACACTAAATAACTAATAATAGCTACTCGATCTTATAAAATGCTAAATAAATAATTACTACTTTTTTATAAAAATAAAAAATCATATCATATCATATATCGATTGTTCGATTAATTTCAATTTATTCGATTGTTTGATTAATTTCGATTTAATCAATTGTTCGATTAATTTCGATTTATAACCGCCCAGCTAAATGAAATCATATGATTCAATAATCGATTAATGCACAATTTTTGCCATCACTAGTGAGGAGTTCGATTTGCTACGACCGAAGTAGCAGTTGGAATCGGTTGAAGCGAATGCAGAAGTGCTTTGGCTTCCAAGACGAATAGTTTGAAAGCCAATAAAAGAATTTCATTATGATATTATAGAATAGCTTAACAAGGAATTCAGGAATTTTCATTATGATGTTACTCTGTTTTCAATATTAGGCATAGCATCAGCTACATAGATATTTCCCTAAACTTCCCGACTTGCATCATTAACTGGCTCTGCGACTAGTTACTCTGGTCGAGCTAAGAGTAATAGAGCACTCTATAGCTGCAGCTATGACAGACTTTGAGACTATGAGAGACTTTCTTTCTTGTCTTGTCTAGCAGATGGCTCATCTCATATATGAAAAGATATTTAGGCTGAGCAGCAAATCCAACAAAATTAGTTTAGCTAATGAAAATCAGCTTAACAGACACGCCTAGCCTAAAGCCATGATTATTCACATTAGATAATATACTCTTAAATTTATCCTTTATTCGCAAACAGCTCCACTTATCGCTCATCAACTTGGGTGTAAATTGAAGTGCTTGGCTTGGGCCAACTTGTACAAGTCCTTGGCAAAGCAACGAGGTCAGCAGGTCAGTCAGGAAAAACATGATATAAAATTGAATCAGTATGCCAAAGCACTGTCAGTTCATGCATACAATCAGAAATAACTCAGAATCTGACAGATATTTTTAGTTCATTCCATGAAAACTAACTTACACTGAAGATATCTCTTAACTTGGCAACTTGAGATATCTTGAGCGTGAGCCAGCTTCTACAGTATTCACGACTCTTTCATTATGCACTCTATATGCTCCACATATTAGATCAAGCCTTTTGCATGCCTAGAGCTTCATCTTTTGATACAATCAGTAAAAATAAACATTCTTATAAATGCAGTGGTATTGGGCAGTCGGATATACCCGACTGTAAGCTTGCACTCATATTATATTTCTTAAATATATATATACATAGCAATCATAATATTGGGCTTATTTGCACGTAGTTCGCCTGCAGTGGTAAATATTTAATTTAAGCACACACACAGCTGCAGGCACACCTGTAGACAGCGAACGAGAGAGAGGGACAGAGAGAGAGAGCGAAACAGAGTGAGAGAGCGAGAGGTGAAAACTGTGTGCGTTTGCATTAAGTTTGAATTATGTATTTTTATTTGAACTTTGCGAATGTTTTTCTTTTGCGGATGCCTTGCGAAGTAGTCGTCGCCAACGTCCTGCTCCTGCTCCTGCTCCACTTCCTCGTAGTCGTCGTCCGTCTGTTTATTTAATGGCAAACGCTTATTGGCATTGGCAGCTTTTAGGCGCTGGCTTGGCTTCGATCCATAACTCTCAGGTGCAGATTGCGTAGCCAAATGAAATGAAATAATGAAAACAATTTCAGCGAGCGTGCATTGAACTGCAATCGATGTGAACGACGAGGCAAAGAGGACACAGCACACACAGGACACAGCACACAGCACACAGGACAAAGCGAAAACGGCCAACGGCCAAGAGTCAGCAACAAACTTCTAGCCAAATACCCATTAGTTATGCTACGTGAGTTTTTATGGCTCTCTGGACTTTTGCTGCATCGAGGCATACCAGGGATTAGCTAATGCTACCCTCCCCTACCCTACCCCTCCCCTGCCTCCTCTACCAACAAAAACAAAGAGAATGAAAGTCAAGCAAACTAAAGCAGCCAAAAATTGCAGAGGCTTGCCGAGGCTTTTGCTTTGTGGCCTCGCAAGTCGCCTGCTCAACTTGTTCGGTCCATCATCATTTTGCCACTTTATGAACCACTCAAATTGTTTAATATGGGATATCGAATGCGTTTGCTCTGCACCTCAATTTGGCACCTGTTAAGCAAGAAGCTTAGAAAACGAAAACAAAATTCAAAGCGAACGCAAAAGCAATCAAAGCTGAGCTCAACTCTGTATTGAATTGAAGATTTTGTTAGTGCAGCTATATAATAAAGTCTTCTCTCTCTCTCACTTTCTGTTTTATCATTCTCTTTTTCTCTTTCTGTCTCTGCATCCCTTACTCTATCAAGCTCTATCTCGCTCTTTTTTTACCGCTTAACCTGAAGAAAGATTTTCCTTTCTTTTGTTTCGCTCTCTTCTGTCTCAACATATATATACATATATTTCTATCTCTTTCTCTCATTCTTACTCTCTCTCTCTCTCTCTCTCAGTTTTATCTTTTTCTTTTTCTCTCTCTTTCTGTCTCTGCATCCCTTACTCTACAGCCTCTATCTCGCTCTTTTTTAACGCTTAACCTGAAGAGGTCTTATTTCTGTTTTCCTTTCTTTGGTTCTTTCTCCTCTATCTCATATTAATATATTTCTCTCTCTTTCTCTTTCCTTTTCATCTTTCTTTTTTCTCTCTCTTTCTGTCTCTGCATCGCTTACTCCTTTTTAGCCTCTATCTCGCTCTTTCTTTACCGCTTAACCTGAAGAGAGCTTATTTCTGTTTTCCTTTTTCCTTCTCCTCTTTCCTTCTTTCCTTCTGTCTCAACACATATATACATATATTTCTCTCTCTTTCTTTATCTCTCTCTCTCTCTCACTTTCTCTTCGCATCATTCTTTCACTCTTGCTCAATCTCATCATCTCTCAACCTTTATCCACCTCGATCTCCCACTCTATCGCTTCCATTTTCTCCCTCCTCATCTAGCTCTACATCTTTCCCTTTGTCTATGCACATACATGCATATATTCAATTACAAATGGGGCAACTGAGTCAGCTGACTTTTGGGTATTGCTTGCTGTTGCTGTTGCTGTCTCTGCTGACGTCTGTGACCCATCAAAGCAGCAAAACTCTGCATATATTTCGAGTTTGGAAATCGCTAACGAGCGACGAGCAAGAGACAAAGCTTTGTGGGGGTCCACATGCATATCTATGTTCACACACACACACAGACACACACACACACACACACACACACACACACACACACACACACACACACACACACATGCACGCACATACTTAGATCCTCGTTGGCAACGTTGGGCCGCATCCTGTGCGACTAGCAAAATGTCACGTACATGTCCAAACATGCAACAAACTACATAAATGTTGCGTATTTTGTTTTGCTTTTTTTTTTTTTTTGCTAAAAAATCAGCGCTTGCCACGCCCCCGCCCAGCTCGACATCCTGTCCGGGACACAGCAGGTTATCCAGCCAGGCAGGCAGCCTGCCAGAGAGCAGGAAGTACTGACAGATTCGAGAAATAGACACCGTTCCCATCTGCCAGCTGCTTGGCTCGACCCCCAGCGACTGCAGCTAATGTCAACGTCAGGGCTGCTCCTTTGCCGATCCTTTGCCTTCCGCTTTTCGGGGACAACTTTGTGCCGCTTTGTGTCGTCAAATGTCTGAACTGGGCCGCAAGGGCGTGACGTCATGCAACGACAGCACCAGCAACAGCAGCAGCAGCAACGAAATTAAAATAAATACAAAACCGTGCGTATATTTAAAATGCATTAGAGGAGTCTGCTAGGCTTGTCAAATACCCTGTTGCTTGGCTTATCAATGGGCAGTAAGAGAGGGTAATAGCTTTATAGCCTCATTAGTTTGGTTGTTCGTCTTATTATCTCAGTAGTCTCAATTACTTGCATATCAAATTGTTTATTTCTAGCTTTTATAGATCCCGAGCTCATTCAGTTTTCTAGAATTGTGTTTCATGAAGTCTAAATAGCCTGATGTCTGTAGACTATACCTAATAAATATCGCATCTCTTCCATCAATAGATAGCAGACATATCTAGGATATATGTTGTCTATAATATAGAATTAAGTTCAATAGAGTCTCAGAAAAGCATATTCCAAATTTCGTGTCTGTATCTGCCAAAAACAAAGAGTTACTTGAGTTTTCTTACCAACTGTAGGTAGATATTTAACCCATAATATAGTATTTGCATTACTTGGCTCTTCACAGCCCATATACGAAATTTCACATTTGTAGCTGTCATAGATCCTGAGTTCCTTGAGATTGTGAAGAAATATATGTACCATATTCATAGTTTTTTTATCGCATTTGCATAGAGTAAAATGCATACCAAATTAGATATCACTAGCTCTCATACATGCCGAGTTCCTTGAGATAGTGCAGCTACTACTAGATGGAAGTAGCGGAACCTGAACAAGTATGAAATATTAAATTATTTGATTGATTACTAATCACGTTACATTTGCCCAGCATGGTACGCTCTTGCATGCACCTGCCCAATTTTACAGGATATGCAAATATAGAGCTGCTGATAAAAATGTGAAAGATGCAGAGGAACTAGCAACACATTGCTTTCCATTTTCAACACACTTGAACATGCTTCCGCACTTAGGCGTGTGCGTAGAGTGGAACTGGCGCTCGTAGCTGCAGCTGAAGCTGGGGAGTTTATTTCTTTATTTGAGTGGGTAACTCCGCTGAAGTGGTGTGAGTGACACGAGCTGCAATCTCCCCATAAACCGTCTTCCCTACACTCCCCTCGCCTCATCGGCTTCTGCAACCCGCAGGCAACAGCCCATTAAGTGTGCACTTCACACGCCTACTAAGTTCATATTACTTACTTAGTTGCGTTTTGTTATGCCCCCAACCCACCTACCCTGCTTACCGCCAACTCTTATAACTCCCAACACACATCTTGGCCATGTCTTGATTAGCAGCAAGACCGAAGTAACAGCAGCTAAGACAAGGAACTCACTAAACACTGAAAGTTGAAAAGTTCCACGACTTGAACTCAGCTTGAGCATAGATTTTAACTATCTTGCAGAGTAATTTTAACGACAAAGTTCTCAGAGTATCTATATATAAGAGGTACTTTTTAACTAGTTAAAGAAAGGAATCAAATATAATAAATAAATTAAGAATATTTCTAAAATAATAAAAAAAATTCTAATTTCTTCTATCTTATATATAGTCTTATTTATAATAATATATGACAGTTAAATATAGAGTTATAGATCTCATCATATATTGCATAGAATCTATATACTCTGCTGGGTTTATGAGCAGAATTTAGATAAGTGCAAGCTGACCCATAAGAAGCTATAGCAAAAGAAAAGGCTATATAGACGAATCTGATGAGAATATTGCATAAAAATTGACTTTATTATATTTATTCTCATAGTCAACTATAAAATTATTTTCGTAAGACTCAAATCAATCTCAATCTAATTCAGCTTAACTTTGCTCAATGAACTTTTCTTACTCATAGTATTATCTTGACTATTCTAAGATGCAAAAGTTTCTACTCATGTCAAAAATATTTACTATCTGTAATCGATACTTGTTATCGATAACTCTTAAAATGCAGCTACCCCAGTAGCAGTGAGCTTGGTCAAGCTACACAAAGTTCTAAACGTTTCACCTTGTCTTAGCAGCAAGCTAACCCCGCCCACTCCATATCCAAGTCTTAAACAGAGCAGCCTCCCACACCTGCCACGTCTCCCAGCCAAGTCTCAAAATTTAATTACGTCACAGAGCGCAAGAGTCAGAAAATCCGCAGACAAAGCAATCGAATGAGCAAATGGTTCGAAGAGGGTCAACAGCAGGTGGTGTTGCATTGGTGGTGCTCGGTGGTGCGTTGCGTTGAGGTGGCGTCCGCTGGCCGAGACAACGCCACATTTTCAAGCATTAACGAAATGCTTTTAATTGTGCACTTAACGCTCGTAAAATGTGATTTAATAGTTTTATTTGGCTTCAGCCGGATGGGTCCACAGGGAGAGGGATGCCGGCATGGGCATGTCCTAGTTCTGGCTCTGGCGCTGGGCGCTCTTGGGCGGAAACGGAAGTGAAGCGCATTATAAGTTGGTCGCGCAGTTTCCTATTAAATCGTAAGCAGTGCGACAGTCCAATTGGAAACGACAAACGGCAGTGAAAGCCCAGCTCAGTCGCCACTCCCTCCCACTTCGCTTCGTCCCCCTTAGGCCGTTTGGGGAATTTGCCGCAAAAATGGCAAAGGCGAAGAATAAAATGCGAATTGTTTTCCATTTTGTTGCTGCCGAAGGTGGCGAGAGCTGAGCGCTGAGCGCTGAGAGCTTGCGAATGGGAATCTGTTGAAATCAATGGAAAATTCAAGCTGAAGCACACACAATGATTGCACAGCCAAGTCCCATAGCAATTTACTCCACCAACTATATATAGAGTGCATATAGTGTGGACACGCTTTTAATATAACCTGAATCCATGGCAAATTGCATTATTTTCAACTGCAGCAAAACTTTACAAAGTTTCAATTTACTCCAGATCGGGATCAAGCGCCAAGCTGCTGCAGCTCTAGTTATTTATTCTAGCTCTCCGTCTAAGCACGTGTACAGTAAGGGAGTTGAACACATGAGTGAATATTCTAATCGTCTTTGACTCTCTGTTCTCTGTTCTCTCTATATTAAACTTTCCGTGCGTTTGTCTCTCCGTCCGACTCTTTGACTCTCTGTTCTCTATTCTCTCTACATTAAACTTTCCGTGCGTTTGTCTCTCCGTCCGGCTGTCCGTCTGTCCAGCCAATCGTCCGCCTCTCCGTCAATCCGACTTCAAACGAATATCCATGTCAAATTATCGATCAAGCTCGTTTCGATATATCGATATACTCTATATTATACTTGGGTAAAAGCAGCCCATTGAGCTGAACCGGCTCACTCGGTCTTTTTTGTGAAGTGAGCCAACTCACTCATATGGCTCTCTGGCTCACTTGCTCATAGGGATCGAGCGAGTAAGCTAAAATGTGCTAGTGAATGAAAATGATGAACATGATGACGAACAAGCTCAGCGGCTCAGCTCAGTGGCTCATATTAGTTCGCTCACTCATGAGCTACCCAAGTCTACTCTATATACTCTATACTCTTGAGAAGACCGCAAAATGAGCCATACGAGCGAGTGAGCAAAAATGAGTTAGTGAATGAAAATGAGCTAGTGAGCCAAAATGAGCCATATTGAAGGAACAAGCTCAGTGGCTCAGTTCACTGAGCCACTCACTTTAGCTCACTCACTCATGAGCCACCCAAGTCTACTCTATATACTCTATGTACTCTCTATACTCTCTATACTCTATACTGTCTCTATACTCTATCAACTCTCTATACTCTCTATACTCTATATACTCTATCAACTCTCTATACTCTATCAACTCTATATACTCTATCAACTCTCTATACTCTCTATACTCTATCAACTCTCTATACTCTATATACTCTATCAACTCTCTATACTCTATATACTATCTATACTCTATCAACTCTCTATACTCTATATACTCTATCAACTCTCTATACTCTCTATACTCTTTAGACTCTATATACTCTCGATACTCTCTATACTCTATATACTCTATATACTCTTTATATCCTCTATACTCTCTATACTCTATAATCTCTCTATACTCTATCAACTCTCTATACTCTATCAACTCTCTATACTCTCTATACTCTATATACTCTATAATCTCTCTATACTCTCTATACTCTATGTACCCCACCTTGCCTATATCTGCAGATTTAACTTCAACTTTATCAATGAAACTTTCTTGAATGAATTTGAGTTTTCAGCTTGCCTAATGAGCGAGTGATGTGGCTATTGTTTAGCTATCAATCATAATGCATTTAATTTGTAATTAACATATTATCGTATTGAATTTCGCATAAAACTGAATTCTATTTGAAGTGTCTTAAATACTTTGCGGTCGAAATCACATAGCTGCAAATAACGTAAGCCTTACCGAAGGAATTCAATTGATTGAGGAATTTGCTAAAATAATTAATGGAAACAAAGCAAGAGACAAATGGAGCTACGACAGTGCCGTTGTAATTATGAGCAAGTGTGCGTGAGAGAGGGAGGGGGCCACAGATAGAGCGAGTGAGATGCAAATGCATTGAATTACATTTCATCAAATGTTTTAGCTCAAAATTTTAATTGACACAAAATGCCTCTATCGAGGGTGGCAGCTGGGGTTCGATATCGTCGATTCTCACTCAAATTACGGCATGGCATCATGCAATTATTTTATTGCACATTCTGTGAGCCGATGCCGATGGAATTCCATTAGTCAAAGTCAAAGCCGTGGCCCATTTGTCGGGGGAAGCCTGCCAATCGATTTTTAGCTGAGAATTCATTAGATAGACGCAAATTGTTGAGCAATTTGACACATTTCATGGGCAAACGTTGCGTTCCAAAAGGGAACAGCAACGAGGGCCGCAACGAAAGTTAGCTTAGAGAGAGAGAGAGAGAGTCAATGCGAGTCAATTAGTGAGAGTGTGAACACACATATATGAGAGAGTGAGGAGAGAGGGAAAAAAATAGAGCGAAATTCGCGAAATGAGTTATGCTTCGGCGTGGGCTGTTTCAAAAGTTGTCAATGTTAAGATATAAGATTCTTGTCAATATTTTAAATACAGCTTTCATAGTAAATGTTCATATGAAGGAAATTTTATCTCAATGCACTTGAAAAATCAGCCCAATTAATCATAATTATATTCCATACTATATATATTTTGTTGCCTTAGTCCAATAGTTAACACTGGATAACACTTGATTACTTTTGGAGAAACTCTCGCTCTTATCGTTATTCATACTTGGCTGCATTTGTATAGGTAACGCCTGCTATCTATTGCCTGCAGCCTGCGGCCTGCAGCCAGTTCCAGTTGACGGCCCAAAGTGGCGGACAAATTGAAGGCAATGAAGACATTTGGCCATGCATCGCATTACGCCGGAAAATAAGTCAAGTGCAACTGCAACAACTCCATCAATTGTTATTTATGTTCCATTTTAAAATTAAACAAACAAAATTCTAATATAGAATTTATTTTTTATTTCATATTAAATTTTAGCTTTAAGTGACTTCAAAAGAAAACTGGAGTTCTCATAGTCCTTATGATTGGCTATGTTTCAAGTCAATCAATATGATACAGAGATATGTAAACTTGTATAGTATTTATTGCCTAGCTTATTCGAATTGATCAATCAACTTCAAATCTCAACTATAACTAAAGCCTATGCCCATCTGTCGATTCAAGTCCTTCGATATAGCTGCTTCATTATATCGAATCTGATGTGAAAGTGGACTTTAACTGTAGGTCAACTGAGCTCTGCTAAACGCGCAGTTGCGGCCGTACCTTAGGGTTAGGCTATACTTTAGACGCTTATAACTCTATTCCTAGATGGATGATCTTCATGAAACTTCAGAATATATTAATAGCATCCAAATGTGTGTATTTGTAATTTTTCAAGTCTCTAGTATTTGAGCTGCGTTTTCTGCATATTGCAGGCGAGCGGGGCGTGCCATCCAAAATCTAAAGTCTCTAGCTCAAACGGTTTAGAAGTTATGCGCAAAAAACGTAAAAAATGGAAACGAATTTTCGATCGATAATTGGAAAATGGGATGAGTTATCGAAAAAATAAAGCAAACACACTGCGTAATTAACATACGAGTATTCTTGTAAATTTCAGCTCTCTAGCTTTTGTAGTTTCCAAAATCTCGACATTCATACGGACGGACAGACGGGCGGACAGATGGACGGACAGACGGATGGACAGACGGATGGACAGACGGATGGACAGACGGACGGACAGACAGATGGACGGACAGACGGGCGGACTGATGGACGGACAGACGGACGGACGGATAGACGGACGGACGGACGGATAGACGGACGGACGGACGGATAGACGGACGGACGGACGGACAGACGTATGGACGGACAGACAGACGGTCAGGGCTAGATCAACTTATTTTTTTGTGCTGATCAAGAATATATATACACTATGGGGACTGCCACGCCTCCTTCTTCCTGTTACATAATTTTCACAAAACCATTATACCCTGAATTCCCATTTTCAATGGGCTCAGGGTATAAAAATTGCTTTAGAGTTAAAGCTGAAATGCCTCAAGATATATCAAGCTGAAGTTAACCCTCACATGTTTCACAAGCCAAAAAATTTCGAATATTAAAAGCATTTATCAAACACATCATGTGTGTGTGTGTGTGTGTGTGTGTGTGTGTGTGTTGCATGATTGTGTCTAAACCAATTACAGGCGAACGACTTAACAAATTTTCAATTATACAACGCAAAGCAGCTGCAGCTGCAAACACTAAAGCAGAAAGGCAGCTCGGCAGGCAAAAGAGAAGCTGAAGCAGAGGCAAGAGAGGGAAGAGAGGGAAGAGTAGAAGCTGCAGAGATGCCTTTAAGCTGCAAACTTTAAACGCTTTTTCTTGGCTTATCGCAAATGACAAATCTTAAAGTGCGCCAACACAAAACACAACGGCCATCAGGGCCAAAAGCAGCAGGAGGCTAGAACAGAAATAACAACTGGGCCAGATTAAACAAGTGAGTAGGTAAGGTAACGTAAGGCAAGCGGGCATAGCCGACTATGGGATACTCTGTTTTACATGATGTGACTCTAAGCAAAGAGAAACTGAATCGAGCCAAGCCCATTCCATGCGCTTTTCGTTACGAACCACTCACAAAATGTCATCAAGTTTACTGCGCAATCAATATACCCGCTCTCAACGGCCGTCAACTGCTGTATAAATAGGTCAAATGGCCAGGCATTGCCGAAAATGGGCAAAAATAGCGTAACGCTCCAATTTAACTGCAGTCGGTCGGTGTAAATGTTAACGAAATAATCGCGCAACGCCATCTAGCGTCGAGTGGGGCAGCAGCCGGGAGTGGGGCGTGGGGAGTGGCTGGGAAACACCCACAGCACTTAGCTCCCCAGCTTAAAAGTAGAAACGAACGAAGCAACTGCAAATAATCATGAGCATAAACATTGCGAGTCTCACGGCGAGAACAACATCAAACACCCCTCTCGCCCCAGCACCCCCTCTCATGTCATGCTATCAAGGAACAGTGGGCGGTTGTGGGTGGAGTTGGTAATTGTCGCTAAGCTGCGACAGGCAAATAACAGGTAAATGTCTTTAGAAGGCAATTTCAGTACGCTTAAAGCTCCAAAATGAACTAGTTCTGATTGTGCCATATAGAATCCAGGCGGGGGCGACGAAAGTCTGTATATTACTCTATATGACAGTTAAAGTCAAGTCAAGTCTAGTCCATCTCTCTATATATGCATATAAATAGAATCATTCCCAATCTATTATATCTCCCAATATATCATAATCTATAATGAAACTGTGCTCTCTAAGCTATAACATCTAAGGTAGAACAGATAGTACATATAGTTTTGGATCTAGGTAGTCTATGAGCTTGTATAGGAAATCCCCATTTACGAATATGTTTACTTAGTGTAACGTGCAGCTCCGACAGAATTTTGTTTTGATTAAGCGGAGCTGTAAGAGGATTGGGAAATGTCGAAATATCGCTATGGGGATCTTATATTGGAGGCATTCATGGAGTTTCGGCGGCCCATGGCGCTCGAGGAGGTAATTGAATATGTTGCCGAAATGACGGATAAGACAGTTGAGGACGTACGCCTCAGTGTGGACAATACGCTGACAGCGGCCTGGCTGCACGGCTTTGTGAGCCGAGACGATGAGCTCTATTATCTCGAATCGGGCACCAAGCCCGTTGCTAAGGATGCTGACGAGACTGGTTCCACTGGATCCATCACAACATTCGCTACATTCACCGGCCGTAGCAGCAGACGTCTGAAGAAGAGGGGCTACAGACGTAGGTGAAATGTAGATCGGGAATGTCTCTAGCGCTTCGATTTACACATACCCCACCCCCACCCCTTCCCCCACTAAAACAAAACCGGACTCAGAGGTGGTTCCATTGCCCAGATACTCAGCAAGAACAAGACAACAAACAGCTGTGGCTTAGATGTGGATTCCGCCTCCACGACATAATGCAATCGCATCACATCGCATCGTAACGAAATGCGTGCTGTCCGCCGGGCCCTCCGGCCTGGTAGGATATCTTAATTAAATTATAACGTGTTTTCAATAAATATACTTTATTTGAAGCGACCGACAGCTGGTTCTAGCTTGGTAAGCTCCATTAGCCCATTCCACATTCCAGGGTATACGACCATTAAAGAGTAAACCAAAAATACAAATGCGCCCAAAAATCTCGGAGCAAATCAGTCCAAATCAAAGAGTCCATTCAAATGCCGCCCTGTGGGGCCGTAGCGAGGGCAGATCAGTTGGTTTTTGGCAAATGCCTGTGGCTTTCGACTAATGCAACTCCTTTTACAGCGCTGCTCAAATTGAGGTTTGTTCTGGCCCAGCGCCATGGCAATGAAGCGCATTGTGCCCGTGGCCAGTGGCTCTCAAACAAAAGGACCCGCTGACTAACTGCTGCCGGCCCAGGCAGAGATGAAACCAAAAAAAGCCAGCATTAACATCCGCATTGACATCCGCATTCGTATTCGCATTTCACAGCCAGAAAAACAATCCAAGAAATCAGTCCAAAGCGTTCGCATTGAAATGTTGTTTTAATTGCGCCGCACGTCGAAACAGTTGCCCGTCGGGGCACATCCGTGGGCGTGGGCGTGGTCGGTGGGCTGGGGGCGGGCAGAGGAGTTAGGGACAGACATAGCCAAGGGCAGCAGAGCGCAGCCAATTGGCAAAAATGCTTTGACATTGCATGCGGACAACTCTGTGAATTCATTTCAAATACGTGAAAAACTACAATGTGATCGACTAGCAGATACTCTGTACTTAACTATTTGCTCATTTTATTTCAATGTTTGATGTCCAAATTTGCACTTTTGACTTTGAATTGCTTTCAATAGGCTAAAAATCAGATGTGATCGACTAGCCAATACCCTATAAAAATCAAATGATTCACGAATTTCCATGTAATATATGTCAACTTTCATTTCTGTATTGCAAATCAGCGCAATACATCAAAGTGCTCGACTAACAGATACCCTGTAAGAAATCAATAGCTGAATCTAGCCTGAAATCTAACCTGAAAATCCATTAATATTCATAAGGAAACAAAAACGTATAAAAACTCTTAGAGCTCTACCTCTTAGCGTTCCAGCTCACAGTAAGTCATTAGGAAATATCGATATATATCGATAATTATCATTCAATTAGTTGAATAGTTCAATCATATTTATATGTAGACACTATAGAATATATATATGAATCGAATATTGAATATGCTCAATGTAAGCATTAACATATTCCATGCAACCTATATACCCTATATTAATATACAGTGCTTACAGGGTATAGGCATTAAGCCTACATTATCATAGGATACTTAGCAGCATAGAGGCACTGTCTAAACTATCAGCTTCAACAACCTATAGAAACTCCCTGCTGCGCACTTGTCATGGCAAACGTCACTAACGCATCGCAATGCCTCATTTGAGCAGGGTATCAAATGCCCAAATTGACAGCATCATTCGTAGACCTCAAAATTGAATGCGTTTGCTATTGGAATTCAAATTCAAATTCAGTTTCAGATTTAGATTTTTGATGCTGTTTCTCATACTATTTCCATTTTTGACTCGGATTCAGTTACTCATATAGACATTGCAATTGGCATTCTCTACTCGATTGTTCAATGGAGCGCTGAGCATATGCTAAGTGACTAGCAGATATCCTGTAGTTGGGCATTATATACATTGACTAGAGTAGACCATATACTCGGAGAGTTGTGCATACCCTAGCGAATTTCAGATAAAATAGTATACAGAATTTAGAGGAATCATATCAATATCTATATATTTTGATAGACGGTATGAACATTAAAATACCCTGTAAAATTCAACATATAACATAGGAATTCAACTTATAGGAATTTTACAGGGTATTTCTATCAAAATATATAGATATACATACATATACATATGTACATATATATATTTATATATATTGAATCCATATGCTCTACTACCCCTGGCAAGATAATCACAAAGCACTCTTAAATAATTACAGGGTATATAAGGATTGCTTTTTTTTTCTTTAATTTAGCATTTTTTCTTAGAGATAAATAAGGAACTGTATATAAAAAAAAAAAAATATTGTGAAAATTTCTTAAACTATAAAAAATAATAATAACAGGGTATATGATCTCTCTCGCTTCTTCTCACTCTCCATCTTTTTCTTACGCTCTTGCAGTCTAGCTGAGTGACTCCCAAGATATGACTACAAATTCATATAAATAACATCAAATAGACTTTTTACAGGGTATATGGGCACTAACTAACTGAAGCACATCAGTGCAACGCTTGACTGTTTGTTGAGACTGCTGGCAGATGCTGCAACAGCGCTTGGGGAGCAGGACGGAAGTCGACCGATTGTGCGCAACTGCAATGGGAGCATTAAAAATGCATTCGAATCGATTTCCTTGCAGCCAGGACGCCTCCACGACCTACTCCCGCAGGTGGGGAGCGGTCAGCAGCTTGTCGCTGGTGCTGCGCCTGTTTATCCTGCTTGACTGTCCCCAAGGCGCGCGCGCTCATTGCCCACGTTGGACGTGAACAAATTGCATTAAATTCGCTTTATGAGCAACTCGTTATCAACTTTGCCTTCTCATTTCCCACACTCGCGCCTCCTGCTGCTGCTCCTCCTCCTCCTTCTCAATCCGCTAACACATTTGCCACCTGCTGACGCTGCAGTTCGAACTCCTTTTCCACATTTTTTCCTTGTGCTCCCTCTCTGTAGCTCTGACTTCCTGCTCCTGCTTGCTTCGGCTCATGCTGCTACTCCTCCTCCTGCTGCTTCTCAGTCTTCTCTTCTTCTTCCTATCCCTCCTTCTGCTTGACATGCTCCTCTGTCTACTCCTGCTACAACTACACTCTGCAGACTTCTTGCCTCCTGCTTCACCTCGCCTCCTGCTTGCGTCTGTTAACTCTTCATCTCTGCCCACTTGCTTCCATCTGTTGATCCATTCGCTTCTTCTTCTCCTACTGCCTCACAGCCTCGCTCTCATTCTCCTCCTCCTCCCACCTCGCTCAACGTCTGCCTCGTCTCGCCTCGCCGGCTGCCTTGCGGAAACGATTGTGTGACCCGCTGCCAAATTGTTTGCTCGCCGCCAGCAGCGCTGAGGAGCCAGCGACCTCATCCTTTTCGGGCAGATGCGCCACATGCAGTATGTCCCAGAGCAGCTTGCCGCTCTCCTGCGACTGCAGCAGCTCGGAGAGCTCCGTCTGGCTGAGCTGCAGCAACTGACGCAGGCTGCCCCCCTTTCGCATCAGGCCGTGCACATTGCGCGTGTGGACGCCCGGCAGGCGCAGGAGGAAATCGTGGATGGCATTGTTGTACTGCAGCTGTTCGCCCGGGGCTGGTCCGGCCTCGTCGCTGCCCAGGGCGGCGGCCACCTGGGCATCTGGCTCCTCCTTACCCAGCTTCAGCTCCTCGAACAGCTGGGCCGTCGCATACGGACTGGGCGACCAGATCAGCCGCAAGCGCGGAAAGTGCAGCGTGAGCAGCTGCAGCTTCTGCATGATGTCCGCATTCGTGGCCGTCGTCTGCTGCGAGAGCATGAACTTGCCCTGCAGGTGGAACGGCCGACTCTGGTCGAACTCGATGAGCAGTATGGGCTTGGCATAATAGCGCTGCATCTGCACGCACTGATTGTAGAGCCGGCCCGAGTTGAGCGAGCCGATCAGATCCGATATCGACTTGCGCTCCACGCACATCTCCGGCGTCAGAATGTAGTCCCCGATGGTGATTGTCACCGGCACCACCTCCAGGCCGCGACGATGGATCAGGCACGGCAGATCCGAGCGAAACTCACGCATGTCCACAATTATCTTGGGCGTGATCCGTGCACTGGCCAAGGCCACGCCCGTGGCGGCGCCTTGACGCGTACGCGCATTCGTGGGCTCCTCGTCGTCGTAGCTCTTGTACAGGATAAAGGCTTCATCCGTCTTACCGTCCTGATACTCGGGTATCACCATTTTCTACAAAGACGAAATATTAAATGAATAAATTATGAATAATTATGATATTACAAATGTAATGCCAAGCCAAGCGGCTTATCTGCCTACAGATCTATCAGATCGAAGCTCTATATATATCCGTATATATCTATATATGTATATATATCTACCTCTGTCTTTACCTATCTCTCCTATCACTATCTTCTCTCTCTCTCTCTCTCTCTCTCTCTCTGTCTCTCTCCCTCTCACTAGTTCTTGTTATATCTCTTTTCCCATTTCATTTCTGATTTCATTCCATCTCTTCTCCCATCTCTCCTTCCCTCTAGACGCTCTCTCACTCCCTCTCTGCATTTACCTTTCTTTCCCTAACGATCACTATCTCTTCTCTCCCTCTCTTTCCATCTCTGTCTCACTAGTTCTTGTTCTATCTCATTTCACATTTCATTTCTGATTTCATTTCCCATCTCTTCTCCCATTTCGTTTCACCTCCCATCGCCCTCTTTCACTCACACTCTTCGTCTCGATGATTAGCTCAAAGGCGGATTTCTCGCGACGCAAACTGGTCAAATAGGACTGCTCCTCGACGGTGCGTGCATGGATTAGGAAATAGATTTTCATGCGATCATCGGGCGGCAGACGACGACGAGCCTCGAACACCTCTAGCTGCCGTATGGCCGTCACATTCGTATTGTACATGATCACATAGTGCGGCTGCAGCTGCTCCAGCATATGCTCCAAGGCCATGGAGCCCTCGCGCTCCGTCTTGAACGTCTGCAGGCAAATGCAGGGCTGACGATGAGCGGCCAATGCAGCCGACACATCGAACTGCTCCAGCTCGGGTATGATCTCAAAGACCGAGGCATTCGGATCGGGATCGTTGGGCATGGCCTGGGTCATGGTGAGCATGTAGCTCTCCTCGAACAGCTGCTGCTGCAGCTGAGCCTCTGCATCTGTTTCGCTCAGCAGCTGAGACAGCTCATCGAGTTGGGATGCTGGAGTAGCAGCAGCAGCAGGAGCAGGAGCAGGAGCCACCGGTTCCACTTTGACAGCTGTCTTGGTTGTTGACTCCGACATGGCTACGCCTTGACTCTGCTTGGCAAACTCATCGCTCAGCTTGCCAACGAGCACCTCGTGCCGCAACGCCTGCTGCAGCAGATAGCGGGCGCTGCCCTGGGTCAGATACTGCTTCAGCTGGTAGCAGGCGCGTGCATCCTGGCAGAGTATCAGCACCTTGGGCGGGTCTAGGTGACCGGCGCCACGACGACGACTCATGTCGCCAGGTATATCCTGCGTGAGCAGCTCCGTAAGCGGCTGCCACTTGGGGCACGGCTCTGGTTCAAATTCTGCGTGAGGAAATTCGTGAAATTGTGCGAATTGAACGAACGAGCGAGCTCACCATTTTGTCCATTGTAGACGCGCTGCTTGGAGAGCACAAATATCTGCTCGGCGGCATCCATGAGCGTCCAGCCCGAGTTGCTAATGGCGTACTCTGTGCTGCGATAGCGTTTGATCAAGGCATACGAGCTGACGGCATCGTGGTACATTGTGGAGCTGAGAAGAAGATGAAGACATTGGACAGATTGAGAATCCATATGTAATCCCCTGTCTAAATCCACTCACATCATGAGACTGCGCAGTATTTTGAGATCGGCCACGATGAGTTTCGTTTGCGAGTTGAGCTGATGCCAAATGCAGTCCAATTGGGCCTGGAGAATCTTGTGGAACTTCTTGGTGACGCAATTCTCGACGGTGACCGCTTCCATGTCGACGGTGCGATTGATGCGTTTGATTTCGCGCACCAAGAAGTTCATAATGTCCAAGATGTGAGTTTGGATGGCGCTCACCCGAGCGCTGAGCGGCACATGCAGCTCGATGGTCTGCGCCTGCCACGGATGCAGTGCGGCACGCACTGTCGCATGGAAGCGGGGCCAGATGTAAAGCTGCTTAACGAACAGATTGCGCATGGTGCGCTCGATGTGCGAGTAGCCGATGGTGAAGGCCTCCGGGCTGCACGAGAAGGCCTTGATGAAGCCCGTCTTGTTGCGCTGCCGATAGAGCCTCAGGGCGAACGCCTCCTGGCAGCTCTCGATGATGCTGTGGGCGCGCAGCACGACGATGCCCGTGATCAGCTCAATGGGTATGCGCTGCTTGAGCAGATCAACCACTAGGATTCGCGTGGATATGAACTGAATGCCGCCCTCCAGATAGACGCGTTCACTGCAAGCCAAAGGGAGGCGTGTGAGGAGCAGTGAGAGACAGGAGACAGGGAGAGGCGCTACCTACCGCTCGGTAGCCGTGTTGGCCACCTCGTGCACATATTTGGCGTCCAGCCTGGACTTGTAATACTGCTCCTCCCAGTCGGCGCTATTGATCACCAGCAACAGATTACCCGCGTCGCTGTAGACCTTCAGGATGTGCAGCAGTACGCGCTCATAGCTCAGGCCTCTGCAAAGCAGGTGAATGGATTAGTTGAGATTTGAGGAGGACCACACACACACAGCTTACTTGGCTGCCACGAGCAGTCCGTCTGCGTGCACCGAGTCCAGAAACATCTGCTTCTCGTACTCCAGCAGCTGGACGTCTTTGCGCATGAGATATTCCTCTGCCGTGACGAGATTGGCCAGTTCCTCATCCTCTAAGTTATCGCTGGACTCGGGCAGTGTAGTGGGCGCTGGCTGTTCATTTGTTTCTGTTTCGGCTGCCTGCACTTCGGTTGCCTCCGACATGGCGCAATAATTTCACAAGTAAACAAAGCAAGAACAAAGCAACCGGCATTTGCCTATCGATAATACACATTTGCATGTAGTGCAACAGCTGAAACAATATATCGATACTTGAATCTTCAGTGGCCCATACACGTTATATTTGCATGATGCATCAACAGCGCTTGAGCGGCTAAATGATAATTTATTTTCAATTGTTTTACGTACCTCACAATTATTTAAAAATGTCAATTAATTGAAATTAATCGAATAAATAGAGTTGTCTCAACTATACTTTATTATTTTAAATCAAATTTTTCAATAAACGTCATCGATGAATTGAAATATCGATATATGCCAACAGTCGAACGGGTGAGCACGTGTGCCCGGTTTTCAAAGTAATTCAGTTTTAACAATATACTTTCAATTGCAAAGTAATTCAGATTTAATAATATACTTTCAATTGCTGCATTTTTTTGTATAAATAAAAAAGATGAACGATGACAGTGTATCAGCGTACGCTGCCTACGGCATTCAGCCAAAGAAGAAGTCAAAAAGGGCACCAAAGAAGACAGCCCAGCGTGTTTCTAAAAAGAAGAACGCAAAGGCGGCAAAGAGCATACCAAAGAGTGCAGTTAAAAGGGAGAAGGATAACGGTACGCTGAACAAGCAGCCCAACGGCAGCGCTCAGAAATCAAAGGCTAACAAAATGAGCACCACGGCTGATAGCAGCTACTGCGGCAACGACAGCGATTTCCAAAACAGCAGCGACTTCAGCTCGAATATGTGCAACGGCAGCAGCAGCGGCACCGGCACCGGCACCGGCACTGGCAGCAGCTTCAGCATGAGTGACAGTGGTGGCTGTAATAATAGTTACGATGTAAGTAACAGTAACGATAATAGTGATTGCAGCGACGACTCTGAAGGCAGCTGCTCCAACTGCGAGCAGGATGAGATGGACTCTGATATGGAAGGCAGCAGCTACGAGGAGTCCGATGGCGAGAGCGAGAGCGCCGGCGAGAGTGAGAGCGAAAACGAAAGTGAGAGTGAGAGTCGAAGCGACTATAACGGTAAGAGCAGCAATGGCGGCGCACATAACGGCGAAGCTCTCAGCGACTATCCATTCAGTGAGGAGTACACGCTGAGCAGCAGCAGCAGTAGCGCGATTACAGCAATGCCACAACCCGTACGCAAAGCAGGCAAGCGCAGCGAGCCCATCGACATGAACAACAACAACGACAACAAGAATAGGCCCAGTGCAGCCAAGCAGCCGAAGTTGTCGGCTCAGCAGGAGCAAGCGAAAGCCAGTGCAGCCAAGCAGCCAAAGCTATCGGCTCAGCAGGAGCAAGCGAAAGCCAAGGAGGTGAAGCAGCGCGCCAATCCGGCACCCTCGTGTCCACTGCCACCGCGTCCAGCAAAGACCAAGGAGGTCAAGCAGCGCGCCACTCCGGCGCCTTCGTGTCCGCTGCCACCACGTCCAGCGAAAACCATGATCAAGTCGTGTCCGCTGCCCAGCAAGGCGCCAGCCGCCAAGCCTGTGCCGAACAAGTGTCGCTTGAGCAGCCGTGAATCCCTAACCAAAACCACGGCCAAATCCTGCCGCCTCTCCAGTGCGCCATCCGAGAAAATGGCCAACAAAATGGCGGCCTCGCAGCCTAAATCGAAGAACAACAACAAGAACAACGGCAAAGCCAACACCAGCGAGTCGCAGCTGGTGACTGAGCAGGAGAAGCCACGTGAGCCGGTGCACCAGATGAGCAGCATTGAGGAGGGCAAGCGCTCGCTGCACTGGCTCATCAATCCGATGACTTCCGACTGTTTCTTCGAGCAGTATTGGGAGCGCAACGCGTGCCAGGTGAAGCGCAAGCAGCCGAACTACTTCAGCCAGCTGATCTCGTTCAAGATGATCGACGAGATGCTCATCCGCAATCACCTGGAGTTCACCACGAACATCGACGTGACCACATACAAGGACGGCGTGCGCCAGACTCTGAATCCCGAGGGGCGCGCCATGCCGCCCACCATTTGGGGCCACTACGGCGAAGGCTGCAGCATCCGCATCCTCAATCCGAGCACCTACCTGAGCAAGCTGCGCCAGCTGTGCACAATGATGCAGGAGTTCTTCCACTGCCTGGTCGGAGCGAATGTCTATCTGACGCCGCCAAATAGCCAGGGATTTGCGCCGCACTACGACGACATTGAGGCCTTCGTGCTACAGGTGGAGGGCCGTAAGCGCTGGCGCCTCTACGCTCCGCCGCACCCGTCGGACGTGCTGGCGCGCACATCCTCGGGCAACTATAAGCAGGAGGAACTGGGACCTCCGCTCTTCGACGCCGTTCTCGAGCCGGGCGACATTCTCTACTTCCCACGCGGCACCGTCCATCAAGCAGTCACCGAGCAGTCGCAGCACTCGCTCCACATCACGCTCAGCGTCTACCAGCAGCAGGCGTACGCCAATCTGCTGGAGGCACTGATGCCCAGCGTCATGGAGCGCGCCATCAGGCACCATCTGTCGCTGCGCCGCGGGCTGCCGCTGCACATCTGGCAGCATCTCGGCCTGGCCAAGGGCGGCCAGAAGAGCGAGCAGCGCGACCAGCTCCTGGAGCACACCAAGCGCCTAGTCCGACAGTACCTGGTGCCCACCGACAGCCAGATCGACGCTGCCGTGGACCAGCTGGCCAAGCGCTTCCAGCACGAGGCGCTGCCGCCCTGCATCAAGTCCGAGGAGCTCGTGCGCACCGTCTTCGGGTCACGCAGCGAGGCAGATGCCAGCGGCCAGTGCCTCTGCGACTACGAGCTGACAGAGAACACGAAGGTGCGCCTGCTGCGCGCCAACATCCTGCGCCTGGTGGCCGAGGGCCCCAGCCTCCGTGTCTACTACTACGTGGACAACGCCCTCGAGTACTGCAAGTACGAGGCCAACTTCATGGAGATCCAGCCCACCGAGGCGCCCGCCGTGGAGGCCCTGATGACCAACTATCCGGCGTACACGAAGATTGCCAAGCTGCCGCTGCGCAGCGCCGAGCGTCGCATCGAGGTGGCCACTGCGCTCTGGGAGCGCGGCCTCCTCATGACCGAGAAGCCCTTCAAATAGATCCAGCGGAATCTGAATTGATATCTGTTAGCTTTATCTATATCTTATCTATATATCTTTTTTTTTACTTTGCTAAAATTTTTGTGTAATTTGTGCGCATTCCGAAGACGTGCGCTTCGGCATGTGCATAAAGTTAGGACTCCAACATACCCTGTAATACATAACTGTTATCAAACATACTGTGGCATACCCTGTAATAGACACTCCCTCACCAGGATATACCCTGCAATGCATCGAGCTAATCAAACACGCGTTTATACATTATGACATATCCTGTAATCCATCAAATCTGTATACACTATGCCCTATATTAACACAAATGAAATATCTATATAAATGTACACTTTTGATATACCCCGTAATTTACTATTCGTGCCAGTCGTTTTTAACACATGTAAGCTCACTTGGATTGCTATAATTATAAGTATATTTCCATCTAGATATACGATCTATAATTGTGCAAATCAAAGAGCATTCAAAAGAAAATATCTTAGATGTGTTCGACAGGAATCGAGAAGAAAAATATTCCATATTAAAAGGTTGCCAATTAGATAGAAATTTGATGAATATGTGTATTATTGTGCCTATAATCTACCAAGCCTATAGCTTTATGACAAGCAACCACTCCTATATTACCAGCTTCATTGGTGTTATACGAGTTATCGTATAAGAGGCGAATGGAGCTATGAAAAGAACTGATTCAAAATACAAGTATATACATATATAATAAAACGGATTTTAATGCAAAACAAATACATAAATCTGACTTAATTGCTACATGCATACATAACCATATACATATGTATGTATATAAAGGAAGAGCGAGCGCCGCTTAGAGAAGCATCACGATTTAGGCACTGCGAATTCGCCTGCGCTCGCGATACAGACTCTCCTTTTGTACTAGAAGATAGAAATAATAATAATAAGCATGTTGTTGGGTATTATGTTCCAGTAGAGCACACTTACTGTACGGATCGAAGCGAATCAGCTCTATTTTATCTGCGAGGCGCTCACGGAACAGATTGAACTGATGCCCGCTGACCACACTCTCCATCAGCACCATGATGCGTCTGTTGATTGCAAAAATTCTCTATAAGTACAGCTGATAATGTTGTCAAATAACAGTTAAGCACTTACTTGCTCTTGACTTTCTTGAATAGCACATCGGTTAGCCTCATTTTTGTTAGAATTTAGTGAATTTAACAAATAATTGGTTAACACCTGAAATTTGTTGTGCAAGCCGACAGCAGTAAAAGCACTAAAAAATCACAAAAACAGCTGATCGCTCACACATGTGATTAAGCTATCGATTGTTGAGATAGCGATTTGAGCGGGCAATTTAAAGCAATCCGCATTTAATTAGTTTTTCACCTATAAATTAATATTGTTACTGGAAAGATAAAAGTAAATTTCTCACTTACGCTTCACTTTTTTAAGCAACATCTCAATTCTTGCAGAAAAAGCGCTATTGCAAATATTACTTGCTGTTCGCTTACACATATCGCCCAACTATCGATTTCAGTGCTATCAAGCTGCGCGCAAAGTTTAAAATTAGTTGATTTTTGTTAAATATTTATATACTACACATCTTTGTTATTATATTTTAAAAGCCTGGCCTAATATAAAGTAAGCTTGTAAGACTTACAGCTAAGCCGGCTATAAACTAAGATTATTTGTATATTGGCACGCCTGTATTTATAAAACGCTAAAAAATGCCACACAAATAGCTAATTCGAATCGCACTAATCGCATACACGTGCCTATCGATTATATTACTTGTGTTCAGTGCTATCAACGCGGCCAATTCAAAACGTATTTACACTTGTCTCTATGTCTTTGTTTTGCTTTGTACTTACCTTGAAGCTGACACTGAAATAGACTTAACCATTTGCAAGTATATAAGTCATGTACGCGCTCGCGCGTCCCTGAAGCCAACGCAAAGCAATGCTTAATCCACTTACGCTATTTTTTCTTTCTTCTAAATAAACGTATTTTTAAAGCAATGCAAACAACAGACCGTGTCTGAGCCCCCGCCTTAGCCAATGCTTCCTACCTCAACCCCTGACCCTGCTCTTGGCTCTGGCTCACGATCTGGCTGGCTAGACAAGAGTCACACATCACACACATCAATAAGCGCATGACTAGACTTCCGCTGCCGACGTCGCCATTACCGCCCTCTCTATTTCCCTCTCTCTCTCTCTCTCTCTCTCTCTGCCTCTCTTGGTCGATGTGTGCGTGGGTGTTTCCTTTCCGTTTCCGTTTTGTTGCGCTGGTCGTTAAATAGCTTAAGCTGATACAAATTAAATTAAATGAATACATAGCAAGGCGCTCATTGTCAGGGTCAAAGGGGAGGACGGACGAGAACACGACGAGCACACTTCGGTTCGGCAGCACACACACATAACCTCAAACAATGACGCCAATTGGCACAAAAGCTTAAATGTGTAATCCTGTCGACTTGACCGTAACGGTAACTGAAACGGCATTGTTGTTGATTATATATATGTATATACATGCATGTATGTACGTTGGGAGGTAAGGTCAATAGCATCAGCAAGAGCTGAATAAACCAACTTTACGCAACTAGACACTCATGTATACATATTTACATATAGTTATACTATAAGTAAATGTGTGTGTATGTGCGTTATATTAAGAGTAACCAGTTCGGCAACAGCAGCAGAGGCAGCAGCTGTAAAGGCGGTAATTTGCCTTTATGCGCTGCTCACGTGCTTTCACACGTTGCTCAACACTAATGTCAGAAAGCACGTGCAGCATCTCGCTCGCACCTGTACCAAAACCCTCGCTGCCTTGAATGCAGCCAAGCTTTGGCTAGCGCCAGCTTTAGAAACCAAACAAAAACATGAAGTCACACACACACAGAGCCATATACGCGGCGAGCTATCGCGGTAGCTCTGCACGATGCAGCCCAAAAAAGTAGACTACTAATGTTGAGCTAGCGTTTGATTAACAACAATAATGTATGGTATTGTTGTAAGAGAGACAGCTCAATACTTATTATTCTTATGTAAGATAAGATAAGTAATGCAATATGTTTAGTATTTACCGCCATATGTCGCATTCCCAAGCATGCATTATTGTGCCGGACGGGACTGTTTGTAAGCACACAACTCTCACACATACACACAGCAGCTGCTGCTGCTGTTGTCGTCGCACTTGTAGAGCTTTTCAAAGCGTTTAGGGCTGAAGCTGAATGAGCCAAGAAAGCTCACGCGGCTGACGACAACGTCATCGTGTAAATAAACGCAAGTTCAGTCCATCAACGACACTCGTGCGAGGCGGATGCGAAAGCGCGCGCAACTCTCTCTGCCCAGTGCCATAAACAAAACATTGACAGGAGTAGTAAGAAAAAGTTGCCTCTTTTACAATTCTGAAACCGAGTCCGAGTCCAAACAACAATAACAACAACAGTAACAATAAAAAATAGCGCGAGCAGCTTCCCTAGCTCTTGCCCACTCTTCATGTTGTTACCAACAAAAAAACAAAAACAATAACAGATTCTTTTGTTATTTTTTTTCGCGTGTTGCGTGTAAATAAAAAGCGTAAAGCAACTTTTTCTTGCTATTTCTGAGTGTTCCCCCTTTTTTTTGCAATTTTTTCATGTGTTTGCAGCGATTACCAAAAAAAACAAAATATATAAATAAATAAATAAATAAAAACAACAACAAAAGGCCAAACAAAAAGTTATTAAAGAAAGAAATCACAGACAGTATTTGCAGCAGCAGACGCCAGCGTCAGCGCCGACAGCGGTAAGCATTCAAAATATTAGTTAAAAGCCAAAAGACAAAAACAAACAACAAAAAACATTTGCATTGCATAGAATTTTTGCCTATGCGCGCGTTATCTCGCTCTCACTCTCGCCTTCTTTATCTCGCTGCGTCCCTCAGTGTGTGTGTGAATTCCTGTTAAGTCTGTCCGCTATATTTTGTATGTGTGTGTGTGTGTGTGAGTGCGGCAATTCATGTTTTCGTTTTTGCTTTCGCAGCGCGCTTTTAGGCGCAACTCGAATGCAGCCAAAAAAAAAAAAAAGAAGAAAGCAGCACAAAAATAACTAATTAAAATGTCCGCAACTGTCAGTCGCACGCAGCATACCTAACCCTGATCTGCCCCCTTGCCCTTGCCGCTTGCCCTTCGCCCCTGCTGCTGCTCCTCTTGTCCTGCTCATTCGCTATGCCTCTATTCATGCCCATTGAAATTCGCATCCTCTCGACTGCGTCCTTGGCCATGCGCCCACACGCAATTGCATTTACAGTTACGGACGTCGCAGTCGGCATCGTTTGCCATTGCAGTTCTCTATTTTTTTTTTTTTTTTTTTTTGCACATTCCATTTTCACGTTGTTTTTGCCGTTACCTAGAAATTGCAATTTTCCATTATCGCATAGATTCATTTATCTGAGAACTTCACAAACGATACCCAGCAAACTGAAATTGAGCCCAATGAGGGGTATGTCCGACTGCAGGGAATAGATATTCTAATGACGTATCGATACTCCATACTCCATACCACCTCGGGGTCATGTGCAAATTCATTTATCTAGCTAAACAAAGCAAATTCCCTTCACTTCCCTTCAGGCGGTTTTTAATTAAATCTAAAATACAAATTAGGAAAAAAAAAATGCAAAAGTAATTTTAAATACTTTTCGTGGCCATCAAGAATTTTCTCTTATGTTCCTCGCTTCTCAGAAACTGAAAATAAATTCCTCAAAGAAATAGTTGAATACAAATTCCTAGTTCCAAGTAGAAATTACGCAAGGGTAATTGTCAAAGGCCCGAGCCGATCCGTGCCTTGCATAGGGTTTCTCCCTCTAACAGTAAATATAAAATTATAACTAAAATTAAAGTGCACAACTTGGCACTAATCGGATATCAAATTATTGCTAAAAGCATTACAAATAATCGATTTGTTAGTATTAACTCTCAATATTTATGCCAAACAACTGTTTTCCGAATTCTATTGAACACATTGTATGGGAAATAAGATATTTACCAAATATGTGCTTATACCAATTCAATAATATATACAACTAGTTTATAATACAAATAAAAGTTCTTAGAATGATTATAGCATATCCTATTGTATACTAATTTCCTAGAGTCTAACAGGTAACCTAGAAGGCTTTCAATGCCTGTATTGACACTCAATACACATAATTTCCTATTGTATAATATAATATCTGATTTTAGACTATATACCCAATTTTAAACCATTTATACAAACGTACAAACTAATAGACGAAAGAATGTTACTTTGCACAAGGCCAATATACTCGCTTTTCACTGCAGGAATGAGTATAAATAACAAAAAATTACATTTCCATATATGTATGTAAATAACGAAAAACAAACTTCAAATAAATTTACTTTTTATTATAACCAACATTTTAACATTTGTTTTCATATATTTCGTTTAAACATTTAAAATATTTCCCTTAGTTCCTCAGAATCATTCACAATTAGCTTCAAGTCTTTACAGTCAAATGTCTCTTTTATTTCCTTTTATTCTCTTTCCACAACTTAAATATTTCCTTAAATGAACGAAACCATTATACAGTTACTTTCAAACTTCAAGCATACTGCTGTAACCAATTATACATACATATGTATGTACCATACATACGTGTAACGGTAATATCAGTGCAGTGCTTTTTCATACTCTACCTTGTTGTTGCTGCTGTAATTTTGCCAATATTGGGAAGATCAGCCCGACTCCAGGTTCAATTAGCATAAAAGCAGCGATGCCGACTGGCAGGTAAAATACGGGTGTGAGCGAGAGAGATAATGAGAGCAAGAGAGAAAAAGAGAGAGGGAGAGAGAGAGGGAAGGAGCCACAGCACACAAGATACATAAGTAAATGAATAAATAAATAATGTAAACAAAAAATATTAAATTAGAAGAAATTTACTTATGCACGCCGACGCAAACACAATTGAATGGAGCGAGAGAGTGAGAGGCAGAGGGAGCAGCAGTGGGAGTGAGCGAGGTGTGAGAAGGCGGCCCGCATACAAAGCACATACAAAAGTAAATTGTGCAAAGGCCCATTATAAATAAAGCAAAAACAAAAAATGTACACACACTCTCTTCTCCCGCTCTCACTTGCTCTCTTCGCGCGCTGCTCACTGCTGCATATTAAAGTTTGAGCAGCTTTGGGCATCTTTGCAGCCACTTGTTCCTTTTTTCACATGTTCACAGTTGGATGGCGATTTCAATTTGCATAGCAGTGAAAGTTACCACTTGGTGGGTTCATTCAATACCCTCTATTAATATCTACAGTGCCGACAATGCGGCGCACAACGTTAAAATAATATTATGCGTCATAATAAGAAATCTCTTGATATAAAAACAATGTGACAAATATTCTAATAAAAGACATTTGAATGATTTATACATATATTTAGATTCCAGGGTATTTCGACATCGGTCTTTCAGCATTGTTAGAACTATTTTTTGTTGCTTGTTTGCCTGGCTGCTTGATGTAAAGATTGTGCAATAAAGCTACAATAACAAACAATTGCCGCACACTCATTGCACACATACGCAAGTTGGTATAAAGATAGAGATATGCATGTAGAATAGTGTGAGCGAATTTAGCAAATATGCACTCTCGCGCTCTCACGATCGTTGGCCACGCATACGCGCAAATTTGTGCTCTCAACACACTCTCCCTTTTACACTTTCGTTGTGCTTTGATAAACGATGGCGGCAGCGGTAGCGACTGCAAGGCGTGCGCGTATCCATTGCTGCGGTGCTCTCAGCCGGTCAGTTGTTTGGCTGAGCTTTTCCCGTTAGCCCACTCGCACTCGTACTCGCACTCGCGCACATTGCCCGATAAACAGAAAACAAACGTAAATCCAAAGAACAAATATACAGACACACAAACACACGCCACGCATAAACACGCCAGCATAAACACATAGAAGCCGCGTCACGGCAACGACAGCAACGTGTTTCGGTTTCGATTGTTTGCAGGGCAAAATACAGAAGCTTTAAATACAGTTACTTTAGGCAGAAAGTAGGCAAAAGTGCGCGAAGTTGTGCAAAATGTTGTTGTTATTGTTATTGGGCTGATCTCCAAATATTGTTTGTTTATTTTTTTTTCTTTGTGTTTTTTGTTCATTTTTTTGTGTTAGTGTGCGCGCGCGTTAGCTAAAAATGCAACAAATTTGCAACAACGAGCAGGTGGCAATTGCTTAAAGAGCAGCCAGCCGCAAAAACGAACGTAAGATAGTAGACTGGGAAGAGCGGAGGTGAGAGCGATAGAAAGAGAGCAAAAGCGCGCTATTGCGACGGTGAGTGTTTTTTTTTATAAGATTTTCTGTTGTTGTTGACTAAAGTGCTGCTCAAACTGTAAGAGCGCAAGCTAATGAGTTTACAAGCACTTTAACCACCTTTTTTATAGCAGGTAAAAAATTGTGTTTGTTATACATAAGCAAATTTGAATAAATAGAAAATATAAAAAACTTTGAGTAGAAATAATGTGAAAAAATGTTGATAATTTTCAATTATGATGAGTGAGATTATCTAAATACAATTTGTTAACAAATGAAGCGAAACTGAGATGATAATTTAGTTTTAACTATACTAAAAAATATTGAAATATTCCCAAGCATAGATGCGAGTGGAATACACATATGTATGTATGTATAAATAGAAATAAATGTATAGACTGTGAGCTCTAGAATATAAATCTCATCAATTTGATATACACATTAGACTCTATAGGGGTAAAGATCTCATCAATTTCATACACCCATAGCCACGTTGACTCTAGAGTGTTAATGTTTGCGTTCTCTCTATTTAAGCTAATAACCGAGAACCTAATTGAAATATTAATTCTCTAACAGCAATTAATAAACAGACAGCATTTGCCTTACAAGCGCGCCAAAGTTCTAGAGTCGACGATATACAAACAGTCGACAGGTGTTTGCTGATAGTTTTACATGCCTTTCACACACACACACACACACACACACACACACACACACACACACATTTATATAGACGAACATGCGGCATATTGAATTACATTACAAACTATTTTGTTTAATTAAAGTCGCGCTGCGGTTTGCACCTTTCACATTTCATGGCTGTCGTTGTTGCCTTGTTGTCTGACATTAGTTTGATGAGAACATTTTCCACCATTTTCCATTACCCATTTCTATTCCTATTCCTATTCCTATTTCTATTTCCATTTCCATTTGCACATTGCACAGTTCAATTCATCGAACGAGCTGTGCAAATGTCAGAGGCTGTTTGTCTTTGTGGTCGAATGGGCTTAAGGCAACGCCCCCAACCCCCCGCCCCCCATCTGCCTACCTGTGGTGACAATTATAGTATTATGCACTAATTGGGTTAATAATAAGTGACAGTGTGTGAATAGTGATGGACTAGCAAATACTCTGGGCATTGCTGAAAATAGTTGGGAAAGCTAGTAATCAAAGGAATGTATCAATTATCGATATAAATACAGATATTTGTTATCGATATAATTATCGATACGTCGATTACATAAGCTCATTTCAATATTAGCTAGCTGATACATGATCGAGTTTTCATAGTACTTTTGATTCGATTGTTGGCGTATATCGATAAATGTATGTTGATCGATAAACTTACATCGCCTAATATACACAGATATAAATACTGGTCACATCTGACTGCTTCAATGGCATGCTCCATGCTCCAACATACCCACTTGCACTCCTGCCATTTACAGGGTATAATCAAAATAATCATCAACATATTGATATTTCTCACGTTTGTTACACTTTTTATTGACGCTATATGCGATTATTTTTGCTAAATATGATTATACATTTTGTTTTTACTATATACAGATACATATATATAGATACATATATATACATGATATACATGTATATATAAGCGGTTCTATTTTAGCATTTACTTTAGCATTGTAAGCAATTACACATAGATAAGAAGTTCATTCAGATGCAAATTTCGAGTACTTTATCTGACAAAAATTTGTAGACTTGGATCTAGTGGTGCACTTACAAAGGAAAACAATTATAGAAGAAGATATTGAAAGGAAAGTAAAAACTCAAATTATAACATTCACCGATCTAATATATGTATATATATATATATATGTAGATATATATATATATGTATAGAAATTTGTTTACGGCAAGGCCTAACTAGTATCTCTTATGGCTGACTTGATATATAGCTATATATGTCTATATACATATATATAGTTGGACATATCTGCGTATATATATGTGGTCAAAACAAGGCGCCGATAAGCAATATGATTGTTATACAGATGCCAACGGATTCGATTGGGATCATTGGCATCGATACCGGATTACGGAATAGGACATCAAAGAATCTGGTATACATTTCATGGGCAAACAGTTTGAAGTTTGGCAAAAACGAGCGCAGCAGCTGCCAGCGATTCGGATTGATTAAATAGATCACATAGCCAAATCCCATTTTTTGTTGGCTTTTATTGACCTCCTCCGAATCATCGTGTTGGGTCTCTTTCAAGAGCTCTGCGTGTTTGCTGTGGAAGGGAAAATGTATAAGAATCAGAGAGATAGAGAGAATCAGATAGATAAAGAGAGTTAAAGAAGGAAAGGCTCTCTGACTTACAGCTCAAGTTCGGCCAGTTCCAGTTCGTAGCCCTTCAGTGCCTCGTAAGCCCTATCGATTTTTTCCTGCTTCGAATGTACAGCAAGAACAATATCATCGTGTTGAGCCTGGAAGCGATCTTTCAGAGTCAATATCTGTGTAATCGAGATATTGGATAGAAATATTAGTTTGAGAGAGAGCGAGAGAGAAAGAGAGAGTGGAACTACCTCATCTTCCAGTTCGGCATTGCGTATCTCGAGAATGCGATTCTGGCGCTGTTGTTCGGCCAATTCGTGGGCACATTGACGAAATTTGGATAGCTCCCGGAACATTTCGGTTTTCGTAGCATTAAGTAATTCTGCAAAACTGTTGCATTCCTGTGTCTTGATGTGCAGTTCACGGCGCAGCTTCGCCTCCTTGCGACGCACCGTATCCAAGGCATTCTCAGCGTTATTGTAGCCCTGAGAGCTCAGCTCTGCAGCATATTTCACTTGGCGCAGCTCTATTTCGAGTTGATCGCAGCGTCTTTGCTCCTTGCAGATCATTCTGTTGCGTAAAAATAAATCATCTCGCATTGTACTTGTCTGGAATGAAATATGAAATTATATGGCATGATATCTCTGTAAATATCTATAAGATATGTCGATCAGTAGATTATATATATAGTATATAGGACTTGGCACTTGACAATTCATTCGATTTATATCCCTATAAGTTAATGTCTGTAAGATCTATAGATTGAAATCTATACTTATCTATATACATATCCATCTATCTATCCATCTATAGTTCGATATCTATACTTATCTATATACATATTCATCTATCTATCCATCTATACTTCGATATCTATACTTATCTATATACATATCCATCTATCTATCCATCTATAGATCGATATCTATACTCATCTATATACTTTTCTATCTAGATCATCTATCTATCCATCAATAGATCTATCTAATTGATGTTGCAGATAGTATCTGCCAGATACACAAGGAAACTATGAACAATAAAACCTACTTTTCCATGCATTAACTAACTAGGAACTAAGGAATTCAGTTTCAGAACTTTCTTCTTGCAGAGAAGAATGGCCAAGATTCAAATAAGTCGAATACAGATGCAATATCATTTAAGAGATCATATTAAAACTAAGAGTTTTACTCACCTTGAGTTGATATTTGCGAACCAGTTCGTGCAAATCACAGACCTCGGCGCAACGACGACGCCAGAGTCGAGCGAGAATTACGTTGAAAACTTTAATGGCTCTCATACGACTCGGCAGATCCATATGATAAATAGTTGTTGTTGCTGCTACTGTGGATGTTGTTGCCTCGATGGCATTTGACTGTTGCTGCTTGGCGATGATGGAGCTTGTGGATGTTGGTGTTGCTTGGAGCCGTGGATAGGTGTACTGTGATTTATGTGGTCGCATCATTTTCTCAAATGTTGAGCTCAGCTCTTCGATGTCCTGATTCAGATTCTGCTCCATGCTGTTGTGGCGTTGCAGTGTATCCCTTGATGACATGACCTTGCCTGAAAGGTGGCCAGGTATGGTAGGTTGATGATGAGTGGAAGTTCGTCGGTTTTTGAGACTTTACACTTACCGTTTTTTGCACTCAATCTCGTTCGCGATATCTAAACTACGTTAACCAACACTGCAGATATTGTTTTGTATCTTACATATATATACATAAATATTATGTCCGTATTTATGTATATGTATGCATATGTTATGTGTTAAGTCGTGTTCATTCCAAATGGGCGAAAAAATTTCCCTGAAAATTCTATAGAAATATACACACTCAGCTGCACGCTCCCGATACACTAATATATTATACTCATACACTGAATTATCCCTGAATTGAAATCCAAAGCACATTTGATCTGACGGAAAATTTGTTTTACTTCTTTTTCTTTTTTTTTTGTAATTTGAAAGAAAAGTGAGAAAAGTTTTTTCAATATCCTTTCGAACTAAAAACTTTTGACATACGAAGCGAAATGGCAAAGCTCATTTGTTTTCGTTTTTTCTTTTGTGAAACTTTTATGTTGAGAGACGAAGGAATTTAGAATGCTGAACAATAAGTTTTACTATATAGAAAGCTTTGATTCAGATGGAATATTAATATCAACTGAAAGCAGTGAGTTCTATGCAGTAGATAGAAGTTAGAAGATAGGTTAGATAGACATTAAAGAGGACTAGGACAATATGAGGGCATAGAAATTCTAGAGAAACTACTATATATAGCTATATATGTCTATGTAGGCATATATCTGTATTCTTCTGTGTGTTTGTAGATGACTAAAATATGAAATGAGAAATTACACTATTGACTTATTGACACGGTTCTTGTCGATTGTTGTTGTTGTTGTCGGTTGTTGTTGTTGCTGGCTGCCACACGCCATTTTGACAGTTTGAGCGCTTTGCAAACAAACCAACGGCCAATTTTGTAACAGAGAGCAAAGGGCAGTCAGACACGAGGTCATTTACAGAGAGGGGGGCGTGGCGTTGACAGGCATCAAACATAGTTGCTGATAAAGCGTGAATATGTCGGGTGGCAAGCGGGGGCGTATGTAGGGAGAAATGTGTGAGAGTTGCGTTGGCGCCTGGCAGGCAATTACCTCCAATAACTAGAAATGAAAGTATCGAAAAGAGAGAATTGAGTGAAAGTTACTGTTGCGTACGACTCAGGGATACCCCATGTAATTGATAGAACAAGAGGTTTGTTTTAAGAGCATAGAGTAAATCGATTTAATGCTATTTTAGGCAAAGAATCGTATATCGATTTAGCAAAGTTATCGATTAGTTAACACAAACATTATTTAAACTATATATAATTTAATGCACAAATATTTTATGTATAGAAGATAGTTTACAAATCGAAAAATAAAAATCGATTTACAAATGAAAGTTATCGATAATTTCGTAAATATATTAAAATCACTTTGTACAGCAGACAATTGAAGTTTAAAGTTTATATTCTCAAGTTATCAAAGAGTTGAGCTATTTATCGATAAATGAGAGATATCGAAAAGTTAGTCTGTTATAAAGTTGTTTCGTATACAAGAGAACTAAAGCTCAAAGTATATATTACCAAGTCAGCAAAAACTTGATAATCTTTCAGCCATATAGCTATAAATGAAAGTTATCGATAACTCAAAATAACCTGGATTTTCTTATCAACGAACTCAAGCGCTAATCCTCAATATATTCGCAAAAGTTAATATGCAAATGGCTATCAGACAATATTTATTAACAAACTCTGAAAAGCAATCGATAATTCAAAATAGAATGGATCTGGCTTATGATAAGCCTAGTTAATCTGCTTGGCCAGGCCCGAGCCGTGACTTTCTAATAGTCAGTCATGACCTTTGCTACGCTACTTAATGAGGATTTTCCATAAAGTTCAAGGCTTCGAGTTTCGATTGTTGGCTGCAAATTTTTGAAACGCTCGAGCGCTGGCTTAACGTTGCAGGAAACAAGGCAACAATTGATGGACTGATAAAGCTTTAGATTGATAAACTGATAAAGTGAGCCAAGTGTCTTGTTGCCAAGATTGGCGCACATAATTAATTAAAATATCATTAGAGGGGGGCCGAAAGGCAATGCGAGCTATCGCTAGCATCGTCGCAACCAAACCATAAAACTGGGCTAAATAGTTCCAGAAGCAACAGGATGCCCAGATAAGGATACCCGGATAGAGTGATGGAGTAGATGAAATGGAAGCGCAAAGCTGAAACTAAGCCAAGTCGCATACAGACACAGCTGGCCAAACTAATTATGCGCTCCAGCGCCACTGGAATCTTTTGCATATGAAAGCAGTTGTGAAATTGCCACGACCTTAGCCAGGACACCCACTCAGTCCCCCTACCCCTTGGCGCCTAACCCCTTTTGCATGGCATACTCGTATTACATTCAAAGGCCATAGAATCTCATCTGCTTTCTCGTTCCCCCTTTTCACTTTTCAGCATTGATTAAAAGTTTTAGCAAGTCAATAGAAGCCAAGCCCATGCCCATGCCCATGCCCGTGTCCATGTCCAGATCCTGCCAACTGAGAGCAACGCGTGACAGCTCAAAATGCAATTTGCAGTGCTTCTGCCGTGTAAAGTTGATGGGGATTATTTAAATTTATAAGCGACTCGAAAATATTCATGAAAAACTCTCGTCTTGAGTTCTCAAACCAAAAGAGATAAGAAAATTGATTCAAATCAAATTAACAATTCCATTTTTGAAACGATTTCGCTTCCAGAACTTGTGATTTTAACTTCAGGCCAGATTTTATTACAGCTACTATATGCTGTACAGAGATAGAGAGAAACGTTTCTACTCGATTTTATTAGGAACTAAAGAGAATAATCTTTTGAGGTTATTGTGGGAAATTAAAAGGAATTATTTCCATCACAGTGAGAGCTAGAGATTATAGTTTATAGGGGAAATAAAGCGAATAGTCTTGACTTTACTAAGAAATAGACTTGACTATACTCAGAAATAGAGCGTACGAAAAGTTAATTCTAAGAAATTCCAAGAATCCTATTCCTTGATAATGCTGAATCTTCACTCTAACTTTGAAATCAAATACTTTTAAAGATTAATTTGTGAATTTGCTTACGTAAAAGTAAGTAAGAAGGTTCTAGTCGAGACGGCTCGACTACGAGATACCCTGAACCCAGCAAAAAAGAAACTAATACTCTTCTTCTTTACGAACGTATAAGCGCGAGCTCTGCTAACCACGCAGTTGCTGCCGTGGCTTGGGCTGAACTTTCGACGCTTATAACTCCATTACTAGATGGAATATCTTCATGAAATTTTCAGAGTAGATTAAGAGTATCTTAATGTATCTATGTGCCAAATTGCAATTGTCTCTAGTATTTGAAATGCGTTTTTTTAAATTTAAGGGCGAGGGGGGGCGTGGCATCCAGAATCTAAAAATTACAAAATTTGCGTATCCATAATATCATTCTAAATATATTGAAGTCTTTAGCTAAAACGGTCTAGAAGTTATACCCAAAAAACGTAAGAAATGGAAACGAATTTTCGAGTTTTTATCGATAATTTGGAAATGTGATGAGTTATCGATATAAAAACAAAACAAAATCGTACTGCGTAACTAACATACGAGTGTTCATGTAAAATTTCAGCTCTAGCTAGCTTTTGTAGTTTCCGAAATCTCATGCGGACAGACGGACGGACGGGCGGACGGACGGACGGACGGACGGACGGACGGACGGATAGACAGACGGATAGACAGACGGACAGACGTATGGACGGCCAGACGAACGTAGGGACGAACAGACGGATGGACGAACGTACGAACAGACAGACAGATTGTCAGGGCTAGATCAACATATTTTTTGTGCTGACCAAGAATATATATCTTTATGGGGTCTGCCACGCCTCCTTCTGCCTGTTACATACATTTAACAAAACCATTATAAACTGTTTTCCCATTTTCAATGGGTTCAGGGTAAAAATAAAACTTTGTATTATTATTCTTCTGTATTTTTAAAATAATTTATGAAACTGACTTTGGCAAACCTTTTCCCAGTTTACAGTTTCGTCGCAGCAGCTTGAAGAAAATATCGAATGAACTAATGTTTAGTTAATGGAACTTAAGATTATAGTGACTTGATATTATATATATATATCTTTGTTTCCCAGTCTAATGCATTATTATTATTCAGAAACTAAGCTTATATATTTAAAGTTTTATATAGTACTCCCATGGACTCTTGCAGCATAACTCAAAGACTTTAAGAGTTAAGAGCTCACAATTTCATATTATATATAGATTTACGCAAAAACCCTTTACTCTTCTCAGCTCGAATGATGTTGCTAAGCGACAAACCAAAGCTGAACTTGGATGTTATCGTTGGGCGTGAGAGAGTGAGGGAGAGGGAGAGAGGGAAAGCGAGAGACAAACTTTATAGTTTGAAATTTATTGATAACTTATGAACTTTGATGTTCTTTTTAAGCAGCTTTCATTCTTGTCTTGTGAATTCGTTGGAAGGCAGCGAAATGGGGGCGTTTCCTTAAGCCCTTTTTTGCCATTCGTGAAGCATTAAAAAAATGTTCGCTTAAGTTTTTATACATTTTGTTGTTGTTCGTGTTTTTTTTTTTTTTGCTGCTGCATTTTCTTAGTCTTGGTGAACGCCCACGAGCCCACGCGCCCAGGCTGTGTGCTTTTGGCAAATTGTGTATCTGCTTCTTCTTCATCATCTGCTTCTTGTGCGCTTCATCGTTTCGTGTGTATGTTTTGTCTCTCTGGTTGCTCTGTCGACTGTGTTTGCTTTTGCCATTTTGTTTCCGCCATTTTCGCTGCTCATTTGTTGGCTGTTTATTTGCATAGCCGCGTGCTTTGACTCAGGCCTTAGCCTCGACTACAGCAACGGCTTAGCTGCAGCTCAGCTCACCTGGGCTCACCTGAGCTCATCTGAGCTGGCTGGCTGGCTGGCTGGCTGCCTGTTTGCCTGGCTTGCCAGCTGTGTTTTTTATTTGATTAGCATTTGTTTATAAATGATTAACAAAGAGGTTAATGTGGCCCCAGCAGCGAGCGGGAGCTAAACAGCAAAGCGGGAGTTGCTGCTACCAACGATCTGGCAACGCTCTCAACAGCGGCAACAGCGGCACAGAAGCAGCTCAACCAGAAAACCTGAAAGGCCGAGGCGATGGTGGCACTGACAGAGTCAGAGCCAGAGTGAGCAAAGAAATGGAAATTTAGTTCATTAGGCACAGCTATGGGGCAATTCCTTCATGTATATATACGTATATATATATATATATGTATGTGTGTGTGTGTGTGTGTGAGTGTATGCCAAGCGCTGGCTACATTTGGAGTGCAGCAGCAAAGGCAACGCTGGCGACCTTCACACACAGACAGACAAAGATATGAATGCGACTTCTTTAATTTGAATACTCGTGCGTAAAGCGCAAAGCGAGCATATTGGCGTGCTAGGCAACAAGGACTGGACAACAAGGTCAGAATATATACAAGACCATCCTAGCTGCTTGCACTTGAATAAACTGCGTATACTTCAAGCTAAAACTTTGAGGCAGATCACGGTGGCTCCCTGGTACATGAGAACCAGGGATATAGAAAGAGATCTCAAGGTCACTAAAATTGTAGACAAAATCCAGGAAGTGGCCAAAAATTATCAAGATAGATTCAATTCCCATCCAAATAGCCTGGTCAGGTTACTGTACTCACTGCAGCTCTTAGATGTACATTCACTAGAAGAAGACTGAAACGCCATCACGCTCAAGACCTGCTGGATCATGTCCTGATATGAACATTTTTCCTAGTATTCATATACTTTCCATAAAATATATATGTTTTTTCTCCTTATGTATCCTATGTTAGAATGAATATAGCTTTAAGTAGTTTTATAATATTTTAATTCATTTCCGTTTAGATTTAGTTGCCTAAAAGCTGTAAATAAACATATATGGCAGTATAGTCTTGAAATTTGATAATCTCCTATTAAGATTATACGATTAGATTCTGAGATCACTAAGAGCGTGGCAAGTTGCTGAAATATGCATTTTTTTGCAAACAGACTTGGAACTTTGAGTTTATATATTCGCTATGACTAATCAAGATCAAAAATGTATAGATATATATACATATATTAGATATACATAGATATTTCAAATATTTTAAATCGGCAAACTGACAGTTGAGTAAATAAGTTACTATTATACAGCTCTATAGATTTACCTAAAGTAGAGCCAAAGGCCATAGGAGACAGTGCTTGATCTCAGCTTTAATTTTACATTATCTCTAACTTATATAATATTTAGAGAAAGCTTAAATCAAATCTTAACTGTTTATATTAAAGTGCTGTAGCAGCGTACTTGAGAGCTTGCCAAATTATTTAACTGTTTTTGTTTTAGCATGAACGAGTATTATGAAGTCCATGACGCCCGACTGCAAAATGATTATTTGCTTTTTTTTTGCGCTGCGCGCATTTTATGTGGCTTGGCTCGCATATCATATAGTATATATATATATATATATATATATATATATATATATATATATATATATATTATATAAAATCATAAAAAGCATGTATATATGTATATCTGTATGTGCGTGTGTGTGTGTGTACATTCAAACATTGCTTGGATTCACCAAATTAAGGCCAACAGCAGCAACAACTTGGGCAACAATTGCGCAGAGTGAAAAGTTCAGGGAACTCTCTACGTCTTTTACACACACACACACACACACACACACAGACACACACACACACTTATATATATACACACAGAGTCATCTTCATACTAATACATATGTATGCCCTAACTCTGTAGCTGAATCTAATTAGGTAAATCTCAGTTTTACGTTTCCTCCCACTCAAGCGGCTTGTTAAGCCTGAACAGCAGTTGCTCAACTTTCAGTTTAAAGCTCTCAACATGAACTGCAAATTTTTGAAATAATTTTCATTAATTTTAACTCAAAATTTTCTCTCTTTTTTTGCAGCTTTTTTGGACCACAAAAAAAAAAAATAGTTTGCCGTAAGTAGATAAAAATCAATTTTATGTTTTTGCAACAAATTGACAGGCACTTTAATGTCTGGCTGTCAACATTTTTGACATCAACTTTAGCAACTGGTGCTGACAGCGTTGCCATCTGACAAATATTTCTTTTGTATTTGCTTGATAAAATAGGATTTTTGTAGAGTAGTTGATGAGAGAAAGATAGAGAGTGAGAGAGTGAGAGAGAGTGAGAGAGAGAGAGAGAGAGAGAGAGAGAGAGAGAGAGAGAGAGAGAGAGAGAGAGAGAGAGAGAGAGAGAGAGAGAGAGAGAGAGAGAGAGAGAGAGAGAGAGAGAGAGAGAGAGAGAGAGAGAGAGAGAGAGAGATAGAGATAGAGATAGAGATAGAGATAGAGATAGAGATAGAGATAGAGATAGAGATAGAGATAGAGATAGAGATAGAGATAGAGATAGAGATAGAGATAGAGATAGAGATAGAGATAGAGATAGAGATAGAGATAGAGATAGAGATAGAGATAGAGATAGAGATAGAGATAGAGATAGAGATAGAGATAGAGATAGAGATAGAGATAGAGATAGAGATAGAGATAGAGATAGAGATAGAGATAGAGATAGAGATAGAGATAGAGATAGAGATAGAGATAGAGATAGAGATAGAGATAGAGATAGAGATAGAGATAGAGATAGTTAGTGTTAGAGTTAGAGTTAGAGTTAGAGAGAGAGAGAGTGAGTGAGAGAGATAGAGAGATAAGCGCCCAATCATTCTCTCCTTTTTCGTATTTGCTTGATAAAATAGGATTTTTGTAGAGTAGTTGATAAGAGAAAGATAGAGAGAGAGTGAGTGAGAGAGGGGGAGAGAGAGAGAGAGATTGAGAGCGATAAGCGCCCTATCATTCTCTGCTCACAGGGCATCTGCTCGTCGTATATTTGTTCAGATATATTCTTATATCTAAGCAATTTGAAATATGATTTGATGCTTAAGTTTCAGTTTGCTTTATAATTTGCCTCTGACTTTCTTCTGTTTGCTTGCGTGTGTAAGAGTGTGCTTGTGTAAGAGTGTGCGTGTGTGTGTATGTGTGTGTGTGTGAGAGTGGTACGTGTGTATATTAACGCATGAAAAGTTAATTTTCTTTGGCATAATTTTAGATGCAGCATTTTACAAAGGAAATGCGCGTTTTTTTCCTGCTCCTTTTTTTTCGTTTTTCTAGATTTCATTTAGTTGATTTGCGCAGGAAGCGGGTATATTAGCAGAGCATGTTTATATATGTGTTTGACGGTCTTATAGACAAGAAAAGAAAATGAATTGTAATATTTTTAAATATTTTTTATAGTGTATCTACATTTCAACAACTTATTGAATTATTTTTTTATTATTTCATATATATATTTTTCATTAATTCGAACTCATTTTATATATATGCAACTTTTTATAGGGTATCTGCAGTTGGTCACTTCAAAGCTAAGAAATTGCCTGTTTTGTTTGGCTTTCTTTGTTTTTGGCTCGTTTTTTTGGTGTTTTTATTATTATTTTATTACAGTTGGCTCGTTGGCTTATGTATATTTTATATTTTATGTTGATTCGCTTTGAACAAGACTTGACGCACACACACACACACACACAGGCACTAAACGGCTCGCCTGTGTATGTGTGTGTGTAAAGTTGGCATAGTTTTTGAGGTTTTTTGCTTGAATGTATGCAGCACACTTGTGGCTCATGTTGTATTAATATAATCACTTTGGGGATTTTGTGGCTAAAACAACAATAGCAACAACAACAATAATTGTCCCGCTCACTGCTACAGCACTCACATGTTAAACAGATATTAAACTATAACTATGGAGGGTTAGTTTCAGTTAGTTTCGAGTGGAAGATTTTTACTAGTTTCCTCTTCCAGTCCCATTTCTTGCGTTTTCCTTGTGGCTCTTGGGCAGCTTTTGCTAGCCGCTCCTTGATTATGACAGTTACATGTCGTATTTTGAATATTTCATGTTGTTGCCATTCCCACTCTCTTTCCCTCTCTCTCTTTCTTTGGCTTGGCTTGTGTGTGACACTCTGTCTTTATGTGTTTTTTGTGCCCAATACCCTAAAAGCCTCAACAGTTGTGCCCAAAAATGTGCGGCATGCAATCGCATTTGCTCCTGCACACACACACATACACGTTGCCACACCCACACACTCACATGCACACACACACACACACATCAAATGAAATAATGTTAATTCACAAGTACAGAAAATCTTATAATCGTTTGGGCTTGTCTTAAAGTTCAACTTGCATAGGAGCTGAGCAGAGAGCATAAACAGACTTGACTGACAGCACAGCAACTACAGTGAAAGCTCTCGGGATGGACAGCTTGCTTAAGTTGACAACTGCCTTAGCATTTGGCATTTGGCATTTGGCATTTGACATTTATTTCTATTTGTGTTTTATAAAGATTGTACTATTAACATGTTATTATTGTTCAGTGCAATCATCATTAATGCATAGAATGATATTGTCATTATTAGCTGTTAGCATCATCATTGTTATTATGATTATCACATTATTCTTAGCATGTTTACCACTGCTCAATTTGACAACAGAAATATAATTGTATCTTACGTATTATTCATTATCATTGTCATTTATATAGCCTGAGCCCATTGAAAATGGGAAATCGGGGTATAATGGTTTTGTTAAAAGTATGTAACAGGCAGAAGGAGGCGTGGCAGAGCCCATAACTTGTATATTTGCAAAGTTATCGATAAACGAATTTATCGGGCACCAGTTATAAAATTATAGCTAATTCATCTTTAGAGTTAGAGTCTCCAAATCTTCTGCATATATATAGATACTAATTTAATACAATTTCGATTTTTGTCAGATTTTGGATTCCGGTCCCCACTTCGCCCCACCACCCCCAAATGTGAAAAAAAATGCATTTCAAATACTAGAGACATACAGTTTGGTTTAGCATATAGATATAAATATCATAATCATAATCTGAAGATATCAATACTCTTGTCCTTCTAGAAACAGAATTATTAATCATCAAAGTTTTCTCATCAAAACCCATGCGACGCAACAGCAAAGCAGCGAGACAGCAAGACGCTTGCAATGCTCACACACATGCATACACACATACATGCCTACAAGCGTAGATCAGCGTCTATGTGTGCATGTACAGTTTCTTATGCGTGCAGAAACGAATCGAATAATTCTTGGAATATTATTCGTTCGAAGAAAGGCTCAGGCTATTTCGTAGTCGAGCAGTCTCGACTACAGCTTTCTTACTTGTTATTATTATTGTTATATGCCTTATGAATCACCATAAGACGAATTCGACTTAATAACATTATTCATTATCATCATTTTAATGCATAATCATTGGCATTATTCATTTTCATTATCATTATCATATTTATTATTATTATTTTAGTTTTTTTTAATCATTTTAATTACTATTAGCGTTAACATTGTTATCGATCAAAAAATCATTGTTATCGACATTAATATAAGTAGTACAATTATTGAGTAATTGGTTATTATTATCATCATCATTATGATTATCATTATTATTATTATTATTATTATTATTATTATTATTATTATTATTATTATTAATATTATTATTATCATTATTATTATTATTTTTATGGTGCATAAAGCATTTTTTCCTAACTCAGCCCAAATAAAAAAAAAAAAAAAAAAAAAAAAATTATTATTATTATTAATTCACATCATCATCATGATCACTGTTATACTACTTTCTCAAGCTCTTAGCCAAAGCTCTTATAAATCAATTGAAAAACACTTGACTTTGCTGCCTAACGCTAACCTTTCCGAATTCGATTTGCTTTTCTCTGTTTGGGAAAACCACTTTTGTAGCATTTGTTAAACCACTTTGTGCCAGATGCGACACAAGTGATACATATGTGTTTGTGTGTCTATGTGTCTATCTGTGTGTGTGTGTGTGTGTGTGTGCGAGGTATTTGGTTTCTTCTTATCTATAAGGCACTTGTCACATGCTAAGCAAAGAGCTGCACAGGGCTTTCGGGCGAGTAGCTCTATTAAGGGCTCTATCGTATGTGGTGCATATGTGTGGAACCACTAGCTGGAATGCTAACCCACCCTTTATGCCTTATCTATAGCCAGGCATCCATTCACTCATTGCTCAACTTGTTGTTGTTGTTATTGTTGCCATCATTTCGTCATGTTAATTTGGCGAGGCTTATGGCATTTGAGATGGCAAACGGCAGCAAGGCCAACAGAGAGAGAAAGAGAGGGGGGGAGGAAGAGAGGAGTGTGAGTAACTGCGCTGCTCTTTAGCTTTACCTCTGCTGCGTGGCCATCATCAAATAAAGAAGAACAAGGAAAAAGCGTAGCATACATTTGTGCGTCGCTTATGTAACGCAGCGCTGCCTTGACATTCATACTGTGTCTGTCTGTGTCTGTGTGTGTTTGTGTGTGTGTTGTGTAAGCATCGTTACGTGCACACACATAAAACGCGCCTCCTAATGTTAGCATCATTAGCTAGCAACACCAGGACCTTCTTCTTCTTCTTCTGCTCCTTCATCATCATCTGCTTGCTCCACCTGCTGCCAGCCAGCGCCAGCCTGAGCAACTGCGTCACACGCTCGCCTGCTTATCTCTAACGTCCCACACACACACACATACACCTGGCACTCGTGTGAGTGTGTCTTGGTCTGTGGTTATTTTCCGCTTGGCACCTTTTTTTTTGACCGACCCATGGCACAGTCCTTGACAGATCCGCCCAAGAATCTGAACGATCTCTGTGTATGCCTTTTGAGTTGGCTCTTTAATGCTGATGACATCGCACATTGCACTCGGCCTAATCTAGTGCAGGCTGCTGCTGTTGCTGCTGCTGATGACAAAACGAGGATAATGGCCAGATAGACAATCAGACAGTCAGTGAGCGGGAGCGGGAGCGTGGCCAAGAGCGAGGCAGAGTGACGCAGTGAAGTAGCTGGCAATAGCAGCATTTTGTTGACTAATGATTTACAAAATACATGTCTCCAGCTGTGCGTTGCCATTGCCGTCACACACACTCACTGAGAGAGAGAGAGAGAGAGAGAGAGAGAGGGGGAGTGAATGGCGCCTTTTGTTGGCAATACCCTGTAATGCTTGCATGCCCCTAATATGGTATATACATAAGACAGCTGTGCGCAGAGTAAGGGACTTGAAGTCAAGTTAAAGATATCTCCAAGTCAGTCACTCGCATCTCAAACAGGCTTTCATATGATTTGATTTATGAATTGTTTTCTAGACCTCATAGGTCATGGCTATTATGAATGATTATGTACAGTAACGGCTGAATACCATAGAAGACTATGCTCAAAGAAGCAGGCACAGCTAAATAAGACTGACTCAAGCTCACATCAAGTTGAAGCAGTTGGACATGGGAACTCAGGAACTCTTTAAAGAGCAACTCAAGCAACTCAGATTCTATAGCAGGTGGAGCTACGCAAATTCCTGAATATATTACTTATATAATATAGTTATATTGAATCAGCTACATTGACTAGATAATTCTGATATAATTTATAAATACATATATCTGAGCTTCCCCCAAAGAGTCCAAGTCCTTGCACTGGAGTGCAAAAATATCTGGCCAATGTTTTGAGAGCAAAGTCTAGTCGAGCTATTTGCACAGCTTTGGCAATCTTTTTTGTTATTTTCTCTGTTTGGCCACTTTGGCTACGGTTTTGTGCCCACTTGGCCGTTGGACTTTATCTCGATATGAGGCCAATTATTTGGCAAAGCACCGGCGTCTAATCGACCCGATCAATGTCCTGGCAGCCACTTCAATTAGCTGTCCGCTTCTGTATCCGCTACACAAGTGCAATCAAATCATATCGCATTGATGCGAGACTTTTTCGCACAGGGTGCTCGAAATGGAAAAGCAACGACAGAGAGAGAGAGTGAGAGAGAGAGAGAGATAGACAGAGATGGGAATGTGGAATATGTGCTTGTGCCCAGCCAAGTCTATCGCATTATTTACACAATTCGCCTCAAGTTGAATGTCGAGACGGAAAGTGGGGCTCGAGGAAGCAACAAGAGGCAGCTAAAGGGGTTGGCATAAATATGCGTGTGCCATTTATAAATGGATACGTTATACATTCTGAATGTAACAGGATGAGAAACAGAAGGCAGGCAGGCAGGCAACGAGGCAACAGGATGTAGAAACACTGAAGAGGCCACACGGCTCCAAATTGAGCGCAATTAATTATTTGTCATTGGTTGACGCCGTGTGTGTGTGTCTGTCTCTTCCTCTCCCTTTCCCTCCCTCCCTCTCTCTCTCTCACTCAATGTTTAAATGTTTTGCCTGCTCAGCTCTTGGTATGCCAGTTTTGGGTCGTCTACGAAACTTATTATCACATCAACTTGAACGCTTTAAGCCAAGTGCCTCGACAATTAACTGTCGACATTTTTATTATGACTGAAAAGTTGGCGAGTTTTGAAAAGACTTTTTGTATCGATTTCATAATGTGTTAATGCTGCTAATTAAAGAATTTTAATGTGCTGTAACATTACAGAGGCTATTAATCATAACGACTTTCTTGTTTCATTTTCATTTCGTAGCAGCTCTTGAAATCTAATTTGTTATGCATAAAATAAATAGAGTTTTCATTAAAGCAGTCTAGTTTTGGCTCAGTTTGGCTTCTAGCAAGTTCTTCATAGTGTTCCATTCCATTTCGTTCCCTTTATTGAAATAATCAATTTTGATTAAATTTGATAAAGCATTTCAGCGCTTTGCTAGGCATGATATTATCTCATTGCCGTTCCAATTCCATTTTGTTCCAATTCCATTTTGTTCCTATTTAAATATGCAACTATATTAGATGCATATACATACATTTAAGCCAGCTAAATTAATAGTGTTTCATTCCCAAACTCAAATAACCATGTGGTTTTGACCGTTCCATAACCATTACGTTTCCTGAGTCAGAGCTATACTCTTACTATACTAAGGGAAATATTTGATTGCTTATCATGTTTATAAATTTGTCATTAGCCACAAAAAGCCATTAGGTTTTTATTGTTTTTTATCGTTTCAAATGTAATTCGTTCCATTCCGTTCCATTCCATGCTTAATACCTGGCCAAATCATTTAGCACGCATTAATCACATTTCAGCTGTCAACAGGAAAAGTGAGTGCACCATTTAATCTCATTAATTCCATTCACTTGTTCCATTGTCAACGTTCCCCAGGAAGTTCATTGTCCTAAATTTTGATTCACTTCAATCGACTGAGCAACAACAACAACAACAACAACGGCAACAAATCTGACTATTTATGGCTGCCTCATTTGCTGGCAGCTCTTGAAATTGTTTCCGGGCCGTTCATTAACTTTTAGCACGTCCAAATTTGATTCTATTTACTTTAAAAGAGGCAAGAAGAAAAGCAAAAACAGACAAATTGTAACTTTTTCTTTTTCTTTGCTCGTTTGTTGTTTATGCTAAAAATCCATACGCAAATAGCAGAACGCAAAGAGAAACAAATAAAATGTAATATTGAGAATGAGACAGAGAAGAAGAGAAATATAAGTGAAACGCAAACGATTATCAATCCTCGTTTAAGTTGTTTTCTCTCTCATTTCGTTAAATTTTTGTCACGTTTATTTCTTTGCCCTTTTCCTCGTACCTATTTCAATTGCAATTCCCAAATCAAAATAAAAAACAATTTACAAACATCATCGTTTCACTTCTGTTTTGCCTCTTGCTCGTTTTATTGCGTTTCATTTCGTTTCATTCCGTTTCGTTTCTTGCCCACACTCTGTTGAATTCCAATTCCCATTGCCAAGGCAACAATCTGCTGTTTCCCCTCCTCGACCACACGCTCGGCACCTGCCGAAATGTGTTTTGATACGCAATTAAACTCACGCAATTTTCACAGCGTGGTCAATTCACAGACACCAGACCCTGAACTTTAGCCAGCTCCAAATCCAAAACAAGCTAGAACATACGAATTGGTAGTGGCCGACTAGCCCGATACTCGTACATTCGCTTGTCGCTTTTGTGAACAGAAAGGGGCGTTGGTGGAGGTGCATACAAAGTATTGTTCCGATATTATCATATAGTTATCGATTTTTATCGATTTCAGAAAATTTTATGTCTTTAGCTCTCATACTTACCAAGAACGAGCTGTATGAATGGGCGGATGGACTGATAGACAGACTAAAATGTGGACATACGGTCGGGTATTATCGAGAGAAGGAGAAACAGACCTAAATCGATTTTTGTCTTGCTTCAGCTGAAGAATATCTTCATATTGCCTTTAACATATATATGAACGAAACTTTTACACCTCCTTCGCCTGCTCAATGGGTTCTGGGTATATAGAGAAACGAGAGGCTGTGTTCAGTTGCTGCTTACCGTTTAAGCCAAGCCAGAGCTCAGCCGTCAGAAATTTGATGCGCTTAACCTTTTAATGCCGCACAAAGTGCCCAGGAAAACCAAGTGGAAAACGTAACCCACATCTTGTATAGTACATAATATATAAATAAATATATTTACACACACGCATACATTTAAATACTTTGAGTAATTAAACTAGATTCTACATGTGTAAATGTGAACAATTGAGCAGCACTTTGTGAGATTTTTGATTTACTATTCGGCAATTAAAGTAAAAATAGATAATTCCGAATCAGGCGAGAGCACAACAAAAGAATTATATATGAATGCCAAAGTCTATATGCATTTGGTGAACTATGTGAACTATAACTGTAAATTGTTGCATGTTGCACAGTTTATTACGAAAATCTCAGGCTAAATTGCTGTATGACTTATCTACCTAAAACTTGCAAGCTGTAATTATAAATAATGAATAAGCGTCTGCCTCGTAGCTAGGCGAAGCTCTTAGGTAATCAAATATGTTTATATACATAGGTATACATATATTGATCTGTTTTGCGTGGGCAACCTATGACAATTAACGGTGTTCGTTATGGCCCGAAAATTAGAATGTATGTACATAGATAGAATCATGTCATGTCATGTAATTGCTATTAGTTGTGAGTAGCGGAAGGAGCGGAGGTGTTTGCCAGGTCAAAAGATTGTCGATTGGACGGAGAAAGCAAAGGTATATGGTTATTTAGATAGATATAGATTGGAAATATAATCCCAACTTTGATTATACAATAATCGAGGTCATATTGCCAGATTCACACTTGAAGTGCCACAAATATTCCATCTATATATAATTATATATTTTAGATAATTGACTAACGAATTAGTTTCTTATGATCAGAGAAATAGACAGAGATCAGATCAATTCGAATAAGAATATATATACTCTGTGATCGAAGTGGACTACATCAAATTTAATTTAAGCATCGGTCAATTTTTTATTTCACGAGAAACAAGTTTGATTATTGTATATATATATTGTGTACCGGAAGAATCTAAAGACGGCGTATCAACGTAGTAGATTCCAGTTTCAGCAAGAGCATAATCCCTAGTTACTTTCTTCATTTAGGGAAGAAATATGAAATCCGAAATCTACATGAGCTTCCAGAATCAACACAGAAACGATATCTTATATAATCTATATGTTACGTATATTGGGAATATCTAAAGTTCTGCCCTTTGCTCTATTTCTGGTCACATTCATTCACAAGTATAAATAAATTTCGATATTATTGATTAGGGCCAAATGGCTATCTATATTTATGCCCGTTATTAACTATTATACCAAGTTTAGTCTAGCATTAGAAGAGCTCATATTTAGATGGCTTACAAAAGCTTATCGATAGATTAGCTTTGAACAGCTGTTGGTGAGATTTGTATTAAGCTTTCAGCTCATCTACCTAGCTGGTCTATGGAACTAGTATAATGTGCTTTGCGCTGGGTTAGAGTGGAAAACAAGTAGAAAGGACAAATGAGAATGTTACAGTCGGGTGCTACCGACTGCGTAATACTCGTTCGTGATCGTTTTTGCTAGATCTTTAAAGTGAGCGCTCAGCAACTTAGCTGTCAAATGCTTGAGTTGCAGTTTTATTAACTGAAAAGATATAGAATTGTTTAATTTGCTAGACAAAAGCACGAATATGCCCGCTATTCGTTTCCCTAACGTGTATGAGGGGGCACCCCGCCGCCCTTCACTAATTAACGCACATTAATATATCAACATGAAACGACCTCGAGGCATTTGTTTGACTTTGCTCTGAACGCGCTCCTCCCGGCCCCATGCCCAGCGCTGAGCAGTCGAGCGCCTAAAATGCTGTTAGATAAATATTTGCCATAAAAATGATTTTGGTTTTTCCAATTTCTTTGTGATTTTCATAGCTGTTGTTGCTGTTGCTGTTGTTGCTTGAAATATTCATGAACCTGAAATGCGCATTCTTCTCGTTCGCCTTTATTGTTTATAAACAAATAATGGACAGCTAATAAATAAATCAAATTAATTTTGTGGCCCGCCATCATCATTAAGCCAGAGAAAGGAAAATAAAAACAAGTGCTGGCTAGTGTACAGGTATTTGCTTGCCATTTGCTTCCTCCTCCTTCGATGCGATCAAAAGGCATGCCAAGAGCTTAATGGCCAAGATCAAAGTTGCATGCGCACAAAAGCTCAATGCTATTGCACTCAGTGCAGCACTTGCTAGAGCGAGAGAGAGAGCGAGAGAGAGAGCGAGTCTCTGCATTGCGCTTAATCGAATGTAATATGAAATTTGTTTAAATAATTGGCTTTCCTTATTTATTCAGTTATGGTAAACAACATGTTCGATATTATTGATTAACATATTGTTGTTTCTTGCAAGCGAGCGAGAGAAAAAACAAACACATATACATATATTTGTTCTGTTTGTGTTCGCAATAAATTGTTAATTGTTTAGAAATTGGAGCTGCCACAAATAGGAAAATGTTTTCGATTCAGAAATTATATTTTCCAACATTTAATTGGCATTAATGCTGCCATAGCAAGTCTATCTAGAATGCTTGATGCTTATTTCCAAAGTGAATGGAATGCATATAGTATACGATTTTCTGATATTTAAGATGTATTGCAGATAGCACAATGCGCAGCTTTATCTTATATTCCTCAGATCGTGCTTAGTCGCTGAAATTATCGTGTTTGGCTCATCGAGTCAATACGTTAGTTTCTTCACGCTTTGCTTTACCTTTCCTTTATCTTTGAATATAACACTCACTGATCGTAGTCAAGCTTTTCTTTAGAGCGATAAGAGTTTTGTTTCCAGCGCTCGTTCGTGTTCGTGTTCGTCTTCGTGTCAGCTCATTATGAGCATCGTGCTTGGCTGTTCGTTTCAATCAAAGCATCTCAATATTTGGATACTTGGATAAGAGTTTTGTTTCCAGCACGACTTCAGCACAAAGTTGAGTTCGGCACTCGTTCGTGTTCGTGTTCGTCTTCGTGTCAGCTCATTATGAGCATCGTGCTTGGCTGTTCGTTTCAATCAAAGCATCTCAATACTTGGATTATCTCTCTCCCTCTCTCTCTCTCTCTCTCTCAGAGCGTATTATCCATCTCTCAGCTGCTTATTGTCTTTAGTAGCTCTCTGGCCTCAACACGAGTTGCTCACGCTCGTTGCTGATCGTGACACGAGCTCTGCGCTGCGTGTAACATTGTGTGGCATGTAAATAAATCACAATTCAAATGCACAGAGAACACACACACACCCACACACACATACACACACACACAATAATTTCGTACCAAATTGTATGCAAAAATAAATCATTATCTAATTGCCAACTAACTAAATAACAAGAACAACAACAACAACATGAATCTATTTGCACGTGTAACAGCAAAATTTGTGTTTACGATTGCGCTCGAACCGCCAAACAGCCAACCACACAGCCCGCACAGCCACCCATTTGGCCATTTAGCCGCCCAGCGCTGCGTGGGTTTTCTTCTTCTTCTTCCTCTTTTTTTTTTTGGCCGCCTGGAATGCCATTCAGAAGACAGCTGCTATAAATAGCGAATCGCGCAAATAACTCAACTCAAGCAATTGCAACTGAATTCTAAGAACAATTCAAGTGACTTGCAAACACTCGACAAAAACATTTGCCGCTCACTCTCCCCTCTCTCTCTCGCTGTTTGCCCTGTGTGTGCGTGTGGTGCTCATAAGTCTTATATACGCATAATTATAAAGGTTTCGAAATTTAACACGCAAATTGCTTTGAAGCCAATTTACATGGAATTTCACTTTAGTTGTGGATTTAATTAACGTTTGATTAAACTAAGTGCAAGCTTACTCTCTTCCACTTCTCACACTCTATACCTCACGCTCTCTATCACTCCTTGTTATTATCTATTATCCGTCTTATCTGTCTCTACCATTCTTTTTTTTCTGCGTCCTCCTTCTCTCTTTCTCTTTTGCTTTCACTTTTACTCTTTGTCTCTTTCTATCTCTCTATCTATCTGTCTCTCTCTCTAGTCCTCTATCTCTCTCCATCTTCTATTTATCTATCTATCTCTCCCTCTTCTCTATTACCCGTCTTATTCTAGCATTCCTTGTTTTTCCTCAGCCTCCTCTCATGCTTTCACTTCTATGCTCTTTGCCTCTTTTTTGTCCCTCTTCTCTATTTCTCTGTCTGTCTCTCTCTCTCTCTCTCTCCATATTCCTGTCTATTTCTCCCTGTTCTCTATTATCCGTCTTATTCTGTCATTCTTTGTTTTTCCTCTACTTCCTTTTCTCTTTCTCTCTTGTTTGCTCTTAATTTCTCTTTATCTTTTTGCTGTCCCTATTCTCTCTCTCTCTCTCTATCGCTCTCCATATTCCTCTCAATATCTCCCTCTTCTCTCTCTTCTATAATTGTGGCTTTCCTCTCCTCTCTTTCTTTCTCTCTCTTCCTCTTTCTCCTGCTTTCACTTCTATTATATCAATACAGAGATATTGTCCCTCTTCGTATCGCTGTCTCTCTATATCATCTATATATAGGGTCGCAGAGATATTGCCTAGGGTGTTAGCGAAGAAATATGAAATATGAATAAAACTTCTGTATGTTTTGCCTTCTTCCAGATCTCTCACATAAGTTTTATTTTAATGTCATGTCTATCTCTCTCTATATATATATATAGTATCTATATATTGGTCTTGCTAAATATGATTGATGACTTGATCCACAAATTGACGCTCGCCTGCATAAAGCTTCTCTTAGGTGTCTTCATCTTAAATTGGATTAGCACATTCAAACGGATTAATTCGAAAGGATTAATAACGAGGAACTGGAATCTTAAAGCTTTGCGTTGACTAGCCCGATCTTAACTGAATGTGCTCAAATGTCAAGGAATAGATGGGGCTTGCAGATGTTTCAGAAGAGCTTTAAGCGTTGCTTAGCCTTCATGTAGCAGCTGTTAGGTAGAATGAACGATGAGGTTCCTAAGAATCTTCCTCATCTTCATTTGGCTTCTCCGGGGGCGTCTCGGCCTCTTCCTCCTGGCAGAACAAGTTGTCCATGAGTTCACGCATATCGGCTAAGGTGTCGCGTATAATCTCTAGGTCCTCGACGAGCTTGCGATTGTTAGCTTCGAACTGTTCGAGCATTCCCTGGCACTCAGCCAAGTCCCAATTGAGCGTATTGTATTGTCTGGTGTGCAGCCGCCTCTTGACCTCATCCAGAAGCATCTTCAAAGTCTTGGCATCCAGATACTTCTTGGGACCCGATGCGGATTCGGTCTCCTCCGTTTGCTGCATCCGTTGCTGCACCAGCAGCATGCGCCGTGCAACATCAGTAACCATTGCAGTTAAGTTGGTATTCGACATAGCTACCAGCGTATTGGACTATTAAAAAACTACAAATTTGGAAAATTTACACGACGTTTTTTCACTAACTCAGTGAGATTGTTACAAATATAATGAATAGAAATAAAATGCTCCAGCCTAGCAGCTCACCAGGGCAGTGACATTGTTTTCAGAGTAGATTTTTTTTCGAATTCTGCCTAAGTACTCTGGGCGACCTCTATAAAATTTAGATCAAATTACAGTGGGGTCTATATGAGGTCTATGTTCATCACAATCCCTTGACGAATGTTATGGAATTATTATAAGCGGATTCTACTCTATAACTTAGTGATATCTATCTGATATTTTAGTTGTCCGACTCTATAAGACTCTGTATATATTGGTTATGAGGAAATTTATTTTGGTTCTTGCAGCTAGGCAACTCTTTTTCCTGCTGCTGGTCGTCGAGGCTGCTTGCTGCGTTCTGTTTTTTTTTTTTTTTTTTTGACCTTGCCTGGCAACTTTGCTAATTGCACAGTTGGTCGACTTTGAGGAGTCCGGCAATGATTATTTGATTAAATGACAGCAGCCAAGCTGATTACGCGCACGTAATGCAATCGCCACAGCAGTACACACACACACACACACACACACACACAGATAGAGACTCTCATGGCCATGTGTCCATTTCTCCAATTGCATTCGCGCTGGCGTCAGAGCCGCCCACTGGCTCAGCCTCTGGCACACCGTGTGTCGTCGTTGGTTCAGGTGAAGGTTATAGCTAGATCCTGTTCCTCAATCAACCTCGCGACCTCTGCCACCACTTGCCCCCGCATAGCCATGTTTAATTAATGCAATTCGTAATTCTATTGCACTCTATATTGAGCTAATTTATGGCAGTCGTGTTTCAGTCGTCTGGCATTGTCGATTCCAAGCCAATTCCCCGGCGGGGGCTAACAGCAGCTGCTATTTACCAGGATTAGCAACCTGATTGTCGCTAATAGATAGCCAAAAGGGGTATTAAGAGACACACAGAGAGACAGAGAGAGAGAGAGAGAGAGAGAGCTATGTAGAGGAGGGAGATGCAAAGCAAATGCATTTTTGATTAGCTCATCCATGCGACGTGTGCATGCGAGCAAAATGGAATTGAGTTCGATTAGCTTTTGTATTGGATTTTTCTACTCGGTTGTTCGAGCCAAACAGTCTATATAATTGACGCAGGTGTCGGATATTGTGTATCTAACGTATCTGATAACAGAAAAAAGGTGTTGAACATCTGTTTCGGAACGAGGCCAAACGAAACGGGTTAAGTTGGGGGACATTCAGCAGAAGGCTAAAACAGGAGTGCTGCCCGTGTATCAATTACGAATGTGACACAAAGAGGGAGTGACACAATCAAATGCTTACGCCCCAGGCGAAAGAGACGGCACTAGCTGGTGTGGGAAAGAGATGCAGAGCGAATGTTTAAAGAGGGCCACAGAAGACTAGAGCGAATGTGTGATGAGCAGTGGACAGGGAAATGTTCTCTAGTGAGAGCAATAAATGCGAGTGAATAAGAGACAAGAAAGAAACAAATAGAATGGAGAAAGGGCAGAGAGAAAAGAGAAATGTAGAAAGAGAGAAGCAGATAGAGAAGGCGAATTTACTTTATTTATATCTTTGTCATCATCTCTCACTCTCACTCTCTCTCTCTCCTTCCATGCAGAAAGAGAGAGAGGGAGATTGAGAGAGAGAGAGAGAGAGAGAGAGAAAGCCAAAAAAAACGTAGGGAAATAATTTGATAGCAAAGGAAGGGAACGAGGGAATGTTAGCTTAATGTACCTCAAGAGCAACCTGTTACGGATCTAATTTAGCATACAACAAACAGCAAGTGAGGAGTGAGAGAGAGAGAGAGAGAGAGACAGGGACTCACTCTGCTTATGTCCTGCTCTATAATAAGGCCAAACAGGTAATTGTCAGACACAGAGGCAGCCAACCCAAATGAAAATGAGCTGAAACACAAGAAGAAGCTCATTTCAATTTAGATTTAATTTTATGAAAGTTTTGCTTTAAATGTTGTGTTTCTTTTTGGCGCTTTCACACTTTATTTCCCAGCCAGGAGCTCATTGAAAACCCAAATCCGATGCACGGTCAAAAATCGTACGATAAATGGTTGAAAACAATGAGAGAAACAGGCGAACAAAAGCAAAAAGTAAAAATGAAAGAAATACTTTGACAGAATGTTGGCAAGGCTAAAGCTTTAATTCCCGCCACGATTCCAGTGTTAACTCACACACACACAGAGAGACACATAAAGACACACACATACACTTTCCTCCTCACTCGCCTCTTCACGTTCCTCCTCACTCGCCTCTTCACTCTGTCTGCTGGATTGCTGTTATCCTTAATACTTATTATGTTATATACCTTGTAAACCAGCCAAACATGTGCAGTTGGCTCTTACTATTGGCTATTTACAGTTATACAAATATATTTCAATATATTTACTCTTCAAGCTAGCCCTTACATAGCCAAGCATTCCTTTGATCTAGCTGCCTTTACTTGAGTTGCTCAATTGCTATGCACAAGATATAATAGATGCATCAAATTCAAGTTTATGTGTATATAAATACAGCTCACATTGCTAGCTGTCTACAGGGCATATCATAGTCGTGCGCTCCTCACAATTTGTGACCCTTGCCACTGTCAACTGTCAGCATAATTTCATTTAATACTTTTCAAGCGCATTAATTACATATACACGCCCAAACACACGCACACACAAGCACACGCACATTGAAGCTTGATTACTTTTCACATTTCTCTTTTTTTTTCGCTCAGTGTATTTCCATTGACCCTGCTGCAGTCGCAGTCTCTCTCTCTCCCTCTCTCTCCCTCTCTCTGCGCGTCGCAGCTTCAAATTTGTTAAGTGAATAATGTGCAATCATATGATGAGGGTGTGAGAGAGTGAGCGAAATAAATGAAATAAATAAAGTTGCAGCAATAAAGCAATGAAATTGCATTACGATTTACATTGTTGCTAAACCAGATTCAACTCAAATTCCTCCGCCTCCGCCTCCTCCTCGCACATAGTAAATTGTATAGAATGCAAAAAAAAAAAAAAAAAATATTGTCGCTGTTTATGTTCATTTGATGCGCTTGTTGCCATCGACATTGCAATGACCCTTGCCCTTTTTCGCACTGTCTCTTTTCCTCCCTCCTATTGCTACCTTGTCTCAGCTCTCCCTCTCCCTCTCTCTGACCCTTTACCTGTCCGTGTCCGTGTCTTTGTCCTTCTTTCAGTCCCTAACGACGGCCAAGCTTCTTAGTCTTCACCTGTGCCTGCCTCGATCCTTTCCCTTGGTAAAGGTTTCCCAGCTTAGCGCTTTGTATTCGTGAAAAGTGACCCGTTTGACACACAATAGAAACTGTCAGCACTCCAGGGGCTAGGTGGGCGTGGCTAAGCAAGGCGAAGCCCTTAAAGAACTTTCGCTCGCCTCTTGTGTTTAAGCAGCTTCAATAAGAGCAGCAGCAGCAGCAGCAACTTAATGTGACCAACTAATGGCAAGGCTTTCGCACAAGGATGCCAGCCAGGCAGTCAAGGACCTCGGCACTGGCAACTGCAGTTGCCGCATCCCATGCAAAGCGTACATAATTGCTGGCATTTTGCGTTCATTAGGCACATGTCAATGTCAACTCTCGAGTTGCAGCTATTTCTATTTTTTTGTGTGTCTCTGCCTCTCTGCTCTCCAGTTGCCATCACGTGTGCAGGTCGCTCTGAAATGCTTCACTGTCATCGGAATGGGCCAAAGAGCGCTCTCATAAACGAACCATAGATGTACAAGTGTTGTTGGAGACTTTAGTGTTTCAGTGCAGGCATGTAGGGTATCTGCACGTCATGCATGCACTAAATAAATCATGTACAATTCGCGTAGTTGCAACGTTTTCTAGTTTTAGTGCATATTATTGCTTTGTCATGCAAACAACTTGTTTATAGGGCATCTCCAAGTCAGGCATGCTCACCAAATACAGTTTCCGCTTGCAAAATGAAAATTAGTTTGAGCTTTAGCTATATACAACTGCAATCTTCTCGAGCTTTAGCAGTTCAACTTGAGTATTTCTTAACTTTAACTTGAGTTTAACAAGAACTTGAAGCTTAATGCTATATAAATTATAAATTCAACTACCAGTCAAACTTGTTGTCAAATACAGACTTGAGTTTAACAAGCACTTGAATCTTAATGCTATATAAATTATAAATTCAACTACCAGTCAAACTTGTTGTCAAATACAGACTTGAGTTTAACAAGCACTTGAAGCTTAATGCTCTATAAATTATAAATTCAACTACCAGTCAAACTTATTGTCAAAGTTGACACTAGCTCAAGAGCACGCCTGTCACATTTACCTCTATGAAACTTGACAGCAACTTAAAGTGCTTGTTAAATTTGACAACAACGTCTTGCCATTGTGCCTTGTTAGCACTTTAAGCTTAAGTTTTGCTTTAGCTAAAGCATGTTGTATAGCCATCTCTTTCTCACTCTCCAGCACATTTGCCCTGACACTCAGTGACTGTGTTAGGCCTGGCGTTAGTTGGTCCGGCCTCTGCTGCATTTAACAATCTCAAGGCCTAACACATTTTCAATCTTTTCTATGCTTTTTGCCCGCACAGCGTCAGATGGGCTTCGATTAATATACTTGTATATATACATGTATATATATATGTGTGTATATATATAGTATATCTCATTTCCTTCATCTTATTTCGCTTTGCTGCCAATTGCCTTGCTTTGCAGTTTATCTGAGCCGGTCGAGCGAGAATTCATCGACTCTGTTCGCCCATAATATCCATCATTCTGTCACTGGACACTCTACTTCAGTTTCGCTTCGCCAGTGTCCTTCGTATGTGTGTGTGTGTGTGTGTGTGTGTGTGTATTTATATAACAAAAAATCAATTCAATTAAAAGCTCATTAAATATAATTGTGCCCAACAATCGATATAAATAAACTCTATTTAGCAGCCTGGCTCACACAGCACCCAACTTCAATTTCAGCATGCTTTCTTTAGCGTTACCTTTACCTTTACCTTTACCCCGTATTCTTTTTTTTTACGACCGTAACAAAATTATCGACAAATTAGTATAAATGCTTTATGCTTTGCTACCTAGCGACCAATCCATCGCCGCACGGAGCTCGACCTCGCAGTCCCAGCAGCCCGAACCCAAACCCAAACCCAAACCCTTATCAAAGCAATATAAAGAAGAAGAAAAGAAGTAAAAATAATAATCAAAATCAAACGAAAGCTCACCACAAATATAGGCATTTCTTAAATACTCTTTAAGATATAGTATGTGATATTGAAATGGATCAATGTTTATATATGTAATTTCTTAAAATTTCAAAATACTTTTCTTGATAAGCCCAATTTTATTTTGCTATATTCCTATATTTATAATCTAAGTAGACTACTTGCAGATATATCGTATATATAAATTGATCTATGGAAGTTTTTATTCGTAATCTATCAAATGTTCATTGAACTACCATGGCAATCGCGTTCCATTGGCAATATGCAATATTCAGTTCATCTTGGGGAATACTTGGAACTGTTCGAGGCACTACATAAAGTCATACTTGAAAGATCTAATTTTCTGCAAATTTTATAGATCAGATAATACAGATGTTCTATATTGTTATCTTTACTTTTAATATATAAACTAAATCGGACTATAGCATAGAGTGGAAATGTCTATTTTAGCTAATGAAGATGATCAAGATGATATTAAGTCTAACTGCCTATGTCATAAGCAACAAGGTAATATCGTATCATGAACGATAGATAGGAATGCACGGTGAGGACCTTGCAAAGGGTATAAAAACAACAGCAACAAAAACAACAACTGAAAACACAACATGCATAATTTTTCGCCCATGGAAAACTTTTAGGGCGCGGAATTTTCTTTTTTTTTTATCATTTTATTATTATTATTATTATAGGGTTTTTTTTTTGCGTTTCCTTTTGCTGTGAAGCATGCTTATTGTCATATATTTAATATTCACAATTACAGGAACAACAACAAAAACAAGAAGAAGAACAAGAACGTAATACCTTGATTCCCCTCTGTAGAGCCCCTCTCTTGATGATGTATTGTTTTGATACGGAGATTGGGTAGATACGCTGCTTGTGGGGCTCGGCTTTACGGGGTGCAATACGTGAGTTTTCTCTCTCTCTGCTGGTAGATTGTGTGTGTGTGTGTGGAGGAGCAAGGTGCTAAAAATAAACCGGCTGCTACGTGCCATCGACTAAATCACAGCTCCAGCTCCCCCAGTTGCTCTCCAGTTCTCCAGGTCTTCCCAGTTCCCTCGCAGCTGTTTCGAACCAGGAACCAGGACATGTGCCGCTTGGTGTGGGCGTTTAGGTGGCACACTGAAATGGTATAACTTTCCCTCAATGAAATTGACTGTATGTATGTGTGTGTGTGTGTGTGTGTGTGTGTGTGTGTGTGTGTGCGTGGTATTCCGTTGTTGTTTTAATACGCTTCGTGGAAGACAGAGGCTGCTATGAATTCCGTAATGATATATGTAACACATGGAAAGCAACGATACCATTTTAATCGTGTAAACATCTTTGGCAGGACTATGTTGAAACTGCTAATATTGCAGAATAGTTTCATATAACAGTTTTGTATAATAAGCTATGTAAAGCAGATTGTATAACAGTTTCGTAAACACATTGTTATAAAACCTGCTTATGACTTTACAATAATCTTTTACGACTTTATAATCACTTTTGTTTTCAAGTTTGACCAACAGCTTTGCTTGATAGCAGTGTATAACAAATTATGACAATTCTGTATAACAGTTTTCTCAAAATAATGCGTGGAACAACTTTGCAGTTTTGCATATTAGTATTCTCAGAACAGCAAGATATAACGGTACTACAAAACATTATTGTATAACAGTTTTGTATGTTATATAACAGTTTCTAATTTTTTGTAAAATAGCTCTATATAATATACTATGTCTTTTCGATATTTGTATAACAATTGTATATACACATTTTGAAGGACTTTTATTAAGTGTGTATAACAGTTCTGTGCTGTAGTATAACAGTTTCATTTTTGCTAGAGGCTCTTATATTTTGTAGTATTTTTATAAAAGTTGTACATGAACGGAAAATATATATTACCTATTGTATAACAGTTTCGTATAACAGTCGTATAGAGGTCGCGAAAGGTCGTTTAAAGGTATTTCGACTTTTGCGAAGTGAATTTAGCTGTTCACACTTGCTTTCTTTATTTTTTGTTTGTTTGTTTTCTGTTTCCTTTTCACATTTTTTTCTGTTGGTGTGTGTGTGTGTGTGTGTTTGTTGTCCCTTTTCTTTTGATTTTGTGTTTTGTTTTGTTGGTTTTCGTTTAACTTCTTTTGACAGTTGCTGACAGTTTTGTTTGAAGGATGCCCATGCGCTGTCTCTGAGCAGCCCCAAACCTCAAGCGCCTCAGCCCCGTCGCTGTGCGCACGACTTTGATTTTGTTAGACCCGCCTGACAAAAAGTGGGCGGGTATGCGAATGTGTGTGTGTGTGTGGGATTTTTTTGTAGCTGGTATCTGTTGCGTGCCTGGACGGATATGCGTGACAAAATGCCGCTGGCTTTGACAGCGACAGAATGGGCGAGCCGGGGGCGCGGGCAAGGTGGAACTGGCAACTGGCGCCACAAATTGAAGGGGATAAGAAAGTGTAAGAACGAGACTGAGATAGAGAGCGAAAGAGAGTGTGAGAGAGGGAGTTGCTGCTGCATTGGCCATGGCCATGGCTATAAGAGATTTTATGATCCCATCTCGCGCTGCTCCAGATTTGCACTGCTTCTACTTTGTTTTATTGTGGCATACAACAATGTTCAAGGCAAAATCCAAAACTGACAAAATATAATAATGTCAATAGCTTAGGTCTGCTTCTCGCCATCAACTCTTCCAGAACCAAAACTGTTTGCGTTTCGCATCAGCAATGACTTTATGCATTGGCTTAGCCTGATTTTCATGTTGCCTTTGAAATTGGATGCCTTCTACAAACCAAGTATTTGCATCTGATAGCGTTATTAGATATTTGTGGATATGATAAGTGCGGATCTGTTCTGGGCCTAGATCTGGAATATGCAAACAACTATTTTATAGTGCCAGATTTGTTATTTAGTAATGTTTCACATTTGTTATTCCAAAATGGAATAAATTATTATTAAATTATTAATATAAGCTGAATGCAAATTACCAGGAATATTACCAAAGCTCTCTGAATTTTAAAAAATTTAAGATTTAAATCTTTATTATTTTTTTTATTTGTATTTTTATTTTGTTATATTTTGTTTGATTTTAGGATATGTAAAACTAAACAAAATATAACAAAATAAAAATACAAATAAAAAAATTAATCAACATTTCAGTCTTAATTTTTTTTTTTAATTTTTTAAATTTATTAAAATTTATTTAAAATTCTTAAAGGCAAACTTTGCCTAAACAAAGCATTCTCTGTGAAGCCGTGCCACAAAGAGCATTAAAATATCTTAAATTTCAAGAGAAGCCTCTTCAGACTCGTATGATTGACAAATTTGCCTTTGCCTCATGCTACAATTAAATTGTTTATTTAATAAACAAAACAACAGAATAAATATAAATAATAATAATGTATCAAATAAATACAAAAACTCAATTACAATTTCGAGGTACCGCAATTGTTTTTTCGTGGAAATTTCATATATTTCTTTTGTAATGAGAATTTTCTTTGACGACATTTTTCTTTAACAAAATTGGTGTCTCTCCCTCTCTCTCTCTCTTTCCGTGCCTCTTCAGCCGCTCTCACACATTGGGATCAACTTCTTTTTTGGTTGAAACTGAACCCGTGCAGTTAATTTTTTTTTTTTCGTTTTGCTTTTGGCTTTTGTTTTCCTGTTGCTTTGTTGGCTTCCTGCTGGTTCGTTTGTTTTTTCTACTTTTTTCCTGGCTCAAATTTAATAATAAAGCAAACGCAGAGTGAGAGCGCTTAAGTGTGTGTGTGTGTGTGTGTGTGTGTCGCTTGATGCTTATTTTAATTTCATAAGAAATTTCATTTGCCAAGCTGAAAGTATGAAATCGTTTTATGAACTTTGACATATTGCGCAGCAACAGCAACAGCCAAGGGGTGCCAGGGAGATAGTCAGAGGAAAGTCGAGAGAAAAAGTTGTATAAATAAGGCAAGCTCAGCCTTGCTCAACTCGCACACACACACATAAATATTTTCCGACTTTCTTTCCCATGGCTCGTAAATAGGTCAATGCACGTGTCAAACTACCAAAGTCTGTCAAAACCAAAACCAGACCAAAAAGTACTTGCTGTAATTAAGTTTGATTTTAGATCTCTCAAAAAATACCCAAGATTTTGCCTAATAGCAATAGTTAAATGAAGCGTTTTACATCTGTACAGAAGAAGTTTACTTATTATTTCTGAACAACGCGCTTATATAACACTTTTTGTATAACACATTTCCATAAGAGCTGACTGCTTCGCAAAACACTTGTGTGTAATAATATATAGTTTGTCGATACTGTTTGCAGCAGTAGAACTCATTGGGTGTAGAACCCAATTTGTATAACAGATTTATTTACGGTATTTGTATAACACTTTTGTATTATTGCTCTATGAAACAGTTTTATAGAAAACTGCTGTATAACAGCTGAAAAATAACTTCGTATAACAGTTTTTATACCCTGAGCCCATTGAAAATGGGAAATCAGGGTATAATGGTTTTGTTAAAAGTATGTAACAGGCATAAGGAGGCGTGGCAGAACCCATAAAGTATATATATTCTTGATCAGGGTGACGAGAAAAGTTGATATAGCCATGTCCGTCTGTCCGTCCGTCCGTCCGTATGTAAGAACGCGTCGATTTCCGAAGATGCAAGAGCTATAGAGTTCATTCTTTTAAACGCGCAGTATGAGTTTGTTTCAGAAATTCGATAACTTTTCTATTTCCAGAGTTATCGATAAACGAATATATCGAGAATCAGTTAAAAAATTATATTTAATTCATCTTTAGAGTTAGAGCCTCCAAGTCTTCTGCATATATATAGATACTAATTTAATACAATTGCGGTTTTTGTTAGATTTTGTTTTAAGTAGTTCAGATTCCAGGCAATCTATCAGCTGTGGCTAGATATATGTTTTGTGCATCTTTTGTTTTTACATTTCGGAACAGAAATATGATTTTGCTTTGACTTCTGATATTGCCCATGCCTTTGATTTCGAGCGAAAATAACTGAATTAATGTAAACTATTGCAAGGCCCTGATCAAGGCGCGAGTTTGATTGATGTGACTGCTGGCAGCTGATTGAGCTGAATTGATTGACGGACAGACTGATTAACTGACTGCATTCGCTGTCTTTCATTGATGAATGCCACAAAAATTCTATTTCAATTCCATCTACCTGGAGAAACGCAACAAGGTCAAGTGCTGCGGCCTCAACCAATCAAAAATCCCCCCTCCAGCTGTGGGTGAGGCGGGTGAGGTGGGGCCAAATGCTGGGCATTTTTATTACCTGTGCGCTCTGCCAGCAGCTCATCAAATATTGAAATGCCAATTTCACAGATACTCAGAAAAGCAACGCAACAACAACAGCAACACTGCCAAATTCAATTTGGCAAACTAAACTAATTGCCACACAGCAACGGCAGCAGCCAGAGCCACAGTAAATACAACAATAGCAGCGACAGCTAAGCATAGGCCAATGCATTAACTGAACGACAATCGGATTGCTTTAGTTGCGATATACCCAAAGACTCTAGAGTCTGATAGACGAATGCTTCTCTAATAAGAGAGAAGTGAAAGGAAGGCTTCTATAGGCTATAGAAGCTGAAAGACTAAAAGAGAGAAGCTTTAGGAAGATTACTCTGACTAAAACCCAGCTATTAGCTGCATTCTCTCTCGCTCGCTCGCTCGCTCTCTCTCTCTCTCTCTCTCTCTTCTCTAAAGCTAGAGTTTTATCGAATGATGAATTACTGAAGATGAATTTAGCTGTAAATTTAGTAAAAGATTTCCCTCATAAGAAATGAGGCAAGAAAAACATCACATACGTTTTTTGGCATAAATATCGATTATTCAATAGTTTTTTTTATAGGCCAATGCTAAGAGATTTGAAAGAGTCTTAGTAATTCTTCAATATTGTGTAATTACACAGCATATACGATTCTTTCATTATTATATTATCGATAAATATCGATTTTATAACTATTTTTACTGAGCCCAAATCTATCGACTCTCTATCTGTTTATGCCTAATTGAATTGCCTATACAGAGTGTATTCAAACCAGTCAATTGCACTTTTTGTATTTTGGTAGCAAAAATAACTTTTTCTTGTTATCCCTAATTAGAGCTTGACCTACAAGCATTTATGCTTGCGCGCACGTCTCAATAGAGCTTAACTATTTATTTCTGTTGAAGGTTACAATTCGAGTTCGTTAGAAATATAGTTATTAGGCAATGTTAAGAAATGATGTCGATAACAGAAATATATGCCCATAACAGCAATCGATAACATATAAAGATATTAGTCGTGGAGTAGTTTCGAGTATCTATAAACTGTCTTTTTCCATATACATACATCTTGAGCATCGATTACAGATTTATTGATACATAAGTATTTAATCGATAAATTATCGTAAATATGACTTATTTCTATTTAAATTTATCACATTTTTCACAGTTTTCATTTCGATAGCAGCTCTTGACAACTTGAGCCATCATCATTTAATAATACTTCAAATCGATATCAGTTATCGATTGCATTCCGTTCGATAGCAATTTGACACAGACGCTCATTTTTGCTTCACTTCGATTACAGTCATCGATAAGGCACGATATTTGTTTAAATTTGACTCGCCATATATTTTATCGTTAAAAAACTTAATTTGAACTGTTCAATAGATTCGATTAAAATGATGCAACGAAAAGGGCACACAAGTGGGAGGGGAAGAGAAATGCGAATGGCTGTAATATGGCCGCAAAGTATGCAATAATAAATTGAGCCATTGTCGCTGCTGTTGCTGTTCCGAAGGGGGTTGTGGATGGAGATAACAAGGGTGGCATGCTAGCGCTGCAGGGAGCAGCCACTGAAGCAGGGAGCAGGAGCCGGAGCAGGGGCTAGGTTTCGGTTCTGCCACTTGGCGCGCACGTAATGAGCATATTTGTAGCATACTTTCAGCGCGTACGTGCGCCGTATGTGTGTGTGTGTGTGTGGGTGGGTGTGTATAGGGGGTAGAGTCCTTTGAGGCCAAGTTTATGCAAGTTATTCCTTGTGCTGCCCCCACGCCTGCTGCTCAGAACCTTGCCACTTCAACGCTGCTGCGTTTACCTTTCAAGTTGAACGCCAAACTTTTTTTTGCAGCTCATATATATATGTATATATAGATAGATATATATTGACACAGGTGCCCTGAGGTGTGTGCGATGGGGCGTGGCGGTTGGCAACTGTGTGGGTGGCTGGGTGGCTGGGTTGACCCGAGAGGCAACGCTTTGATTTTGTGTCTGCATTTAATGCCAAATTACAAGGCCAAAGCGATAAACTACAAGAATTCAGGCAGTGCATGCATATACCCTGTACTTGACGTGAAGAGATCAGCTTATAGATGAGCCTGAATCTCTCCCTTTCTGAATCTCTCCTTTTCTGCATCTCACCCTTCCAGCCAACGAAGCTCTATTCTTGTGATCTATATTTGCTCTGACAATTCCACTCGAATTTAGTCTGCGAGTTTACTCTTTTGGCTAATATGAAAAGTTGAAAGAAACGAAAATAAATTTCAATGAAAATCGATAAAGGAAAAGCAAATAAATGTAGCCACGATTCGATTAAACTTTGATTTCGACTTCAAGTGGCATTCAAGTGGAAGTGAAAACAGAGCCGAGAGCACTTCGTACGCAATCATTTATCGTATTCAGCGAAAAGTCATTTAAAGATATGTTTCGCTTGATTACTTTATAAATTGTAAACATGAGACTTGCGCCCATCATCAACTCGTTATTGAGCTATTTGAAACTTGAGCTCAAAGTTTCCATATCTCTGCCCATTGATTTGATTTCGGAAAGGACGCGAAGGAAGCGCGAGCTGGGTATACGATGTTTTTTTTTTTTTCGTTGGTTTATTTTTGGTGTGCTCAAAAGCGCAAAGAGCGTAAATTCATAAAACGTTCGCTGGGCGTGAAAGTGTTTTGACATACGCTGGGAAATCATATCCGCTTTAACACACACACACACACACACACATACGCATACGTTGACAACCTTCGCTTACCTTTGGCTTTGGCTTTGGCGCTAACGAGCTTCAAGTTTAACAATGAGCGAACATTTTGCAGCTCATTGAATTTGAAGTCATGTGAAAGCGGAACACACACAATGAGAGCGAGAGCGAGAGGGAGAGAGCAGAGAGTACTCCCACGCGCTCACACTCGTACAGCAATCAGTCAGTCCAAGGTTTTATTTATTTATTTATTTTCTTCTTTTTTTCTGTTTGCGCATGGAGAAGGCGTTGACAATTGCATTGCAAAGGACAATGTCGAGTGCCTGTCAAATAAAAATGTGTGCAAAGAGAATAAAAATATAAAAAAAAACCCACATAGAAAAGAAAATGAAATAAAAATAAATAAAAATGAAGTGAAATGAAATAAAAGTAAAGAGCAGAGCAGTGAAAACCATTTGGCACATGCACAACACAAATTACAAAGCCAATTGAACAATTCGTAATGCCGAGCGCTGCCATTGTTGTCCTTTGTGTCAATTTGCTTAACACTAATAGTCAATTGAGTTCTGGTAGCGCTTTCCTCACATCTGTGTGGCCTGGTCAGTTTCGTAAACGTTGCACTGGCTGCGATCGCTGCCGTAACGCATATCAAGTGAAATCAATCTCAATATGCCATCATTATAGTTGATAATTACCCATTATCTTTATCTCTTTCTATAGATCCATTTAATTGGTTTTGTCACGCTCTTGGCATTCGCTTCACTGTCTCTCTTTCTCTCTCTCTTGCTATCTCTTCATCTTTTACGAGTTTGTTACTTGTTCTTCTTTGTTTTTAGTTCTTTGTTCTCATATATTCATCTTACCCTATCTATCTCTCTCTCTCTACTCTCTCCCCCTGGCCATCTCCTTTTATATTGCCTCCCTTTCTCTGAGAGATCCCTAACTCTTTTTTTCTAATCTCTCCATCTCCCTTTCTTCATCTTTAGTTTGTTACTTATTCTTCTTCGTTTTTAGCTCTTTGTTCTCATATATTCATTTTGCCTTATCTCTCTCTCTCTCTCTCTCTCTCTCTCTCTCTCTCTCTCTCTCTCTCTCTCTCTCTCTCTTAGTCTCTCCCCTGCCCATCTCCTTTTATATTGCCTCCCCTATTCATATATCTTCTTCTCTTTCTCTGAGAGATCCCTAACTCTTTTTTCCAATGTCTCCATCTCCATCTCCCTCTCTCTCTCTCTCTATCACTCGCTCACTCTTTCAGTTCTTCTATCTTACTCTATTTACCTCTGATTTGCTTGCGCTTTAAAATGAATTTCAATAAATGTTTCTAGAGCTTTCATCTCTTGGCTAATATCTCTAAATTTAGGATGCCTTGTCAACGTTTTGTGGCATTTATTTCTCTAGAAGCCGCTTTGGAGCAACTCAAATTTCTAGTTTCGAATTTCTTGCTAAAGCCACATTTATTCACATTTGAGATATTGCAAACGCACACACACACTCACACACACACACTCACACACACACACCACAACACACATGCATGCAACACATTTCGCTGTCTTCCACAATTGGCAATGCAACATGGCCACAGACGAGACCGCACGTCCGCCCGCTAACGCTAACCGCTACCACACCCACCACCCCCCCAGATTTCCGCCTGCAACAGACGCCCAGCCACAGGCACATCCACAGCCTCAAGCGAGCACACCCAATGGCTGAATGGCTGTCCAGAGTGCAGCTGGACAGACATTTGCTTGTACGTGAGCCAAAAAGTGTTTTATGCATTCAATTTTATTTGATAATACCCTGTAGCCAGCGCAGCACTGATGGGCATTGATGATGCTACGAAATAGTTTAGCAATGGAAGCTAAAACTTTGATAATTGAAAGTGCCCAAGAGCCCAAGAGCCAAGTCAAGGCAGTTCCTTAAGAAATGGACAAACTTTTCAACTCAAATTCTATTGTAATATTTATATTTATGTATCTAAAGTATTTGCTTTAGATCTCCAAAGAGTTTTAATATATGTATATTGCAGTTACTGGAATGGAACAGTGTCATGGGTAATATCTAAGCAAATTAACACTATGCCTAAATACAGGGTATTTTATAGTCAGACGCCTACGAGTGCATTGCATTGCTCTTGTTTTAAATTTGTTTCTATGTACACCTGAATAGTGAAAGGAGAGTATATTGGCTTTCTGAAATACTGAAATTTTGATGATATATGATGAGAAATATCAACTTAATTTCAAGGTATTAGTCGAGATGAATTCTAGGAAAGCTGAAGCGTCAAATGGAATTCTACTCTAGCTGATCTGCGTCGATCTGATAGATCTGATCTACTGATCTACTGATAAATATATAAGCATACTCAAATATCTTTCGTGATCTACTGATAGATATATATGCATACTCAAATATCTCTCGTAAACGAGTATGCTGCAGTCAGCTATGCCCGACTGCAATGCTCAGTTGAATTTTGTGGAATTTAGAGCTTCAGCACATTTTCTAATTTATATTTATCTATTGTTTCTTTGCAGCTTAACATAAATAGAAAATCTAATAAATTAAAAAAAAAACAAAAAAAAAACAAAAACAAAAATTAACAAACAGCAAATCCAATATGCTTAGAATAAACTAAAACGGGAAACTTGAACTGAATAATTCAACTAACTAGAGAAACAGAGAACAGCATGTGATATAAGGAAAAGCAGAAGAAGAAGCAGCAGAACCAGAGTATAGTGCGTGCATTGAATATCGCGAAGACGTTGTCCAACACTAGATGACATGTGTGGTGCGCCAGTGTTGCCAAACTCAAATAGAACACCATAAGCAAGCCATTGAAACTCAATAACACTGAATCAATAGATCGATTAATCGATAGGCCGATAAACTCAAACGAAATATAGCAAAAGCATTGAGCATATCGATGTGCATATATGTATTGCTGTAGCTATAGCCAAATACACAGACATAGACTTTAACGACAACTGTATATATCATGACCAAGAAGTACGAGTTCGATTGGATAATTCCGGTGCCGCCGGAACTAACAACTGGTGCGGTCTTCGATCGCTGGTTCGAGAACGAGAAGGAGACCAAAGAGAATGACTTTGAGCGCGATGCGCTCTTCAAAGTCGACGAATATGGATTCTTTCTCTACTGGAAGAGCGAGGGACGGGTATGTACACAAGCCGATCAGTTTATGCAAATATCGATTTCATTATTACCTATCGATAGGATGGCGATGTCATTGAGCTGTGTCAAGTGAGCGATATACGAGCTGGCGGCACTCCAAAGGTAAGCAACTTGCAAATACTTAGAGATAAGAAGAAGAGTTTTTACAGAAGTAAGTTAACATGTGTGTTACCATTAGATATAGTTTAAGTAACAGTAAGAGTAACAATGACAGTAACAGTAACAGTTTCTGTTACAGCTGCTGATGAGGGTTAGCTTAACCAGAGGCTATGCAGCTAGTTAGGTATTATTAGGGCTTATCGCATGAATTATATAACGGCTTATGCATATATTCACATCAAATTGGAATCATAAATTCGCTTAGCCTTCAACGGAAAAGTATGTTGAATGCAACGTTTTGGCATTATTAAATTCAATTAGAGCCATTTCGCGGAATGGCTTGGCAATATGTCAAGTTCTCATCAATAAGTTGACATCATTTGGCATTCGACTCATTCACGCCCACCTGCAACGCCCATTTATTATTTATGAACCGAACGGCAGATATGATATGCTTGGCCAATGGATCGGGGAGTCGAGTCATGCGCTCACCTTGTGCTCAACTGCGCCAATTAGGTTGCAGTTGGACAGCGCCTGGTGCACTTTGATGTGCATTAACCCACATCCTGTGGGGCCTGTGGGGCCTGGCAGGTGTCAAAGGTGGGTATTGAGAATTGGCGATTGAACAGGTGCTGACACAATTCAAATGTGTGCCACAGCGTACGAGCATATCTCAATTAGGCTGCCACCGCAAGCACTTTTGCCCCGCCCACTGGGGCTGCCACGTGCCACGTGCTGTGGCAATAAAAAGATAAATGAAACAAAACAAAGCGCGGGGTAGCTCCGCCCATAGAGATGGGTGCGAGCTCTAGCACATAAATTGCATTTAGTGGCAACAACAACAACAACAACTATCTATTGCAGTATATGTCATGGCTGTGGCTCTGTGGGCGTGGCACCATCCATGGGCAATAAATCCAGCGCATAGAGACAAATGCGTCGAAATGAAGCCAACGCCACAGCCATCGACCAGAACAACAAAAATCCATTGAGAGTCAAAGTGACACATTGACACATTAACTGACAACCACACACACACACACACACACATGCACATGTATAGGTCGTAACTGTATTAAGCTGTTCATTAAAAATGCATTCAACTTTAGCGCACATCAAGATTTTGAAGCTTGACAAGTACTATATCCGTATAACAGTTTGATACAAAGTCTTACAAAGTTTGGACTGATCAGAAATCACTGAAAGAAGAGAGAATTGGAACCATAGTATACATTTATGTAAAGTCACAACTTTGGAATGTTATCGATAAATATCGATTTGAATTAGTATAATAAGAAAGAAGAGTTTGTGGATTCTGTCCGCAAAGGAAGCTGCAACAAGCCTTTGATGTATTATTATTGCATAAGAGAGCTCGAACCATTTATATAAAGTCACAACGTTGGCATGTTATCGATAAATATCGATTTGAGTTAGTATAATATGTAAAACAGAGAGTTTTCATGTCATTCTAGATACACTCAAGCTAAGTGCTTCTATTTTAAGTCATTGCTAAATCACAGCCATGACAAGTTATCGATAATTATCGAATTTGAAAATTGTTCTGATTGCAAGCAGATCTTTTGCATGTGCTCAGTAGAAGCAATCTCTACCCAGACATTAGGCAGCATGAAAACCGAATATACTCGTCTATCGCCTTGTGAACGGGTGAATGCATGCGACTTGATTATATTCCCACAGCAATCGATATGACAGCGACTCTCAAGCAAAGCGAGAAGAAACTTTGTTGCCTTATTTAGATATGCAGATGGAGGTAGACTCTCAATGAATTTATTTTTCTCTGCTATTCTATCACTTGTTGTTTTTTCGCAGTGTATGCAATAGAATGAAAGAAAAAAAAGTGGGAAAACTATGATAACGAGGGTTGCGCATCGTTGCACTTGTAAATTGAAAAGTGTCAAAGATTTTGCAATTCTTGCTCTTGTAACGTGAAAGTGCAGCAGGAGAGAGGCAGAGCAAGAGAGAGAGAGAGAGAGAGAGGGAAAGTGCGATGCAGAATGAGAGGCAAGAGAGCAGCGTATAGCACTTACATTTCGGGCATCAGTCAAGCTCTTGCCGTACCAAACGTCCCACACCTGAAGCCCACTCGAACAGTTTTTCAAAATCCCCAAATGCCAGTCGAGTGGAACATTTGCTGCTGCTGCTGCTGCTGCTTCAAGTGCTCAACTTGTGGCGCTTTGCCTTAAAGCCTTTCCAGCTGGCTGCAATCCTTTTGAGCCAATACACACACACACACACACACATTCAGTTGCTGGCCAAGCCGTTTTCATGTCAGCTGCCAAATAAATTCAATTAAAATGCAAAACAAATGCCAATGAGACAGAGAGAGAGAGAGAGAGAGAGGGAGAGAGAGAGGGAGGCAGGGAGAGAGCGAGAGTAAAAGGCAAGTAAAGAATGGACCAAAGTGTGTATGAAAATGCGGGCTAGAAGGCAACAGCAGCCGCAGCCGCAGCAGCCGCATGAAATTTGTATAATGGCCAGAAAGGAATATATATAACTACATTTACATTTATACATGTATATATGTATTAGAGCGCAGTACAAGAGCAAAGCGGAAGAAGTAGAAACCTCATACCCTTATATAATTTATATTTAGTTGGGAGCGTGCAAAGAAGTTTTCTTCTGCTTCTCCTTTTTTTTTTTTGACCACACATAAAATTTGAAAGAGAAACAACAACAAAAGCAGCAAAAAAATAGAATACAAAATGCAAAACTTTTGCGCTCTCTCTCTATGTGTGTGTGTGTGTGTCACAGGCACTCACAAAACTGTGCACACACACACACACAGAGGCACACACACATGTGTGTGTCTAAATACATATTTATATAGGTAGAGCTAAATGTGGCTCTGTATGTGTGTGGCTGTGTGTGTGTGTGTGTATGCACATTTGAAGCGTTTGCACTTGCACATGCCAGCGAGGGTTGCTCTAAGAGTAGCTGCATCTTAGGTATATAATATTTTATATGGAATTTGCTCGTATCATAGTATTCTCTTTGTTAGCTTAGCGTGCTAAAATCTCTTTTACATAATTGTACACATTTTTTAATAGAGCATAATCATTGTCCAGAATGATACTTCAGGCAGCTATCGTAAGCTTCACTATATAAATTGTTCTCAAAATCTCTCTCACACATCATGTCTCCCACTCTCTATGCCCCACGTTTAGTCTTTCTTTGCTTCTAAAGGCTGCTATCGTAACCTTAACTATATACTAGGTAACAGAATCTAAGTTGCTTGAGTTTATAGCTCAAAATCTGTCTCATACAGCATGTCTCCCACTCTCTATGCCTCGCGTTTTGTCTTTCCTTGCTTCTAAACTGTCTTTATGTGGCTTCGAGTTTCTGGATGATGGTCATCAATACTACTTTATATGGCCTCCACTTAGCAAAGTGGGCCTCAGATCAAATAGACCAAAAAACGTTCGCTCACGCACTTTAATGAAGACTATGATGCCAATGCCTTTATTACAACGATGTTCTCTGATGCCACGCGTATTAAATCTTTGATTGAAGTTTATTATTAGCTATTATAGCTACTTAGAAATTGTTATCGAAAATAGTATCCAACACTTTGATTAAATTATTCTTGTTTATCAGTTTAGTTTTTTTATAGATTAATATGAGATTTTTAAAAGAAATATTCTATTTTAGCATTAAATTTTGTTAAATTTATTTTTAATTATTTATTTTTATTTATTTATTTATTTATTATTATTTTATTGATTTATTTTATTTTATTTATTTATTTATTTATTTTTTTTTTGCTCACTTGCTTTCTAAACTCAAGTCAAATCTCTGCAACTCTTGAATCTACCCACTGAAAATCGTAAATGGAAGACTACACTTAAAGTTCCTTTTTCTTGCTATCTGTGTGAATGTGTATGTGTGCGAGTAAGTGTGTGTGTGTGTGTGCTGGCAGCACTTGAAATGTTTGGTCATCAATATTAAATCAGCGAGCCACACAAACCAACTAACACACTTACAAACGCACACACACACACACACATGTACATGTATATATGCTCGAAAAGGGAGCTCGTAAGTGCCAGTCGCACAATGAACCATTAAAAGTTGCTTCGTTTGGCAAAGCACAAAAAATACGAGACGAGGAAGAAGAGTGGCGAAAGCAACAAAAAAATGTAAGATGTTGAACTGAAATGTAAATTAACTGATGGCCAACTTATATACCCTGTACTTGCTATAGATGCAAATGCTGCCAGAAATTGTATAGCTAAATGTGTGAATACTTTTGGCTGAAACTGTTGATCCGACTGCGGAGTTCAATTAGCTAAGAACTAGTTAGCTAGTAATCTTGATGAACTAGTTCCTTATCTTGATGTTGGTCTAAAGATTATAGTTCTTGATGATGGTCTAAAGATTATAGTTCTCAATCTAGAGAGTAATGGATGTGTTCATATTGATTCGAAACTCTATTGCATATATTCATATTCATTTACACTATAGTTGACTCTAAAACATATTTAACTTTTAACATTTAAATACTCTGTGAACTTATTCACTTGAGGCATAAATTAAAAACTCAAAAGTAAAATTCAAATTGCAAATTGCCAAATTCGAATACTTTTGGCAGGTGATGTGCAGCTGCTGAATTACTTTCACTTTCTTATGCCATGAATCATTGATAAATAAAATATAAAAAGAATCTTATTTGTGAATTATCTCAATGGGAATTAGTTTCCCATGAATGAAGGCTGAACTAGAGAAAATAACTTACTCTATTCTTTCTCTGAGCATATGCCAACTAAAAGATCTGAAAAGTAGTTGCTGTTGAGCTGCATATGCTCAGGCATTCATTCATCTGCAGGGTAGCTCAAGTAAAACTGCCAACAAATATTGAAAACGCAAAATTTGAGCTTTATTGCAGTTTTTTGCTGCCTGTTGTTGCTGCTGCTGCTGCTGCTGCTGTTGCTTTTCAATAATGCACGAAGCTTCATTGCTGACGAAGTACGTCAAACAGCAGCAGCAGCAGCAACAATAATAACAAGGACAACAATCAAAAAGGACCAAGCACACGATAAAGTACAAAAGCAGCAGGAGCAGGAGGAGGGGAAGGGAGCAGTTGGAAAGGCAACACATTTTGTATATTTGGCCAACATTTTGTGCCGTTTTCTTTTGGCTGTTTGCATTGAATGCTTAACTTGCTCTTCTTCTTGGGCTTATTTATTCGCTGACTTATTTAGCACTCGAAAGTATGCAACGATTCGTGCCCAGCCCTTTGGCAACTGTTACAAATTGCACTCGATTTGATTGCCATCGAATTTCAATTGGCATTTCGCATTTGCAATTTGCCTTTGACTATCGCTTCGAATTCGAATTGAAGTTTGATTTGATCGAAAATGTTTCGATTTCTTCCGCCATTAACTAGTGCTAAGCGACGCCTTCGAATAACTACTTTTCCGTCTGCCACTCGCCGCAATGCATAATTCAGCGACTGGCTAAAAGTTCATGTCAGCTTGAAAGCGCATGTTAAATTCATGCTGCAAATCGTAACAAGAATTTTAAACACTCTTGCGTGCATAAACAACTTTTGTTTTCCCATATGCAATGAAACTTTGCTGCTCTCTTGACTCACACTCTCTGCTCTCGGATATATTGCTGTTGCTGTTGCTGTTGTTGTTTGGCTCCGAGGTGTCAACAAATTGGCAGCACTTTGACCACAAGTAGACAGGAAAATAGCAGCTCTGAATGCATGAATGTGTTGCATGAATTACAGGGTATATCCATGATAACATTCTTCTGTTCATCGGCTGCAGCAGGCAGATAGAGAGTACAGAATACCATGGGATTACTCTGCGAGACTCAAAGAGAGTCAAGAGAGAAGAGCAGACTAGATATAGAACTGGCTATATATTCCTGAGCATAAAGGCAGCACAGGGTAAATAGCAAAGACTACAGGGTATAAGGTCTAAGGTATAAGGTCAAAGATTCAGCACAGTATATAATGCAGAGTATACTTAAATGTTCAGCATTTTACAGGGTATGTCAATAACATATTTAAGCTGCTGCTATGCTGCTTTCAAGCATTTTATAGTGAAAGAAATACCTAACTGCACTACAATCTTTAGCCTTTTTTCCATATATATCGAGGCTATGAAGTTTGATCGAAGGCCATAGCAAATTCCGCCAACAGCTGCAACAACTACATTGCTTATACAGGGTATTTGCTGACCAATCATAACTTGATGCTGCAATGGTACAGCGAATTGTGCTCGAGAATTGCTGATAGTTTGCGCATTGGAATTCGAATTATTTATTTTGACTAGCGTGCGTGTGAGTCGAAGGTCAAATGCGAAATTAAAATTCTATTTTCTTATTTGGAATTTCGCTGCGAGATTTATTTATTTTTAATTCAATGTACAAATGTTGATAAATGCTTCTGGAATCGCTGCCAATTCCCCGCCCCAACCCGCTTCGAACTGAACATGACCCGGTCGAAAGCCCCCAACCAACACAACCAACCCAACCCACCCGACCAACCAGCATGCATGCATACACACAATTTGCTTTCTGCTCGCTGTGCCTTGATTAATGATACGCACTGAGATTAATGTTGCTGCTGCTGTAGCTACTGTTGCTGCTGATGCTGCTATTGTTGCTGTTGTTGCTGTTGCTGTTGCTGTTGCTGTTGTTGCTGTAGCTATTCTTATTGCTGCTGCTACTGCTGTTGCTGTTGAAGTCTCTATTGCTGGTGTTGCTTCTGCTGCTATTGCGGTTGCAATTGTTGCTGCTGTTGCTGTTGCTGATGTTGCTGCTGCTGCCAATATTGCTGAAGTCACAGTCATGGTTGTTGTTGCTAATATTGCTGCAATTGTTGTTGCTGCTGCTGCTGTTGCTTCTGTTGCTGCTGCTGCTGTTGCTGTTGCTATTGCAGTTGCAATTGTTGCTGTTGCTATTGCAGTTGCAATTGTTGCTGCTGCTGCTGATGTTGCTGCTGTTGCTTCTGTTGCTGTTGCTGCTGATGTTGCTGCTGCTGCCAATATTGTTGAAGTCACAGTTGCCAATATTGTTGAAGTCACAGTCATGGTTGTTGTTGCTAATATTTCTGCAATTGTTGCTGCTGCTGCTGCTGCTGCTGCTGCTGTTGCTGCTGCTGCTGTTGCCGTTGCTATTGCAGTTGCAATTGTTGCTGCTGCTGCTGATGTTGGTGCTGTTGCTTCTGTTGCTGTTGCTGCTGATGTTGCTGCTGCTGCCAATATTGTTGAAGTCACAGTCATGGTTGTTGTTGCTAATATTTCTGCAATTGTTGCTGCTGCTGCTGCTGCTGTTGCTTCTGTTGCTGCTGCTGCTGTTGCTGTTGCTATTGCAGTTGCAATTGTTGCTGCTGCTGCTGTTGATGTTGCTGCTGTTGCTTCTGTTGCTGTTGCTGCTGCTGCTACTGCTGATGTTGCTGCTGCTGCCAATATTGCTGAAGTCACAGTCATGGTTGTTGTTGCTAATATTGCTGCAATTGTTGCTGTTGTTGCTGCAGTTGCTGCTGCTGCTGTTGCTGTTGCTGCTGATGTTGCTGCTCCTGTTGCTGTTGCTGTTACTGCTGTTGTTGTTCTTCTAATTGCTGCAACTAATGGTAATATTGCTGAGGTCACAGTTGCTGTCGCTGTCATGGTTGTTGTTGCCAATATTGCTGCAATTGTTGTTGCTGCTGTTGGTGTCGCTGTGACTTTTGTTGCTGAGGTCAATATTGCCGTTGCTATCTCAATTGTTTGTGTGGCTTTAGCTGCGGTTGCCAAGGAGTTGTCCATGTTGCCGTTGCTAGTGCTGAAGTAACTATTGCTGCTGTTACTGTTATTGCTTCTGTTGCTGCAGAGTAAAGCTGCAGTCGATGTTTATGTTGCTGCTCATGTTGCTGCTGTTGACGTAACTATTGTTACTGAAGTCAGTATTGCTGCTGCTGTTGTTGTTGCCATTCCTGCTGTTGCTGCCAACTTCTCTATTGTTGGTTTGGCTTCAGCTGTTGATATTGCTGCTGCTGCTGTTACTATTTCTATTTGTTGTGATTGCTGCTACGATTCCCATTCATATTAATGCTACTATTGTTGCTTATGTTGCTACATTCACTATTGCTGTTGCTGTTGCTGTTGCAGCATCAATTTAGATTGCTGCTGCTGTCACGGGCTCACTGCAATGCGAATAGCTATCGACCCTTTTAACTATCCAAACTATTCAGTGCCGTTGGCTGTTGGCCATGATTGGTCTGATAAGCGAATTTGAGAAGCGTCAAGCGCATAATTCAAAAAGAGCCCACAGGTCGTATGCGTGACGTCTGCCTCCTTAGCTAACCAACAGCTATAAAATATTTGAAATTGATTTTAAGCTTAACAAATCGGAATGCCAATCTAAGCAATTTACGAAAAATATGCATGGCATAGTTTAATAATGAAAATTGAATATAGTAAGCCAAACTTTATCATCGATTTTAATGAAGAGTGAAGTATGAAACACATTAAAACTAAGCTCGAGGCATATAGGATAGCCAGGTCTAAGCATAGTCTATCGAATGTAGTTGATGCCAATTAAAAATATTTCGTTAATTTTATACACTTCTTTAATTGCTCTACAGGATCCAAAAATATTGGACAAGGTAACCAAAAAGAATGGCACGAATATACCGGAACTGGATAAGCGTTCGCTAACCATATGCTCCAACACGGACTATATCAATATAACATATCATCATGTTATTTGCCCAGATGCAGCAACAGCCAAGGTATAGTAGTTTAGCGACCCAATGATCGGTATGATCAGTGAGTGAGCCTGGAGTGCGGCTGAAGAGATCATTTTGCTCATGTGGATCATATTCAAGCATATGCATACCTCTCTGTACTTATAGATCTGGCTAGATGGCATACGAAAAATAACACATAATGTCAAAGCGAACAATATCTGTCCGATGATGTGTCTGAGAAAACAGTAAGTGAACTCCGGCAGTTCCCACACGAATTTCGAATAGACGCACCTATATAATATCTTTTATATATCTCTCTGTTTGTCTAAAAGAATATGCAAACGAAAACTTTGTATATATGATTTTATAGTCTGCAATGGCACAGCACGATGCAGCTTTGCTTACGACACATACATGCATCATATAACCATGTCTATGTATATAAATATATCTCATATCACATTTCATCTTCTATATCTATTGATTTGGTCGAATGGATGCAAATGTACATAATGCTGTTTGATTTATTTTCATATTGTTTTCCAATTTGCATGTCTTGCGCCTTGTTTTTGTTCTTATTGTTATTGTTATTGTGTTATCGTTAATCGTTGTTATGTAATCGTGATATCGATAACAGAGCTGGCAAAAAAACTTGCGACTTATCACGCATAACAATCGCGCCACCAACGTGTGTCCACGCACCAATCTAATGAAGCAGTAAGTAAAATCAAATTTAATCTCCTAGCGAAATCTATCGATATTATTCAGTCAGTCTATCGAGCTGTGGTAAGTATTACATAGAAGAAGTCAAAGAAGTGTTAGACTAACTAAATAGTTCAAGGTTCATGAGCGATATTAAAAAAAAAACCTCTAAAAGAAGATTTAGCCAAATAGTATCGAATAGGCTGAAAATTATACCACATAAGAAAGAGCTAATAAAGCCAAATAGACTCTAGCTGTTCAAGAGTAAATATATGTATATACAAACATCTATCTAGATCTGTATAGCTCGCTCTCTATATATATGGAGATGGACGAGAATATTGCAAATTGTATATTATTATTGCTAGCAAATTGTCTAAACAAATCTCGTCTGTTGCCGTTCGGGCCGTTCGGGCAGGTGGGCAGCGGAAACGGAAACGACATCATCAGCAGCCACCTAACCTCACTTGGGCAGAGATTGGAGAAGGAAAAACGAAATGGAAAAGCAACTGTAAAATTGTTGGCGTTGTTTCACAACACACAAAAATTTCATTTCATTTGCATTTGGCTCGCAATGAAAATGGCAAATGAAGAAATGAAGCTATTTCCGTTCACAATAACTGTAAACATATACACATACACATATGCAGCATAGTATAGCTCTTGATTAATGCCAACGCTGAACTTACTGAACTCTTGATGGCAAAATAACTTGACGCGTGTTGTGTGTGCAGCTGACTTTTGTCTCGTTGCGCAATTTGCAACTTGTTGTAGCGCTGCTCCCTTTCAGTACTTTCTTTCGCATCTCTCTCCCAGAGAGAGAGAGAGAGAGAGAGAGAGAGAGAGAGAGAGAGAGAGAGAGAGAGAACTGTAACTTGTTTGTCTGGCAATCCCATTGTCTGGCTTCGCCTTGGCGTCGAGGCGTTTTTATACCCTGAGCCCATTGAAAATGGGAAATCAGGGTATAATGGTTTAAGTTAAAGTATGTAACAGGCAGAAGGAGGCGCGGCAGACCCCGTATAGTATATATATTTTTGATCAGGGTGACGAGAAACTTTGATATAGCCATGTCCGGCTGTCCGACTGTCCGTCCGTCCGTCCGTCCGTATGTATGAACGCGTCGATTTCCGAAGATACAAAAGCTAGAGAGTTCATTCTTTTTGTGTTAGGTTCGTATATTCCGCGCGCAGTACGAGTTTGTTTCGGAAATTCGATAACTTGTATATTTGCAAAGTTATCGATAAACGAATTTATCGGGAATCAGTTATAAAATTCTAGCTAATTCATCTTTAGAGTTAGAGTCTCCAAGTCTTCTGCATATATATAGATACTAATTTGATAGAATTTCGGTTTTTGTCAGATTTTGGATTCCTGTCCCCACTTCGCCCCACCACCCCCAAATGTGAAAAAAATGCATTTCAAATACTAGAGACATGCATAGAGATATGAATATCATAATCATATTCTGAAGATATCAATACGATTGTCCATCTAGAAACAGAATTATTAATCATCAAAGTTTTCTCATCAAAATCCATGCGACGCAGCAGCAAAGCAGCGAGACAGCAAGACGCTTGCAATGCTTACACACATGCATGCCTACAAGCGTAGATCAGCGTCTATGTGTGCATGTAGAGTTTCTTATGCGTGCAGAAACGAATCGAATAATTCTTGGAATATTATTCGTTCGAAGAAGGGCTCAGGTGATTTCGTAGTCGAGCAGTCTCGACTACAGCTTTCTTACTTGTTCGTTGCTTCCTTTGTTAGGCAGGACAACTTCTTGCACTGATTTCCTAGTTGTTATTACTAGTTAAGTGCATTCGATTAACTGCTTATAGCAATGCGCTCTCTATCGATTGTGCTGTACTTAAGCTGCTTTTTATTTCATTGCCAAATTTCGAAATTCTTTCAAGGTTTTCCTTTAACTTAAATTCTCACAGCGCTGCAGCTACTCTCTATATAGGCAATGCCAGTACTGCACTGCTCTTAAAGCTTCTCGCTGACATGCTTGCTGAGAAAAAGAAGAAATCTATAAAATGAAATGGAAATTTAAGGGCTACAATAAAACGTTTGCATTGGCAATGCGTTGACCCAGTTTGCAAAAATTGTTATTGTTGATTGTTAATTGTTGATTGTTCTGCTTATGGACAAGACAGGAGAGGACAGGACAGGGCAGGGCAGGGCAGGGCAAGGTCTTGAGGCATTAACTGCAATTACTTGTCTAACTTAACCCTGGGCTAGCTTTGAATGAGGTTATTAGGTCTCTCGAGTGGCCACACACACACACACACACACACACACACACAGGTTGAGCACACGCAAATCCTGCGCTAAGTAATGAATGTCCATCGCATGACCAATGATTGTCCTGCAGCGTGTGAGGGAGGTCAGCTCAACTGGCAGCACAAATTGAATTGAATTTAAACTCAAGACATTCCTTTAAATGAATTGTTGCCAGCTGCCAGCTGCAATGCACTTTCGCCCCATCGATCATTTGGGTTGCCAATTAATTGCCAATTGCCAATTGCGAATTGCAAATTACTTACTGCAATTACATTTTCAATATCGATTGTAATTACACTTTCATTTCGGCTCCATTTCAATTGTAAATGAGCCACTGAAACGCAAAATAAGCACTTTTTTAATGAGGCTATACTCATAGGCGAGAACTTATTACGAGTCGCTGCTAAACAGGACACAAGTCGCTTTGCTTGACAGCAGAAGACATCGAGTAGACTATGTGCATCAGTGTTGTCAATTTTTCTTGAGCTAAAAAGCTGTTTTTAGTGCGAATATACATAGAAAAAAAGCTGAAATTTTGGGTAACAAAATATAAAGTTTTTTCCCTTATTTTAAGTTCTGTTACGAATAGTCCAGTGTTTCGTCCTATTCGTGACCTTTATCAAGCCAAAAGGCTTGGTTTTTCAAAAAAAGCTAGATTTGACGGGAAAAAAGCTGATTTGGCAACACTAATGTGTATATATAGTAAACATATATATTGTGAGCTGAGCATGCATAGACAGCGATTCGATTTCATTCTCATGTTCATCCGAGCTCATTTCCGTATGTAAGCAGACATTGCTCTAAGGACGTCTGAGTCTAGTGCCATGTCTTATAGCATAGTTGACGTTTCACTCATATCAGCTATAAATAAATTGATCATATTCAGCTTATGATTTCGACAGCTTATATACATATAAACTATATCTATTGCCAACTAGGCTAGGGCATCCACTAGTCCATCATGCGCTCAACTCAGGCAGTCCCACTTGCTTTCACGCTTTATGCGCTTTAATTTCAAATGGAATTCATTTCGAGTGCAGTTTTTATTATTATTTACTAAAGTTTAAGTGTTTCGAAAGCTTTCTACAATTCAAATTGAGTTTATGCGAAATGATTTTTAATGGAATAATATACAGACAATATATACATAGTATTCGAGAAAGAGCTTGAAGCAGAAATACTAGTAGTATTGTCATGGGGGAATGTAGGTATACGGAATTTCTTAACTATATATCGATTTAGCTCCTTAGCAACAAATAAAGCCCATTTCCTTTGGGATTACACTAAAGTCGCTGGTCTTAGCAAGTCTCAAAGACTATGCTCTACTTCAAGTTAAGTATAACCCATGTATACTCTATATATATATGTACTTTCTGCATGCAGGTAATAGCACATTCGCCATTAGTTTATAATCATAGCTGTACTTTCAACAATTCTCAATTCTCGATCTTATTAAACTCATTCAAGTTGGATGCGTCTCAGCTATTGTGTGGAGAAGAGCGGCAAGATACCAGTCAAGACGCTGGCCAAGACTTTCGCATCTGGTAAAACTGAGAAGCTGGTGTATACGTGCATCAAGGATGCGGGCCTGCCGGACGACAAGAATGCGACCATGACCAAGGAACAGTTCACGTTTGATAAGTTTTATGCGCTATACCATAAGGTCTGTCCGCGCAACGATATCGAGGAGCTGTTCACATCGATGTAAGTGAAAGAGTTGAAGCTCTGTGCCCAGTTGATTTCAAATCTCGTATTCCTTTGCTGCAGCACCAAGGGCAAGCAGGATTTCATCAGCCTGGAGCAGTTCATACAGTTCATGAACGAGAAGCAGCGCGATCCGCGCATGAACGAGATTCTCTATCCACTGTATGAGGAAAAGCGCTGCACGGAGATTATCAATGACTACGAGAACGATGAGGAGAAGAAGAAGAATGGTATGTCTAGTTGAGATCCCAACATATTTATGTATATTTCGAAATGATATTTCTTGCTCTGCAGGACAACTCTCATTGGACGGCTTTAAGCGTTATCTCATGTCCGATGAGAATGCGCCCGTGTTTTTGGATCGTCTCGACTTCTATATGGAAATGGACCAGCCGTTGGCGCATTACTACATCAATAGCTCGCATAATACGTACTTGTCCGGTCGTCAGATCGGTGGCAAGAGCTCCGTCGAAATGTATCGCCAGACTCTGCTCGCGGGCTGTCGTTGCGTTGAGCTGGATTGCTGGAATGGCAAGGGCGAGGACGAGGAGCCGATTGTGACTCACGGACATGCCTACTGTACGGAAATCTTGTTTAAGGTAAGCAGAGAAAGAGCGAGAGAGAGAGAGTAAGTTCTCTGAGCTAATATGTTTCTTCCATTTAGGATTGCATTCAGGCCATTGCGGATTGCGCTTTTGTCTCGTCGGAATATCCGGTGATTCTGTCCTTTGAGAATCATTGCAATCGGGCTCAGCAATACAAATTAGCTAAATACTGTGATGACTTTTTTGGTGATCTGCTACTAAAGGAACCTCTACCGGACCATCCGGTGAGTACTTGGGCGCTGTACTCTGTTGCATTCCAGCATAGACTAATCAAATTTGGTTTTCAGCTCGACCCAGGTCTACCGCTGCCGCCGCCGTGCAAGCTAAAGCGCAAGATTCTCATAAAAAACAAGCGCATGAAGCCCGAGGTGGAGAAGGTTGAGCTGGAGCTCTGGCTCAAGGGCGAGCTGAAGACCGACGACGATCCTGAGGAGGATGCCAGCGCTGGCAAGCCGCCAGAGGCAGCTGCTGCTCCAGCGCCCGCCCCAGAAGCAGCTGCCGCCGAGGGTGCGGCTGAGGGCGGAGGCGGCGCTGAGGCGGAAGCAGCTGCGGCCAACTACAGTGGCTCCACAACCAATGTGCATCCCTGGCTCTCATCCATGGTCAATTATGCGCAACCCATTAAATTCCAGGGCTTCGACAAGGCAATCGGTAAGAGCGAGACTGCAAAAAGTTATCTGCGGAAGCGAGACGGTAGTCAGGTAGAGCGCGAAAGGTAGAGGCACAGAGTCAGATAGTGAGAGGGCGAGAGCTACATAGCAAGAAAGAGAGAAGGAGTCATACAGAGAGAGAGAGAGAGAGAGAGAGAGAGAGAGAGAGAGAGAGAGAGAGAGAGAGAGTGAGAGAGGGAGACAGAGTAAGGGGGAGAGAGAGAGAGAGAGAGAGAGAGAGAGAGAGAGAGAGAGAGAGAGAGAGAGAGAGAGAGAGAGAGAGAGAGAGAGAGAGAGAGAGAGAGAGAGAGTGAGGGAGTGAGGGAGACAGAGTGAGGGGGAGAGAGAGAGAGAGAGAGAGAGAGAGGAGAGATAAGCAGAGGAGCTAAGGCCGAGAATGTGAATGCAAAATAGTAGGAGGGATTTGAAAGGAGGTCAACCAAAGTGTAGGTAGGTTGGTAGGAAGAGAAGGGCAGACAGAACAAAGAAGATATGTATGAAAAAAATAGAGATACAGATAGATAAGGGGAGATATTGATATTGAATCAGAGTGAAATATATTTGAAATTGTGGAATAAAGAATAAGCAAGAGTCAAGAATCTACTCAACGATTGATCGAACCGGAGTAAGGCCTATCGAATAGATCATCTTTGCGAACTAGCATAGTCTAAGATTGCTAGCTTCTCACGCTACACACATATAGACAGCCGAAACAGTTGAAAAATATATTACTTAACAAGAAACTCTTTCCACTTATAGAGAAGAACATCGCCCACAACATGTCGTCGTTTGCGGAATCGGCAGGAATGAATTATTTGAAGCAGAGCTCGATCGATTTTGTCAATTACAACAAGCGCCAAATGTCACGCATCTATCCGAAGGGCACCCGAGCCGATTCGTCGAATTACATGCCGCAGGTGTTTTGGAACGCCGGCTGCCAGATGGTCTCATTGAACTTCCAGACATCCGATCTGCCCATGCAACTGAATCAGGGCAAATTCGAATACAATGGCGGCTGCGGCTATTTGCTAAAACCGGACTTTATGCGTCGCGCCGACAAGGACTTTGATCCTTTTGCCGATGCTCCGGTGGATGGTGTGATTGCGGCTCAGTGCTCGGTAAAGGTGATCGCCGGCCAGTTCTTGTCGGACAAGAAGGTGGGCACCTATGTGGAGGTGGACATGTTTGGCCTGCCATCGGACACAGTGAAGAAGGAATTCCGCACGCGTTTGGTGCCCAACAACGGTCTCAATCCCGTCTACAACGAGGATCCGTTCGTGTTCCGTAAGGTGGTCTTGCCCGATTTGGCGGTGCTGCGCTTTGGCGTCTATGAGGAAAGCGGCAAAATGATTGGACAGCGCATCCTGCCCCTGGATGGTCTGCAGGCTGGCTATCGCCATGTCTCGCTGCGTACTGAGGCCAATTTTCCGATGTCGTTGCCCATGTTGTTTGTTAACATCGAATTGAAGATTTATGTACCTGATGGCTTTGAGGACTTCATGGCCATGCTGTCGGATCCGCGCGGCTTTGCCGGCGCCGCCAAACAGCAGAACGAACAAATGAAGGCATTGGGCATTGAGGAGCAGAGCGGCGGGGCCGCTCGCGATGCCGGCAAGGCCAAGGAGGAGGAGAAGAAGGAGCCGCCGCTTGTCTTCGAGCCCGTCACCCTCGAATCGTTGCGGCAGGAGAAGGGCTTTCAGAAGGTCGGCAAGAAGCAGATCAAAGAGCTGGACACGCTGCGCAAGAAGCACGCCAAGGAGCGCACCTCGGTGCAGAAGACCCAAAATGCGGCCATCGACAAGCTGATCAAGGGCAAGAGCAAAGACGATATACGCAACGATGCGAACATTAAGAATGCGATCAACGACCAGACCAAGCAGTGGACCGACATGATTGCACGCCATCGCAAAGAGGAATGGGATATGCTACGCCAGCATGTCCAGGACTCCCAGGACGCCATGAAGGCGCTCATGCTGACCGTGCAGGCGGCCCAGATCAAACAGCTCGAGGATCGTCATGCCAGGTGAATCTAAGCACCACGCAATACTCTTAACTCGAAAGCTATCCATTTCACTGTTTACACTCACAGAGACATCAAGGAACTCAATGCCAAGCAGGCCAAGACATCCGCCGATACCGCCAAGGAAGTCCAAAATGACAAAACCCTTAAGACCAAAAACGAAAAAGATCGTCGTCTGCGCGAAAAGCGTCAGAACAATGTTAAGCGCTTTATGGAGGAGAAAAAGGTAAGTGAACTAATTGTAATACTATATCCAACAAATCCAAGTAGTCTAGACTTAGAAAGCTCTATATAGAGTTATATACGTACTATAAGAAAGATTCCTTGATTAAAGTGTAGTCAAAAGTTTAATATGAATTCTGATCTCCCTATATCCATTTCCCTTATATATATTTAACCCCCTTCACTCGCTCCAACTTTTCATGTATATATGTCCCGATTCCTTATTCAGCCTACTCCCATTCTCTCTCTCTAATCCCATAACTCTCATCACCTTTTCATGTATATATGTCCCGATTCAGCCTCCTCCCATTCTCTCTCTAATCCCTTCACTCGCTCCACCTTTTCATGTATATATGTCCCGATTCTTTATTCAGCCATCTCCCATTCTCTCTCTCTCTCTAATCCTTGCAAACTCGATCTCAATATAAACTTCATACTTCCACGTTTTCATTAACCCAGAGTTAATTAAATTTAATCGATCATTTCGATATGGAATTCAATGCAATACTAATCGTTTATCGTTTATCGTTATTCACAGCAAATCGGCGTTAAGCAGGGTCGCGCCATGGAAAAATTGAAATTGGCACACGCTAAACAAGTTGAGGAATTTAGTACCGATGTGCAAAAGGTACTAAATGAAACACGGCCGCAGACCGACACTATAACCAGTATTGAGACTGTACTTTAGACCACAACCAAACCGATAACAATTATCAAACAATAATAATAATAATAATAATAATAATAACAATAATCAAAATAGTATTATCAAATACCAAATAACGTTAATCGGTTGAGCGCTTACCGGTTAACTGATGCTTCACAGTGTTTCGTACAGCTAGTTTGAATTGTAGTTGTAAAATAAATAAACCCCTAACGAGTACCCAGTAACGAGTAACGAGTAACGTGTAACGAGTAACGAGTCACGAGTAACGAGTAGCAAGTACTCAAACCACACTCACAACGTTCTAGTCGCTACAAAACAACTATATTCATTTGAGGAAAACAAATAGAAGAGAATAATACCAAAAAAATACCAACAAAAGAAACTAAAATACAGAGAAAACGAATATCTAAATAATCGAGAATAATGCAAATTCATGAGTAGCTGCTAATCAAATTTTAACTAACTGCTAAGATGTAATTATCTATATCCATTTTTTTCTCTATATATGTATATATATCAATTTATGTTATATATGTGTATATATGTATATATATTATTTCTTCAATTTTTTTGTTCTATTTGTTTTATTTTGTTCAATTTGTTTTGTTCGCTTTTGAGTTTTGATGTTGTTTTCCCTTTTAACACAAATTTATGTGAAAACTTTTCTTATTGTTTTTGTTTTTCAATTTTCATCTAGTATTTTTTTTCGGTTTTTCTTTGAATTTCTAGTATTTGTATTTGGCAGTTAACTTGAATTCCCTGAAAAAAATGAGGCAGCTCTATTGCAAATATATAGATATACGAGGTCTGTTCAAAAAAGAATCGCAATTTTAAGAAATACTAGATTTTGTGTCTTCTAAAATAAACCTAGATATTATAATATGGATCTTTTATCAAATTTTTCACCTATTTCTTCATCGATGCCTTCTTTATGTCTACTCTCATGGGAACAAACAAGAAAAAAAAGTGTATCTTCAGTATGGCAAAATATTTTTGTTCCATCTATGTGAATACTTTTTGAAGACACCTCGTATATGTATATAATATCTATCTAACTATTGTACTACTCACACTTGAGCTATTTAGTCTTACCTTTCTCTCTCTCTCTATCTCTCTCTCTCTCTCTCTTTCTATATGTATTCTCTATCTATCTCTCTCTGTGTGTTTCTCTCTCTCCCACTCTCTGTATCTCGCTTTCACACACTCGTTTAACAATTTTATGCTAAAAACAATTTCCCAAAATAATTTCATTTTAACATAAACATTTTGAATATTTACCGCTATTCGCTAAACGTTTTGCTGTGCGTCTAAAACATAACGCCGAATCACGTCAAAAATTAACCAAACAAAATTCCATTCTCTCTCTCTCTCTCTCTCTCCTTTTCTCTTTTCTCCCCCTCGCACACACACACATATATATCATGCTGCTCCTGATCACTGATCAAAATTAACGACAATTCACATGAGATCAGCTTATGGATATGTACAAAATCGAGGAGGAGGCCTATAAGACCCAAGGAAAAACGGAGTTTTATGCTTAAACAACAACAAGAGCAACATCAGCTTAAAGAGAAATCTATAAAATAACAAAATAGAAAAAGAAGAAGAAGAGTTTTAGTGTACGCCTATATTATTTAGAAATATGAACAAGATGAAGAAATCAATTCAAATAAGTTAAGAAAAACAAAAACAAAAACTGTATTAGAAAAGAAAAGTCAACACTTTGTGCTTTATACTTATTTAAGACGTTATCAAACGTGGCAAACTATCCAACATAAATAATATATATATATATACAACATATATATATCTATGCTTAGATATTATAACTAAATTGTTGAAATAACTTTGCAAGTTTTCGAGCTCCAAAATACTTGGAAAATACCAATATATTTCAAATGATTTGCTGTAAAACTGCAACAGAATAAAATACCAGCAAAAATACCGAAACAATTAAGTATATAAAATCTATTGGTATTTATGCATCAATAAAACGGTACACCGATAAGCTTAGACCATGCCATAAGTAAACCAAAAGATTAAAAAAAAAAACTTTCCAAGTTCTCTGAAAATATTGCGCAAAGCGCTATTCTTTAGTATTTTTTCCGTTTTTTTTTTTTTTTTAGTTAATATTTATTAGCTTTGATTTTCGAATGACGCAAGAGAACAGTTGCAGCTATCAATTGCAGTATATACATACATATATATATATATATACGCATGTTTCAATGAGTAAGTTGAAGAAAATACTAAACATATATCGCATAACATATGTGTTTCCGATTTTCCACCTAACAGCTTAGCAAAACAAAACAATTACTATATACTATGACTATCCGCATATAACAGAAGAAGATGAAGTAGAAGAAGAAGAAATATATATATAAACTATATGAGTAAATGCAAAATAATAAAGAACAAATAGCATTTATTTTGAATGAATGCAAAAATATCTCTGGATGCTTAATGAAATAACAAATGAAAACAGTCAATGTGCGTGCATAACCTCAAAACGCAAATAGTTGAATTCTGCTAAAAATACCAGCAATATAATTACCTATAAGCGTTTATATACCCGTAAATGTCAAATGAAAAACAAAACTCTTTTTAGTATGAACAATTCAAATGAAACACCCCTACCGGCAGTTATATATATATATATATATATATATATATGTATATGTATATACAGTCATATATAGCTATTTTATATGGACGCAATACACATATACATATACAAATATATACATATATATATAAACATATATAACTAGAAAATCATAAAATGAAAAATTGTTACAAGAACTTTATAAGACGCAGCGTTCGCTACGTTCAGCAGCAAAAATACTTTCGCGAATTTTACAAATGAAAGCTAGCCAAGAAAATATACCAAAAATAAAACAACAAAAATTTAAAAAAAAAAATACAATAAAAATACCAACAAAAAACTCTTTTACAATTTTGTTTTTGAGCTGAGTTCGTTTAGGTTTTTGCACTTCCTTCTAACGTCTTTCTGTTGTAGTTGTTAAATGAATTATATAAAGAAAAATTACTAAGCATATGAAAAAATAAAAAATATATATATAAATTGTATATTTTAAAATGTAGAACAATCCGAAAATTGACCTTTTTTTTTGTCACTTCAATGTGCCCTAAAAATTTAGATGACAAAAAAGCGAAAATATAAGTTAACTTTTACAAGGTAATGCTACTAATTTAATGGAGATGGATATATATACTTACTCGATCTATGACCATGTATATCTATTTAGAACAAATTGCGAGCGTTTTATAAATGTGATAAAAACAAAGAAAAACGATAAAAATTTGAATTAAAACAAGAAAAAAAAAAAACAAAAAAAAACTTTGAATGAGTTGCTTAGTTCTCACAGTTTGTTCCTCATTATTGTGGGCGGCATTATGTCTAGTAAAAATGTAGGTATTACGCCCCTATTGTTTCAATTCCTGCACTTAGCAAAAGGGAAAATACTAACCGATATTTACCTTTGTATTATATGTAATATATACTGTGCCAATCCCAAAAGAATATGGAAAACCAAAACAAACAAAAAAACAATTATTTTGATTTTTGTATAAATTAGAGAAAGGCCTAGCCTCTTAGTCAACACGTCAGCCCCTCAACTGGAGAAGGCACATGACATACATACAAATGTATTTAAAATGGGCAAAAGTTAGACGCGCAGACAGAGACACACGTAGAGATGCGAAGAGCAACAGTTTGCTAACTGTATTGGTGTGGCAGCAGGGAGAGCAAAAGCTCAGCAGCCTGAGCTATGCTTCAATGTGTGAACGAGAGAGAGAGAGAGTGCTAGATTGAACGATTGAAATAGTGGAACAAGTGCAGAGTACGAGTGCAAAAGTATAAGAGTTTGAGAGTGAACGAGTATAAGAGTTAAAGATTACAAGATTGGAAAAGTATAAAAAGTGCAAGAGTATAAGAATGCAAATAAAGTAGAAGCGTTGAAGGATGCAATAGTTTAAGAGGACAAAGTGAAAGCGTATAAGAGTAGAATGTGGAAGATTATAAGAGTGGAAAATTGAATGAGTGTGTGTGAGCTGTTTTGCTTGGCTAAATTTTGTTAATATGTCAATTTTAATTTCGATTTTAGTTACACTTTATTGTATATATATATATCTACCTAGATATATGTATATATATATTCGATAGTAGAAAGAAAGAAAGAATAAAACACGAAATTCTTAGAGAGCTAGTTAACCCACGCTAGGGGCCACACATTTGATATAGTTTACACAAAATCGATGCAAATCTCACGAGGACATCAGCAATCTACCCTTTCTCTGTCAAACAAAATACAGGGTATAAGTAGACCCATTCAAATAAAAACAACAACAAATACATATTTATGTGTGTATTTAATTATAATATGATTATTATTATTATGCACCAAAATAAAAAGGAAAAGTAAAGAAAAAAAATTAACAGCAAGCAACTGTATAAATATTATTATTACGACTACATACAATTATAGTTTAAACAAAAGAAAACTGAATTGAAATGCAAAAGGCAAAGAAAAATGAAATGAAGAAAGTTAAGCAAATGAAATTCTATTTAACAATGCTGCGTATGAACTTATGATTATATACATACTATATGACTATGTATTACTATTATTATCATTATCATTGTTACTATTATTATTATGATGATTATTAATATAATTATTATTATGCTTACCAATAGAAATTTGATCATTTGCATTGTTTTCTCAACAATAATAAGAAAATGTTTCACAACAATTTTCGCGCTTCACAAATTATTTATTTTAAATATTTCAAATATATTTAATAAAATATACAACATTTATTTTTAATTTAATTTTTCTTTCTCTTAATTGTTTATTTTTAATTTTCACTTATTTTGATCACAAGAACGAACTCAAAGAAAAACTCCCTCAATTAATACAATTATTTTGATCTTAATTCAAGATCTGAAAGCTATATATATATATAATTTAGCTGAAATCAATAGGATTTATTTTTCATATGAGAGCTATGGAAACACTGCATTGCAAACATATTTAAGTTGTATTTAAGCATCATTTGAAAAGCAATTAATTCCCTTGCCAACAAAATGCAAATAGAGAAAATAGAAAAATAAACTAAATATGTGTCTATATAACCGCTTAATTCTGTCATTATCTTTTATTTAAATATATATACATTAATGTTTCTTACTTTATTTTGATTTTCGAAAACGCAAGAGAGCATACATGTTAAGGGAATAACAAAAAGGAAAATTTAAATAAAAATCTAAAGTAGAATCCTTGGCTGAAAGAGAAACAAAAAAAAAGCAAAAAAAAATAACAAAAAAAAAAACAAATACAAAATGTAAACGATATTTATGAAGTTTTGGTGTTGAGGTCATAAAAACAGTTGGAAATAAAAGATTTTCTGATGAATTGATCGTTTCGTGTTTAATTGTTTTGGTTTTTGTGTTCTAACGGTTTTTGAAAACTTGCAAGTTTTTAGCAACATTGCCAATTGGATCAACAGAGTTTTAAGAGCAAGAGCCAAGAGATTACCGTTCGGTTAATGTATTATTTCACCATCAACAGTCTTAATATTTCGCAAGAGTGAGACGTTAAAATTTAGATTTATTCAAAACATAAAATAAGGGTTTGCCCTATGTGTGCATTCTAATTGGAACTTTAGCAGGTTTCAGCGTCAGCTGGCAGCTTAGTTAACAGTGCTATGTAATAGCTTTAAAAATTTACGCGCGCTCATTGAACATTGTGTTATTAAATTTCGCTCAAAATTAAACATTAAATAAAATGCAAACTATTTTTGTAATATAATGTTGCTATTTCTGCTCTTTATAGAAGTTCTTTATATACATCGAAATTTAAATTCAAATTCAAACTAACAGAGCCCAACGTCATGTGTCATAGTAGAATTTGTAACAGTGAGGAGCACTAGGGGGCCTCGCTCGCAAAATTGCGTCAATGCACATATGTTAGAGCTTATTGCGTCAACATAACACACAACACATTATAAAACAAAATTATTTCCAAATCATAAAAAGTTGTGCGTGGAAATACACAGTAATATATAAGCAAATATGAACAAAATTTGCCAAATCTTGCTGCGACCGAGCCTAGCCAACAATTTGGCAACAACAATCCGCACGATGCCAGCGCTGGCAACATCTCCACGCTTCTACAGCGCGGATGCAGCTGCTCCGCCGGCCGCATTGGACAAGGAGACACTGGACAAACTGGTGCGCACCAACAAAGTGGTCGTATTCATGAAAGGCAATCCACAGGCTCCGCGCTGCGGCTTCAGCAATGCTGTGGTGCAGATCATGCGCATGCATGGTGTACAATACGATGCACATGATGTTCTGCAGAACGAGGCACTGCGTCAAGGTGGGTGAGATCACAGCTCAAGTTACCGAAATCTAACTAAATTTCTGCCACTCTCGCACAGGCATCAAAGACTACACCGACTGGCCAACCATACCACAGGTTTTTATCAACGGCGAATTCGTCGGTGGCTGTGATATTATGATGCAGATGCATCAAAGCGGCGACCTGATCGAGGAGCTCAAGAAGGTGGGCATCACCTCTGAGCTGCTGAAGGCCGAGGAGGCCAAAGAATCAACGAAAAAGTAACCCCAAAAAAACAATAACAAAAAAGGCAAAATAGTTAAAAATTAATTGTTAAATCATTCAATATACATACATATATATCTATAACTGTATTTGTCTACTATATTTCAATTGTGATCTTTGGACCTGCGCCGCTTGTCCTCGGTGGCATTTCGTTCGCGCTGCTCGTCAATCTGCTCCAGCGCCGCCAGAATTCTTATATGCGCCCCCTGCGTCAGGTCTTCCACCTGCAATAGCTCCCGACACTTTTGCTGCATCTCCACATTTTGCATATTTACCAGAATCTGCGTCAAGCTTCGTGCGATGGTGTTGCGTATCATGTCGTCCGGCGGCATTGGCATTGTACGACGTCTTGGACGCGAACCGCTTGCTACCTCCAGCTCTTGCTCTAGTTCTTGCTGCTGCTTATCGGCCATAATGCTGAAAGCCGCCTGGCTGAACTAAACTTCAAACTTTTGCCATTTACCGTTTGTCGCCTTAACCCTACGCTGACCGTTGCTTTTCTTCTTTGCTTTTGTTGCGCATTAAGCGCAGCCCGCAAAACTGAGCTTCACATTTTGCAATTTACCGCTTGCAGCTTTAACCCGTCGCTGGCCATTGACTTTAACCCTCTAGAGACCGCAAGTCGTTTACATGTTCTGATTTATTTTTAAATATTACAATATATAATACATGTTGATTTAATTTTTTCTTGTTTTACATACAAATATATATATGTGTATATTGCTTGAAGTTAACATTTGTTATTACCATTAATATGAACATTGTTACTGTTGCTGTTGCTGCCTTTAACTTGTTTATTAATAATTAATATTATTGTATTGTTTCGTTCGATTTATAGGTAATAAGTGTTTGCTTGTCTCCTCTCGTGTTCAAAATAGTTTTACATACAATTAAAAAAAAAAAACAAAGACTTATGCGCTATAACTTGCCTATTAGTAAACAATAATAAAAAGTGTTAAACGCGATATGCCATACTAACATGTATATATATACATACATCTATATAAATATGTATATATAGATGTTTGTAGTTATGTAAAAAAGTAGATTTGTAATACTTCTAAAGTTCAGCTTTTCAAATATAACCAGCATTAGCAAATTGGAACAAGGATTGCGCAAAGCGAGCTTTTGCATCGCTGCTATCCGTTACAGCGAGTAGTGAGTAGCGAGTAACGAGTAACGAGTAGCGATTAGCAAGTAGCGAGTAGACGGTAGCGCGCCTCACACAATGGAGGACTTGTCCAAAATGGAGGAGGTGTCCAGCAGCATCTCAGTGCTGCCGCTAAGAATGTCGTAGAGCTCGTGGGGAGCATCGCCTGCGATGGGGCTGCCGAATGGAAAGAATGATGAGAGCGTCGATAGCGGCAACGGTCCACCATTGACCACATGCAGACCATTAACAGCCGATCCCCCTGCTCCTCCTCCTGCGCTTGGTATGGATTTGCGTCGACGCTCCACACCGTCCACATACTCTACAGGCTCCTCCTGCTGGCGCTGATCCTGATCCTGATCCCGATCCCGCTGCGTCAGCAGCGGATTGGGTCGCTGCTCGCCCATCGCCTCGTAGTAGGCGTCGGGCAGGTCATCAAAGCACTGCAGATCGATGCACCGCTGCGCTTTGGCGATGTTGCTCAGCATCAATCGATAGAAGAGATCCACCTGCGGCTGCCCACCGCCGCGAATGTCCAGCACGGGCAGCCAACGATAGTAGCACTGATCCCACACAGCCAAGTCCAGAATGCGATGCGCCGGCTGCAGGTAACGGTCTTGCGGCACACTGGACTGCGTGGCAAACAGCTGCGGATTGATGGTGTAGCGCGATGGAGAGGATGTTGCCAAGGGTCCGCCAGGTCCAGACGTTGACAACACCTTATGTTGTCCACCCACGGCCAAGGAGCGTCGATAATTCTGAGTGGCGGCCATGTCCCCCCGCTGACGCTGATAGAGCGGATTGGTGAAGAACATCTTATCCTTCTCCCGGAACTGCTCGCCCCAGTCCCACACGGGCCGCAACACCAGCATGCCCTCGTTGACGGCACGCGCCCGCTGAGCCTGGCTGTCGAACTGGAAGGTGTCGAAGATGGGCATGAAGCAGGCATCCCACAACGTCGTCAGATACGTTTGCGAGAACTCAAACTCGTCCGGGAACTGTTGCAGCAGCTGCCACACGCAGTCAAGGTAGAGCAGAAAGATGGGACTCTGTTCGCTGTCCGGCGCCTGCTCAGAGTTGGACACATAAACGTGACCAAGCCGGCGCTGGAACGGATGCTCCAAGGCCACCCATTCCTTTTGCACTAGCGACTGGAAGCCGTCTATGGTGCGGAAGTGCGGATCGAGCAGCAGCTGAGTCAAGCTGCTAATCACGCAGCACAGATCCCGGCCATTGGACTCCTGCAGCACACAGGTAACGGAAGCGCGCAACGTGGCAGCCGCTTCGGAGGCTTGCCGCAGGCACAGTGAGACGTACAGCAGCCAGTTCGTCTTCTCGAGCAGACCCAGGTACTTATCGTCCTGCAGCATGAACTTCTCCGGCGTTTCGGGCGTGCAAAGGCGGCGCAGCTTGTGGTACGCCCGCTGCACATCCTGTATGCTGGGCAGCTGGTCAGTGAGCTGGATCAGCTTCAGCTGCTTCCGCTCGTCGCACTTGCGCACCAGCTCCAGCATGATATTCTCCAGCTTCGTGTCCTGCAGCGAGCTCGGCTGGAGCTCGGCCAGACGCACTAGCGAGGAGGCGCTGCTGCCATAGCTGTACACCCAGAAAGCGGCACGCGAGTCGCAGAAGGCCAGCGACAGCTGCAGGAAGCGCTCCACCTCGCAGCACTTGGGTATGACAAAGTGGGGCGGCAGCGTGTACTTGGAGGCGTGCAGACGGTTTTGGAGCAGTGGCACGGAACTGGCGCTGACCACCTGCCACTCGGTGGCGCCGCAGCGTATCAGCTCGCGTGCCCAGTCATTCTTGCTGGCGTACATGCTGACCCCGACCAGAGTGGAGTAGTAGGGCTCCCGATACGAGTAGGCGAAGCTCAGGTCGTGCCGCATCGGATAGGCGAAGCGGGCCAGTGCCGAGGCAATCAGCTTGCCGTAGTCACTGGCCCCACTCAGCTTCGAGTCCTGCTGCTGAAAGGCGAACTTGAGCAGGCGGAAGTTCTTGCAAATGATGTGCAGCGCCACGATGCGGCCATTGAGATTGTGCTGCTTGGCAGGCTCCAGCTTTTTCCGTCGACTGCTCGTGCCGGCCATGCGCGCCGCTTGCAGCGCACTCGCCGCTCTGCCCTGCTCCGCAATCGTGTAGATTTGGTCGATGTTGTTCAGCGTCACCTCGTTGCGCCGCAAAAAGTTATTCTCCTGGTACAGATCACTGGCCAAGGGCGTCGACAGCGTGCCGCCGTGCAGCGGCACAAAGGCCAGCTTGAAGTTGGTCACGCTCAACAGCCCGAAGGTGGCCTCTTTGTGGCCACCTCTGCTGTAACTGTGACCGCCGCTGCCTCCGCTGCTGCTGCCGCCGCCTCCACCTCCACTGCTGCTGTTGCTGTTATTGCCATTGCCGTTCCCATTGCTATTTGCATTGCTGTTGCTGTTGGTGCTGCCGCTGCCGCTGCCGCCCTCCATCGGCGCTATCGGTGAGTACATGTAGGCGGGCGCTGAGGCAACGATCTGCTCGCCGCTGAGCAGTAGTGGCGTGGCTAGGTGCACGTCACGCAAATCGCTGGGCAGGCACCACTCGTTCGTGTCCGCCGTGACGCGCATATCCCCAGCCATGGGCGCCACGTAGCTGGTGAAGGTGTTGCGCTTCCGATGGTCTGGCATATCGTGGCTGCCAGTGGCCATCCTCAGCCACTGCTTCTGACTATAATTGTTATTATAATTCTTATTCTTCCTGCTCGGATCGGCCACAGCGAGCAGCTTTTGTGTATGTGTGTGTGAGTGTGTGAGTGTGTGCGTGGGGGGTCGCACGCACTTTGAATATTCAATTATTTCTTATTTCCTGTTTGCGTACAAGTCGTTGTCGTTGCCTTTGTTGTGCTGTTTCTCTTGTGTCTGCTGCTGTTGGTGCTGCTGGTGCTGCGTGCAGCTGGTTGCTTAACCATTAGCCAATGCCGCCTCCAAAGGCTGACAGAATGTATGTAAAGTAATAAAAAGAAAAACCAACAACAATGCTATTAGATAGTTGACTCTCGATATGTTTGCTGTAAGTTTACACACACATACACACACCTATGCGCGCACACACATACGGAAGCAGATATAAAAGGCGCATAGCACATAGCATAGCATAGACCAAATTAGAATTATCGTCGATTTTGATAAGTTTATCAGCTTGAGCTTACCTATTATTTATTTTATTGGTGTTTTTGTATTGCTTGCGTCGTTTGCGCTGTTGGTCTTTAGTGTGGAATCGTTTTAATATGTCATCTTTGTGCATCATCTATCAGCGCACATATGCATGCATATAAAGTCATTTATTTATTTATTTATTATTTTCGTTGTTGCCATTAATAAAATTACAAATATATATACTTATATATGTATACATATGTATATATATATGCATAAATTTATATACATATTCACATATATATAAGTATATACGTTGGCTACTAATACAAACACGCATGCACACTCATTTCGAGTCGAAAATTACTATCGTTTTCGGCGATGTAAGTGAACAATAAGGCAGTCAGCTGATTCAGTGCCAGCTCAATGTTTAGCAACACTCACAGGCCTCGATAGCCATGCTAATTATTTTTAACATCACATCTTTACACACTTTTAATTAGCTCTAAGTAGCATATACAGATTTAACAATGTAAACAAAGTTTAACATCAAATGCAACAATATTTGTTAAACATTTTTAAATTCAACCCATTCGATTCGATATATTATTTCGATATTTTGTGTGATTAATACACATATCGATACATTGGATATGTGGGCTCTAGTCCACCAGCCAACGAAAAATCATTTGGCCGGTAAACACGCGGCAGGCGGTAATCTTGCTAGCGTAAAGAGAATAAAAACTGCATTCAACTCGGAAGCTAAAGAGTAATCTACAACTTTATTGTAAACTGAGTGTGCATGCTTTGCGCGCAGCGCAGCAGTCGATGCTTAAAATATTGCCTACTGTCAGTCAGATCATTTTCGTCGTCAGTGGCAATCACAAATTCTCAGTGTCATTTCAAATTGTCATTATCGGGCGGTAAATTCGCACGGTACGCAGAAAATTGCAATTACAAACCATTAAAACAAATCTCAAGAAGCTGTAATCAAGTGCTGCATACGATGGCAGAGGAAATCAAGTATTTGGATCCACCAGATAAATCGGACACAGACAAAAAAATCTACAAGTAAGTAACTCGTACAACGCACATGTCCTCTTCTTCTTCCTGTGCGTCCATATGTATTTATTAACTAGCAACAAATCGTGTTTAATTTTTGATGCGGTGCTTGAGATGTGGCTTCTGCTTAGCGAAGACAAACACCAGGTATAAGAGCTACATACGTCAATTAGAGCATCAGTATAAGAGTTAGCAGCAACACAATAGTTTCTAGAAGAAAAGTAAAATGTTATAAGTAACGAATATAGTTTTTTTTTCGACTAGTATTCTGTAGTAAAAACGAATATAAGAGTCGTCTGTCTTATACGCAAGAGAACATCTTTGCGCTCTCTTAGGCTTATTGTTGATACATATCGTTAACTCTTATTCTCGCTGTTTGCAGATCAATTCTTTTAGCCAATGGATTGCACGCTCTTATCGTATCGGATCCGAGTCCGATGCCGCACGATGGGTTCACCACATCGGAGTCATCGGTCGGGGAAGGAGATGATACGTCTGGAGAGACTGAGAGCACGAACAGCTCAAGCGAATATTCATCGTCCACATCAGGCAGCGAGCATAGTTCATCCGACTCCGATAGCGAGGTGGGCGATGAGAAACTGGCCGCCTGTGCCATCCTTATGGATTACGGCTCATTTGCCGAGCCGCGCGAGTATCAGGGCTTGGCCCATTTCCTGGAGCACATGATATTCATGGGCTCCGAGAAGTATCCGGAGGAGAATATCTTCGATGCTCACATCAAGAAATGCGGCGGTTTCACGAACGCCATCACCGACGGCGAGGAAACCGTTTTCTACTTCGAGGTAGCCGAGAAGCATCTGGACTCGAGTCTTGACTATTTTACGGCTCTATTGAAAAATCCGTTGATGAAGAAGGAGGCGATGCAACGGGAACGCTGCTCCGTTGACTCGGAATTCCAGCAAATTCTCCAGGAGGATGAGACAAGGCGTGACCAGCTGCTGGCCAGCCTGGCCACCGATGGCTTTCCGCACGGCACCTTCGCCTGGGGTAACCTAAAGACACTCAAGGAGAACGTCGATGATGAGGCGTTGCACAAGCTGCTGCACGAAATCAGACGCGACCATTATACTGCCAATCGTATGTACTTGTGCGTCCAGGCTCGTCTGCCCATCGACGAGCTGGAGAGCTTGGTGCAGCGACACTTTGCTGACATTCCCAGAAATCAAGTCGCGGGGCCAAGTCTGTCGAAATTCAACTACAAGAACGCCTTTCGCCCCGAGTTTCACGAGCACGCGTTCTTCGTCAAGCCCGTGGAAAACGTTATCAAGGTGGAGCTAACCTGGGTGCTGCCCGGAGTGCGCCAATACTACCGCAGTAAACCGGACCAATTTCTCTCTTTCATTCTGGGCTACGAGGGCAAAGGCAGCCTGTGCGCCTATCTGCGGCGTCGCCTGTGGGCCTTGGAGCTTGTCGCTGGCATCGATGACAACGGCTTTGATCTCAACGAAATGTACAGCCTGTTCAATGTGTGCATCTATCTGACCGACGAGGGCTTCAAGAACTTGGACGCGGTACTGGCGGCCGCGTTTACCTATGTGAAAGTGATTGCCCAGGCTGATCCAGACACCTTGCGCACTATCTACGCCGAACAGCAGGGCATCGAGGAGATCGGCTTTCGATTCCAGCCACAGCGACCGGCCATGGACAATGTGCAGCAGCTGGTGCTGAACAGCAAATACTTTCCGCCCAAAGATGTGCTCACGTGCAAGGATCTGTACTATGAGTACAACGAGCAGCACTTGGCCCATTTCATCGCACATATGAACGAATTTAAATTCAACATAATGCTAACTGCTAGGAAGTACGGATTGTTGGTGTTCGATAAGACGGAGCAGTGGTTTGGCACCGAGTACACCAGCATCCCAATGCCGGCTAAGTGGCAGCAGCTATGGCACGAAGCGGATCCCAAAAAGATGCCCGAACTCTTTTTGCCCGAAACGAATCGTTTCATCACCCAAAACTTTGACATCTATTGGCACAAGATGGGCAAGCCCGAGCTGCCCGACTCGCCCCAGAAGCTGATGCAGACAGACATCTGTGAGCTCTGGTTCCGTTGTGATGACAAGTACGAGCTACCCGAATTATACATGTGCTTCTATCTGATCTCGCCGCTGCAGCGCAAAAGTGCCAAAAAGTAAGTATTCTCAATCTACCTTTGAATTATCCCTAATTATCTCCCTCTCTGTCTGTATGTAGCGATGCTATGTGCGCCTTGTACGAAGAGCTAGTCAAGTTCCATGTTAGCGAGGAGCTGTATCCAGCCACCAGTGCTGGGCTCAACTATACCTTCAACGTGGGCGAGAAGGGTATCGTTCTCCAAGTGCATGGCTATAGTGAGAAGCTGCATTTGCTTGTCGAGTGCATTGCCCAGGCGATGATCACGGTGCCGTCGACGCTCAATGAGGATTTGCTGGCCACATTTGTGAAGGATCAACGCAAGACCTACTTCAATACGCTGATCAAGCCACGTGCCCTGAACAGGTGAGTCTCTCTCTCGCGCTCTCTCAATCTCCCTCAGTTCTTTTGCAACATTTCATCTTCTGCTTCAGGGATGTCCGGCTGTGCGTAGTGGAGCATATGCGCTGGCTAATGATCGACAAGTACAAATGCCTGAATGAAATTACGCTGAAGGATATGCAGGAGTTTGCCACGCTCTTTCCACAGCAGCTATATGTGCAGGGCCTCATACAGGGCAACTATACGAAGGAGCAGGCCTGCGATGTGATGAACATGCTAGTGGGCCGGCTCGGCTGTAAGCCGATTCAGGAGCACTACTACGTGGAGGATCGGACAGTGCAATTGCCACAGGGAGCTCACTACATACGCTGTCACGCTCTGAACGAACAGGACACGAACACTGTGATCACGAACTACTATCAGATCGGGCCGAATACTGTGCGTTTGGAGTGCATTTTAGATCTGCTGATGATGTTTGTCGAGGAGCCGCTGTTCGATCAGCTGCGCACCAAAGAGCAGCTGGGCTATCACGTCGGCGCGACGGTCCGCATGAACTACGGCATTGCCGGCTACTCGATCATGGTCAATTCACAGGAGACCAGCACATCTGCCAGCCACGTAGAGAAGCGCATCGAGGTGTTCCGCAACAATATGCTGCAGATTCTCGAGGACATGTCCCAGGAGGACTACGATCACACACGCGACTCACTCATCAAGCTGAAGCAGGTCGTCGACATGGCGTTGGCCACCGAGGTGTCGCGCAATTGGAACGAGATCGTCAATCAGGAGTATATGTTCGATCGTCGCCGTCAGCAGATAGAAGTGTTGCGCAACTTGACCAAGCATGAAATAGTCACCTTCCTGCTGGACAACGAGATTTCCAACATGCGCAAGGTGTCCATACAAATCATTGGCCATCAGCCGGAAAAGACGTCCAAAGCAAAGTCAAAGTCAAAGTTGCCTGCCGTAACAGACGACGTTGCCAAGCGAACGCTAACCGAAGCTAACCCCACCAGTGAGGAGGACGGTACTGACGACGATGACGATTATGAGATGGAGGACAGTGTGGAAGACGAAGACGAACTCTTCCAGGCGCTGGCCAACAAACTGAATGTTGTATTCCTGCCCGAAGAGGGCGATGCCACCACCATTGTGGACATTGCCGACTTCAAGTCGAATCTGGATCTATTCCCCATGAATCAGGAGAGCAACAATCCAACGCTGGTCGAGGATGTGCCAATGACTACGTGAGCACACACACAGGCGCACTTGACAACAAGCGAAACCCAACCATCAGCGGTAGATGCAATTATATATACATATATATGTATGTGAGTGGGAGGATTACTTAGTTTATAAGGACTCATCTTCAAACTGAATGCGAACCAAAAACATTTTCAAAATGTATTTGCATTAGCAAAATGTAACACAAATACACACATCTGCACCCACACCCACACACACACACACATTTTCCACTCACTCACCTACACACACGCGCTTACATTGACGTTCTATATAATATAGAAAAATTCATTTTCTCTTTTCGTGTCTATCCCATGATTTGTAACCGACGACATAACCATAGAAGAAAACTTTGTCAACCAAATAAATGAAGTAAATTCTACAATTTGTACTCAATCTTCTATATGTATATGCCTACACAAATCTACAGGTATATTCGGGTTATTTGGAAATTTATTAATTTCTATATATGTACATAAAAGTTAAGGATGCTTCTTAGTAGGATGGCTTCTCCCGATAGCTAATATATTTCAGTTTATATTTGGACGAGACAGAGTTTAGAGCTATTCTTACTCAATTATACAAACTTATATATAAAATACGTTATTTCATTGAATCTAAGTTTATGTCTATGCGAGAATATAACTCAGCGCCCCTAATCTCTACTTTTGTAGTGTGATGAGCTATTAAGTTATATATGTTATAGTACATATAATTTCAAATTTTAAATCTTTAGCGCGCTGGATATACTCAGCTAGATAAAAACTACGTGAATGCCGTACATAAACATAGCAATATAATATACCCCATAGATAAATATATACATGTACATACATACATATATGCGCTTGAACATTACCTGTCTGGACTGGCAAAGGTTCTATTATAAGTATAGCTATATAGCCATGATACAGGTATGTACTTTATATATATACATAAAGTTCAATGGTATGAACAATACGCTTTCCCTCTCCCTGCCCCATCTTGCACTCTCTCACATTTGCTGGTATAGGATCAATCATTTATTTGTTCTTTATACACGTCAGTTTGTGTGTTTATGCCTGTATTTACATCGATGTATTCGTATGTGCATATATATTCTATATATATAAATATAAATGTATGTGTATAAACTTTACAAATATACATATGTATTTCCTCTTATGATTTTGTTCATTATCAAAAATTAGTTTGTTGTTTTCAATTCGTTAAATTTGTTTGTGCTTGATTAATTATTATTAATTAATATTTGTATTTAACGATTTGAACGGAGATGCAGTTGCCATATACTAGATATATATATAGCATATATATGGTGTATATAAAATATCTCGATTGTTTCGCTAGGCGTATCCATGCATGCATGCATGTGTGGTACATATACATATATACATTTACACTGAGCCTTAATAGGCTTTCATTTTATACATTTGTGATTACTTAAGCATAAGTAACAATTTATAGTCCATAGTTGTTGTTGCTTATGATCGTGTCTGCTGCGGTCTTAGTACTTTGTTCACAACTGAACTTAAGGATAAAGCGAGAATAGCATACATTTAGTATTAAAGTACAAAAAAAAATAATAGAATTATCAACAATGGAATAACAAAAAAAAAAAAAATTAAATTAATCATAATGCGTATATATAGATAAAGATATATGCATATATATACACGTATATATATATAGTGTATAGTAAAAATATAAACTAAATTGGTTTTATCTCTGGTTTGTTTAGATATTTCTTATACTTTTGTTTATATACAGATTTCTAGTTTTGTGGAACGGTAAATTTGGTCTTGTTTAGAGCTTTTGCAGCTCGGTGCTATCGGCCAGGTAGGACTGCATTATCCTTGGCATGCGCTCGTTGGCATCCTGGAGCAGACCCTCCTCGGGCTTGTCATTGTCATTGGCGTTGGCGCCAAAGATGCGCGAGATGAGCGAGGTGTTGGAGCGCTTGAAGGCCGCCATTCGTTTGCCGTTCATGATCTCGGGCAGATCGTCAAGGCCGCGATGCAGCGACAGTTTGTCCAGTTCCGAATTGGAGTCAAAGCGCTTGGCCCGCTCCGCGGCCAGTTGAGCTTCGTATTCGGCAGTGCGCAGGGTCTTAGCCGTTGGCTTGCGATACATTTTGAGGAGCAGTGACGAACAGACGACGCTCACCGAGCTCGCGGCCATGGCCACCGAAGCCATCCAGGGCTGCAGCGTGAAGCCAAAGGGCGCAAACAGGCCGCTGGCCAGGGGAATGCCGAGCAGGTTGTACATGCTGGCAAAGAGGAAATTGTAGCGGATGCGACGCACTGTGCAACGCGACAGATCCAAGCAGGCGACCACATCCAACAGATCGTTGCGCATCAACACAATGTCCGCTGCCTCGGCCGCCACATCTGTGCCCGCTGCTATGGTGATGCCCACGTCGGCTTGTGCCAAGGCGGGGCTGTCATTGACGCCATCGCCCACCATAGCAACGCGTATGCCGCGCTGTTGAATCCTCTGGATTTTGGCCACTTTATGCGACGGCAGCACTTCCGCGTAGACAGTGCGTATGCCCACCTATAAATTAGAGAAGCCAGATCAATGGCTGTTCATAAACAGATGCCCCGTTTCTTCCGACCTACCTCTCGAGCAATGCTTGCCGCTGTATTCTTATTGTCGCCCGTCAGCAGAACCACATCGATGCCCATGCGCTTGAGTGTGTAGACAGCCAGGTGAGCCTCCGGCTTGACCATGTCGGCGACAGCAAACATGCAAACCAGCTGCCCATTGAGGGCACACAGGACGGCCGTGTGTCCCTTGTGCTCCTCGCGTGTCATACAATCGCTGATCTCCAATGGCACCTCGATGCCATTGCGTTGCATCCATTCGCGATTGCCGATGAGCACATGGATCTCGAGTCCATCGATTAGTGGCTGCTGCTGCTGGTTGAGTTGTGGATGCTGTTGCTGCTGTTCCAGATCGAGCGCCCCATCCAAGGCGAGCAGCTGCTGCTCGATGATTTTCTCCTGCAGCTGCAGATGATCGATGCTGGCGCCGTTGTCCACGGCAACGACAGTGTGAGGATGCGTGCGCCACAAATTCTCATAGTTGATGATGCGCTCCGCATTGCAGGCCTGCCGCAGTGCCTGCTCGTAGTTGGAAACGGTGGCCCGAATGCCGCACCCGGGCACCGATTGGAAATTTGAGCTCTTGCCAAAGCTGTTCTGCACGTTCAACATGTCCTTGGCAAAGTGCACAATGGCCGAGGCAATGGGATGCTCGCTGTTTTGCTCCGCAGCGCCAATGATGGTCAAGGCTCGGGCCAGGCTGCACACCTGCGGCGGTACAAACAGCGTCACCCGGCTGGTCATCGGAGTGCCATGCGTAATGGTGCCCGTCTTATCGAAGACAACTGTCTTGACCTGTAGCAAGAGAAAGCGTAGAATAAGAGAAGATTAATTAATATACCAGATAAAAATATGTATACGTACATAATTGAATATAACTGAATTTTAATGAAATTCTGTCTTCAAATTTTTGCCTTATACAACTTCAACATGGCCGTCAATTTCAATCAGCCTCTTTCTCTCTCTCACACACACACACACACATACATTCTAGTGCATTAATAATGTTATATTCTTAAAGCGAGTCGACTCTTTAATGCACTACGCAAAGCAAGTCGTGCTAAAATGCCAACAACATTATAGAGTATGGCATAACCATGAACTATTTCGGTGTGCTGCTTCTTAAAAAGGGGGCGGAAATTCTTGGGCACGCACAAATACATAGAAATTCTTGGGCACGCACAAATACATACATGCATATTCGAATTTGAGAGCGCGTTAGCATTGAATGGAGCGCCATATCAACAGGCAGCCAGACTTACGCACACACACTCATAAATGTCACAGCAAGCGGTACATAGTATTTTTATTGTTCAAGCAAGTCGCTGCTTAAATGCCCTACACAATGGAAATCGTGCAAAAATGCCAACCTCGTCTGTGAACGTGGCAAATGCATTAAGTATTTCGCAATGCTGCTTCTCAAAAAGGGCTGGCGTGCTTAATTTGAGAGCGCACAGTGAGAGAAACGGAGCAGTCATTTTGTTCGATCTGCATATACATATACACACATATGTAGGCAGCTCACTGTGAGCGCAGAAGAGCGAGTGGGCAAATACGAAATAACGGTACCCAATGCTTGTATTATATATGTATGTATGTATTGAGTGCCTGCACTCTCTGGTTCTCACTCACACTTACACTACTTTAGGGCGCTGTGAGTGCCAGAAATATGAGGTAACCGTAGCTGATGCTTGTTTGTTTGATATGAATGTCTCTCTCGCTATTTCTTTCTCGCTCAATCCTATACACTTACCTTGTGGGCATTTTCCAATGCTGTGGCTCCTTTGACCAGCACACCATTCGTAGCGCCGGTGCCAGTGGCCACCATAACAGCTGTGGGCGTGGCCAGGCCCAAGGCGCATGGACAGGCAATGGCCAGCACACTGAGAGCACACTTGAATGCGTAGCTAATGACAATCGTATTGCTATCCATGTGCATCTTATGCTCCATGGCCACGGGCACCAGATCGGGATTCAGAAAGCCGACGATGATCCAGCCGATGAGCGTTATTGTCGATATGGCCACCACAAAGGGTACAAAGTATCCGGCAATACGGTCCGCTAACTGTTGTATGGGAGCCTTCGATGTTTGCGCCTCCTCGACGAGTCTGACAATCTGCGCCAGCGTCGTATTCTCTCCGGTGTGCGTGGCCTCTACGAGGAGCACACCGTTCCGATTGATAGAGCCGCCAATGACCACGGCGCCCTTGCGCTTGGCCACCGGCATCGACTCGCCCGTGATGAGGGATTCATCGCAGCTGGAATGGCCAAAGAGCACTTTGCCATCCACTGGCACCTTGGCACCTGGTATGACCTTCAGCACATCTCCGCGCTGCACATAGTCCACGGATATTGTCTTCTCGCTTATTATGTCAAAGTCGGGTGAGATCTCCACGAGCAGCGCATCGGCTGCTTTCAGCGAGAGCAGCTTGGACAGCGCCTCCGACGTCTTGCCCTTGGCTATGTGCTCCAGCCAGCGGCCAAGCGAAATGAAGATCAGCAGCATCGGCGGCGTATCGAAGAAGGTGAGAGGCGAGCTATTCTGCTCCATCAGCACGGCTACAATCACCACGGCCACGGAGTAGACGTATGAGATGGTCGTCACCATTGAGATGAGCACGTCCATGTTGGTGGCGCCATGCTTGATGGCCCGGTACGACTGCACATAGAAGTGGTAGCCGCCAAAGAACTGGACGGGCGTCGACAGCAGGAACATGACCAGGTTCTCCATGGACAGCCCCGGCACGAGGCAGCATAAGTTCGCATGACCCTTGTCGTTCATCTCCACCATGAAGTAGATCATGGCCACCATGCAGGGCCCGCCAAAGATCAGTGAAATGAGGAACGCATTGCGCCACTTTCTTATCTCTTCCTTGTGTTCCAGATAATTGTGTGCCATCTTGTCCCGGCCGCTGAGCAGCTTGGCCTGGAAGCCCAACGCCTCGATTGCTTCGCATATGCTGCGCGGACCCGTATCCTCCGTTGTGTATCGGAACTTGCCTGAAAGTAGTGCGGATGCGATATCTTATTAGATTACAGTGGTGTCTTGGAAAGTTGTAACACGTTCGTTTATGTATGCTATAGCAGCACACTACAGTGGCGTCTCGAAAATTGATCATGCCTTTTCACATTGGTCCTGATGAGCTACGAAACTTATTTGAAATCCTGCATTCACATTACAGTGGTATCCATAATAGTTGCCACGCCTGGTAAAATCTACAGTAGTGTCACCTACCACTTTTCAAAATACTGATAATTGTATGCTCAATGGATCAGTTCCGATCGTTTGTTAAATACTAATCCAAATAAACTACTGATAAAATGAACTATTGATTCATCGAAATGAACTAGAATTCGCCACACGAGGGAAAGCAGCAGCCAGGCACGTTCCCACCTATCCAACAACTTCTACATTGAGCTGCAAGTGAAAGCTCACGGATACGTGCAAAAACTAGCTCCAATCTACTGCCTCAAGTCACGTAAAGTGCAGTGCACAATATTTCCTTTTGTACGTTAAAGAAATATAAAATCGAATTATATGAAAACTATATTCATCTAAAGGCTATACAATTGTATATTAAGCAAAATATTGCCCTAGGTGTGCTCCAGTAAATATTTATGCAGACATATTATCAGATTAGATTAGAAAGTAAGAATATACAAACTTATTAAAACAAAAGCAAATACTAGCTCAATAAAAATAAAACTGTTTCCAACTGCAGCTATGGTGTGGATTATGAGACTATCACTAGCAAGCTTACATAACATACATAAGTGTTAACACTTTTTTGGCCATGCCTGTGACTGTTCACAACGTTGTAGTTGCAAAAGTTAAGTCCTAGTCTAGCTAAATCTTTGACTGTCCATACTAATTTGACCTTGCCTGTGAGTGAAGTTGCAAAAGTGCGCTCCAATTGGAATTGAAATTGGAATTGGAGCGCTCAACGTACATACACATTAAGCTGGCTTTTTAGCTACGATATTTTCTTTTTCTCTTTTTGCTAATGCTATTAAGATTTTGTTATTATTATTAACCGGTTCCAGTGCCCGGATTTGATTGCCAACTGAAGCTTAGACAACCAGCTTCAGTGCCTCACCCCGCGCTCGAACTCTCTCTCTCTCTAACAGCGCTTGATATGCATGTGAGTGTGTGTGTGTGTGTGTGTGTGTGTGTGTGTGTGTGTGTGTATACATATCGTTAATCACTTGAACGTAGAATACAATTTCAATGCATTCACTTTTTCATGCGTGTGTGTGTGTGTGTGTGTGTGTGTGTGTGTGTGTGTGTGTGTGTGTGTGTAGGCCAGCATGGGCTGTTGAACTTGGCGACGGGGCTGTTCCAGACGCAGACAATGCTGACAAAGCTCCAAAAGTTGAGCTAGTTTATTAAAAATATTTATTTTTTTTTTAGTTTCGTTATTCAGGGCAATTGTTGCTGTAAGTTAAGGAACGAGATAAAGCGTAGATAAGATACGAGAGCATTTTACAGTTGTAGCTATAGTTGCGGGCTTTAATTTCGTGCGAGGGGGTACATTTAACATGCTCAAAATTTGAAGTTTTAAGCGCATGACTAGACATATTTCTAATATCTAGTCAAAGATATGCAATTGAATAGATATTGCTGGATTCGCTTGGCTCACTTGAGCACACAGTTAAGATAACCGGAAAAACCATTGAGTATATTTGCCTTTGTAGAGCTTTGAAAGAAAATTCCCGCATACAGACTCACTGAATCATGGCAGATAAGTAAGTATTTCACCAGCCGTCATGTATTCAGAGAGAACAAAAGGAGTGTGAGAGAGATTGAGCGAGAGAGAGTGGGTGTGAGTGTTAGTATTGCAAGGGCTTTCAACATACATATATGTATGCATGTGTGTATGTGTGGGCATATCAGCTTAGCTCATAAATATATATACATATGCATGTAATGTGTATGCATATGCATGTGTACATACATACATACAAATGACATGCATTGTCAAATCGTGTGCAAAACTGATTTAAGCACGTCAATGCTGTCAATAGAATACCCTGTAATCGTATACACTCAAAAAATGAATATGTGACTATAAATTAATAACAATTAATGTAGAAACAAAAGTAAAGAAATACACACATACATACACGTATTTGCTTTTTCTAACCTCATTTAATTCAACTAAATATTAACTTCATAACACTATCAACGGCGTTAGGAGGGTATTCAATTAGTCGCCCACGCGTTTGGCCATGTAATTACAGCAAAGGCGTGTGCAAAAAAAAAGTTATTATTTAGGAGCCGTGTGGAAGGCATCATCACTGGGAATTAGCATAATATCCGCTCATGTTCGAATTTCAATGCTAATTATCAGCAAAATGAAGTGCGACGATCGATTGATTGAAGCCAATCGATCGAAGTCGCTCACGAAGCAGCCCAAGATAATCAGCATTGCTATAATGTTGCTTTGCGTGTGTGCGTGCGTGCGTGTGTGTGTGTGCGTATGTACATACATATGTACATCTCAGACAGCCACAATTACAAGCGCTGCAATCTCGCTTTGCTCTTCTCATCTTTATCCTCTCCCCTTCGTTCAACATTATTTAATTTTTTGTCTTTTTCTTGCTTGTTTAGTTTGTCCCGTTCATTGTACCGTTTGTTGTTGTGTTTGCTGCTGCTGCTGCTGTTGTTATTGTTGTTGCATCTTATCGCCTCGATTCGTTTTCATTTTTAGAACACTTCCCATTGTTGTAGTCGCTACTGTTGTTATTGTTGTTGTGGTTGTCCCCGTTTGGCCATTAGCTTGGGGCCCCGTCCGCGTCACTTATCTGATAAGCATCGATCGAACGGTAGGCAAAACATATGTTTCGACAACTTTACCGTAAGTCACAAATTTTGTTACACTTCATTTTTTTTTTTTTTAGTTTCCCAAGTTGTTTAGCAAATAACAAGAAAACTTTCTGAGAATTTTGCAATTTATCTTGAAACTTGAAATTTTTTGCAGTTGTTCGACAAAGTTTTTTGATTAAACAAGAAAAATAAAAATCACTCCGCCAACAAATTGAAGTTGTAAACACACATTTCTACAGCATGCTAATGAGTTTTGTTTTTCTTTTACCCTATTTCTTTGCGATACTGATTGACCTTCCTGATGTGATTCTAATATCGCAGTATGAGTACACAGTAAGCAAAATGTAAGGCAAACTTGACACCCCCATTGCCAGTTAATTGTGCACATACTTCAATTTCCTTATAATTGCAGCTAGAATAGAATATCTTAACGGATATAGCATTCTCCTTTTACGTACATTAAGATTATCCGATATCAATACCTATATCGAGTCGAGACATTAACATTTCAGAACAAGTTTTTCGCAAAAGTTAAATTATTTACATATATTACATATGTATGTATGTATGTATGTATATAGCATGGGAGGATCGGTTTTCCTGCTTGCTGCTAATGTTAAAACGAAAGTACGCACAATATCGCAGCTGGCAGTTAGCAGGCTATGCAATAAAAAAAAAAGAAATTAAAAACCAGTTTAATTGCATTTTTCAAAGTGGCCAGTCAAACGAGCCGAAAATGAAAAATTCGCATAACGGCATAGCAACAACAAGAATCGAGTACTTCAACTGTTATTCGTGTAAGTACTTAAGCTAGAGATGGCCGCAAGTTCGATATGCAATAACATATGCATGTCAACAAGTCACGGAATGTCATGGGGACGATAACAATGTTTGCTGAAGCTTAAATATCGCAAATTTATAGCAAACTAAATGTTATATTCAAAGTTGATTGTTTATTAATTTGATATATATTTTGGTATACATATATACAATATATTTCATATTTGATATATATTATGAGCACTAACCGATGCAGCAAAATCCATATGGACAGCTTGTCAGTCACGCGTTCATCTCTAATGTGCCGCATGCTCTTGCATAATTTAATGAGCACAAAATACATACATGCATACAAATATACAATACATTTCCCATTTTAAATCTGCGAAATACGACGAAAGCAACAACGAATTGAAGGTAAATGTGAACGTTGCGCATGCGCAGCGAACCAAAGTAAAAAGAGTGACGAACAAAAACAAAGCCAAAGCAAAATAGAATATAAATAATAAATAAAAAGCACAGACAGATCAAGTGAGAGTGTGAGAGAGAGAGAGAGAGAGGTGGGGCTGCTGCTGACGTGAAGGAGGGCGACGCTCTTTCACTTTCAGCTTAAAACTGATTTACAATGAAAATTTGTGTGGCTTAAGCTGGACCTGAAGGCCTGAGAAACCGTTAGAGCAATTGTAGACCTTGCTATAAGTTTATTAATGTAACTGTGTGCGTTTAACTGTAGCTGTATCTCCATTGTACTCTCATGTGCACACATACATATGCAGCTGTCTCTGTTCGTATCAGTGTCTATGTATGTATGCATGTGCATATGTGCTTTTATTTGTATCTGAAACAATTGAGTGCAAACAAAGCAAAGGCGCACTCGTTTTAGGAATCTAGATCTTCACATACCTATATATTTAGATATATATGTATAAATATAAATATCTAAGGTAGCATTTGATGATTCACTTTGCATTGCCAATGATTAGCAAAATGTTAAAACTTAATTGGGTTCTCTTGGCCACTTAATTCGGAAAAGTTTAACAATTCTTTTCAGCTCGACAATTAGCGTTGAGGATCTAAAGCTTTTCTATATGCAGTCCAGGTTTCCCTTAGTTACTAATCATGGCTCTTACATGGCATTAGGTAGATGTGTTTACAGGGTTTGCTCTAAAAGTATCAACCAAATTTTGAGCATACTTCGTGAATGCATCGAGATTTAGTTTGCAGAATTTTAGACTTTATGAAATAGAAACACTTTTCTCATATCTGTTGAGCTCAGCCCCCTATATATATGTACATGTATATAGTTCAGATAATCTGTATTTGAGAACTAAGTACATACATTCGCATTTAATCATGAATTTTTGTTATTGTTTCTTTGTTTGTTGTCGTGACTGAGCATTGCCCTGGTTGGATTTCTTATCAAGCATTGAGCCCTCACACCCCTATAAATACCCTACAGCGTGCACTATAGACAGCCGAAAATGTAGATCACAGCAATCACCAGCTCCTTTATGCTTTGTTAGATTTAAATTGCAGCTATTCAGAGACTGGGAAAATGTGCGCACCTGTTGTCAATACGACGAGCAACAGGTGTACGAATCTGATCCGTTATTCTTTGTGTTCTATATATACAAATATGGAAGTGTTACGGCATACATCAACGGAACTGAATAAATATTGGAGCATATGGCACAAGTGCAGTTGCTATTATTTCCAATTGGCGTTTATATAAATGGCAAATATTGATACGTTTAGCGCCTGGACGAACGTCGGGCATATGCAGTTCCATGGGCATTATGCAACGGGGTCAGGCAACAAAGGTCATTGCAATGCAATGCTTAAGCAATCTATGTACAATGGCTGGAACTAGTTCATTGAAATGAACTAGGCACTAGGCAGGAGTAGTAGAGTAGATTGAATTACAAAAGATATTTTCAAATTGCCTGGAACTAGTTCCAGTCGTGAACTAAAACAGTCTTGCCAGCGCTCCATAGAGCAGTCGAACCACAGTGGCCCCAATTTAGTTCATGATTTAGATGTGAACTGATATTTGACTTTCATATGGTATCTGCTAGTCGGTCAAGGGAACGCACTTACCGCGCTTTGTCAGCAATGTGACCGAGGCTGCTGTCACGCCGCGCAGCTTGAGCACGTGACTCTCGATCTTGTGGACACAAGAGGCGCAGGTCATGCCCGAGATTTCCAGCTCCACCTCGGCCTCGCCGTTGTCGGGCTCATCGATGAGCTCGGTGGGAAAGCCGAGTTCGGTTATGGATTTGGCAATGTTCTCGGCCGTTAGCACATTCGGATTGTATTTGACCTCGGCCTTGGCGGCCAGCAGAGCGACCAGTATTGTGTCCAGGCCATAGATCTTGCGGCAGTGCTTCTCAATGGCCGCCACGCAGCTGGCGCAGGTCATGCCGCGGATGTGCAGGAAGCACTTGGTCAGCAGCTCCTGTTCGATGGGCAGCTGCACTTGGCTGCCGGCCGTGGCAGTTCCATTGGCCACTTGTTGCTTGACGGGCGACTGTCTGGGCGATTGTTTGGGCGACTGTTTGGGCGTCGCTATCGTCCTCGCTCCACTGGCCACGCTCGCATCGAAACCCATGTCATCGATCATCTCTGCGATCTGCTCCGCGGTCAACTGCTGCGGATCGTACTGGACGCGCGCACACTTCTCGTCCAACTGCACCTGGATGCTCTGCACGCCGGCCATGCCGGACATGTGCGACTCGATGTTGCGCACACACGACTGGCAGGTCATGCCCAGGACGCGTATCTGTGCGCTGGCGCTGGCCGGGCTCACCTCTGGGTTGTAGCTGCAGTCGAAGCCCATATCATCGATGGTGTTAGCGATGCGCTCGGCGTCCATTTTGCTGGGCTCGTAGTCGAAGTAGCCAGCGGCCTCCTCCAGCTCGACGCGTACGTTCAGCACGCCTGGCAGCTGACCCACCTGTGTTGTAATATTACGCACGCACGATCCACAGGTCATGCCCACAATGGGCAGGCGAACGGTGGCCATGGCCACTTGTTGTTGCTGCTCAGTAAGCGAGTCTGGTGTTGGCGCCCTTTTGGTCAGCTGTTCGATTGGATTTTGCGCATTTTTCGCATTCGCGTTTTGTTTGTCATTCATTTCCTTTTCTTTTGCTCCTTTCTATTCTTTTATTTCTATTGCAAATGCTTCTATATTGAAATTTGCATTTCACTGACCCGATTCCGCTTCCGACTTGATGTATTATTATTGGTTGAGTAGTCTAATTGGACTCGATTTCTTATTACAGTTTACAAGGGCGCGAGTGTGTGTGTGTGTGTGTGTGTGTGTGGGTGTCCGTGTCTTCGTATAAAAAATCTGTATAAAAATGCCGAAAATATCTATGTGCGCGTGTATGAGTGAATGTCTGCGAGTGCGTGAGCGAAACTTGTCTAATTGCAACACAATAATAATTTGTTTTCTACTTCTTGAGTTCAATTTTGCTTAACCACCGCGATGCAAGCTCGTTGGGCGACTGTTCGCTAATTGGATTTATCAGACGCTCATATCCAGTTTTATGACTAACTCCACATCTACATCCACAGATCGGTTTACTTCAAAATTTTGTCAACGAACTCTTTTCGCACGAAACGAATACTTATTTTATTTTAATTAATGCGCACAGCTGCTGGCGCTCGACATTGTGTACCGTGTGCCAATTGTAACTGCTGTGTTATGCTAGTAATTCATCGAAGCATCGAGTCGCTCGAACACTCTTCGGCAATCGATACTATCGATATACAGACGCATAAATGTGAATCGTTGCAGTTTTTGATCTGGCAGCATTGCAGGCACGCGGTTCAGTGTTGAGTAGTTTGTCGTTAAATTGCTAACACCAAAAAAAAAAAAAAACACTAAAAAAAACTGCGTGTGGAAAACGCTGGCAGAGCAGCGTTTTCAGTGAACTTAACGTGCTAGAAAATTGATGAAAAATTGTTAACGCGCTGTGTGCTAATGCGTATATTAAGTAAAAGTGAGAATTCAATCAAGAAACAATCATGTTATAATCGGCCTACGTAAAGTAGACAAACGTTGTTCTACTTTATCCACATAACGCGCACACATACACACACAACCACACTTACATACACATACACATATACACACACACACACGCGCTTTCGTAGCGCTGCCGCTGAGTGTCAACAGCTGCCGCTACCGCCTCCTCTCTCTGCCTTTGCGGCGGTGGTGGTGGTGGTCCCACAGTCAAAATGTCGGACATTAAGTAAGTTGCGTGAAAATGCAAATAATTGCAAAAGAAAAGACAAAGAAATGAGTGAAAAACAAAACGAGTGATAAATAGCCAAAAAAAAGAGACTTATACAGTCCTATTCAATTAATGCAAAATGTGCAACATTTGATTGCCATTTAAATGTATATACTGCTTACACACACAAGCATACATGCATAAACACGCATACATATTTTCAAGGTATTTGCCTGCGCAAGTGAATATGTGCGAGTGTGTGCGTTAGTCCGAGTGTGGGTGCAGTGCCCAGAAGAACCTGTGTGTCATGAAAAACATGCAGAAAATAACAATATATTCGCGGTGCATACAAAATTTGCGACTTTCTCTAAGAAACTTCAATTACCACATGCATGTGTGCACACACACATGTGTATTTATTTACATTCAAGGGAATATCAACAATATAAATATCGATTATTACAAAGCTTTACAATAATATCACTGTCATAGAATATGAAAAATAAAGAAAATGAAATTAGTTAATCAAATGTATATTGGAATAAAATGAAAAACTAAATATAAATTTGGATTTTGATTTTGGTTTCTTTCCATTACAGCGACGATCTACTCAATTATGAGTTAGGCTTGGGCGATGACATTGATGACCAGGCGCTGCTGGGCGCCGATGAGGATGAGCTGCTGCTCTCCGATGAGGGTAAGTGTCTTTGGGCAATTGATTGACCTACATCTAACTGGTATTATTCGAACAGAGCTCGAAAAGGATGTGACCAGTGAAGTGAAGCAGCAGATGCGCGCCGAGGCTGAGGAGTGGGCTCAGGAACAACTACGCAAGCACAAAGAACAGCACGCGGCGGCAACAGCCGCAGCAGCAGCAACAGCACAAAAACAACAGCAGCAGCAGCAGCAGCAAGAACAACAACAAACACAACAACAACAGCAATCCGCTACAAATGCTACTGCTGTAACTGCAGCTGCAGCTGCTACAGCCGGATCACCCACAGCGAGCAAAGAGAGACGAGCTAGTCGCGATTTACCCAGTGCCACAATTGTGGCAGCAGCAGAGACGACGACAGCACCGATTGCATCGGAGACAGCGCAGCAGGTTACAGAGTTTGCTGCTGCCACATCGACAACACTTGCTGGCGGCGAACAGCAGCCGAACGAGGAGCTCACGGAGCAGCGGTCAAGGGACAATCTTAGCCCAACAGCAGGCAGTAGTAGCCCAACTGTAAAGAATGGCGCCTCAAGGACTGCCAGCGAAGAGCACTCAGAGGTGACAGAGCCGGAACCGGAACCGGAACGTTGCGATACCGAAACACCAGTTAAGAGCAGCCTCTCCTCGCTTTTGGCCACCTCGCAAGAGAGTTTGCCCAGCACCAGTTCCCATTCGGAGCTGCACGATCCGCGCGAAGATGACGAGGAGCGTGAGGAGCGCACCAATTTTAAAACTGCCAGCGAACGTTCCGACAGCCAGAAACAACACGTGCAACACCAGCAGCAGCAGCAGCAACATTCACAGCAGCAACAATTGCAGAGGCGACATCATGCGGGTAAGTGACCTGGAAATATGCTTCACTAGGGCTTAATATATATATATATATGAATATAGGACTAGATTCTCCTAGATCGATTGCAAAAGCTAGAACTAAAATCGAACTATTAGCTAGGAAGCTATGATCAGTACTGAAATTATATTGCAGCTAGATAAGTATACTTGATTAAGTATATTAGTATATTCCTTATTGTGAACTATGATTGGGATTATAATCTTCATAGTTATCATGTATTATGGAGCATAATCTTTATAAGAGAATATGGAGCTTATAGGGGTATTGAGAGAGCGAGCGAGCGAGGGAGAGGGAGAGATTTTTACTATGTTATTTCGTAAGCGTATGTAATATGATCAGCATAATAGATTATAAAATAGTAAGATCTCCAGAGAGCGACAGCGAAAGAAGGAGTGAGAGAGAGAGAGAGAGAGAGAGTGAGAGAGAGGGAATAATATGGAATATGATTTTCTGCATAAATATTGAAAGCAGCATCTTCATTATGGAGTATAATCTGCGTCAAAGGAGTATGCTCTTCATTATGGATTAAGATTGGGTTAGGAGACACTGCATCTAGATCGAGATTCTAAACTGTGCTTTGATTACTTCTCCTCATATTGCTTCAACTCCTTCTCTTTGCAGACAAGTTGCGCATGGGTGGCTCTGGCGGACCACGCTTTATGGCTAGCAACAACAACCAGAACAACAGCAATAAGCGCGGCATGGGCGTCCGGCATCATCTGTTGCGCAATCCCAGTCCGCATATGTTCAATCCGCAGCGGATGCTGGGCATGCCGATGCCACGGTTCCTGATGCCATCCGGTAATGCACATGCACATTCACATACACATCCACATGTCCATGCACATCTGGCCACGTTGATGGCGGGGTCATCGGTAGCTGCGACAGCTCCAATTGGAGCTGCTCTTCTTTTAGCCACGGCCACACCTACGCCCCGTCATCAACAGCCTCTGCAGCAGCAGCAGCAGCAGCAGCAACAACAATCACTAACACTAAAACAAACTGCATTCATTCCAGGCCAATATGCACCACAAGCACCACCGTCAGCACCCACACAGCAGCAACAACAGTCGCCATACACAACAAACAATGCAGGTCCCGTTCCATCCGCCGGTCCCACTCCATCCCCGCATCTACACAATCCGCACCTGCTGCAGCAGCAACAGCAACATAACAACAACAACAGCAGCAACAATAGTAGCAACAACAGCAACAACAACAACAAAAGTGGAGGCGGTCCCAACGGGCTGCAGCCGCCGCATCTATTGCCACATCCGCATTCGCACTCGCATTCGCATCCGCACGACCAGGTGCGAGTGGGTCTGCTGCAGCCCCCGTTGCCATTGCCATTGCCGTATGGAAGCGGCACCTATCGCAATGGCGCCTTGCTAGGCCAGGGACCACATCCGTCTCCAGTTGCAACGCACTCACCCGGCATGCGTCCACCACCGCCCTATCGCAATGCGCCGCCTGGCTATGGACCGCATGGACCTGGACCCGGGCCGGGAGGTCCTGTGCCTGGCTACGATCCGCACATGGGTGGGCAGTATATTCGACCGCACAACGGCTGGCGGCCGCAGAGCGATGCGCCTGGTTCGCGCATGCCACGCCCACCACTGCAGGCACTGCCACAGCACTTGCTAGCGGGCGGACCCAGCTATATGAACGGCATGAATATGCGTGCGCCGCATCCGCACATGCAGCAGCAGCCGCAGCCGAATCAAGGTCCGCCAGGTGCCGTCACACAGGCCCAGCAACAGGCAGCAGTCCCAGGTGCCGCACCACCAATTGGTCCTGGCCCACACCAGCAGCAGCAGCAGCAGCAGCAACAACAACCCACACCACCACAGCAGCAGCAAGCAGTGGTGCAGCCACCGGCGGTGCCGCGCGGCGTTGTCAGCAAGGTGCTGATCAATCCGAACTTCAAGGGCGGCGTCAAGGCGGCCACCAACAAGTTCATCAAGGAGACACACTTTGTGCCGGCCATCAACAGCGAGGCGGAGCTGCTGCGCCAGCAGGAAGAGTTCATCTTCAAGAATCGGCAGTACTTTGAGAAGCGACGCATGGAACGCTCTCCGCCGCCGCCCAGCACCAACTTGGCGACGGCGTCCGGTGCCCAAGGCGAACGACGGAGGAGTCGGACCCGCAGCCGGTCGCGTGGACGAAGTTACTCGCCGCTGAAGCGCACGGATCGGGAACGGGAGAGGGATCGCGACAGGGACCGAGACAGAGAGCGTGATCGAGAGCGGGAGCGGGAACGCGACAGAGATCGAGATCGGGATCGTTATGGAGGCGGGGGCAGTGGAGGAGGCGGAGGAGGAGCACGTCCAGCTGCCAGCAGCAGTGGTGACAGTCGTGGCTATCGGCGCGCTGTCACCAGCAGAGAGCGCGACGAGAATCGCAGTGGAGTCGGCGCCGCACCGCCCAAAAGGCGACGCAGCGGCTCACCAAATGGACAGCGCAATCCCTTCTCAGGCGAGCCGCGCAATCGGGCAGCCGAGGGCGGAGCCAGCAGCAGTCGCAATGTGGTAAGTACACTAGCCAACTGCAGCAAAGGCATTCGCTAATTCACGTGCTTTGCATTCCACAGCCCAGCGACGAGGACGAGGAGACGCGCGCCTATCGCCTGAAGATCGAGAAGCAGAAGCAGCTGCGCGAGAAAATCATGCGTGACAAGGAGCTGAAACGGCGACGCGCTGCCGAGGAGAAGCAGCACGAGGTAAATATATATTATATATGATATATGATATATATATCAATATAAATATTTGTAAACCCAGAATTGATATGTGATATATTTAAGCAGCTCTCTATGACAGCTTAGGCAGGCAATACTCGAACGTAGCTTTAACTTTTGTAAATTTGTTAAAATCAAATAAAAATATATAGTTAAATATAACTAAATTCAAGGATTTTGGATAGGAACTTGGATTGCTGCTGTGCATTATGTAAAATCTGAAAAGCAATCATAAATAATCAGTAAGCAAGACGATTATCAATGGAGTCTATTGTGCGCTTAGTTCTTGGTTTATTTCGAGTATTGTTTATAAGTAATCTATTCTAATACGAAAATGTAAAAGTAACAGAATGTGAAAAGAGTGAAAACTTGATTATAGAAATATAAAATGTCAATATTTTTTTTTAAGTCAAATTTTTTTTTACTGTAATACTAAGCCTAAACAAATACTGATAAAAATTCAGAGTTTCTAAAGCATTGTTGAACTGCCAATTGAGAAATCATAAATTATCTAATAGAATTGTACAAAATTATTGAATGGAGTGAAATAGAGTGAGTGAGTGAGAGATAGATAGAGTGAGCGACAGAGAGAGACAGATAGATAGATTGAGCGGCAGAGAGAGAGAGAGAGATATAGATAGATACAGTTAGCGGCAGAGAGAGACAGATATATAGATAGAGTGAGCGCCAGAGAGAGATAGATAGATTGAGCGGCAGAGAAAGAGAGAGAGATAGATCGATAGAGTGAGCGACAGAGGAGAGATATATAGATAGAGTGAGCGGCAGAGAGAGAGAGATAGATAGGTAGATTGAGTGGGAGGCAGACAGAGATAGATAGATAGAGTAAGAGTGAGAGCGAGCGAAAGGGAGTGTGAGAGAGCAAATCAAAAGGTGTTTCATGTGAGAGATAGATAGATAGAGAGAGCGGCAGAGAGAGAGATAGAAAGAATGAGCGGCAGAGAGAGGGATAGATAGAAAGAGTGAGCGGCAGAGAAAGAGAGAGAGATAGATAGATTGAGTGGAATGCAGACAGAGATAGATAGATAGAGTGAGAGTGAGAGCGAGAGCGAGCGAAAGGGAGTGTGAGTGAGCAAATCAAAAGGTATTTCACGTGTCGTCACATCAATGTTTATGCTAGTAAAAGTAGTTGATTTTGACTTTAATTCAATCTTAAAAACTGTTCCGCGCCTTGCAGGAGAAGCGCGTCGAGCAGCACAGTCCGGCGCCGCGGGACGATCTGGAGGCTGGCAGTGGGCAGGCGACGGCGGCATCAGCGCCTACCAGCGCACAAAAGCAGCGGCAGTTGGCGTTGGCCAATGAGCGCAAAGTTATCTCGCTGAAGCGACGCGAGGATGGCGAGGCGGGCAACGGACGCAGCAACCGGCAGCAACAGCAGCAGCATGTGTCAGGTGTGCGCAAGCAGCTGACGGCTGCGAAGATTGCGCCGGAGGCGAAGCGTAGCATAACCGATCACTTGGCGCCCTCGAGCAAGCATCTGTCTGGTGGCGGTCGAGCCGCTGGCGGCACACCGCCCACAAGCAGCAGCAGCATCATTAGCACCAGCAAGGGACGCGATGTGGCGCCAGCTGGCGGCATGCTGCGGCTGGGCACGCCCAGCGATGATGAGGTGGACCTCGACTATGACGACGATGATCTGATGTTGGATGAGGAGGATCGTCTGCTGGCCACACCATCTCCACCGCCGCCGTCGTCATCGTCGTCGTCGCGTGCCAATATCAAGCGCTCGGCCACGCCGGAGCTGCTTGTGGACAAACGCAATCCGAAGCTTGCGCGCAGCGGTGCAGCCAGCTTCAGTGCCGGCCAACGGCGTTTGGTGCTCAAGCCATCATCCAGTAACAATGGCGGCTCTGAGCAGCAATCCTCGTCGCATGGCAGCGGCGGCGGCGGCGGCGGCAACAGGCAAAGGGAGCGACGTCAGCGAGAGGAGCAGCAAATGCAGCGTAAGGGCAACAGCAGCAGCAGCAGCGGCGCTGGAGCTAATAGTGGCATCTTTGATCGTTTGGAAAAGCGGCAGACGGCATCATCAACATCGGCTGGTGGAGGAGGAGGAGCAGGAGCAGGTGGTAGCAGCGGAGGCGGTAGTAGCGGCAACAACAACAACAAACTGCGCAACAAAGCGCCAACAAGAATTGTACTCAAGCATGATTAAACAGCAGCCCCTACAGACCCCATACAGTTAACTAACAATATTAAGTATACTAATCTATATATGTATATATATCGATAATGCAATAACTGTAGCAACTGCCCAAGCGAAGGCAGTTGCAGGAATCCTTTTGTCATTTTACTCCTTAAATGTTTACAACCCGACAAAAAAAACAATGTATTGAATACTGTTAACACACACACACACACTCCCACACCCACACACACACACACGCATAAGAGCATCATTAAATAGACAATTTAAATTGACAAGCGGCGCAGCATTAGTAAGAGAAGAGTAAGCTTAGATCTAAGTAAAATCAAGCTGAAACTTAAGCATAAGAATATTATAAAGTAACACAACATTTTATAAACATATATTACATATGTATATATATTTAGTGCTTAAAACTTAACTGTAACTGTAAAAAACAAAACAATTAGCACTTAATGATGCGCATCTCTAGAATATTCATATATATATATTTATATATATATATTATTATATTTTTTTTAAACCCCATTGATATCTCAAACAGCAAAAGAAATCCAAGCTTGATTTATGTTTAATTAACAAATATCTATAGAGTATATTGAAGACTAGACTAATTTCAAGAGCAAATAATTCAATTTTATATTGAGCGCTTAATTCATATATGTATATAATATATATCAAATATATTGCAGACATTATTATTGGCATGTCAACTAACTGTACAACTAGCTATATAAGTAAATACATACATACATAATATATATATACATATATGTATTCAAAAGATATAGGAGCTATTTGTAAGTTCTATGCTAGTCTAACGATTTTATATGACCAGACGCAGCGAGCGAATACTAAGCTTAAGCTTTCCTTACTACTTCATTTGATTTACTTATACTTCCTCCAGAAGAAGAAGGAGAAGAAGAAGGGGAAGCATTATGAATAGTTCTCAAACTTGATTTTAACGTGTTTCGACCTTTTGTTCCGACTGTACTCGATGTGTATAATATTTATGTTCTATGTTAACGCCACACGCAAAGCTAATTCAATTTTTCATTTGTTCTCGTCTTGTTTCACAAGTGTTTCAATGTTCGTTTCTATTTTTGTGGCCTGCATAATAAAATCAAAAACAAAAACAAAAACAAATACATTCAACAACTATAAAACTTACAACATAATAATATAAATGAAACGTGTCTCCTTCGCTCAATGGAGGAGCACAAAGAAGCATTACCATAATGGCCTGTTAAAGTGTTAGGGAAAATCCGTTAGAAAAGCTAAATATGGCAGTTTTTTTCCGTTGATGAAGAAAACCAAAATTCGAAATACAAATAAACAATTAACAAAGAAAGAACAAGAAAAAACAATACAATATTAGGTTATATATAGATTACCTATAAGTCGTATACTTAAGCTGATGTACATACATAAACACATGCATTACAGTGTGTGTGTTGCCATAAAAGGAATACAAGAAATATATATTGAAATATACGCATGCTAGATATATATATATATACATATATATATATATCTACAGAGCATAAGACCCTTAGAGTTAAGCTGTTAAAATAACAACAAAAGAAAACGCATCTTAAACTGTAAAAGTTATATATGAAAACCTAGAATTAAGCTAGAAATTTGTATTGATTAAGCGCAAAGAGATTTCAAAAGTCAAGCTAAACGACAAAAAAAAGTAAATAAACTATATATGATTATGCAAAGATATATATTATAGACATGTACGAACATAAGATGGAAGCTTCAGTTTGTATAAGAGTCAATCCTAATTATTCAAAAGGAACAACAAATATGTATATATATCAGATGGCAAATGAAGTGTGTAGAAGAGAGCACAGTTTACTATATATAGTTGATGAAAGAAAACAACACAAACATAATAAAAGTGAACTGCTCTTAAGACCTTACACCTTTGGCCATCTGCATATGTTTATATATCTATATATGCATATATATATATATAAGATTGCAAGGGAGCATAGATTGCACTTGATTATTCATCTTTTACAAACTTTTTGTTTCCATATTTACGTATGAAAAAAATTAAATAATATTCTCAGTACAAGCAACAAGTTTGTAGACGCTTTCAAAAATATGTTTGTTATATTTTTTTTGTATTTTAATTTTTTTTTAACTAAGCCCAAAAGCTAATATATAGCTATATTAAAGCAAGCACAGATAACAAAAAAAAAAAAAAAAACGAAAACTGTATTTAATTCAAAGTGAATTTGTTTTATTGTTTAATGAAAACTGAAGCAAAGCAACAAATGCAAATTATTAATTATGCTGTGTGTGTGCGCTACTTAGTTAATGTTTATATAAGACAACAACAACAACAACAACATGAAGAATTCTTTAATAACTAAGCAACTTTGAGAACAACTCTTATAATCCAAGGCATAAGACCACACATCAAATTAACTTAAATAAATATCTATATATATATGAAACTAAATTATGAACTAATAAAACTGAAAGTATATTTAATACACACACACACACATACACACACATATATACATATATATATATTATATATATATATATATATAGCTAACGTTTAAGCAAACACACAAAACAAAAAAAAAAGTCTGTGATTCATCATCTTTTTTTTTTATTATTATGTAAATTATGATTATGATTCTTATTATTAGCATTATCATTATTATTGTTGCCATTGACACTAATAGTTATATATACACATACATATATACATATATATATCTATTTTATTATATATGTATATATATATATCATTTGCTTAAGAAATAATATTAAGCAACAACAAAAGTTTTAGATTTTAAGAAAAAAAAAAAACCAATTTCCATACTCCTATGCATGTGTGTGTGTATATATGTTTATATAGAACTGTCTACTATACACATATATATATTTACATATATATACGTCTATATCGATCTATATAAAACTATATATTACATGCATTTCAATGTGTTTGTCCATTGCTTAAATGTGATAAAGAAAGAAACATAATGCAGAAGGCGAGTAACGAGTTGATATTATACATTTATATATAACTAATCTAATATAGCTTATATATATGTATATAAATGTACATGTATATATATATATGTATATGCTTATTCCATTATCATTTTATTTTGCCACTCTGCGACTATTGTAAATCTGTTTTCATCTATGCAAAAATCTTTACTTTTTTTTTTCTTTTCGTTCACTAAATTTTCGAAAACAATTACAAATTGTTAATAGAATTAGCTAAACTAAGTGTACATATATATATATCTATATATATGCCTCTAGGATATAGTTTATAGTTTATGCTCTTGGGCCTAGCTTACCACCTAGTCTTATACATAGATAAATTGATTTGATTTGTTATACTTTTTGTAACTGACCTCATTTTCGTTTAATTATTGTACAACACTTTCCTTAAGTTACACACAACACTCACACACACACAGTGAGAGCGGGAGAGAGCTAGCCACAGCCTGGCCCATGTCGTGCCATCTCTTTCGCTCTGCTGGCATTTGGCTTAATGCTTAGCTACTCTAGTCTATGGACGAGCTTCGACTCGTTCGCGCCTGCTCCTTTCCACATTAAGTTAATTTTACAATTTAACAACAAACCAAAAAAAAAAACAAAAAACAATTTTCTTTCAGCATGAAAACTCTGTACAAAAGCGATGAAAATACAAAAAACGTACAAAAAATGAAAAGAAAAGAAAAAAAGAAATTAACATGAACCAAAATTATGAGAAAATCCAAAGCAAAATGATTGAGAAGAAGAATTCAATAAATAAATAATAATTGTGCTATTCGCAGGAGAACGGCGCGCAGCATGATAGAAAGAAGAAGAAGAAGACTAAATAAAACTGATGTATATATGTGCATGTGTATATACACATATATGTATGCATGCGTATGTGTGTGTGTTTGCCCCATATACATGTATGTGTATATGGAGCGAGCCATGCACATCTGCATACGTATGTGTGTGTGTGTGTACATATGTGTATATGTTTTTTACAGCATTCCAATTGAAAATTGTGTTTTTATTTAAGCATGATCCATTTTCCACTTACAGAAAACATTTCGATAACGATATCCGGGCGATCTATAGCTATTTCGAAGCCAAGTCTATTTCTGCTCAATATCAATGGATCGCATAATGTGCCCATATAGATATACATAGATATAGATAGATGCAACTGATCTGAACTGCAGATCTCAGGGGAGATATTTCTACTTGCATGTGCTATGAACATATTTTCCCATACATGTTAATCTATATATGTATATGTACTATACAGTTTATATATGCATATATATCTTTGTACATTTACCCATTGTCAGATTCGCTTTGATCTGTGAGTTATGATCGGCATTCGATCGCAGTCAAGACAATGCCATGACAATTGATGCTCGCCTCGGCTCTTCTCACATAGTTTACAGTGAGCCGCGAAAAGATTTATGAAAATGTCATATGCCTCTTAACCCTACATAGTATTCAGATAGATTCCGAGTCAGAGCGAGAGTCAGAGCGAGAGTCAGAGTTAGTCATTGTTCTCTTTACTGTAACGATCCATTGAAATGCGCTATCCATTTATGCTATCAAAGTCTTTTATTATTGGCGAGTATAATCACAGTGGATACCCTGTAAATGCACCCATCTTATGGATAGTTTAGTGATTTCATATTGATTTTAAGCATTGAAAGAGAGCAGGGAACAGAGAGAGAGAGAGAGAGAGAGGGAGAGAGAGAGAGAGAGAGAGAGAGAGAGGGAGTGATAGAGAGAAAGACAAAGGAAGAGTGACAGAGATGGAGAGAGAGAGAGGGGGGGAGGGAGAAAGAGGAAGATGCAATACAATATGGAAAGAGAGAGAGGGAGTAAGAGGGAAAGAACAAAACATAGTTATAGGGAAAAAATATGAGAGAGAGAAAAAGAGAGAGAGAGAGTGTGTATGTGAGAGAGAGGAAGTGATAGAGAGAGAGAGACAGAGAAGGAGAAAGAGGAAAATAAAAGCAAGGTTTTGAAAAATTGAGAAAAATATAGAAAGAGAGAGAGAAAGAGGGAGGGAGTGATAGAAAGAGAGAGAGAGAGAGAGAGAGAGGGAGTGATAGAGAGAGAAAAAGAGAGATAGAGGGAGAAGGAGAGTAGGAGGGAGAAAGAGGGGAAGGGAGAAAGAGGAAAATACAATACAATATGGAAAGAGAGAGAGAGAGAGAGAGAGAGAGAGGGAAAGAAGAAAAGAGAGGTACAGGATTAAGAGATCGAAATATGATTAGAAAGTGGATAGCAAGGTTAGAAAGAAGGTAGAAAAGTAGTTGGTGAGATAAACCAGAAAAACAGTTAACAACAGTGTGTGAGAAAGAGAGGGAGAAAGAAGAGAACAGTCATCATTTAGTCATCAAATTGATGTGAGTTTTGTGAAATATAAAAATAAATAATAAAAAATAAACTTAATTTTGGAAAATTGCAATTTTTATAGCTGCAGCAGTTTCCGTTGCACTTGCACTTGCATTACACAGCGAGAAAATAAGCGTGTATAATGCTTACATATTGCAGATATGCATAGAGGACAGTGTAAATGATATATCTATATAGAAAACAGGGTATAATGATATATCTATGTAGAGTATATAATTCGCAAGTAAAAAGTAACTGTACATAGCAGCTGTAGCTGAGTTCATCTAATATATATATTCATAAATATGCATATAAGCTCAGCTAAGATCCACACCTGCTTATATCATACATAAAGTATCCAAGTTTTTCGCTCAGTGTTGCAGTTGCATTCACCCAGCCCAAGCCAAAGCTCAAGCCGAGTCCCCGCTCCAAGCTCGTGCTCAGGGCCAAGTCCAAGTGTGTGAGAGACTTTAGACTCTGACTAACGTGTGTGTGTGAGTGTGTGTGTGTGTGTGTTTTTTTGTTATTCGCACAAGAGTTTTATGCCCACATAAATTGGATAATTGTGTGAAACTTCTTGAAAAGCCAAAGAAGGGAAAAACTCCAACTGGAAACTGCATAAGAAAAACTGAGAACAAATTTGCAATTATGCAAAGTGCAAGTTCAACGTTGTGCCCAAGTGCTCAAGGCGCTCGCTGCCGCAGGTTTTTCATGAAATCCATTTCCAGCTAAGCCCCTCGCAGCCCTCGCCACCCACTGGCCTACGCCTATGCCCACCTACCCACCCTGAGCAACTGCAGCCCGCCGTCCTCTCGATTGGATTCGCTTCATTTGCTGGGAAATTAATTGCGGTTGGGGATTGCTACGACACTGAGATACCCATTGATATGGCTATGGGCTTTACGCCCTGTCAGTATGCAACAGTTGCAAGTGGGCGTGGCCTTGTGCAGGGTATCTGCTAGTCGTGCATGCTCGACTAGAGCGCTTTTGCTCGTTCAGCTTAATGCAAACCTTTTTTGTTTTTAGAGTCGTTGTTCAATTATAATTAAAAATGGGTTTGTAAATATAATTGGTGGGCGTTGAGCTGTCGTTGTCGTTGTTGTTGTTGTTGTTGTTGTTGTTGTTGTTGTTGTGGGTTGTTCATGATTTGAGTGGTGAATTAGAACAACGCAATTGTTGTTCGATCGGTTTAGTCAGAGACAGTTTGACGCCCAGTTTTGAAAACTTTGCCACACGAAAACATTTGTTGAACAAATTCCAATAGCAACAACAAAAATTTTTTGAAGAAATGTTTTTTTTTTCTCTTGGCCCTAAATGCCTAACGGTACACACAGCCATTGCCAAACTTAAGTCATAAATCGTACACTGAGCGAAAAGCTTGCATTGGAATAGGCACACCCAAATTGAAGTTCACTTTGCGAAAATTTGTTTTTAATATAAAATTCGAAATTACATTTAATTTGCACAAAGTTACAATTCGAAAAATAACAAAATTTTTAAAAGTAAACAAAATTAAATTAAGTTAATTTCTTATTTAAAAAATATTTTATACAAATTATTATTCTAACAATTATTGCTAAAAAACTAAGAAATTAAAAAAAAATCAACTACAAAATTATGAATTTTGTAAAATTAAAAATAAATAATAATAAAATAAATAAATAAAAAATGAAAAAAAAAAAACATAAAACTAAAAAAAAATATTTTTAACAAAAAAATTTTTTCTTATTATTTTAAAAATTATTGTTAAAAAATTAAGAAATTAAAAAAAAATCAACTACATAATAGTGAATTTGTAAAATAAAAATAAAATAAATAAATAAAAATGGTAAAAAAATGCAGCTAAAAAATTAAAACATGTTAAAACAATTAAAATAAATAAATAAAAATAAATGAAAAAAAAAAATTAATAAAAAAGGTAAAAAATAATCAACTAAAAAATTAAAACATTTTAAAACAAGTAAAATAAATAAATTAAAAATAAAATAAATAAAACAAACAAAACTAAAAACTAAAAAAAAATATATATTTTTTAACAAAAAACTTTTTTCTGATTATTTTAAAAATTATTGCTAAAAAATTAAGAAATGAAAACAAATATTCAACTACAAAATTATGATTTTTTAAAATAAAATAATGATAACAAAAATAAAATATAAATAAATAAAAATTAAAAAAAAAAAATCAACTAAAAAATTAAAACATGTAAAAACAATTAAAATAAATACAAATGTTAAAAAATAATAAACTCAAATATTAAAACATGTAAATAAAAGAAATGAAAAATAAACTAACAACTAACAAAAAAAAATTATTAACAAAAAGAATTTTTTTTTGCTGATAAAAATTAATCGACTAAAGAATAAATTTAAATATTTAATAAAATACGCAATACACTTTCCCTAAAACATATTTATAAATATGAAATTTAAATTCAAATTTAATTTAAAGTTTAAGTAATGCATTAACAACTCATTTTGCATGCTGCAGCAGTGCTAGGCAATGCTCGTTTCTCTCAGTGCACATTGCGTATACGACCCGGAGTGCGTGTGCCTATGTGTGTATGTGTGCATGGCCGTGTGTGTGTGTGTGTGTTCGCTGGCTAAAGAAATGATGTCGCACAGCACGATTCACGTGGCATTTGAAGAATCATTGTCTGCCGCTATATGCCTAAAAGAAGAAGCAGAAAAAAAAAGTCCCAGGGCCAGCTTAAGGGGGCGTCCAAGCACCCCCCTCTCCCCCCAGTCGCCCCTCTGCTTAGCTGCTTAGACGCTTAGCCAAACGAATTAACACTTTTCACATGTATCGAACAATGTGGCTTCACTCATATTTCTGTGGCTGACATCTATGACAATTACAATTTCTACATATCTAAAAAAAACAAATACACTCACACACACACATACACATCTGCACATGTGCATAAATCCATGTGCACATAGTTATTTTCTATAAACAAATTAATTTCTGTAAACATATTTCCAATTGCGTTTGCTTATTGGAGTTGTGTGCCAAACGCATTAGCCGCGTTACACATTTCCAATTGGAGACTCATTTGGATACTCATACAGACACACACACACACATACATGCATAGATACATTTCCAATTGCCTGTGATTCACCGTGTGTACCGTGGCTAGCTTACGTTCCACGTCCACCACAGACAATTCCAATTGGAAGTTTGCAGCTCGTTTGTTTGTTTTGCTTTCAATGGGTTTTATGATTCATATACATATGTACATCCAATAATTATTGCATACATATGATTATTGCTCATTATATGATGTTTTGACAATTTTACTGTTGATTAGATCCTGTTATAGATACCACTCAAGTTCCATTTTCATTTGAAATTCAAACTTTGCCTTCTAGTTAACATTACTAAGCTTAGCTTTACTAAGCTGCTCTCGTTTAGAGTTGCGTACTCTGATATTTCCATTATCTATATCTATTGTATATCTCTCTCAATCATTCCACATGCACTTCGAGTGTCATCTATGGCGGAACACCTTGGAACTATACTACACTATAAGTGAAAATAGAAGTCGAGGAGTAATCATGATCCACTCAAAATTCCTATTTACTCCTAATGGTCTTCCGCTCTCTCTCTCTCTCTCTCTAACTCTAACTCTAACTCTAACTCTAAATCTAACTCTAACTCTAACTCTAACTCTAACTCTAACTCTCTCTTTCTCTCTCTAACTCTAACTATCTCTTTCTCTCTCTCTCTCTCTAACTCTAACTCTCTATTTCTCTCCCTCTCTCTCCCTAAGTATCTCTCTCTCTCTCTCTCTCCCTAACTCTAACTCTCTCCTAAACTCTCTCTCTCTCTCCCTAACTCTAACTCTCTCCCTAATACTTTCTCTCTCTCTCTAACTCTAACTCTAACTCTCTCTTTCTCTCTCTCTCTCTCTCTCTGACTCTAACTCTCTCATTCTTTCTCTCTCTCTCTCTCTCTCTCTCTCTATCTCTCTCCCTCTATCTCTTGCATTGCTTGTCGACCTTTATTTTCCATTTCCATATCAACTGAAAATCGTTCGACTTATATTACTAGTTTCAGCTTTAGCACCAATTCCACTTCCAGTTACCATCCACATTCTTCATGCATTCTTTTAGCATATCTATTGTGATCTAGTTCCACTTCCCAATAGTAACTGCTCCTGCTTGCTACTTCCATTGCTCAATGAGTTCCAATCCAGTTGGACTGTTCCGCTTCCAATTGGAAACAAAAACTACAAATGCGCGCTTTGTGTGGCAGGTGCCAAAAAATACCAAAAAAAATATTAGCAGAAATTAAAAAACAAATAAAAATTAGCTAATTTTTTAAACTTTTTTTTTTGTTTTGTAAAAAGTGAAAAGTTAAGGCAAAGCTAAAGACACATCCACATCCACATCGCAGTCCACATCCAAATGAATCACGACCCAGTTTTGCGTATCCGTTTTTAGAAGCAAATGCAATAGACGAAGTATATATTTATCTTTTGGCACCGATTCCATTTTAAAGACTCTGATTATAAATGTTTGTTATTGTTGTTGTTATTGCAGTTGTTGTTGTTTACCTTTGTTTTATGTTGGGCAATTAGTATAGCCAGGGTCAAGTTAATGATTCAATTAGCATTTGTCATCGCAAGCCGCGCTTGGCAGTAGTTCGTAATTGTCGTAGATCGTGGGAATATTGATAATACTCGTTAGCTCCATGACACGCCGACTGTCATAAATGTCGACCTGTCGAGCTGACGAGCTGACGATCTGTCGAGCTGATCTGCTGCTCGAGTGATCCAGTGATCTGGCGATCTGACGATCTGATCTTTTACTCTAAAAATCTGTAAATTAAGTCGTGTTGACGATCTGCTTATCTTCTGATCTATTGATCATCAGCAATAAAAATCAAATCTAAACCGAAGTGCGAATGATCAAGAGAGAAAGAGAGAGAGAGAGAGAGAAATATCGCTTGTAAGGATGAGGTAATAAACAGTGAGAAATAATGAACACTTGTATGCCTCGACTTCCCATGCCAATAATTGCTCTTATATAGCGTAAATCCTATACTTGATGTGGCTATATATTCATTGTATATAACATGTCTAATGCCATGGATTGCCCAAAACTCTTCTTCGAAAGTTACTTTCTGAACGAGTTCGAAAATCTATATAGCTTTATATATTGAGAACTATAAGATCATGGTATTAGTCTGAAATTTTCGACAAAGAATTTAAGCGAAGTGGTAAAGACATATATACATATAAAGACATACATACCTTTAGCACATATACAATTCTAAAATGTAGTATCATGAAGACCTCGAAGATATCGAACTCCTTACATACATTCCATACCAGACGCTCAAAGCTCCTAAGTGTAGATTTCGGTAACAATTCTATTTATGACTAATATATGAATGGAACTTTGAGCTTGAGTCTGTTAACGATAGTATTCAATCGAGTTCGAAATAGTTTAACTTTCAAAGATCATTTGACTCAGCTTTAATTATTCGAAAATAAGAGATATTGAATTCAAGATCTTTGGCAAACATAATTTGAGTATTTCTTTTGATCGAAAGCAATGAATCTCTAATGAATTCCACAAAGCTTAAATTTGTTTGCCAATCTGCGATATAGAAGTCGAACATTGGATGTATATATAGATATTTGACAGATCTTGCTTCGTGCTAAAGCAGGTTCACAAAGACGGCAATATACACTGTAAAACATATAAAATAGAATATATCGCTTATTGTAGTACGTCTGTTTTATCATATGTATTGCCTCCCTTTCTATATATATATATATATATCTCTCGCTTTCTCTCTCTTTTTGCTGCTTCATATCATGTATATTGACTCCCTCTCATTCTCTCTCTCTCTCTATATATATATATATATATATATATATATATATATATATATATATCACTTCGTCTCTCTTTTTACTGCTTCTGCGTCCTCAATATATGATCTAACCGTGTTATTTAGCAACCTTTGTCAGCTCTCTCTCCTGCTTCTTCTTCCTGCATTCTCTCCTTCTCTCTCGCTCTCTTTCTCTCTCTCTCTTTCTCTCTAACTGTGTTGTTTAACAACCTTTGTTAGCTCTCTCTTTCTTGCTTTCTCTCCTTCTCTGTCTCTCTCTCTCTCAATATCTCTTTCTATCCCTTTCTCAGTTGCGAAACTCTCTCTGATTACTCTCACTCTTTCTCTCTCTCTAAGTGTTGCTTATGTACCTTTATATAATCTCCCTATCCATCCTCACCCTTTCTCTCTCTCTCTCTCTCTCTCTCTCTCCGTCTCTTTGTTGCCCAACTCTCACGCTCACTCTTTCTCTCTCTCTCTGCTTAGCTCCCTAAAGCCCTAAAGCTAAACCCAACATAATTTCTTGACCGCATCGCTCCAAGGTAGTGGCAGCGCCGTCGTCGTTGTCTACATAGAAGCCGCCCGCCCACTCACACGAGCAGCAACTGCAGCTTCAACTCTAAAGCAGCGTCGCGCACTCTCTCTCTCTCTCCCTCTCTCTGACTGCCTCTGCGTGCGTGTGTGTGTGTGTGTGTGTGTGTTGGGGCAGGTGTATAAAAGCGACGGGCAATGGGGCTGACTTGGCATTAGACAAGTGTCAGGTGACGCGTGCGCAGTAGAAACGTTCAGCGAGTAGTCGAGAGAAGCCAGACCAAGTGACATCCACAGAACCAAAGGCGGCCACCACATGAAGTGCTTTGTAAGCGACGAGCGAATCTCGACTCTGACTTGGATTACGGCGGGCGGAGCACTAAGAATCATTTTGCTTGCAGATCATATTTGTTGCAGCTTTGCTGCTGGCGTCTGCTCAGGTGCAGACGCAGGCTCAGGCGCAGGCGCAGGATCAGGAGCAGGCCGCGGCAACGGCGACGACGGATCAGGTGAGCGCCGCCAGCAGCTATGCACCGCTGCAGGAGAAGAAGCAGGATAAGCGCTATGTCGGTGGATACGGTGGTTACGGTGGTTATGGTAGTTATGGTGGCTACGGCGGCTACGGCGCCAACGCTGGCTACGGCAACAGCGCCTATGGAGGCTATGGCGGTTATGGTGGCTACGCAGGCAACGGCTATGGAGCATATGGCTCCACTTTGGGCGCTGGCTACGCTGGCGCTGGCGTGGACAGTTATTACAATCCATATGGATCGCGCGGCTTTGGCGGATTAGGTGAGCAGGCGAACGTCTGGGCAACAAGTCGATGAAAAGCTAATCTCTCTTTGCTGCTCTCTCCAATGCTAGATGGCGCTGCTGGCTATGGCTCCGCACTGGGCGGCTACGGCTCCGCCTTAGGTGGCTATGGGTCTTCGTTGGCCGGCTATGGCTCTGGCTTAGGCGTCGGCGGCTACTATGGCAGCGGCTACAATTCAAATCCCTATGCACTATCCTACTACAATTCACGGCTCGGCGCCGGCGCTGCCACCGGCTATCCGTATTACAACACACGCTTTGGCGCCGGCGGCTACCCGTCGAGCTACTACAGCAGCAACTACGGCAACAGCGTTGTGGGCGGCGGCCTGGGCGCGCTGGGCGGAGTGCCGCCCATTGGCGGCGCCGGCGCTGCTGGCTACAACTACGGGGCCGGCATTTCGGGCACCGTCTACTAGGAGGCGAAAGGCCAACGATTTCAGCTTTAGTGCAATTCATTTTTTTTCTCCCCCAAACAATATATATACAAATATGTATATATGTAAATTATTATATATTTTTTTTATCTAACTTAATATTTTACATATGTTAAATGAAATAAGCAAGCCACAAATTTACATATTTTTCATTTGGCTCAGCCTCAGTTGTAGGCGCCGTGTTTGTTCTTGATCACCCAGAAGGAGTCCACAATCTGGCCGTCCTTGTCGTCGGAGACCTGCTCGAAATGCAAGTGGGTTGCATTGTAGGCCTTAAGGCGTGTGTAGCCATAGTCCTGCAAGTAAAACCCAGCAAAATTCAATCAGAAACAATTTTAACGAGAAAATCATTGGCAACATTGCTGTAGCAACATTGCAGTTGTTGTAGCAACATTGCAGTTGCTGTAGCAACATTTGTAGTTGCTGTAGCAACATTTATGATGGGTTAAGAAATGTTGCTGCAACTATCTCTGCTCTGGCATGAATTCGATAATTTTTATATGCTACAAATAATTGAATTTGCGATAATAAACAAGATTTTTACTACGTTTTAAGGAAATTCGTAGTGAAAAATATTTGGCAACATTTTAGGCTTTCATGCATATGACATTTTTCAAGAAAATGTGTGTTTGCTATAGTCAGTACCACTATGCAATTAATCAGATAGTTTAGCTTAAACCACACAGCTATAGATGCTATAGCACTGCAGCAGCTTAGCAACATGTTTCATTAAATTTGGTTTGAACAGCGCTGCGATAGTTTTGCGCTTGACAAATAAAATTAGTTGTGCCACACTTATCGATAAATTTCTAAGCGATAGTTTTGCTGCTCAACAGGCCGTTACTCACATTGCTATGGAAGGCATTCCAAGCGGGCAAATCATTGGAAAAGGGTTCGCGATTTTCTTTGCAGCCCGCCGATCCAGTTATAATCTGTATGGGCGCCTTGGGATTTGTGTAGGGCGCCTCAGCGCTGCCATTGTAGACCTTAAAATCGTAAATGGGCCATAGCCGAGTATAGAAATGCTCGTGGGCAAAGAACTCAATGTCGACGCCGTGCTTATAGAACAGATCCTCCAAACCGAACCACTCGAGTGTTGGCAAACCCTTGCGTATGTACGTCTCCAGCTTGCTATTGCAATCGTATTCCTTGTCGTCACTGCAGTACATCGGGCGATGGCCATAGGTAATGATCCAGGGTCGCTTTGCGCGATTCTCGGGCAGATTGGCCTCGGCCAAGTCCCGCTCCAGCCACTCGAACTGCTTGGTGAGCAGCTTCATGCCATAGTTGATGAAGTAGTATACCTCCGTCGAGAAGGACACAAAGTGCACAGGACCCATGTTGAAGCTGTACCACAAGCTGTCTCCATCTCCGGGCATGTTGAAGCGAGCGCGATAGTTGGAGAAGTTGCTGCAGTGCATCAAATCGAATAGATCAATGAGAGTCCAGTAATAAGTAGCTGCTTCTATACTCACTATTTCTCTTCGTGGTTGCCCGGACAGACCATGTACGGTACATAGGCGGCCAGTGTTTCGATCTGACGCATAAACTCATCCCCCACTCGAGCATCGTTCGAATCCATGTCGTAGGCAAAGTCGCCCACATGGATGATCGCGTCGTACATGCCCAGCTGGGAGTCCTTCTGCAGTCGCGCCAGTGACTGGGCGTTCTCATTGCCCATATCCCCATAGATGGCCAACGAGGGCGACCAATCCTCACCAGCTGGCGGCGTCTTAAAGCTGTAGATCGCCGACCAGCCCATGTCGCTGCCGCAGCTGTACTCGTAGTGCGTGTTCGGCTTGAGAGACGACAACGTCACCTTGTGTATGTACTGAGAGCGCGCCTGCTTGCCGCCGTCCTGGAAGAATTGCCAGCTGCCGCTGACCGAGCTAAGTGCATCGTGCACATAGTCCTCGGCAAAGTTAACCAGGGACTGGTTGGTGGAGCTGCGCGTCGACCAGGTCACAACGATGTCCTGCATGCTATCTGCAAAGGAAAGCAAGCATCGATATATAGTATATATGCATATATAGCCAGATATCTGACAGAACTATACACAAACAACCGTTGTTAATATGCATATAATTTATTTGGTTAATGGTTAATGGAATACAAAAATATATATATATATTTATCGAGCTGAGATACAATCTTTGTGATTAACAGATATTCAGATTCGAGCTGCATATGGTCCGTGCCGCTCCTTGATCACCCAGAAGCTGTCAATGATGGCGCCTCCTTGGTCATCGGACACCTGCTCAAAGTACAGATGGCTAGCATTGTGCGCCTTGAGGCGCAGATAGCCAAAGTCCTGGCTGTGGAAAGCGCTCCACGGTGGCATTTCCTTGAAGAACGGCTCACGGCCCTCATGATTGCCGGCGGCACCGGAGATGATGTGCACCGGTGCACCCGGATTCACGTACGGCTCCGCCATGGAGCCATTGTACACGGTGTAGTTGTACATTGGCCACATGCGCTCATAGCAGTGCTCGTGCGCCCATAGCTCCACGTCCACGCCGTACTTGTAGAAGAGCGGCTCGAGACCAAAGAAATTCAGCACGGGCAGACCTTTGCGCACGACGGTCTCGTGATTGGCACAGTCGTCACCATTGTCGTTGCTGCAGTACATCGGTCGATGGCCATAGGTGATGATCCATGGACGTTGGGCGCGATTCTCCGGCTTGGTGGCCTCCATCAGATCACGCTCGAGCCAATCGTATTGCATGACAATCGGCTTGATGCCGTACTGTGTGAAATAGTAGACCTCGGTGCTGAAGCCAATAAAATGAACCGGCCCCAAGTTGAAGCTGTAGAACAGATTGTCCGTGCCGCCCGGCATGCTGAACCGATTGACATAGTGCGAGAAATTGCTGTGTGGCGAAAGGATGCAGGAAATCAATCAATCAAGTTGGAGTTGAGAGATTTTCGTTGAGAGCACACTTACTACTTCTCCTCATGGTTGCCCACACAGACCATATACGGCACGTAGGCGGCAATCGTTTCCACCTGGCGCATAAACTCATCCCCAACTTCCCCGTTCTCGTTGCACATATCGTAGGCAAAGTCTCCCACATGGAGTATGGCATCGTACATGCCCAGCTGGGTCTCGCGCTGCAGTGCTGGCAGCGAAGCGGCATTCACCACGCCCATGTCGCCATAGATGGCCAGCGAGGGCGACCAGTTGCTATGATTGAACGTCGTGTGGAACCAATAGATGGCCGACCAGCCCAGCTGGCTGCCGCAGTGATAACGATACGTTGTATTTGCCTGGAGCTTGGGCAGTGTCACCTGTCAATAGCTATGTTATAGTAGACTATTCATTAAGTTCCTTGTTACTTACGCGATGAATGTACTGGGTGGCCTTGCTGGAGCCGCCATCGACAAACTCTGTTGGTCCTTGAGTAGCCTTGGCGCTTTGCTCAGTGATGCTGTCAATGCCGTATTCACATATCGATTCATTTGTATTGTCTCGCGTGTTCCAGGTAACGACAATGTCCAGCACATTTTCTGGGAGAAGCACACGGCACACACGTTGCCCATTATTCACAGTCGATAATCATATGCACAAATGTGTATTTACAAGTATTTACAAATTCAATTCAGCTAGATCTGCGCGCTTAACGTTTTATCGCCTATCGATGAACGTGTCACGCACGTCATGCTTAGTGCTTAGAAATGCAATCACTAGAACTGCGCGCCTAACGTGTTATGGGCTATCGATCAACGATTTTCCACATTAAACTTATTTTTTGCTAATTATTAATATATACATATTTAACTTTATATAATTAGGGCATTTGGCTTTTGTTAAACGAGAAACTTTAGACATAAGAAATAATATATATAACTTATCTGTGCAATGCCTATATTCTCAATGTAGAACTTGCCCATCATATATGGTAAAATAAAAAACAGTTCAAATTACAAGCGATAAAAAATGACAGATATTATTAGATAGACCTCTGATACATATACATGTAATGCATACATATATCAACATATACCATTTATACATACATAGTAAAAGTAAAAAAAAAAAACATACTGATAAAATTGGCTAATTTTAAGGAGTGTTTACAGTTATAAAATACAGTTCGTTCAGGTGCTTATACTGGGTTTCAGTTGCAGTTGTGTGCGGGAGCAAAAGTTGTAAATTTATCTATTTCCTTATATGTATATATATGTATGTTTATATACATATATTGAAGAATGTGCTTTTGTAATACTGCAAGTTGCTACAGTTGTGTTTCTTATTTTTTTTTCATTTAGGATTCGTTGTATGCCCCATGCTGGGCTTTAATTAGCCAGAAACTGTCAATGATGGCGCCTCCTTGGTCATCGGACACCTGCTCGAAATACAGATGGCTGGCATTGTGCGCCTTGAGACGCGTATAGCCATAATCCTGGCTGTGGAAGGCGCTCCACTCGGGTATTTTGCCCTTAAAGGGCTCGCGTCCCTCCTTGCAGCCCGCCGAGCCGGTGATAATGTGCACCGGCGCACGTGGATTCTCGTAGGGTGAGCCGAGCGATCCATTGCGCACATTGTAGTCGTAGATGGGCCAGAGGCGTTCGTACGAGTGCTCGTGCGCCCATATGGCCACGTCCACGCCATACTCGTAGAGCAGCGGCTCCAAGCCGAACATATGCACAAATGGCCAACCGACTCGGGTCAATGTCTCCGAGTGGGTGCAGTCGTTGTCGTTCTCATTGCTGCAGTACATCGGTCGATGGCCATAGATGATAATCCAAGGTCGCTTGGCGCGATTCTCTGGCTGGTTGGCCGTCTCCAGATCCCGCTTGAGCCACTCATATTGAAAGACGAGCGTCTTCAATCCGTAGTTAAGGAAGTAGTACACCTCCGTCGATATGCCAATGAAGTGCACCGGGCCCAGGTCGAAGCTATAGAAGAGATTCTCAGTGCCACCCGGCATGCTGAACCGTGCGCGGTAGTTGGAGAAATTACTGTAAGGCAAATCCAAGAAACAGTCTCCTTATCTGATCTTATCTGATCTCATCACCTGACCAATCTGCTGCTCAACTTACAACTTTTCCTCGTGGTTTCCCGGAACGACCATGTAAGGCAAATAAGCGGCCACCGTTTCGATCTGTCGCATAAACTCATCCCCCACTCGAGCGTCCTTTGTGTTCATGTCGTAGGCAAAGTCGCCCACATGGATGATCGCATCGTACATGCCCAGCTGCGTCTCTCGCTGCAGCCGGGCCAGCGACTGTGCGTTCTCATTGCCCATGTCTCCGTAAATGGCCAGGGATGGGGACCAATCGGAGTCGGCGCTGGGAACAGTACGGAATTGATACTTGGCTGACCAGCCGTACTCGCTGCCGCAGTGATAGACATAGCTACTATTGGGCTTAAGCTCGCTGAGCGTAACCTAAGTTAAATTTACAATCTTAAGTCACATCTCTGTTTCTGGGTGTGTCTGAGTATGAGTGCGTACCCTGTGAATGTACTGAGCCATCTGCTTGGGGCCGCCATCCACAAATCGAATGGCCTTACCATAAGCGCGCTGTTTGAGATCTGTCAATCCATATTCGACAATGCTGTCTGCAGACGGCGGCAGCTCGCGCGTTGACCAAGTGACAACGATTTCGCTTGCGGTGCGCTCTGGTTGCAACAGCAGCGCAGCAGCAGCAGCAGCAGTTAACAGGCGGGTGGATGAGTACACAAAAACAGAAAGAGAAGACAATACAAAAGTGAAAAACATTGTTTGAGTTGGCCGAAAAGTATTTATTTAAATGCTTGTTTATATAAAAAACAGTTGGTGCAAATAATTCATATTTAAATTTGTTTTACGACATGTTTTTCGATTTGTTGTTTTGTCTCTCGCTTAGCTTATCGCGGCGGAACTTAACACAAAATTCGAATTGGACTCTCGTTAGAGTGTGACCTAATTAGCGTATGATTATGATCCCTAGATATGAGCACTTGATAATAAATAAATACTTAAGGATAAGACCAAAAAAGGAAACAGATGACAAGGAGAAAAAAAGGAAAATTGTTGACCGAACTAAATTTTCATTATTTATGGCTTGAATTTGTTTCGCAACAATTTTTGCGATTTGTTTTTCTATTCGATTCGCTTATCTCAAGACCATACACAAAATATTTTAATATAACTTTAGTTAGAGTGTGACCTAATTAACATATTATTTTGATCTCTAAGTAAGGGCACTTAACAATAAATAAACATCTACAAATAAATACAGTATGTATAGCAAAGGTTAAGTTACTGACCGAAAGTACTTTATTCTTTAATAACAATCAATATTCCCTTTTACATGTTTTGAACGAGCTTAGCGGCTTGTTTATTGTAATTTGATTCTTTGTTTTGCTTCCCATTTCGCTTATCGCGGGATCGCATATGACAGCCAATTAAACTTAGTCATTGTGTGACCTTATTAGCGTATGATTACGATACCTAACATACGAGAACTTAGTAATTATATACTAATATGCACTATACGCATTTATCAGCAAATCAGCCGTAGCCTCATTCTGTGGCTTGCATTAACGGATGACGCGATGAGCGCATTTCTATTGTAGTTGTTTTTGCATTCTTTGTCTTTATTTTTAATGTTGTTGTTGTTTTTATTCGTGTTAGGGGTGTTTGTATATGGCTCAACGGGAACAACTACAGCTGTAACTGTAACTGCATATTGCATGAGTGTCGGTATATATCCGGGTTGGGGTGGGGGAGTTATTGACTTGCTATCAACAGCTACTATTGCGCAGCAATTTAGACAATGACAAAAACATATACATACATATGTATATTAAAACAAGCGCTGATATCAACAAAAAATGCCGGTCGATTTAAGCGACATTTGCAATTTTTCTTTTTTGGTTAAAGGGTTAAAAAACTCGCGCTGAACTTTAAACTTGTCGTCGTACTTGCCCGAAAGCGACGACTGTAAACTGTTATTCGCCGTTACGCGTATATTTCGCATTTACTTAAAACTATTTTAACAATATATGTATATGTAATACTAATACAATATATTTATTGTCTACATACCTCCGAATGCCAGGTGCACCTGCTCAGGCTGATAATGCACTATGTTTAAATCTTGTTCCACATTCTGCTGCACGTTGATGCCTTCTTCCAGATACAATTGGCGCTGCACAGTGCTGGTAACGCACAGTGCTAGCGTTAGAAATAACAAGGTCAAATTTACCATTGTTTCGTTTTCCTTTTGCTCTTGTTTGTTTACGTATATATGTAAATCTATTTAGCAACAATTGATGACATTGCCAAATATTTGTATATGCGCAATATATTTGTAAGCAGTGAATGATTTACTTGTACTTCACAAAACTTATTTTGCTAGCGGCAGCAAAATGAACGAACGAAGACTATTGAAACATCCAGCAATTTATAGAACAAAAGTTCGTTTGGCAGCGCAGCTGTTAAGAGTTATCGATATATACGGAGAGTGCGATACATATCAGTCGATAGTTAACAGAGTGACCAGTTACGCAGCGCATACTCATTGGAAAATTCAAATTGAAAACAAAAGGAAAAACAAAGTATGCGTATGTTTTTGCCGGCTTTGTAACAGTTCAAGGAAAAACAAAGTATGCGTATGTTTTTGCCGGCTTTGTAACAGTTCGGGTTCAGATTATCACCAGTTTGATTATTTCATAACATTTTTTGGCAGAACCACATCGGAAAGAAATAAAATAAAAAATATAAAATTATACATCATGAGTATGTCTGGCTTGTCGGAGGACTTTATAACATTGACCCAACTGAATTGTGTCCAACAGTGCAGTGCATTAATTTACAATCCACGGCCGCGCAACTATTTAATGGCCACAGCACTGTTTAGCATATATTGCGGCGTAGTTATCTATCGCTCGTATCGCAATCATCAGGCCAAAATGCAGGAACGCCGTGAGGCCGCCCTGGTTACGGCCGCCGTAGAAATACCAGCCTTTGAAGAGCACGTCTTTGAAGCACCAGCTGTGGAGCAACCGCAGCATTATCCAGTCGAACCAACCGTTGCCGAGCCGGCACACGTTGACGATCCAGCGAACGATGAGACGAGTGTGCCAGCAGCACCCTAGTCCAACTCGATGCAACACCCCCTAATATGTTCCCAAAGGATCAAATGAGAAACGCTCGAGCTTTAGCTAAAGAAAAATAGAAGAAAAAGAAGACATTTCCGATACCTCTAAAATCAATTAGTGAATAAACCGATACCTCTAAAATCAATTAGTAAATAAAATAGCATGGAACATATATTTTGGATTGGAATTTATTATTATGATTAATTCTTGTTATTCACGCTAATCAACAATTCTAAGACAACAGATTTATAAATTAATTACAAACGATTTTGAAGGCAATTTGGCAAAGACTTAAGAACTAGACAACTAACATTTCGTACAGCTAAATGGTATATGTATTGTATATATGTGTATGTATATATGGATATATGTATGTATGTATATAGGTATGTATATAGGGAATGTAAATAGTTTACGCTTTCGCATTTCTAAACAAATTGTTGGCAACAATAATTAATTTAACTACAAACTAGAAAACACAATTGAGAGACGATCTACTTGTTTCTTAACTACTTTTCGCTGGCATTTCCGCTTGCGGTTCCACTTCCGGGGCCTGTGCCCGGCTTGCGAGTGGCAAATCCTTCCGGCATGCTGCTCTTGCGCTGCGCCTGCGATATCTGCACAATGCGCGACAATGGGGAGTGGGTGCTGCTAGTGCTGGGACGCATTAAAGACGAGGGCAGCAGGCGCGACGTCGAGGTGCCCGCCTCATCCTGCCCGGCATTGGAGCCAATGCCACCCGATCCCGTGGGCGAAGTGGGCGACAATTCGCGTGCGAGTGGAGATGGGCGCAGCGAGAGGCGCCGCTGCAACGCTGACTGGGAACTGGTCATTGGTTGGCTGGGCTCCTCGCTGAGACTGGCGCCTGGCGGCGGCGCCTTTCCAGGTGGTATTTGCAGTGCGGTCGGACGCACACTGAAGCGACGCCGGAACTTGGACTGGCTCACAGGCGTGGACGCCGACGGCGTAATCGGTTTCTCAGTGTAACTGGGTGGTGGCTCCAAATTGTGTATGCCGGACGGACGACGAGTGGTCAAGCCGTTGCTGCCACTGGGAGACATGGTGCCCACAATTGTGGAGCGACGGGCGTACAAACGATTTGCCGCCGTTGCCTGCAGCGTGCGCGTTTGGTCGCCCGCAAACAGGGACAAAATGGGCGGCAACTGGGGCGGATCGAGGCCGGCATTGCCCAGCTTTCGTTGCTTCTTGGTCAGCTTGGAGCTGTAGCCGGCAGCCGCCGCCTGCTGCTGCTCCTTCTGATGCTCATCGAGCACGGCGTGCGTGTGCACCACTTCGAGGGCGCGTATCAGATCCGCTATGGTGGTCTGCTCCAACACATCCATATCCTTGTCCGAGGTCACCGAGAAGATGCTGGAGCGTCGCGGCGTCGCATTGCTTGTCATTCCGCCCGTGGCCGGGAACAGGCTGCCCCGACGTGCCGCAACAGCTGCCATCGCCGCCGACCCGGAGCCGCGGCGCTGCATCTGGAGCGCAGCTGCTGTGGCTGTCGGCGTATACATGCTGCCGCGTCGAGCAGAGAGAGCTGGATTTTGGGTATAGATGGACTCGCGACGTCGCTTGCCAGCTGCCACGCCAGCAGCGGACTTGCGCTGATAGGCGCCCGTCGAGCTGAACGTCGCCTGGTCGGAGTCGTCCAGATGGAAGGCCGGATTGCTGATGCCTCCGTTGCCATTGCTGGACGCGAGACTGGTGGTCGAGTCGAAGGGTGGAGGTGGGCCACGACCATTGCGCAGATAGGATTGGCTGGCGCTTGCCGTCACCGTATTGTTGTAGTAGTCCAACGGGGAGCGCGTGGGCAGCGATGTGATGCCCTCTGGTACAGAGACAACGGATAGCTTGCGCTCCAGATCCTGCGAAGGACGCTTGCGATGGAAGAGCTTGCGCAGCCCGTCCGGCATAGAGAATTTCTTGACCCGACCGGCACCGGTAGCTGCTCCACTCTTCTTGAGCTGCTCTTCGATGTTGTCCGGCTCCTCCAGATGCACCACATGCGGATCACTGACGGCGCCGTTGAGCTGATTCTTGTAGCGGCTGTTGAAGGCCTCCTGGATCTGTTGATTGTCGCCGCTCCAAGTCCATTCGTTGTGATTGTGCGGCGCTCGCAGTGGTCGTCTCGGCGGCTCAATGTTAAAGTCGGAGCAGGCACGACCGCGCGGCCGTCGTGGCGTCGATAGTTCGTTGAGTGTCGAGAAGGACCATTCGCTGGCCATGATCTGAGAGTCGGAGAAGCCATGATATCCACCATACACAGCAGTATCATCAGCCTCCGCTGGCGGCGGCTGCACCGTGGCCAAAGCCGTCACCACCTTGGCCAGCAGATCTGTTGTCTGCCGATAGGCTTCGGCCGTCTCGAAAGTCTTCTCGCGATCGAATTTGCTTAGCTCGGTATCCGAATTGGCATGCACCATGGCAGTGGGGTCCTGCGAGGCCAATTCGGCGCACACGGAGTAGGCACGCTTTCGACTTGGGATCGGCGCTGGCTCCACACGGTACATGCTGAGCTCCGGACAGGAGGCGGACCGAGGCACCGTATATGCAAATTCTGTGTCTGTGTAAACGGGCTGTTTATATTAGACGATAAATATCGTGAGCGGTTATCGAAAGCAAAGTGCGTGTGCGTGTGTGTTGTTGTTGTTGTTGTTGTTGTAGTTGTTGTTGTAGTTGTTGTACATGTAAAGAGAGCGCAGCATATGATATTGGTATTAGTGTAAATTTCAAATGTTTTTGTTGCTGTTGTTGCTGTTGTTATTGATATTGTTGTCTCTGTCACACACTCTCTTGCTAGCCCTGACAGTGCTGTTTGCAAAATCCCGTTAGAGTTATTTATATTACTTACGCCTGCACGCCCTCGCCATCGGTTTAATCTTAATCTTTGCGCCTTTTCTATTTCCGATTCGAAAAAACTACAAAAGGAGAAAATATCACAAATGTTAACGGACTTGGGGGTTTGTTGGCTTGGGGTTATTGTTCGCCCGCTTAGTCAAACATTTAGTGAATGCCCAATTGTTGATTGTTGTTGATTGTTGTTGTTGTTGTTTTTTATTGTTGTAAAGACAGAAACGTAACGGAAATATGTGCGTGCCATTGATTAAACATACACACACACACACACATACAGTGCATGCTAGTGTGTGTATGTATTAGTAATTTGTATTAGTACTAATTGCTTTGAATAGTTTTGTTTTCAATAGTTTTGCGGAGGCAGCTTTGATGCTGACGTCGACGCAGACGTCGCCGCTGCAGCTAACGTCTCTGCGACTTGCAAAAATGGCGCCCAATAGTTAGGTTAGGTTAGGCAAATTGATCCGAATTCGAATTTGTAAAGTTTGTTTCGAAAAGTAAAACTCCCGCTTAATATAAACACACATAAACAAATCTCATTTAAGCATTATAAACTTGATTATTTAAGAACCAGATGTATAGATATATTTGCTATATTTGAATGGCTTTACCTTGACTTTTAGTATATATAGCTCGTTGAGCAGACGCCGCAAGTAGCCCACATCCTTGGTAACTCCCGTCCAGATACGATTCTGTGTCGCCTTCAGATTCGATGAGAGCTGCTGCTCCAAGTAGGCCAACTTCTTGCTCTGCAGACCTCTAAACATATGCATTCGATTATGTTAGATATAGATATATCAGTTAGTTTTGATGGCAGGTTACGGCGATGGGTTTGACAGTCCCAGCATGCAAAACAAATCATGCAGTACTCTATGGAGGCAACCGAGTCTCTCACTTACCGCGTTATAAATGTCATTATCATGACCAGGTAGCCCAAGGAGAATATAAACCAGACGATCACAAAGATTTGATAGACCACAAACCAGCCGCCGAATTCGCGAGGCTATAGAATCGAAAAACCGTTGACTATAGACGAACTGTAAATGCATTGATCGAAACTCACCTGGTTGGCACCAAAGGTGGGCACGAAATCGCCAAAACCTATGGTCGATGTCGTCACATAGCTGTAGTACAGTGAAATAGAATAGGGCCAACTCTCGAAGTAGGTAAACACCCACGCTGGCAGTAAAAGGAACAGGGCTATGCCCGGTATGAGAGCTATGAATACCGTGGTTATCAATCCCAGTTGCGGTGGCACATAATGATCATCCGAAGACATTTTATACTTCTTATAACGTCTATAGATGGCCTCGAACTGCAAAGCGAGTGATATGTTTAGATATTAGATATATAGCATATTATAGGTCTAACTATATATCTATCTATCTGTGCATGTATGAGCTCTCTCATTTCACCTACCGTACGTCCAAAGTACTCGCCCAATCCGGCAAAGAGTATTCCATTCACCGGTATCCCGATCACCGAATAGACAATCATGATCATGCGACCCGCAAACGTTGTCGGCGATATATTGCCATAGCCCACCGTCGAACAGACGGTAAATGAGAAGAAGAAGGCGTGATAGAATGTCCACGTGTAGGGTATTTCGTATTCATCCTTTGTATAATCCGTAACCGGCTTTCCACAATAGTCCGTTATTCGTTCCAAAATCTCGTCTTGTGTGGTCACGTTCTTATCTTCGAACTGTTCCATGAGAAACTCTGTAAATTGGGGAAAAGAAAAAAAAAAGGAAATCAGTTAGAGTCCCAGATCTAAATGCATGACTGACGAATACCCTACAAGTGTAATTTCCGCACGTTGACTACACCCGCTCTGCACCATTAGAATCGGTATCTAGATAAACAACAAGTTCTATTGGGATGGCACTACAAAACGCAATGAAGCATAAAAACAAATCGAAGCAAATCAAATTTAATTAGTTCTATTACACGTGTTCCGGAAGCAAATGCGAAGCGGGCGTCCGAGCGATCGCGTTACAAACGCCATTTAACCTTCCGCTTTTCCGTACAGATGAAAGAGGAAGCAAAACAATTGCAACTACAACTGTATGGCTTAGGCTAAAATCGCAACTGTCAACGTGACCTGACCCTGACTCAAGTCGCTAATCGCTGATAGCTGATCGCTGATCACCGATCACCGATTGGCAATTGTCGGCTTTGGGTTTTTGCCCTCTCACTGCGATTCCGGCTAAGTTTACGGCCGTTTAAAACTGTTTAAAATGCGCTTCACACTGCGGCATGCTTCGTGGATCGTAACGATCATTAGTGGCGTACGCTGCTTTGATACTATGCTAAGATATGATTATTTATAGTTACTTTTTTTAATAAATGTGATTAGAGTTAACTGGAAATAGTACGGATTCACTATAAAGTGAACTATTTATATAGAATTGTATATGTGTAAATATGTAAACATTCCTCAGAACCAGAGATCGCTCAGATATTTGCAACTGGATCTCCAGTTAATTTTGACTAAGCAGATCTACTGATCTGGAGTTGATCTTGACTTTCAACTATATCTATATATCAGTTTTCTATATATCTGCAAAAGCTGATCTAGCTGATCTATATAGGTATATATAATCTGTTATATAGCCCAACTAGCAAACACTTTCTTTCATCTAGTACCCCATATAGAGTTATATATCTTGGGCTGACATAGTAGTCATACATACATATACATATCTTTATATAGCTCTATCTTTTAGTACATGTTATACATATATCTGATGTATCTGATCTTGAGTGCAATTCGTTTGAAATGAACCGAGTGCAATCATTCAATAAACCCTAAGCCACACAGGCAAATGCAGCAAATGACAACAATTTTCTAGCCGTAATCTTTTAACGAATTGCATAATTCAATAAATGCGACAGACAGATATTTATCAAAAGCCTTCCCAGTGGGTGGTTCGTTGTTGGTTCGCAATTGTGGGCAATTCACTTTTCAACGATCCCAGTGCAGTTCCCTCCATCCATGTAGATAGTAATGATAATCTCTATCTCCAACTGCTTGCCTCTCTCACGTTTTCACTCTGTCTCTGTCTCTGTCTATCTCTCTTTCCAGCATGAGACAAACAGTGATATTGTGTTGCCTTTTGTTGTCATCCGGGTCTTTTTTTTTTTGTTGATTGTGATTGCGGGCAATTTGTTCATAGACGTCGATCATTAGCACGAATTCTTGTAAATCTTTGAGGCCCAACTAACGGCACAAACTAGCGAACATTAATTGAGATTAAGTTTTTGGATGGCGTTTATCTTGTTGATGTTTTTCATGTTTTGTCTCATGACGATTTGCGGAGCAACGGAAATGTTTATGGCAAGCAAATTGATCAATTTAACTGTTGATCGTGAGGTCAAAGGGACAAAGAGTAACAGAGGGAGGGGCGTGGGAGCAGGAGGATAGAGAGATAGACTGAGAATAGGATAGTGCGTTCTTGATGATCTGGTAGCAAAAGATCATCTGGGGGAAGATCACTTGATTGATTTTGAAGAGTCGAGTTTTTCTTGGTTTTAAGATCAAAGTTTCGCAGATCGATCAATTAAGAAATAGCAGCCAAGAAATTGGGAAATGCAACGCATTTGTAGCTCGAAAGATATTGAACAAATAGATCAAAGCCTTATGGAGCTTCAATCTCAAAAGATCACTGATCCTAGAGTCATTCATATATAACTAAATATTGAGCAAGGGAAAGATTCATTGAATGACAACAAGATCACCAGGGTCAAACATGCTCCATTCCCTTATCAGTTACAGGGCTATCTGAGGTGATTTACTGCAAATGCCAACATCACATGTTTGTGCACACACTTCCAAATGATATGTGATCCAGAGTCTTAGAGCAAGCTACATTGGGAGCTACGAATGCGCAATTGAAGTGGTTTGGAAGCCCAATAGCTTAATATTGATATCGTTATCGATATCAAATACGAACTAGGCTATGGACTATATGCATATGCGATAAGGGAAAGGTTATATATTAAGACTCTGGTCAAAAAGGGGGATCAGTGTGTAAAGCTATAGCTTCCGAGCTCATTGATCGAGCAAACAGTGTACCCAGAAGATTGTATATACAAATATTACTTGAAATATGAATATCGGAATGACCTATGCATTGCACAATCGAGATCTTCTTTCCGTTTCACTTTTAGCCCACAGTGATCGACTAGCAGATACTCTGTCATATCTGACGTTCGAAGTGGTCGAACGGATGCGCGGAAGACGTGAAAAATGAATAGACAGATAGATAGAGAGTAAGATGGAAAGAATGGAAAAAGCATAGATAGTTGAAGGACAAGCATATAGACAGACAGACGAGAGAACACATAGAACTAAATTAACTTGTCTATAGATACTAATCACTTAAAGAGCTATATAGTAAGTCGAGTCGATTATGATGTAAACTTGAACAGCCCCAATCCACAGGGTATCAAAAGCAACGCACTTCGAAATAACTTCATAGATATATATATATATAGCGACGCACGTCTTGGTTGGACGATCTCTAATTGGGGTTTATAGTTTATTTATCTGAACAATTAGCACATTTTTATGTGGTATTTAAATTCGATTTTATTGCAATTATGGTGGAATAACCCTCAAAATAAATACGATCGCGATCTGTGTGTCTGATATCCGCACACACAGACGCACGCACACCTACACAGCGACTGATATGTAAATCACATTCGTATCAGTGCAATTAATCACGAATCCGATTCGCACACTTGCTAACTCATAAAGCTCATATTTCTCTCTCAACATTTACGCACGTTTGGCAAAACGAAAATAACGTCGAGTTAAGTCATTTCTTTAGCTTTCCGCGTTTCTGCTTTGTCACACCGAATGGCCGCTGCTCTATACTATATTACGTTTATGCCATGCAGTTCATGATCATGTTATTAGCACATTAATGGGCTGCAAATCAGGCGACTTTTATGATTGACTCTCGTGTATGACTGAATCGAATGATAAATCAGTTTATGTTTTGCTAATTTCCTGAACTGATTTCGTTGTCTAAATATAGATTAAGCCAAGTTAACGCCATGCCATGTTCCGTTGCCGTTGCTATTAACATGGCGTTAAGCTATTTTGGTTGAACTCACACAAATAACTGATTAAACTAACTAAATATAGATTTAGCCATGTTTATGCCATGAAGTTGATGAATTTAGATTAACTTGAACTTAAATTAAGCAAGGCATATTTGCAATATAGCTGCGCTTGCTTCAAATTATGATTGATTGAGCACTAAAAATAGCCATGTTCATGCCATGTAGTTCATGATTTTTATATATAATGACTATATGAACTCTGATTTGATAGTTATATCATGATATCAGTCGATGCTTATTATGCTCTGTTCATGATACTTTGAATGCAATATAGTTTAAGCTACGGCTGAATAGTCTGCCTAAATGATCGAGCTGGTTTTATATAGATTTGAACTACGTTTATGCCATGTAATGCATGATTTGTTAAGTGCGACGCTAAGTTAGCTGCGCCAACTAAAAGACATTCAACATTTGCGGTTGCATAAAGCGTTTGCCAAAGTCTTGTTGCCCGCACTTGATAACTGTAAGAGCTCTATCTCTAATAGAGTTTCGGGGGCGTTTTTTTGGAACTACGCAAGCAGCAGCTAAAATTGTTTGTTTTCGTCTCTCTTTTTTTTGCGGCCAAGAATTCGTGGCAGACAGTTTAGTTGTTAGATATCACATGGACACGAAAAAACGATCATAAAAGTATTTATGCTTATGATATTTGAGTTGAAGCTGCACGGCTGATGATTATATCTGTCGACAGCTACTGTTTATCTAGCCGTCTAACTATCTATATAGCTGTATACGTACCATAGATTTCAATGCGCTCCTTTAGCTGCTCGGCACGTGCTTCCTTCTCCTCGCCATGCTCGATGTGATAGTAGATGGCCGCGCCAAATAGCAGATACGATATATAGAAGATGAGCAAAAGTATCCAGCGATTTGGCGACATGCTAGTCCTGTCGCTAACTTGGCCCAAAAGGATAAGGCTGCAACCAGACATAATAGCCACCAAACAATATTAATCAACCATTCGGCAGAGAGTTACTTGTAAGTTGTGTGATTGCCTCAGCTCGAAACTTTTCTTTAAATGTTATATAGTTCATTATAAATATATATATTGTTTATGGTTTGTATCAGCATTAATCGACGCTTGATTGCGATTAACTGTCTCTATATATTGATATATACACATACTTATGAAATTCTTTAGGGGCAGTGCCACCTGCGCTACCTGCAATGCAGCGAGTCTTATGGGTTCAGCGCTCAGTCTTCATATAGCTGGGCTCCCCCAGCTGGCAGTGCTCCATCACAGCAAATGCTCTTGGGTCTATAAACGCGACGATAGGGTATTATCAAGTTTTATGTTGCTCAACTCAATAGACTTTACATATATATATAGATATACATACATATATTACTCATTTAGCTAATTTCTAGATCTATGAGGTTAGCTTAGGTTAGGTTAGGTTAGGTTAGGTTAGGTTAGCTTAGGTTAGCTTAGGTTTCCTGTAATGTACATCTCGATTTCTGTATGCGCTGCTATATAACTATAAGCTATATAGGAGATATTTCAAATTAAATATCAACTACCGACTTCTATAGGGTTCCATAGATTCTAACCTACTCATATAGGGTATTTCAACTTCGACTTCTTAAAACTGAAGACACACTTAAGCTCTACATTCCAGCTATTATGATCACCTAGAGGCCCCCTCACAGATTTCCTACCGGGCACTACGTCAGTGTGGACAATGCTGAGACGACGTCATTTAGTTGGGTTAACATATTGACACATCTAATCATATCGCTAAGACGGAAAGTGCCCGAGTATTGCTGCTAATTTCTACCTACATTTTTACCCACTTAAAACGTTCCAATTAGCTGGGTATATAAGTTTTCATGAGGCATATGTAACCGTGAGATGACAAGCCTGACTCGTACCATTCTACTTGAGATCTGTCTCTTTTTCGACATCTCTGTATCGCTATCGCTAGCTCCCCCTCTCTCTCTCTCTCTCTCTTATATCTCTCTTACATGCCTTTCCCAATAGTGATATATCGAGGGTATCTCCTAGTCGATCCGTTTCTATTGCAGCCCATTGGCAATGGGCATGTCTTGTTATCTGTCTGGGATTAGGTTTGGTGACAAACCACCTACCTGCTTGGAAATTTACTACCTCCAATTAGCAGGTGGATAAAAATATTTAAAAATATATACATATATGTATAAATATTGAGAAAACTTGAATAGGTTGACAACTCTGAAGCTGTTAAGATTATAAACGATTCGCACCTGCCACGATTTTAGTTGTTTTGTGACAAACAAAAAGATGGAAAAAGAAAGAACATGAAAATCAATATTAATATAATGTTCAGCTCAACGTCTTGCAAAATCATAAAGATAATTGCAACTAACTACTCGAACATGTTGAGGTAGTTCATTATTTATACTCGCTCGTATAGTATCCATATCTGACTTTTTATGGACTTTGTTCCCACAGAGAGAGAGAGAAACCCTAACTTGACTAACTCTTCAGTCTACGTATGTTTAGTGTCAATGGATCCTAAGTTATCTTCTATCTAGCTTATACCCTGTATTCTTCTTGCTAACTAAAAAAGTCTAATATTGAATATATACAAATTGGTCTGACATTCGTAATTATATGATACCGAGTTTCTCGGAAATAACGAAGAACCAAATTTTTGATAAGCTCTACTGAGTGAAAGGTATATTTTTTACAAGGTAATAAAAACGGAATTTCACAATAAATTCGATTTAGGCGAATCTATAAGTACAATACGAATTCATATAATAATAATTCTAGAAGAGATCTCTCGGGATAACTTTAGATTTATAATGTATGAATTCTTGGGTGATCTATCCAGACTCAGTGCAAACTGTTGCTCTACCTGGGATCTATTGCAAGATAAAGTTTAAATGAGAAATGTATCCCCACCATCTCTCTCTCTCTCTCTCTGTCCTTTATTCTTTAACTCTCCCTCTAGCTCTTTCTCTCCCCCCCTTGGGTATATATCCATTAACCTATGATACGAAGTCAGACTCAGTGCAAACTGTTGCTCTTCCTGGGATCTATTACAAGATAAAGCTTAAATAAAAAATGTATCCCCACCATCTCTCTCTCTCTCTCTCTCTGTCCTTTATTCTTTAACTCTCCCCTCTCTCTCTGTCTTCCCCAACCCCTCTCTGCCTTTCTCCCAATTTCTCTCTCGCCTCTTCCTCTCTTTCTCTCCCTTTCCCCATCTTTGTTTCTTTGTCCTTACTTTCTATCATTCATTCTTTCCTTCCTTATTCTCTCACTCTACCCTCCTCAAATCAATGAATATCAATCGATAAATATCGAACTTAAGATCATACTTCCACTACTCTAATATACAGCTGTTTCTAATTGTTTTTGTTTACTATTTGCTCTTTTGTGAATTTTATTGTTCAATTGACTTCTTAGTTGAGCTCAAAGTTTGTTATCTCCAAATCGTTTTACAGTTATTTACAACCACTTTAACTATTACATTCGCTATTACCAAACTCGTTCTGAAGGCATCAACGATCTATTATGTATATATATACAAACATAAGTACATATATATTCGAATTGCTGTTCAAGTGAAGAGCTGATAACTGATAAAGTTTCAGTGCATACTATTGTATCATTTGCTCAATTGGAATTATCAATTCACAAATAGCTGGGAGCAGGTATTGAGAATGTGCTCTAAGAGTTATCTATGGCAAGGCAATAAGAATTGTGTTTGCCCAACAAACTGGGCTAAGCATTTTGTTAACAATAATCAAAATAAAAAGCAAAGGTGTGATGAACTAGCAGTTACCCTGGAACTCTTGAGCTAAGTGCGAATATAGAATATGAAGTATATATCATATACATATACATATGCATATACATATGTAGCCACGCCTTCTTCTTCGATTCGCACAAATAATGATTCTTATGATTCCATTTTTACAGGGTATACTGCATTCATGTGACTCTCAACTGGGCGCGTTCAAACTCATGATGACGCGCTATTCAATGAAAGTCTTTGGCTTTTTATTGTATTTGATTTGATTTCAATTTTTGTTGCCCTGAGTTGGGCTTGTCGCAAATTGTTTTTCTGACACGGAAAATTCTGCACAAACAAAAAGCGACAAAATAAATACCATTTTTTTTTATGTGCCCAGACGAGAGAAGAAGAAGAAGCAGCGATAGCAGCAGCCGTCTATGATCATGCAAATGAATTTAATTTGATATTTGATTTGGCTAAGTGCGAAAAACAACAGAGCATTTAATATGGCCGCAATAAAGCTTACTAATTGATCATCAATGTGACCCACACACAATGCACAAAGCGATCCGATCGCTCCCTTCCCTCAAGGATCGAAGATCAAGTTTCAGTGATCGCAATGAGCCAGAGAATGAGAGAAAGACAGAGAAAAGACAAAACCAGGTGAGAGTAAAGGAGAGATAGATATAGAGAGAGAGATAGAGAGAGACCAAGAGCGAAAGATAGATAGAGAGAGAGAGAGAGAGACCAAAAGCGAAAGATAGATAGAGAGAGAGAGAGGGAGACAGAGAGATAGCGAGACACTGAGAGATATATAGACATAGAGAAAGATAGGCCGTGATACAAGAAAAGAGAAAGAGACAGAGATAAACGGGAGAGGGCATATGGAGTTATATGGGGCGAGAGACAAGCCGAGTGAAAGGTGAATAGAACGAGAGACAGAAAAGAAAAAGATAGATATAAAGACATTGTTTCGGCATTATAAGAATACCTTTTGGTCAGATCATGCACTATTTATTTATTCTATTATATATTTTATATACATATATAGTTATATTTTTCTTTGAATAAAAAATATTTACATATACGGAACGTTAAACAGTCGCATAATCAATAATAAATAGCAACAACTGCAAATGAACACGTTTTGTAAATAATCACGACATTTTGCTATGTCGAAAGGTGCTACGGCACCGTCCTCTGACGTAGCATCTGGACGGGCGCGCAGAAGGAGAGAGACAGAGAGAGAGAGCGAGCGAGAGAGAGAGAGGGAGAGAGAGAGAGAGCAGCAGATTCTTTTCTTTTAATTGATTTTCTTTAATTTTATGCCCAGTTTCTTTTCGATCGCAATGCTAATTATGTTGACATTGCTGAACAACCCATTTCATATGCATGATTAATTGCACATCGATCTATCAATGTCCCAGTCATCGATCGTCGCTCGTCGATCGTCAATCGTGTCTTCCCGTTAGTTGTTGTCTTTTGGTGGCATTGGCATTGATAAGAAACAAGAATCCGCCGACTCCTAACTAACTTGATGACGTTCCACAGCTGACGTAGAGCACGGGAGAAGGGGGCAGAGGAGCGAATGGCGCTGAGTTACACGACAATTAATAATGCCAACTGACATAACGAGTAAATGTCGATAATATGTTTAAAACGATCGACCCAAATAACAAATAACTCACAAATTCCTACTCGACGCATGTGCTCGACTAACAGTTGCACTGCTCAACATCGATATCTATCGATCAATATCTTTATGAAACATGCAGAAGAACTTGTAATTCCGAATTGATGCATTTTGTTCTTGGTAATACATAAAATGGCCCAACCTCGCGTTCAATATTTATCGAATGTAGAAAACATCTAAACAGAGACTTGATATACCTTTGACTTGAGGATTTCCTTGGATTATATATATATATTAATAATCTATATATTAATTTCGATATTTATCGATAATATGTTATGAAATTAGTTCAGTGTATATTGCGTAAATGTTTACATAAACCTATATAAATAGCACAAACTGAAAAAGGTTATACATTTCTAATTCGCTAGATCAGATTAACTATTGCTAAGAGTCAAGAATATATTTGTATATATAATATTTTAACTTTTAGCAGTCATACAAACCTATACAAAATGCATTATACCCGATTTCATTCATATTATTTCAAGTTTTTTCATTCACTTATCTGTAGATCATTGAAGGATTTTGCTGTGCAATCACAAATGTTGCTGGCAACATTTTGGTGCTTTAGCAACATTTTGGCCAGCAACATGATTGATGGCAAGCAAAGGTAAACCGACTAAAACTAAAGCACTGAGATACGAATAACAACAACACCTTATATACAAATAAATCATATATAGTGTTATACAGAATGCGAACTAAAGAATATCCACAGTTTCTTTCATGTTTTCGGCTGTTTGAAGATCGAAACAATCGTTCGAAAAACAATCGCATTATAATACAACAATTTTGCTAATTAAGCGCATTCATTAAAGTGACAGTCAATCTATAGAGCACTACGATTCAGGGGGTCTAAAGGCCTCACACACACACCCAGCTTGATTACAGCCATATACATAGGTACTTACAGTTTATATAAGTATATAATATGTACATATGTATGTATGTATATATAGACGTGCTGTCTTAACTAGAGCACAGTTGCATTTTAAAGATCGTTTAGATTGTTCACTGAATGAAACGTGCTGAAAATTCAATTCAAGCAAATATTTCAAGAAGCTATGCTTAAAACATAAATATCTATTATTTCAGACTTGAGAAGAGAACAGAACAGAGCTAATATGTACTACACTAAAGTCACGTTAAAAGAAAGACTGAGTTCAGAATCAACTTTAGTTTATATATAGTTTTTAATATTTTTATATACGCGCGTTATCAAGCATAAATCAAGCAAGAAAGTTGAAGTAGGCTGCATAACACTCATTAACATTTCAGCTGCAAAGCTATAGGCCTAGAATTTCCTTTGAACCATTTATTTGATTGAATTTACTATAACTATGAAGTGATAGAAAGAAGTGGATTTCAAATCCAAGTTTTATATAAACTTAAGACGCAATATCTCTGAAGTTTAGCTCTAGCTGTCGTACTGAACTTTTCCGAACATTACAATCGATCTGTAAACGATCGTACATAAATATATACATATATTCACATGTATATAAACATTTTCGCAAAACCGATCATCTGATAAGCTGGTCTGAGACACTCAAGCATATTACACATTGCAGTACATTTATATTGATAATACAGCAAAATTATTTCGACACTTGCACTGGACATACGAATTCAGGAATACAATCTAGCCCATATACACACGCAATATACATATGCATGTACATATATATACTATGTATGTGTATGTAATACTGAAGCACAGTTCATTAGCCTTGCCATATAAATGATATAGCCACGAATAATGGGACTTGAATTAAAGCTGATATCAAATATTTCTTATTAATTTATAGACATATATTTATTATTATTTTTTTTTTTTAATGTTATCAACACAGTTAAGAAACAAATTAAAAAAAAAAAAAAAAAAAAAAAACAAATATCAAAGCCCAGGATCTGCAGAAATTGAAGTCTTGTCTTTACACTATTTCCTGGGCTAATTGTATAAGCGGACAATTGTAGGATTTTTAGTTTATCTTTGATATTTTCTTAGTATTTTTGTTAGTATTAATTATGATTATACTTTGTATATTTTAATACCCACACTTAAATAATCCGAGAAGCAAACAACAAAAATCAAGAAATGTTTCGCACTGCACAAAATTTCTTTACTTAGTACCGTTATAAAAATGTAATAAGAAAAAAAAACAACAACAATAACACAAAGCGCAGCGAGAAAACAAAATAGTTAAAGCCGCTGCAGAACGAACGAAACATAAATGAACGAAAAAAAAAAAAGTAAATAAAAACGCAACCGTTGATCGCGACGAACAGGACGTTAACCGTTACACGGCGCGCATTGAATTGAAATTGAAGCGCTGCAGGCGGAGGTCTGACACTTTTAGTGTGTGCCCCTGTTTGTCTGTATGTGTGCGTGTCAGTGTCTGTGTGTCTCCGCCTGTGCGTATGTGTGTATAGCGTTGATTTAAATTGAAATGCTTGGATAGCTCACGTCTCTGCCCGTAGCCGAGCGCTCGCGGCAGCTGCGCAGCCAGCGTTGACGAATTGGAATTAGAATTTTTGCTTTGAGCTTAACGGTAAAACGGCATTAGCGGTACCGGTAACGGTTACAGTTACGGTTACGGTTACGCTTACGATTACAGGCTATAACACACACCCACACTCGCGCACAGTGCACAACGCTCACTACGTCGTTACGGTACGCGATACGTCCATCATATGACTGCTCGTTGTCGTTGGTATCCGGCGCTAAAGCTACAGCCAAGTCCGACTATCAACACCTCCTTTTGACGGCCGATCGTCTTCGTCTAGTTCACACACGCACACAGGCAACCAGAGCGACAGAAAGACATAGAGACAGAGAGGGAGAGAAACAGTTGAGCGCATTCGCTTTACTACTCACTCACTTATGTGCTCTCCTTTGCTCATTCGCTTTGTAAAAACATGTGTGAGATTTTTAGTATTGTACTTTATTTTATTTTATTATTACACATACATACATGTGTCTATATGTATACTTTTTTGATCCCGTTCTCCACTCACTTTGAGCCGAATTTGTTGATTTGGAGTATTTTCGCGTTGTGCGCGCATGTGAATCCGATCGGGGAATTCGGTTTGAGTGAGTGGTTTGTGTCAAACAGCGACAAGCGAACGCCGATCTGGCCCCTCACGTCCCCTTACATGCCCCACGCCCCATTCCCACCTCCACACACACACATACACACAGTACACGGTTTACTGTTGTCTACAGCGACTAACTAATACACGTGAAAAGAAAAAAAAAAAAGAAAAAAAAATCACAAAGTAAATAAATCGGCGATCGACAAAAGACAACTACGAAAATTGCGAACACTTTTTTTAACGCCATCTCCTTTTGACCCCTCCCCTCTCCCACTCTGTACAGGCAGCTCGAGCATGTAGTACTTACGTTTTGCTACCAATGAACGGCAGTAGAGCAATCGCACCGTGGTACAATGCTGATGAGACGGTGTGCTTAGGCATGCACGTGCGTTACAGCCAACTCAAAGGATAATCCATTTAAAATTAAATCAGCTATAGCTAAGTTAAATGTTGGATTTAGTAAAAATTTATTTGATAGAGGTGAAGTTGATCTTGATAATGTAATAAATAAAATAGCTTTAAGTATAGCTAATACTAAATCTATAACTGATTACTTAATGGATACATACTGATTTGACGATCCGCAACACAACATTTCCTGAATTTAGGAATAGGCTTGGACATTCTCTCCTCCAATCAGCTACCACTGTGCACAGTGTAGCATTGATTTCGGCTTTGTATTGTTCTTATACTCTTTAGATGTTGTTATTTTTTTGTTGCTGCTATTTTCACTGGCATGGCAGCAAATTTGTCAGCGTATTTACCCACCCAGCGGGTCTCAGTTCCGATGACTACTACATACATACATATGTATACACATACGCCGGGTTATGGGCCTCCCCCTGCCCAAATGGCGACGACGCGCCGATGCCAATGCCGACGCCAAACCCAAACACACCCACAACAATATCAGTAACAACAACAACGACAACGCAGCAACGCCGAAGCGCAAATGCTTTGTCTACGGATTTAATGCTTTACGACGAAGGCGCCAAGACCCACCTTAAGCGTCCAGCTCGCCCACAAAAAAGTTTCCATCATCACATGACATTTGATTCATCCATCCCTCGATTGATCTAGCAGCACTAGCGCATGCGTAAGTCCTGAATTAGTTTTCATCGCGAATTCACTGGGACTGTGGACACTGTGGCTGGTGCACAGCGCCGCGTGCACGCCGCGCGCATCGTTTTGCATCTGCCAATAATACGACTGATGGCACAGATTATTTGAGTTGAATTATCACAATGTTTTTTTCTGCCCTATCCCTCGAGAGTCTAATCTGTTGACTCAAATTTTTTTTACCTAAGACCTGAGAGCACAGATAGTTACACAAATTTATATATACATACATACATATGTATGTATGTATGCACATGAGCTTAATATACGAATAATGGCATCATCAACGGGCGCAGCGAAGGAGAAGTCAGTACAGAAGCGAAAAGAATAAGAAGCAGCAGCAGCAACAGCAATGGAACATCTATAGCAAAAGATAGTGTTGATAACAAACACTCGAGAGTTTACACACACACACACACACACACACACACACACACACGCACGCATATACACATTCATATTCGCGTTCAAATGGCTGGATAACAGAAGCTGTCGCGCTGCCACTGCCACTGCCGCTGCTACTACTCTTCACGCCTGCAGAGACGCCAGCGTAAGCTTAGAGCTCATAAGCAAAACTCATGCTTAAGTGGTAGCTGCACAAAAAAAAAAAAAAACACAGACGTGTATATAAGAGAAAAAAAGAAAGAAAAAAAAGCAACAAAAAAAGTAGAGCAAACGGCTGCCGCTGCCGCCGACGATCGCATAGGTCGGGGATGGTGGCAATTGGTCAGCGCAGAGCATGCAATGCCCTACGCCCAGCTCGGCGTATCTGCGGTCCCAAGAAAATCCTCTCAAAAGCGACAAATCAAAACAAAACAATACAACATTGCGCATGATTGATAATGTTAAAACATATCTCACGTGTGCTGTGACGCATGATTAAAAATTTATCGAACTCTTTCAAATTGGAAGCGAAAATAAAAGACTTGGGTATCCAAGCTGTAAGTCCCCCACCCACAAAATGAACATAACTATAAAAAAAAAAAACACATACACAGTGTTATACTCTGATTATTTGAGATAACTGAGAAACCTACACAAATTAGCAAAGAGTTAGAACAGAACAGAACAATGTATAAACATTTTTATTAGTTGGCCATAAAAGTAAAAAATAAAAACAACTTTGTTTATAAATATTTTATTATTTTATTTGTTATTAATAAATCTTAAAAATTTTGATTTTTTATTTAAAACAAAGTTGTGGAAGCCGTCTTAGTTGAAACATTCATACGTTGTTACAAGCGCCATACGCAAATCGTTAAGTCCGAATTAGTTCGTGGTTAGGGCGCATAGCCGATAAGACGATAAATCAGAGCGTGCAAATAACTCAACGAGGTGCTAAAGCATGTAATCGAGCTCAACCAAAAGGAAGTGCGAAATTGAGTGTAAACTGAGCGTACGCACGCAGAAGAGAGAGACAGAGAGGGAAGCTATGAACTGTTAATGAGTGCAATTTACATGCGATGCCAGATCTAATGTGTGATTCTCTTGCTCTTGCTCTTGTTCTTGCTGTTACTCTTGTTCTTGTTCTTGCTTTGGAACTGGAACTGCTGCAAAATGATCGTTAAATTTGAATTGAAATTCTAATTTGAATTGTGATTCATTTGCATTGAGCGCATATTTCTTTTGCTTATCATTGATAAGTATAATTTATTACTATCGTATTACCTGCATTTGATACTTTGATGTATCGACGTTGATATCAACATTTCGAACATTTCAATAAAAAAATAACACTCATTTAATGAAAACCATAAATAAAAAAAACGCGAATCAAGTGTATTTAAATAAATTCAAATGAATTGTAATTGATGGGCGTAAAATTTCAACTCTGTTTCAACACACACACACACACGCCTGATTTATAGATCGATCGAAACACGCACACACGCACACACACCTGCTCGACGTTCAATGTCAACACCTGAATATGATTAATTTGCTGTTTGTTCTCATGTCTGCGCCTAAAAGTTGACAAATTAAAATCAAAGTCAAAGTTTCATTTGACTGATGGAAAGCAAATAAAAATCATTAAAAATTCAAGTCTATAACATGTCTAGACAAATTCATTGAGTAAATAAAAAAAATATATGTATAAACTAATCCAATAAAGTATATTAAACATTTTCATTATAAACAATGACTCAAATTCGTATCATTTGTATAAAAAAAAATATATTTTTTTTAAATATGTAAAAAACAGGAAAAAAAATGTACACATATATAATTAAAATTTAAATATGTAAAATATATTGTTTCTAATAGTTCATAGTAAATATAGCTATCAATTATACGACAAGAAAATATCAATGGTTTTCTAATTGTTATTTTTGTCCTTGAACAAGTACTGGGCAGTCGATCGGAGCCGTCTTCTATTTTTATATATTTTAATAAGAATCCTTTTTAAGCTTCAAATGGCTTATATTTATCTGGCTTAAAATATATATATGTATGTACTTTTTTCTATATCTGCTGATAGGATTTGCTGATGTTGCATGCTTTGAACTGAAACTAAGCTTTATAGCTATGACTATACTACTCATAATAATCATCTAGTAATATTGCCTTATCTCTCTCTCTCTCTCTCTCTCTCTCTCCCCTCTCTCTTTGAAAGCCAAGAATTATCTATAAATGTATCAAAAGCTTATTGATTGCCTAGGTCTGTGATCGATTAATAAAACAGTGTAATACCATTTGGCTGTATAAATTCTTTTAATTGTCTTGTACCTCTGCCTTGTAAAATATACATAAAAAGGCTTTGATTTCACATTGATTTGTTATTGGCTTAACTGCTGTGATATAAAAAGACAATGCACTGAGCAATGAGCAGCTAATGTATTAGACAACTAATTGTTGTTGCTTATTAGATGGGTAATGTTCGCAATGATCTTGCAGCCATTTTTGTGATGCAACAAGTTGAGGCACGGATCGCGAATCTTCTCCTCGAGCAGCTTGATCAGTTCGTGGCGCAGACATTGGATCAGCTCCGCAGTCTCATGATTATGCGCCTTCAATATGATCCAGCCGTTCTCCAGCAGAAATAGGAAGTCTCCGTCATGTAGTTCCACCTTGAAATCGGATCCGGCAAACAGGACCAGAGCAATCAGTGGCAGCATTGAGCAGTCGCGTATGTAAATGGAACTGGTGCACACTTTCTCCTGGTAGACAAGGAACGGTGCCCGGAAGACGGCTACCTGTGAGTTGACAGATGATGGATGGATGCGTACATAGCCATCGCCGCGCGTCTTAAAGCGCAAATCCTGATGGCCAGGCTCGCGTGGCACTGCACCACCCGCTGTCTGTATATAGATGCGATCCGGTGTCATGATCTTCACAATGTTCGGGTAGAGAGCTGCACAGAGCAGCGATGTCAGCAGTCGATTGTTCTCGCCGTTCACGTTCTGTTCGTGACCTAAAGCAGCAGGGCATATGTAAGTATAGCAACTGGATGCATGGAGGGTCAGCTCAGCTGGTTACTCACCTGTTAGCTGAAGTATATTGTCGCTGCTATTCGGTCTGCGTCGCGGCACATTGACGGGCACAAATCCAATCGAGACGAGCAGCTCCAGATACTGATACTTGAGATCTGCAATCATCTCCAGCGTGTTGATGGACAAGTAGTTCTCACTCGCATAATTTCGACTAGCTCCATAGTGTCCACGTTTCGCTACCGAAAGCCATTTCTGCGGGAGCGAGACAAGAGACGAGGGCATTACAGATAGGTTTCGTTAGGACCTAAATTACAGAATTGACTGACTAACTTTCGACTCTTAACTAATTGATCAATCAATAAAATTGACCGATAAACTGACTGAAATATTGATCGTCATTAACATAATTGATATATCTTCCTTTTCTGATCATGCTCGATCAATGACTGACTATTTGATCGATATATATCCACATCAAGCTAAACCTAATGACCCGAGTATGGCTGATTGATGAGTTTAGCTCATGAATTGAATATCTCACATGCATTCACTTACTCGGTAAGCATTCAGCATGGTCAGATGGTCGCTGTGATCGAGCGCAAATTGTCGCTTCCGTTTGTCGGCCTCGACGCGCTTGTTCAGCGGACTGACGAACGGTGACTTGTTGCTCAGGCAGGCGGCGATGGTGAGTACGCTGTCCAGGCACTGGAAGATGGCGCCATAGAGCATCAGCTTGCCAATGCGCACATCCACGGGCAACGCAGACAAATGGTGACCAAGTGGCGTTAGCTGATCATCAATGTCCAGGGCGCCGACGTCGCGCAATCGCATCAGCGCGCCTTGCACGCTGTCCTCCTTGGGTGCCTCCAATGTCTCCAGCAGCACGGAGAGGGTGTTGCGCGAGGCGAACGTTTGCAGTGTCTTGATGCGCAGCACAATCTGCTCAAGCGGCACGCGCTGTATCTCGGGCACCGGCTGCGCCAATATATGGTGTTGATATCGATAGCTGGTATACAAATGTATGCACACGCCGGGCATGACTCGACCGGCTCGACCCTTGCGCTGTTTGGCATTAGCGCGCGACACCCAGACCAGATCTAGCGATTCCATGTTGCGATTCGAGTCGAAGCCCTTCTCCTTCATCAGGCCGCAGTCGATGACAAAGACGCAATCGTCGATCGTAACAGATGTCTCGGCTATATTCGTGCTTAGCACAATTTTTCGCTTACCCGCCGGTGCACGCTTGAAGACCAGCGCCTGATCCTCGCTGGACAAGGCTGAATGTAATGGGACGAGCACATATTTGCCAGACCGTGGAGCAAACATTGCACTGTCCAGCAGCGCGTTGTGCACCGTTTGTATCTCCTGGAAGCCCGGCAGAAAGATGAGGATGCTGCCCTCATGCGGCCAATCGTGCTCGCCCTCCACAATGTACTTAAGCACAGATTCAATTAGATCTGGATTAATCATCATGGGCTCCATGAGGTAGATGCTCTTGCACGTCGTCTTGCTATAGTCTGAAAATGGATTTGAGTCCTTAATTTAGTTTGACACTTGATTTGTTGTTCCGCTTACCCGAATAGCGAGCATAGGTCTCGGCTAGTGTTAGGTTCTCGTCTTTGATCTTGGGGCCGGGCGGTTCACCGCTGGCCTGGAGATCAGCAAATTCCAGCACTTGCTCCAGCACCTCCTGCTCCTTCTTTTTGAGCTTACGGCAGTATTTCGTATCACATTCCATTACAAAATCACAAGCATCCAGTATGTCCTCAAGGAAGAGCTCTTGAACAGGAAACGTGCGTCCCGGTATGTCCAGAACAGGTGCGCCGCCAAAGTAGTTGGAAAAGAGCGATGCATTCAATGTGGCGGACATGAGTATCACTTTAAGATCCTTACGTTCGCGCAATATGTTCTTTAGTATGAGCAGCAAGAAGTCCGAATCCTGCGATCGTTCGTGCACTTCATCAACAATCACGTGGCTCACATTGCTCAGTAGTGGATCGGACGAGAGGCGTCGCAACAGTATACCGGTGGTGCAGAAGCTCAGTCTGGTGCTGGCCGAGATCTTGTTCTCGAGTCGGATCTGATAGCCAACCAGCTGGCCAATGCGATCCAAACGTTCAGCAGCCACACGCTCAGCCACACCGATGGCTGAAAGGCGACGCGGCTGCGTACAGATGATCTCCACATGAGGCATATCCGATTTGGGTGGCAACTGGGTGCCCCGGAAGAACCAATTGTCCAATATGAACTGCGGCACTTGGGTGCTCTTGCCACAGCCTGTTTCACCAGAGATGACAACCACTTGATTGCTCTCGATGAGCGCCAGTATGCGCTCCATTTCGGCAAAGGCTGGCAGCTTCCGGCGAGCGTCGATCAGCTTGTGATAGCGATCGTCGCGTCGTCGTTCGTTGAACAACTGCAAAAGCCGGCGATTCTCACGTGCCAATTCCGCGGCATTCCGCTGTTGAGTGCCGCCATCGTTGCGCGCCGTCTGTCCGCGCTCGTAGTGGGTGGGACGTGGTTTTGCCGCCGCTCCATCGTTGGCATCTTGATCGCAGCCATTGGCTGGATCGTCGTAGAATAGGGAGTGCTTGGGCGACGGAAAACGCGTGGTGTCCAGATTGCCGGCCAGACCCTCATCCGTTTGCAGCATTTCGCATATAGTGTAGATGCAGGGAGTGCCATCTCGGCAAATTTCGCGAGCCTCTCGGTACAAATGACGAGCGAAGCGCAAGCGCAGCTCATGCGGTATATCGTGACAGGTGGTCTTTAGGTAGATGTATGGCGCTTCGTATGGGTAACGACTGCCTGGCGGAAAACGCACCTCCACATGAAACCACTGTTCATTCTCATTCTCATCCAGATTGTCGGCACGCTTGCGCTCCGGTGTGCTCGTTCCCTCGGGCTGTGGTGGCACATGGGCAAATCGGCATTTGGGCCCAAATTTACACGTGCCATCACGATCAAAATTGCGACAGCGTTGGGGCGCCTTTTTCTTTTTGTCCAGTGCCGCTTGGCGAAGGGCAGCGGCTGCCGCAAGGTCTGCTTCACGCGCCTTGCGCATTTCCGATGGACTATGCGCCAGCAGATGTTCAATCCTAAACTTTAGATTCCAAACGCTGTTATATTCACGCTCCTCGAATGCCTTATCGTAGATGGCCTGCAGAGCTTCCTTCTCGTCAGCCCGCATGTCCAACAGACTCGCCTCGTCAGGCGGCTCTTGCTCCAGTGTTTCGTCGGTGGGCACAAGCATATAGCGTTTGTATAGCATTAGCAGCGCTGCTCCTGTATCGTGTGAGCAATGCTCATACGCCTCTAGGCAGTGAACAGGATGGAAGCCATAGTTCTCCAGTTTGAGCAATGCATAGCGACGCAAACGATCGTCGTCAGCTGTACTGTCGGTCGTCGAACTGACACCTTTAACACTTTGTACTTGGAGTGTCCCGCGATCCTCCCAGTAGGCATGCTTAATACCCTTCCCGCCACGCCCCCGATCCTTGTATTTGGCTATATCATCGAGCTTAAAGTCTGGTCCGTGAATGGAGCGCAATGTGTCCATTGTCAGTTGCTGTGACTCATCGCTAAGCCGCAGCACGTGAAGCTCCGTCTTGCGGGATTTGTTGTCCGGCACCGATTTCGGTGGCGCCTGAACATTCCTACACACGGAAAGTGAATTAATAGCGATAATCATCATGAATTACTTACTTACGTTGTGCGCGCGTCGCTTGGCGCTCGCAGGTGCCAGTCTTCCATACATTGTCGTGACAATTCGTCCATGCTTACAGAATTTCGTTAACTAGGCTAAAGAATTTCACAATTAAAGCTAATAACCCTACAACGGCAAATGGAGCACAAGCTACCAAGTCACCAACGTGACAGGCCGCCTTTCGATAACTCGCAACAGCTGTTTAGTCTCGGTCTCATCAAAGTTGACGACAGTTGCAGCGTTGCCACATAGCAAATTTTAAATGAACAAAAAGTAACAGTTGAATATTAAGTCATGTTTTAGGTTAAATTTTCATTTAATTATGAGTATTGTTTAAGATTTGGAAATTGTGTGTGAAAGTGTAATAAAATTAAATTAAATTTTTATAGCCGTTTTCTACTTCAACGAACTTGGACTTCAAATTTCTGTCCGGCATCGCTAGAATGGCAGCCAGGTATATTAATATTTTCATTTTCGAATTATTGATAACTGTAACCGCTGAAGCATCAGTTTACATTTCCTCGCGCTCAATTTTCTCCAGAGGTGAAGTCTCATTTAAAATTGAGTTGAATTCCTGTTGATGTTCTTGCATAGTCTTTTTGAAATTAGCCTTCATCTCTTCAGTTGCTTTTTTTATAGATTGAATTTCAATTTTCATTTCTAATATGCGATCAACCAACTCTTCGTGTGACTAATGGAAAAAATTACTTTTAGATATACAACATTTTTATAGTTTTGCTTATGTAAATTACCATATCGGTGTATTCATCAAATTCCCCTTTGGCGCCATTCGCTTCAACGGCTTTGATGGCCTCAGCGCAGTAATTCGCATATGCTTGTTCACATTCGTCCTCGGCTTTGAACAAATTGAAAAATTTGTCCAATTGTTGCTTCTGCAGACTATCTACTTTCATTGCAGTAGCAACATTCACAAAAAGAGGTTCATTCAAGTAATACGCCAGTTGCAATTTCTCCTCAAATTGTTTTTCGAAAACCTTTTCTTTATTAGCAAGAGCCTCAGCCAATTCCTTATTGCTAGTTTCCTGAAAAACTGTATTAGATTTGAAAATATACTAGAATATCGCATAATTACCGTCATATTTAAACATTCGACAGCACATCGTTTCATCAAATCGGTTATTTCTGTTAGATCCTCCTCATCAGTTTGCTCGTCACCGTCATCTTCCAGCATTTCCAAATCAGAGTCAATTGCATTGTCATCTTCGTGCGACATCTTGAATTTCCTTTTTTTTTTTTGTTATATAAAAAGAGGTCGGACTCCGCACCGCAGATATGTATGTGACTCCCTTTAACTTCTCGAAGCAACTGAAAGAGTCGTTTTGATTTCTCGAAGCAACTGAAAGAATCGGGTAATAGATTACTTACAGCTGCCAATCGAATAATTAATTTTAGTCAGCCACGTTGAATACCGATGGGACTATCACAATCGAGCAATGATCAACATACAAGTTTGAGTACAATATTTTCTTCTTTTATGAAAGGATCGGCAAATTTGTACGTAATCTGAGTATATGTAGAAAGGGCTCTTGTTCTCCAAAATGCATTATCTTCATATGACGATTTTATTTGACTTTGTCTAAAGCGTTTTGTTAGCGCAATTCATCAAGTTTTCTAAGCCGAATTTCGATTAATCGTAAGTTATGAATATATCTAATCTCATCGTCGAGTAAAGTTGCCAATCGAGCACTTATTTTTAATGGGTGGCAGCCTCATACTGGGGAAACAATTGATATTCAAAATGAACTGAATTTTACTTCGTGTTAGGATGTAAATTCAAATTCAACAATCTTAGTTGTTCTCTCTCAGTGTGTCTGTCTTATACAAAATTTTTATATTTTCATTGATTAGTTTTAAATTAATTTTAAATAATATACATTGCAGCCCAAGCATGGCAAATCGGAACAAATCGGTGCAACTGAAGAATTTTAAGCGCATTGCCAACAAAGCGCTACGCATCGAACGTGAAAAATCTGAGCTGGAAATTAAGTTATTGAGCAACGCTAAGCCAAATAAAGTGCTTCGAGATACACAACCGGAAGTCAAAGACCTACGCTCTCTACCGCCTCTGTCAATAAAATGTCCATCGAGTAAATTAATGCCACCGAGCCGGAGGCCAAGTTCACAGCCGCCTAGTTCACGTAAGATGTTGAGCATACCGCACGGTGCCAATAGCGATGACCTACCTGCACGCAAGCTGGGCAATGCGGTACCTGGTCACTTGTCAGATGATATCTACCTACATAGCCGGCGGTCGCAGGACGATCACGTCTATCTTCAGCGTCGCTTGCACCGCACACCGGACGACCAAACTTTTAATCGTCGCCCGAAAGAGAACTTTGTGCAACAATACCGCTCCAAAGATGACGATATACTACATCGCCGCAGGGTAAACAAATTGCATGAGCATGACCAACAACACGTCCGCGTTGCCACAGTAGCCTCCGCAGCAGCCGCCGCAGCAGCTGCCTCGACAGTGGTTGCCCAAATTCGTAAGGATGTCATCGAATCCGCTGCACGCCATCAGGCTCCCTATATGCGCATGGCTGCCCTTGCCAGTGCCCGATCAAGCAAGAAAGCTAAAGAGAGCGAGCATCGCCGTGTGATCCGCAATTCGAATTTGCTGAGCTCAGCGCTTAGCATTATTCGTGAAATGGATCCAGCGTTCTTGGAGACACTCTGTTATGCCATTCATGATCAAGTTACCAAGGGAGGCCCACCGGAATCCGATTAATTAACTTCATCGACAGCAAGCTCCTTCCAGTAACTTACATATGTATACCGATGCAGTTTTTTTTTGTCTGCTTCTCTATCGCCAATTTAAAAACTGATTTCATAAATTATATGTTGGGTTCGGCATTCGCTCCAATAAGGAATCAAAAAATGTTTTAGGCAAATGAGGCGTTGCAAAGAAACTATAATCTGTATGAATAATTCATGATCCGAGTCTGTTCCCCATCTCTTTCTGTAGCTAGGAATAAATACTTTACATTTTAATAAAACTAGAAATAAATACTTTACATTTTAATAAAACTAATTTATTGTGTATAACCAACATTTATGTACATACATACATATGTATATCAATTTTTTAAATTGACTAAATATGCATGTTGTCTCTCTCACTATCACTCTATCTCCTGTCCCACACTCATCCACAGCAGACATAATTATTCTTTTCTCGATAAATATCCATTTTTTATTATCGATAGATTGTAGGTATTTATTAGATATTCACAACGCAAATAACGAAATCGTAACGGAAAATGTACATATATAGCATAAATTAGAGGACGCGCTGCTTGAGCTTAAACAAGAGTGGATCCTTAGTGCGAAGAATAAGTTCAGCAATAAGCACTGGTGGCTCTTCTTTATTACCAGCAAATTCAACTTCATAATGTCGCAAAACGTTCGCCGCTATGGCTTTGATTTCGAGTATAGCAAACTTCTGGCCAATGCAGTTGCGCGGCCCAGCTGAGAAGGGAATATAAGCATAAGGATTGAGTTTCTCAGCACTGGTTACCACATCAAAACGCTCTGGCTTAAACGTATCTGGCTCACTGAACAGATCCTCTCGTCGACCCAAAAGCAGTGGCGAAATGCCTATGTTTGTGCCGGCTGGAATAATTTTGCCATCTGGTTTATAATTAAAATGGTTAGTAAAATATAATTTTATATATAAATATTTCAAATGTAACTCACTTATTTCGCACTCCTTGAGTACCTTGCGGCCTAGCAGGGGAACCGATGGATACATACGCAACGTTTCCTTGATGCATAGGTCCACATAATGTAGATTGTTCAGCTGATCGTAGGTAACAGGCGTCTCCCTGTCCTTGCCCAGCACAGAGACAATCTCCTCAACGCACTTGCGCTGGCATTCCGGATACACCGCAATATTATAGAAGAAGAACATGATGGCCGAAGATGTGGTATCATGGCCTTCAAACATGAAGGTATCGACTTCCTCGCGTATATCTGCATTGGTCAACGGTTTGTCGTCGATGCTCGACTGCAGCAATATGTCCAGAAAAGCCATCCTACGCTTAACACCGACATCTGTATCGTCCGCACTCTGCCCCACTCCTTCTGCAGTTGAGCTGCTTGCACGTAGCAGCTCTTGGCGGCGCTGCACGATGATCTTTTCCGTGAAGTTGTGCAGCACATTCAAAGCTCGACGCTCGGCCCTAGCCAGAGGAGTTAGCATGTAGGTCAGGTCGAAGCGATAGAAGATGTTGAACATGCGCTTGTGCAGTACCATTGAAATGGTCTTCACGGCATTAACATAATCCGAGTCAATATTCGTCTGTGCTCCGATTGAAACACCCATGGCGGTTTCTACATAGAAAAGAAAAGTGGAAGATATGATATGTGATTTAGATACTATTATAAGACGATGTGCACTTCACGCTGGGAACTGGCAAATCAGAGTATCTTTAGGATACGTCTACTTACCGCAAATAGTATCCATGGTGCAGAGATTGATCCAATCGTATAAATTGAAACCAGTTTGGCTCTGCTGCTGGCGTTCCCTCTCCAAATTCTTAAGTAGCACACGCGACTCGCTCTCAAAAATATCGACGAACTGATGCAAAATCTTGAAGTGGAAGGCGGGCGTAATGATCTTGCGACGTTTATGCCACTTGCGACCACGGCTGATGAGGAGGCCCTCCTTGAGCCACGGCTCGAGTGCCTTGTACTCACCAGCCTTGTCATTGAAGCGAAGTGTGCCAAGGACCACTTCCACATCCTTGGGATTACTCATAAGCAGGTTCAGCTCTGGGCCCAGCCACACTTTGAGCGTCTGGTCCTTGGCGTAGATTTCCATGAAGCTCCTAATCTTTAGAATTAGCTCATGTGGCTCTTTGCCAACGAAATGATAACCATGACCCACTACTGGGAGCGTCGGTGGACTACCCAAGTCTCGAGTTACCTCGATAAGGTGCTTGAACTTCAGCTGATAGATGAGTAGGCCCACAAATAGGGCACTAGCCAAAATAAGACCCAACACCAGAAACATCTTCAACGGAACAGCTCGCTAGGACAACTGAAACTTCGACCTTTACTTAGCAATATTTTTTATATGAACCTTATCGTGGCTTGCCCGAAATATAAACAATTGTAAATTTAGCTAATCCCTAATAGTGCCTTCAACTATCTAATCGCATGCACACCAAGTTCGATTACTGGTATAGGCATCTAATCTAAGCATTATTCTTAAGTGACTTTTGGTCTGAAATCTCTTACTCATATTTCAATAACATTATGGCAATTAAAATTTAATATCTTAACAATTTAAAATAATAATAAAATTCATTCTAAGCATTTAATTCAAAATATGGAAAAATGCTCTATAGAGGGACAACATGACCAGATATAAGGGATTTAATATTTTTCACTCCATTGCAATTTATTGTCAATATCATAGTGCACAATTTGCACTGTTTCTTAATCTCTCTCTCTCTTTCCTTTTCTATTTTACTAACGATGCGATAGTTAAATACAATGGTAACTGATGGACATTTAATTATCGATAGTTTTCAGGTATTTATTAGTTATTTGCATCTCAATTAGTGAAATCATAACGGAATTTACAAAGTGCAGATGTACATTTTATACATAAATATATATGTATATATATAGAATGTAAGTTAGATAACGCGCTGCTTGAGCTTAAACATGAGGGGATCCTTAGTGCGAAGAATCAGTTCAGCAATAAGCACTGGTGGCTCGTCTTTATTACCAGCAAATTCAACTTCGTAATGCCGCAAAACGTTCGCCGCTATGGCTTTGATTTCGAGTATAGCAAACTTCTGGCCAATGCAGTTGCGCGGCCCAGCTGAGAAGGGAATATAAGCATAAGGATTGAGTTTCTCAGCACTGGTTACCACATCAAAACGCTCTGGCTTAAACGTATCTGGCTCACTGAACAGATCCTCTCGTCGACCCATAAATAATGGCGCAATGCCTATGTTTGTGCCGGCTGGAATGATTTTGCCATCTAGTTAATGATTAAGAGGTTAGTAGAGAATGAACATATTTCAAATGCAGTCAAACTGAACTCACTTATTTCGCACTCCTTGAGTACCTTGCGGCCTAGCAGGGGAACCGATGGATACATACGCAACGTTTCCTTGATGCACAGGTCCACATAATGTAGATTGTTCAGCTGATCGTAGGTAACAGGCGTCTCCTTGTCCTTGCCCAGCACCGAGACAATCTCCTCAACGCACTTGCGCTGGCATTCCGGATACAGCGCAATATTATAGAAGAAAAACATAATGGCCGAAGATATGGTATCATGGCCCTCAAACATGAGGGTATCCACTTCCTCGCGTATATCTGCATTGGTCAGCGGTTTGTCGTCGATGCTCGACTGCAGCAATATGTCCAGAAAGGCCATCCTACGCTTGACACCGACATCTGTATCGTCCGCACTCTGCCCTTCTCCGTCTGCAGTTGAGCTGCTTGCACGTAGCAGCTCTTGGCGGCGCTGCACGATGATCTTTTCTGTGTAGCTGTGCAGCACATTCAAAGCTCGACGCTCGGCCCTAGCCAGAGGAGTTAGCATGTAGGTCAGGTCGAAGCGATAAAAGATGTTGAACATGCGCTGGTGCAGCACCATTGAAATGGTCTTCACGGCACGAACGTAATCCGAGTCAATATTCGTCTGTGCACTGGTGGAGACTCCCATGGCAGTTTCTATGGAAAAAGGGCGCAGGACAGATAGTTGCATATAAATTATGTTAAAGTGGTAAAATTCCAAGTGCTGATTAGAACCCATTTATAAAAGGAAAACAACCAACTGCTTAGATTATAAGCAAATGGTGCTCCCTATTGAATGGCAATTGCTGCTAATCATGAAATGAAGACAAATCGATTCTATATTTATAATTATGTTATCTTAAGGCTGGCGAAAGTACACATGAATATCTCTTGTTGTTGTTATTAGCATGGAATCGGTGCTTAAGACCACTCGTTCACCTACCACAAATGGTGTCCAATGTGAAGAGATTGATCCAAATGTCTAGATTGAAGCCAGTTTGGCCTTGCTGCTGACGTGCCCTTTCCAAATTCTTAAGCAGCACACGCGACTCACGCTCAAAAATATCGACGAACTGATACAGAATCTTGAAGTGGAAGGCGGGCGTAATGATCTTGCGACGGTTATGCCACTTGCGACCACGGCTGATTAGGAGGCCCTCTTTGAGCCACGGCTCGAGTGCGCTGTACTCACTGGCCTTGTCAGTGAAGCGAAGTGAGCTAAGCACCACTTCGATATCCTTGGGATTGCTCATGAGCAAGTTGAGCTCTGTGCCAAGCCACATTTTGAGTGTCTGATCCTTGGAATAGACATCTTTGAAATATTCAAGCTTCTGCAGCAGCTCATGTGGCTCCTTGCCCATGAAATAAAGAGCATGCCCAAACAGTGGCAGCCCCGGTGGACTACCCAAATCTCTGGTCACCTCGATAAGGTGCTTGAACTTCAGCTGATAGATGAGCAGGCTCACAAATAGGGCGCTAGCCAGAACAAGACCCAATACCAGAATCATCTGAAATACGCAAGACGAAGTGCCTCCGTGAAAGGCCTAATATGAACTGTGCGGCTTACACTGATGGTATTTGCAATAATAGTATTTTTGGACACATCTGAAATCGTAGCATTAGCATAGCCAATTAATATGCAAAGGTCCGGTTATAATCACATCTATACGTAAGCAAGCACTAGGAACTGAACCGCTTATGTACGGGTAAATTGGTTCGATTTGAATAAATTTATTTGGGAATTTTGCTAATTTCCAAAATTAAAACATTATTTTTGCTGTCTGCGATACTTGTTTGTTCAGAACTTTATAATTTCGCCATCGTCACAAGCCATAGTTTTATAGGCATTGCCTTCTATTATATTCAAGTTGTGTTTTTGTAATTGGATGATGACATAGCGGGTGGATTAATCCAATTTGAATATACTAGCACCAACAGCTTAGAAGATATATACATATAAGGTTTTCTGATTTGCCATTTAAATCATGCTGGTTTACTTAAATCAGAAATGGTATTCTCCGATTTGCCACGCCCCTTGTGAACAAATCGGTTGCATCTAAAGATCGGATAAGGCAATGGTGATATCGAGTGTACACTTACGGGTATCAAAATACAGCACAGTTGATTCCACTTAGATACTACAACGGAGAGTAATACAGGTCTACTTTAATATCGTTTCAGACTCACCACAAATGACATCCAAGGCGAACAGATGCACATCGTGCCCCAGCTCGAAGGAATGGCCCAAGGTCTGCTGCCATTTACGAATTAGCACTCGGCTCTGCCTATCAAAGATCTCCACATACGACTCGAGGGTGCGGAAATGAAAGGCGGGCGTGATGATCTTGCGACGACGGTGCCACTTGCGGCCGCTGCTAAGGAGCAGGCCATCATTGAGCCAGCCGCGCAGGAAGTTGTATTCGATGGCCTTGTCTAGCAGCTGGCTGCTGCCAAGAACAACTTCCAAGTCGCGAGGCTCGAATACCATCAAGCTAAAGTTGCTGCCCATTTTGAGCTTGAAAGTGCCATTATATTGCTTCGCCAGTTGGTCAATTAGCTGCGGCACCTGCCACGGCTCCAAGCCGAAAAACAGATGAAAATGTCCAAGTAGCGGCAGATCGCGCGGTCCTGGCAGCTTGGCAACCAGCTCGTGGGTTCGACGACGCCGTCGCAGCCATGAAAGCAATGGTAGCCAGCTAACGACCAACGCCACGACCGTGCACACGGCAGTAATAAGCAGCGGCAGCGAAAGAGACATCTCGCTTAAATAAACGAACGACAATTAAAATTTAAATGAGCTTACCCAGCTTTTTCTGATTCACAATCAGTTGCAGTGTAGCCCGAAGGTTATCTGTTAACTTCAAGATTAATGTCAGCTCTAGTGGTCAGTGTCATACCCTGCACTGAATATACATTGCCAGGTTGGGTTTGTTCATCTAACATCATCTCCATTCTCCATTTCACTCATTTTCCTTCGCCTTTTCGAACTTGTCGCCACTATCGATTGTCACCTTAGGCAATATCGATATTCTTAACTTTTTACATTCTTTCGAATTTAAATATTTGTATCTTAGATCGAACTTGTTTAGCTCGGATAAGTTTCTATGATCGAAAGTGTAAAAAGTGGGTTAATGTTTATACAATTTATAAGGAGAATACAATTTATAGCATGAATAGCATAGCGTGGCATCTTATAGTCGTACAGCCTCGCCTAGATCAATTCTACTTGTTTACGTTTTTATTATTATTATTATTTACTTTACTCATCCGCCACATGGCGCTGCCAAAATTAGAATGTTTCGTCCTAAAAATAGAGCAAGTGGCAAACAATGACGTTATGTCCGGGCCAGCAATACTTGTCGAATGGTTGTGTGTGGGTGTTTAGGCATGTTTACACTCGATCATGTTGTGCTATGGAGCTGTGATGTCATTAGCATTCAAGTTCTGCACTTCAGCCCAGATGGCAACGCCATGTAAGGAATGTGTGCAAAAGAAAGATGAAAAGTTTACATTAAATTACATTTCTAGGGCAATTAATTGCCAATATATGCAAATTGAGCTCGAGAAAAGTGTATTATATGAATAACTGGGCTTCTTAATCGATGCAATTCAAGAAAATCAGCATGATTATGCAAAAAAGATTAAAAATATAAATATAGAAATAAAAATTTTTTCGTTGTGCAGAACTCAATAAAAGGAATAAATATGAAGATAATTACATTTTGTTGCTATTGCTGAAGGCCTGTGCAAAGGAATTTACTTGGCTAACTTACTCAAGTGGAACCCAGCACATTCCGAATGCAAATTGCATTTGCCTTCGCAGCTGAATTCGGGCGCCATCTGAATCATCTAGAAATTCCAATAAGAAATGCGAATGCGAATGCCCCTCGAATTTTCCTCGTTACGCACACAACAACAACAAGAGCGAACAGGCGAATGAGGAGGGAGAGAGAATAATGCCAACAAGAAACAACAAGAGATTGCATAACTCTGTCTTACCGACTAAACTATACCCTGTACAAGTTGACGTACTATTAATTATGTATGTATATCTGAATTATTTTATTTATTTTTATATCATTTTATATATACATTTTGCATCTGTTTACTTAGTTGAAACGTACATTTACGTTTCGATTGCTATTTATCGAGAAGGAGTAAGGTAAATAAATAAAATAAATGACGCTAATCAAAAATATTTTGATATACATCTTGTATATTCTTAATAACTCGTATATCTTTCATATCTTATATAGATGACTAACGCAATAAATCGTTTTCAATCGATTCATACCCTATGGACAGTTGCCTGTGTGTGCAGGGTATGGCAGAGTAGGCGTCCTTCGAGCATGCCAAATTCCAAAATTCTTGCGTCGGTCGTCGACGTCGACGTCATTTTGGCCCATGATTCGCGCCGCGGGCCACAATTGAAACGTAAATATTTACACATGTCTTACAAGAGTTTCTTGAACGATTCCTCACTGTCGGATATAGCTCATATACACATGCACATACATATGTATATACACATTGCTCATAGATCGCTCAGATGTGTGCGCATTGGAATTTCATTGGCATTTCCAATTTTGTACATTTTGTGAATTTTGTTCGCTTTTGCATTTTTTTTTTTTAATTTCTTTGCCAATATATATGTATATGTATGTATATATAGAGTTCAGCGTGTGGAACTCGATTGATTGTAATTTGCCATAGATCAGGGAGAGACATCGGAACTGAGAGATAGAGAGAGAGAGAGTGAAAGATGGAGGCCAACAAGGCCAGAACGTGCCACATGGAGCGTTTGATGAAATCGCAAAACAACAGCATGCTAAATGAGGTCTGCTTAAGGAGTATCACGAATTCTACCCCCTGTTTAAGTAAGCCCCATCAGATACTTCGCTGCCTGCTCGATCTACTCAATCTTACACTACGTCGTCGCATTTACAATGAGACATAAGCGAATCAAGAGAATGTGCCTAAAATATATCGATAAATAATAATCGATTGACGCATATGCGTAAGTTCAGCATTCCCCAGACTTTTCGAGTACACCTCTTATGAATACATCAAAATAAGTGCAAAAGCAAAAAGCAAAAATATTATTGAAATAATAATAACAAAAATTTCGCTTTGGCTCAACACATTTTGCGTCATTTGGCGCTGAAGTGCTGAAGGCAAAAGTTTTTGACTAACCAAACGATATGCTGACATAGAAATGAATATATAAATATATATAAATGATATATGCATGCATATATATTGGATATATTGTATATACATAACTATATGCCACAACAAAATGTAAGAATCAGCGAATTTAATAATAAACATGGGCGCAATAGCCTTATGTGTCGGCTTGCGCTGCGTATGCGCAATTTTTAACGCATTGCGCATACACCACATGTTACACAAGCCTTGCCAGGCAGGCGAAATTCCAATTGATCAATATGATATTATATGATTTGTATATATATAATAGCAGTTAATATTTTAGAAGCTTTATTTGCTTGAGTTAGGCTTAGAAAATATTGCGTATACGCCACATGTTGCCGTTGCATACAGATTCTTAACTTGTTTTCAATTTAGTCTTCTATCGAACTAATATATCTACTCAAGTAATAGCTAGTAGTCTCTGACTTTCCGCCCAAAGCCGTCTATATGTATCTATATATAGAATATTTCTTGAGTTTACAATTTTCTCGCTGCTCTGCAAATCTCTAATATAGACATTGCATTTGCATCCTGTGCACTCCGCACTGGCAGTCTCAAGACCTATGCCCACATTCGTTTCGATGACTCATGCGCCACAGCCACGCCCCCTTGTCAGTGTGCCCCTTTTGCCCAATTTGTGTCCATTTGACGTTTCAGTTGCTATTTTGAAACAATTGTGTCGGCATGTGTCATACTCGTTATTCGCAACGTTTTCGCCAGGTTCTATATTATTATAATATATTTGTGTGTACCCAGGCTGATCAGCTTGCACATATGTATATCCTATATAGACCTATATATTTAGATAAATACATCTACAGATGACAATTCTTGGCCTTTCAAGTTCAGTTTGTAGCAAATTGCAAGTAGTTAAAATTCTATGAAACAATAACGAAATCTATATGCCCTACTTAATATATGAATACAGAGCATTTTCTATCTAAGAGATAAGAGAATGTGATAGAAGATAAAAGAAAGGGTAAAGGAATGATAGGATGAGGGGCGAGAGAGGGAGAGAGATGAGAGATAGAGAAATGAGAGATGGAGAAGTGAGAGATGCGAAATAAACTGAGAGATAAGATGTAAGAGATAAGAGATAGGAAGTTAGAAGATTGATAGAATGAGAAACTCAGTTATGAAAGATAAGATATTGAAAGTGAATTCTCAATGGCAAAAAGATTTAAGTGTAGAGTTAAGTAGGATTTCTATCAAAATCGAAGTTGTTGAAACAGGTTTCCTCTTCTTGAATCACATCAATTGAGCCGATTCAAAATCGATTTTGGACTTTCTCCAACAGAGACTAAAACTCAATTGAAGTATAGTCAAAACTAAAACTATATCATATATATTTCCCATTTGTTGGCTAGTGTAAGCAAATCAAAGAAATGAATCAAACAGTTAAAGCAATAGATAAAATCTTAGGAAATTCCTAAATGAAAAAGTTTACACAATTTGCTGGGATATACATACATATGCACATGTACATATGTATGCACATATATCGAACATATATTATAATATTATATTACTTTTTGCAATGGCCAACTGCCAAAAGAACTGAAGTAAGAATTGTGCTGCTTAAAACCTTTCAACAAATCATTTATGCTTGGGCAAAATAAATAAAAATCAAGCCAGAATTGCGGCGACGGGTGTGCATGACTGCACAATACGCGCTCATTTGCTCTGATATAGTCATAGCAGGCGGAGGGCGTGGCCTATGGCTGATGTGGAGGATATCAGCATATAATTTAGCAGCAAGTATTTAGTTATTGCCACGCCCCCTCGGCAGACATTGCTGAGATACATATGATTATATATGGCATCTATACATTATAATATTTATGATATATTTTTATAATATTTTTGATATATTGATCATATTTATTGATTATTTTCAAAATGATGTTTGTGTTGCAATGCGTGGCAGATCACCAAGCAAAGCCAATATGCTCTTTTCACACGTCGAGCGAGTGTAAACAAAGAGTGAAAAACAGCGTTTAACAACAAAATGAACAATGTTAAAGACAAAATGCAAATGCAGACTGCAGAATGCAGAATGCAAAGAGGAAATCGCTGAGGCGAACGCATTTTCATTCATGACTTGATTTTATTTATGTGACTGCAGAGCGCGGGCGTCTATATACCTATACAGGTATATATGTGTATACTTATGTATGTATATAGATATAGCAATAGCTTACCTGCTCTATATACATATATATGGCTGATCGTAATGAGCTATTGCCCAACAATTGCCATGCACTTGTGGCTGTCAGCCAAACGGCGAGCAGCTAAAAACAATGCAATTCGAATTTTGTTTAATTAACGTACTCAAATTGTACACAATATATATACATGTATATACACATAATATATATATATTGTACACATTCTGTATAGACAGGCATTTTATTTATGATCTCGCTTTGACAAGCCAAGGCAGCTGGGCACGCGCCCTAAACGCATTTCTCTGTCTAAGCACTCAAATAGCATAAGTAGATATAGCTGCCATCCAGATTTCTCTGGCGTCGCACCATAGTGCAACTGGTAGGCAGTAGATGGGCGTGGCAGGCAACATAGGACAATGCCTCTGGCCATTCCTCTGGGCTGATCATATTTTGGTTTGGCCAAAAACTTGAAGACCTTTAAAGCTGCGGCCATTCAATTTTGTGATCCTTGAGTACGTGTCCAGTATTTGTCCGTGGTATGTAAATTAATAGCGGAAGTCTATCAGTTTTCCAACTAGACACACCTGGTCATTGCTAAGCCTAGAAACTTTCATGATGCGCAAGCTTCAGGGTATATCCTAGTCGAGTACTCCCACTTAAAGCATGCTATCAGTCTCTTTTCGCTATATATATATATACCTTAACAGTGGTTGAGGGCAGTCCAAACGTTGATCACTTGCTACCCTGATGGCACAATCTATTTTTGATTGTCTTCGAGACTATATAGTTTCTATATAGCCGGCGCTCACTTCCGGTTCTGAAAGGGGTGTGTGTGTGTGTGGGGTGGGGGCGTGGCATAGCAACAGCTGTACACTTTTTACCTTTCTCACAATTCGATTTTCATCATCGACCCGTTCCGTTATTCTGATTGGCTTTGCGGTTATCTATAAACGCAGCAGCAGCAGCAGCAAAAGCAGCGGCGGCGCCAGAAGCAGATCTCAGAACCTCAGAGACCAAATTCTAACCCCAGCAATGCAGCGAAGCGCAACGAACGGTTTCGGAGTCGCATTCCCTTGCCTCAAGCAGCGAGCGCAACAAGTCGTAAACATTTTGCATATGCTCTGCCTACCCCGTTTCTCAGAGTTTTGCTTTTCGTTTTCCCTTCTTCAGTGGCAGGTGTTTACACATCTTCTGCTTCTTCTCCTTCTTCTTCTTGCACTTCTGCTGTTGTCCATGACGAAATGCGACTATTACGACTTAAAGGCTTTTAATGCAAATTCAATTGCAGCCAGTGAAACGTTACGGAATGCGTTGCAAAGAGAAATGGGTGAGAGCTGCAAAAAGAAAGAAGAAAAGAAAGAGCTGGAATTGAAAATCTAAAGAAAAGTATTCTTAGTTTGGAAACGATACAGTATATAGTGCAATGGCATGCAAAAATTAGCAATCATTTAAAATTTGTTTTGGCTCACAAAGTAGAGTGGATTTCCTAGCCAGTAAAACTTTATGGAATATAATTCCACGAATAAACCAAGATAACAGGATATATTCAAAGCATATATACCATGAAGGATACTTGAACTAGCCCAATTGAAGCATCCTGCTCTTAGGCTGATTTAAATCGCTTCGGCTCTGATCGAGTATTTTCCTTTAGTTTTGAGAAAAGCGTAGAAAAGCTTTAAATGAATATTTGAAACATATAACGTTTACAACTCTTAAAAGAGTTGCGAGTTGAGAAATTTCTTCATTTGTGAAACAATAATCATGAAGTTATTTTATGCATGGAGTTGATACAGTTTCTCAGCAACTTCAGATTAATATCGTCTGCCTTATCATTGCATTGTCTAAAATTAACTGAAAAAGTGTTGAGAGCAAATGGGAAAACTTTTCTCGTCTTGTGGCAAGGGAGAGCGAGAGCGAGGCGGAGATCGTGTGAGAGCGTGTCAACTCTGCCTGTAGTGGTGTGTATATGGGAGACAGAGAGAGAGACAGTGGCAGCATGTGTGTATATGTATGTGTGTCTTTCGCTGCTATAAAAAGAAAGCGCGCTCGCTTTCAGCGCTCACTTTTTGGTTGCAGCTACCAAAACGTTGTACAGGCAAACAAAGAATTTCATAAAAACCAAAAGAAAAATATATCAGAAATTGTTTCGTACTATTTTTTTTTAAATTTATATGTTTTCTATAAGTGTTGCAATATTTTGAATACACACATATTGCCCAAGTTCAAGTGCATTTGCATTGAAGTGAGAGTACGTAGTGTAAAACCTAAAGGAATTCCATAAACAATACAAGCAAAAAATAGCGGAAGACAACATCATCAGAAACTAAATCCACCATACAAATACAAATCAATATATTTAAAAAAATATATCTAAGAATCAAAAAACGTGAGAGCTCTCAATTGCAGCGTTCCATTTTTGCCGCCATTTTCGATTTGCTATCCTGTTGCTGTTGCCATTACCATTTTGAGCTATCAACTGTCAATTGTGTAAAATTTATCGAAATTATGCATCGATAGGCAGCGAGCGAACTTTAAGTTCACATGGTACGCAGCCTGTGCGAAAGGAAAACGAACATGGGAAATGTGGCAGGGGCAAGTGTAATTTACAGTGGGAAATATGCAAGACGCAGACATGAAAACAAAACGGCAAATGAGCCGCAGCGGCAGTGGCAGCGGCAGAGGCAGGGGCAGTGGCAGCGAGGCAGCAGAAAGAGCAACAAAACGAATATTTTCTTGTCTTGTTTATGCATGTGTGCGCTAGGGCCTTGGCACTGCGCATGCGTACCAGCTTATGTCAAGAGTTCAGCCCAGGTGGCATCGCTCTATTTTCTTTTTGTTTTTGTCTCTGTGTGCGTGTGTGTGTGTGCTTTTTTCTTTTATTTTTTTTATTGCTTTTGCTGCGAGTAATTTAACTTTGCTTCTTTCTTTTGGGCCAGCTCTGTTTTTATTTTCAACCTTTTTTTTTTTTTTTTTTGGTCTGACTGTGGGTCACAAAAGACATGCTAAATAATAAAAAAAAATGTATATATATATGTTGTGTAGCAATGTTAGGGCAAAACACAATGGGCGCTCAAACGAAACAAATTTTCATTGTTATTATTATTGTTGTTGTTGTCTTTGAGAGTAGCGTTTCTTTTCCGTTTAGTTGTTTGTTGTGGTTTCTTTCTTATTTTTTTGCAAGAGCTAAAATTTCGCAAACTATAATTGGCCTTTATTTACATTTACAGTACCCGAAACGTTTGCTTATGCTTTTTTGTTGCGGGCAAACCTGAGGTTCAACTTGTCAAATTGAGATCGCACCATCTGCGGTGATACGTGAGTCGTATACGGGGCAACGTCGTCAATTCCAGCGAGCGCTTTTCTAAGTAATTTACAAAACTGCAAGAACAACAACAGCAAAACGAACCAAATCCCATTAACAAAATGACCGATGTATCGCATGAGCTGGGCGCCCTACGCTTTGTAGTGGTAAGTAATATCCAATCTAATTAATTATAACATTTACAAAAGTGTCATTGCTGCGTACTACTTAATATCATGCTGTTAAAAAATAACAATTAACTCCCTAACAGGATTTCCGCTCGAAATCAAATAAATATTAGATCCTTAGAGATGTGAGCGATAGTAGGCTGCATTTAAAAGTCATCCCTTGTCGATACTTGCACTCCTTTTCCAATTAAATTAAATTAATCGATTAAGCTGTGATATCAATTTAAAATGATCCTTAGAGATTCTATTGCTATTAAAATTTAGGTTACATATATACAATTAACGACATAGTGTTTTTTTTTTTTAGCTAAGCACTAAAAAACTCATTGTAGATATTAAAGCTAATTAGCTAAAAATTTGGGCGTTTTATAACAAAAGGCATTTGCGGAATGCGGCGCACAGACTAAAAAAAAACCTAAATATACATATTTAAAAAAAGAGAAATTTTCTATTTTTTGTATTTTTATAATTCCCATGAGCATTATAATTGTATTGTATTATTGTTATATTGCAAATATATCTCGTGCGACAAATGCCTTCAAATTATTTATGAGCGAAAATAAAGAAAAAATAAGAAAAATGTCAGATGCCAGCAAATGGTGGTTTGAAATAACGAAAAAAGCGACGCGATTAAAAATCGTTCAGATGAAATAATATAAATTTCCAAGTTATTTTGCAAAAACAATCTTCAATTTTCTGTTTTTGCTTTAATTTGTCGCCAAATGAATTACCAAAAGAGCAGATATATCTGTACACATATGTGCATGTATATATGATTATATATTCAGTCTATATATACATACATATGTGTTTATGTATTTGCTGACAAAAGAAACAAATTTTTTGTCGCACTGTGCAAAAGATCAAAACACGGAAAAATTCTTGGCAATGACCATCGCTTGAGTTGAAATAGCAAAGTTATGTAGCCTTATGTATTCTATATATATATATATATATATATATATATATATATATATATATATATATATATATATATACTTTTGCTGAGTGACAGCAACAAATCGAAATGTTTTTAGTTACAAAAATACTATATACTAAATAAATACTATCGCAGATGACAGCCGATATGCGCACAGCTTTAGAGTCAACCTCTTCTTCGGCTTTGTCCACTGACTCAATCGTTTGAGCCGTTTCGCTGCTTTGATTTACCCATAAATTGAGTTAGTTAATGCAGTTATCCTATGCTAGTAAATATACCCGGTTAGTTGCTTAGTTTCACGTGTTGACTTTTATTATTATTATATTTCTTGTTGTCTTTTTATTATTTTTATTTCCCAGCATGTGACAAAAACGCAATTTTTATTTCAATTGAAATTTATGCATTTTCACATCAAAGACTTTCACCTGATGCAAATTTACTGAGAAATATATGCACATATGTATGTATATTTGTCTATATATATATATATATATATATATATATATATATATATATATATATATATATATATATATATATATATATATATATATATACAAGTAGCTATGTTTTTTTGTAGAGCATAGTGAATATATAACTTTTTGGCAATTGGCAAATTCGTTTTGCTTAACATTTTCATTCATCGGGCGGATTTGATGCGCATTTCATTTATTTATTTTTATTATCGAATATATGAATGAAAAATCATGAAACAAATGAGCTGGCGTCAGCCGAATTGATTATTGACAACAACGTCATCGGTTTGGGTAACATTTATTCGCTTTATTTATTGATCAACATTTAATAAAGACGTTTTTCGAAATAAACATAAAAATGAAGAAACAACCATTTTACACAGAAGTCGAAATGAATGTGTATGAATAGACGCACCTACATATATATAATATGTATATTGTTCAAAATATGTTTTGGGCAAACAAAAATACGTTAGCAAAAATTGGCCATGAAGGTCTTTTGTTGGCTTTTAATTTTAATTCTATTTATTTAGTTTGCTGGTTTTTTTTTATGAAATTTTATTTCTTTTGTGTCTGGGATTGAGGAAGTGTAGTGTAGTAGTGCTTTATATGAATTTTCATTCTCATCAAAAGTTTGTTTTTATTTATGGGCCGACATTTGCGCATTCCTTTCGTCCCATTTGCTTGTACACTAAATATATGTATATAAATAGTATAGAGAGAACAGTACATGTGTATGCACAAGTGTACGTGTTGCTCATGGCTAAAGCATTTTGCATTTATTAAATGAAAAATTAAAGAACATGTAAATTTGTTGTTATTTAATTACAGCTCATTAATTAAATAGCTTGCCACGTGTCCGTTTTTCAATTCAAAATTTCAAATTTGCCGCCAATTCTGACATTTAAATAGTTGGTAACGCGAACAAGCATAAGCTTGACGAAGCTTAACCGAGATCAGGTTTAAAAATATATAACAGTCTGGCAAGACAGGCCTTGGGAATTTAATGTTATCTATTGGAATCATCCTGATTACAGGAATTAAAATATTTAAAACTGTTGCTATTGAATTACAGCTGTTTTATAAATATAATAGTTATTGAAAATAATATTAACTGAATTTTTAAAGTAAATGTTACTTTGCTGTTATTTAAATTAGGCAAGTTGATTAATAGAAATATACCGACAATCCAAACTAAGAATAATTGGCAATTCTAACAAATTTTGGGCACATTACACTCTGGCAACACTGGCTCAAGCTTGAATCTTTTTTTAGGCTTCACTTGAGCAGCGGGCAGCGGGCATCGTCTTGACTGAAAGTATTTGTTTTTACCTTATTGCAGGACTCGCCGCTATCATCGAAGGTGGCCATGTTTAACAATCAGGCGACTCAGCACAAGCAGTCGCAGTTATTGAACCCATTCTCGCACGATGGCCGCGCTTCATCGCCCAAGCCAACTTTCTCCAAGGATCAGTATGGAAAGCCGCTGGCCGGCAGTCTGACAGAGATGCGCGGCCAGAAGGCCAACATGCATGTGATGAAGGAAATGCTGGAGCTGTGCCAGATCATTGACTCCGAGGGCTACCAAGTGAAGGATGAGCCCACCATGCGAGTCATCCCCTTTGGAGAGTTGTTCAATGTAAATGCAATTCTCATTTGCCCCGAGAATCAAATTTCATCTAATCTCTCGCTCTTCGTATAGATTTACAACTACATTTCGGACAAGGTTGTTGGCATCCTGTTGCGCGCCCGCAAGCACAAGCTGCTGGACTTCGAGGGCGAGATGCTCTATCAGCGACGTGATGACGACGTGCCCATCTTCTTGCTTCGACCCATTGTGGAAATTCGCCAAGAGCTGAATGCCAAAGTTGAGGAAATTAAACGAGGTGCCAGTCCCGCGCCTCAGTCTACATCGGTGCTGCTCGACAAAAGCGCACATGAGCAAAATCTAAAGGTGCTGGAGGAGAAGAAGCGTGCGTCCAAGTCACGCACACCTTCACCGGCTGTTAAGTCGAAATCCAAGTCAAAGTCACCTTCGCCTACAGTGGCCGACAAAACGGAGGCGGTACCAGTTGAAGCCGCTCCAGCAGCAACAGCAGCAGCAACACCATCAGCACCAGCTCCAGAGGCAGCTCCCATTGCGGTTGCACCTAATGCAACGTCAGCGCCAACTGTGCCGACTGTTGTAATCGATCAGCCAGCTGCTGTGGAAGCTCCAGCAGAAGAAGCCGCGTCAGGAGGTACAATAGAGAAGGCACAGCCGGCTACCGAATCCCAAGTGGGTGCAGTGCCTTCTGAAGCTGCTTCAACAACTGCTCCATCTGCTGCTCCAGCTGATGGTACTGCTGATGCTGCTCCAGCTGCTGTTCCTGCTGATGCTCCTCCAGCTGTAGTTGCTGCTGACGCTAAGCCAACTGTTCCTGCTCCAGCTGATCTAGCTGTACCTAATGCAGCTCCAGCTGAATCCCTAAATGATTTACCCACAATTGTTATTGAAGCCAGCGCTACATTTGTGCGCAAGGTCAGCGTGGAGCAGGTTTCGGAACAGGTTTCTGAGCAGGCGTCACAGCAGGGGGTAACCGACGAGAATGCCTAAAAGAAGAAAGAGTTCAACAACCGGACTTATGGGAACGTTTCGATAGAATTCGCAACTAGTAAAGCGGCAGCTTTAAATTGCAGTAATCTAGATTTAAAGCATAGTTTATTTTTATAATTAGGTGTTTAAACAGCACTGAAGACACTAAACGGAAAGAAATAGAAACAAAAGAGAGAGCAACTATTTATAATTAAATAAATACTGAAACGTAAACATATATAAATATATAAAATAAATGTAATACAATATATAGACACAGTATTATATAAAACTCATACTTATTAATGCATGATTATTATATAATATGTTGGTAGTAGTTTAATAAAGTGTAAACAAAATCAAATTTAAATTCAAACTTTCGTATTGGCGTTGCCGCATCGCAAACGAATACTGTCAAATGTCTGGCAACGCTTCAAGAGTTCAATCAGCTGTTTCGTGCCGAAATTTCCGCTGGATAAATGCGAAGGTCACTTATTTGCTTCAACTTCATCAATCAGTAAATAATGAGAAAATTTGCAGCGCTTGCATGCGGTACCGGCGCCGGCTTCGCCGCCTACTACTTTCAAAAGCTGCGCGATCCACTGCAGGTAGTCCACAATTCGTGGACGAACAGCGAGAGGCATATTAGCGAATGCGCCCTGTGGGACAGCAATTGGGATTTCCGCGACCCCAAGACCTTGACACGACCCCTGAAGAGCGACAAGCCTCAGGAACAGAACCGATATAACGCCGACCTTGAAAAGAATTTATCGAAATGTGCGCGTCATATCATCTTAATACGGCATGGCGAATATCTCGACGTTGGTGAAACGGATGAAACGCATCATCTAACCGATCGCGGCCGCCTTCAGGCCAAATATACGGGCCAACGTTTGCACGAGCTTGGCATCAAGTGGGACAAGGTGATTGCCTCAAATATGGTGCGTGCCCAGGAAACAGCGGAGATTATTCTCAATGAAATCGACTACGACAAGAAAAAGATGAAACATTGTTCGTATTTGCGAGAAGGCGCACCAATACCGCCACAGCCGCCTGTTGGCCACTGGAAGCCAGAAGCTTCGGTATGTAATCTAAAAGGAATGGAATAATGTTGTGGTTAACAACAAACTAACAAATCTTGAGGACTGCTTTTAATCCTTTTCAACTTGGCTTTACTTGCAGCAGTTTTTCCAGGACGGTGCACGGATCGAGGCCGCTTTTCGACGTTATTTCCACCGTGCCTTACCCGATCAAGAGAAAGACAGCTATACGTTGATTGTGGGGCACGGCAATGTAATACGTTATTTTGTATGTCGCGCCTTACAATTCCCGCCCGAGGGTTGGCTGCGCATCAGCATTAATCATGCGTCAATCACATGGCTAACGATTAGCCCGTCCGGCAATGTGTCCATAAAATACCTTGGTGATACCGGTTTCATACCTGCCAAGCATCTGACCAATCGTATACCTCGCGAGGCCAAGAATGTTGTCTAGTTATTATCTCGAGGCTTATTTCCTGTATTTCTTCCCTGGTGCTGGTGCGCAATCTCAACAATCAGTATGCAATATGCACATACAAAATCCTGTTGTCCACGGATATCTTTTTTTTTTTACAATGCGCATATGAGGAATAAAAGTTTAAGCTATTTCAGATTAATTAATACAAATCGAATTAGATAAAGTTGAAAGTTTTTGCTAAGATTGGTAATTGCCGCATACAAGTTGTAAATTGAAGCTTATTAAGTAAAAGTGCTTTAATGAAAATGTGTCTACTTTTTTGAGTGTTGTCCATGTTGATATTGATGTCAACAGAAATCGCGCCAAGAGTCACCAATTTGTTACCTATCGATATTTACGCCGACTATCAGCAAGTTGCTGACTATCGATATTGGATGCGCGCAGCAAGTCCTGAATGAAATATATGTTGTCTATCACCTTGCATGTCAAAACATGCAGTATTTATTTTTGTTTCGGTTAGTGTTTTTATCCTAGCAGCCAGATTTTTAAATTGCTGCTGGAGCTGGAATATTTCTTTTTATTTCGAAATACTGTAAAACACAAAATAATAGGAAAATCAAGCAAACTGACGACATGACGGATAAAACTCTTAAACTATCTTTACGGAATGTCCAGGCCGTTAATGATAAAGAGAGCGATCTCAAGCTCTTGTCGGCTGCAGCGAAGAAGTCGCGTCGTGTCAAGCGGAAATTGTTGAAACGGAAAATACAGCACAACTGGAAGGAGGATGAAATAAACCGTCTGATTGCAGCTGTGGAAATGGAGCCATCGATTTGGATGGATGGACCAAAGAAGTTTAATTCAACCAGAAGGCACGGCTGGGACGCTGTGGTCGCCCAGCTGAACATAGCTGACGTGGACGTGAACGAGGCTAAAACCAAGTGGTCCTCGCTGCGTGTCACCTACCGTTTAAATCTCAGCAAGATTAATAATACTAGCTCGACGAACTGTGGCGCTGTTGTCTGGCGGTATTTCAATCAAATGTCCTTCTTGAACTCCAGTTACTACGCTCATCAATCGGTTGGTTTGGTAGAATAATTCTCTGTTTACATTTTTACAATTAGTTATTTGACCTTTCGCTTATAGGTCGACGAGATGTTGACTTCACCTGCACAGAGTCCATTGCGGCCACGTACACGCGGCCATCCAGACTGCGCCTCCTCTTCCGCCTTACTACCGGTCATGACGTGTCTTGCCTCTGAAACACCTGATCCCACATTGATCTCACCAACAACGGCAAGCCTAAAACGCTCTTCATCGCCAGCTGAATACGAATCTAGTCCTGCTCTTGCGCCCATGTCGCACGTTACCTCCGTGCTGAATGATGCTGTCGGCGATGGCTGCTCCATTGCGGATGCCAATTCCGCTTTTTGTGATTATCTCTTGTCGGAAATGCAAACACTTTCCATGGAGCAGGCACGCGTGCTGCGCCAGCATTTAACACGCACTCTGTTGAACTTCATGGAGCATGTAATGCAGATGTGACTGAAGAGCGCTTCTTTAGAAGATCCACCTGAACTAGTCTAAGCAATCTCCCCAATTAAGACTTACTCTTAGCTATGACAAGACGATAGGCTAAGTTAGTTAGCGTTTATCTTTGCGACTTAATCTTAACTGTTTCTTTATTACTTCAATACCACAAATACAATTGTAAATAACTACGTACATATGTATATTAACTAGCATTGAGTACCTGCTGTAATCGCTGCAGGCACTTGCGTATGCCCACATCCTCGCCAGCGCCGCGCTTCAGCTCGACGCTGTGCGCCTGCTCCCGCACAAAGCCGAAGAGTGGCGCCACCAGTTGCGGAGCCCGTTCCGCCAGCTTGATGAGCATCTGGAAGTAGAAATAGGTGCAGTGCGCCAAGTGCTTCTCGGCCAGACTGCGTATGTCCGCCGAGCAGACGTCGCGAGCGGCTGTCGATCGGTGGAATTGGGACAAGTTGATGAGCACGGCATAGAGATTGAGCACCTGGACTCGACTGGGCTCCAGCTCGCCAACGAACATCACGTGCTCGAGCAGAGGCACGTGAACTGCTCGCAGCAGAGTCAACAGTTGCGCCTCTGCCTCGGCACCCAACTCCATATCATCCAGGCCCACAAAGAGCTGCTGCAGCACGGTGAGAATGAGACCCACATGCGCGCCCGCCTGGCTGCGCTGTACGGCCAGGAATTGGTTGGCCAGGTGCTGCAGCACAAACTGCGCCAGTTCACCGTCCGAGTCCGATTGTAGGAGCGTGGCATATGGACGGGCCACCAGCTTTACGTTGCTCGAGAAGCCAAAGTGTGGCGTCCAGTGCAACACGAGCTGTTCAAGCGTGCGGCTGAGATACGCATCTGTGCGATACGGCAGGCGGCCAATGCCCTGCAGCAGCACCGGGAATATCTTGTGCACCAACTGGGGCAGTCGACCCTCGGGCGCAATGCCCGCCTGCAGCTGGGTAGTGAGCAGGAACCGCACCATAGCCAGGTGGAAGAAGCAGCTGGGCTTTGAGCGGACATAGCAGAGCGTCGGACAATTATAAATCACAATTGCCAAAAAGTTGTAGAAGCGTGCTCCCAGCTCGGGACGCTCCTGCCGGCTCTGGGGCGGGAGCCATTGCTCAAAGCGCGCCACGTAGGCGTGCAGCTTGTGGCTGAGCTGCATGCGCACGTGTGCCAATGCCTCCTGCTGCTGGGCACGTTTGCCCAAGGCGCCGAAGAATGCGCACAGTGGCTCTCGATCTACCAACGAGTCGGCATCCAAGCCCAGGGCACGCAGCTCCTGCAGCTGAATGACGAACGGATTGAGTGCAAGCACCGCCTCGTGCTGTGCATTGAGCAGCACCAAGGACTTGATCCACACCTGAATGATGAGCACGCTGGCCGGTTGTTGGTGCGTCCCTGATGCCGAGTCCCGCAGAACATGGAGCAGCAGCTGCGCACTTGCCGCCGTATTGGCCGGCTCGGCGCCTTGCAGCAGGCCCTCCAGCAGTTTCTTATCTCTGTCCAGGGCCACAAATGCGGCGGCTACCTGTGGCAGCCAGGTACTATAGCCGTTGACATATTGCACGCGCAGCTGTGGCAGCACATGCTGCTGCACTGCATCCCACATGCCAGAAGACATATTGACTTTAAGCTTCTGGGCAAGCAGATGGAGAGCCTGCCAAACGCGCTCCTGTGCCGCCTGGGCACTGTGCTCAATGTAGTGGGCTAGCCAGGGCGCCAGCAGCAGCTGCTCGCCGCGTGCAAAGTCGTCGGCCAGCTCGAAAATGGGTTGCAGCGTGGCCGCAAAAATGCCGCCCACATCCGGGTCGTTGCGCACACTCGCCAGCTGGGCGAGCAGCTTGCTCACATACTCATCCATCGGCTGGCGACGTTGCGCGTGCAGCAGCAAAACAGCCATGTGGCCCTTGGCCGCCAGCTGGCGACGAGCCGGAGGCAGCTTGTCCAAGGCCAGACAGAGCAGCATTTCGCGCAGTTTGGGCGCCAGCTCACTGAACTCGCCATAGCTGAGCAGCAGGCAAAGGAACAGCTCAATCACATGATGTATGCCCGACTCATTGAGCGCAAGCAGCTTTGCTGCACTGAATTTACTAAAGATCCGACCGAGCAGCTTCTGGGCCTGATTGCCACGACCTAGTGCCGGCAACTGTTGCAGCGTTTTGCCCAGCAGCAGGGCGAACAATGTGAAGCTGCTTAGATTCAGATCGTCCAGCAGCGGCTTGGCGAGGAGCGTGCGATACCGCTCCAAGTACGCCGATCCGCTGGCACAGATTAAGGGCAGCTGATCCAGCTGCGACTGCGCACTGAAGTTGCAGTTGAGCGAGCGATGCAGGAACTCCCACAGTTGGCAGAGCACATCCGTGTCGGGCTGCCCCCAGCGCAGCTGTAGCGGCGCCAGCAAACAGAGATAGACGCGGCGCTGCTGCTCATCCGGCTGACTGGCCAAAAACTGTCTCAGCAGACAGCCAGTCTGGAACAGCTCAGCAGCCACAGGCGTCGGCTGCAACAGCTGCATGCCACAGGTATCGTAGGCGCCCAAGCGGGCAAGGCTCAGGCGCAGCCAGGCATAGAATTCGTGGTACGACAGCACCGACGCAGCATCCACTGAAATGAGATTCATGTCAAGCGCTGGCTATTCGGCTGTGGTTACTTAAGAGTCTTACGCTGCTTCTTGTGGCGCTGCATGGCTCTGTGTAGCAATGGCCAGAAGGCAGTGTCCGCATCTGTATCTGCTGCAACCTGCTGCTGATGCAGCAGCACCAGCCACAGCTCCTTGCTGCAGCGGCACATAAAAGCCGAAGTGTGCGGCAACTCAGCGCTGTGCTTGCTTTTGTAATGGAAACTGGCACAGAGCACCAAGTCGTCCAATGTGCGCTCCAGTTGCGACAAGAACACGACTTGTGCCGTTGCATCGAGCTCTTGCAGTTTGTGCAGCAGGCACAAGTCCAGCAGACGCCACTCGAGTGCTCCATGGTAGAAATGATAGGCAGGCGCCTGGCACTCATTGCCTTTGGCATGCTCCGCAAAGTAAAGCACACGCCACGCATCCGCGTCCAGGCAGCTATTGATTAGCTCGCGCAGCTGGACAATGGCCGGCGATAGCAGCTGCAGCTGCTGCTCGTCCACCTCGTGCAGCAGCAATTGATAGTAGTGCGTGACCTGTTGGCGCGCCCTGTACCAACTGCTGGCTGCGTGCATCGAGGACTTCGATTGTAGCTGCTGCTGACCCGCCACGGCTGCGCTGAGCTTCTGTACCATCTTGCTAAGGAGCAGATAAATATATGTAGTGTATATATTTGTATAGTGATGTCCATCTGGGCTACTCACCACGCTTCGCCGTGCACATAACGCAGGACAGCGCAGACTTTCAGCTGTTCCGGCTCGAAGTCGAAACCCAGTTTGTCCAGCCGACTGCGTGGCACCTGCGCCCTCAGCGCATAGCCATTGCGCACGAAACTGTGTTGGGGAAAATCAGTTTGTGTCTTAATAGTATCCCTCCCACTGCAATTAAACTCGGGCAGCAGGTCCAACATACACTCGTCAGAATCAACCGGCTCATTGTATTGTATCTCCTCCACAGGTGGCTCTGTCTGTTGCTTTTGCGTTGCTTGCAAGAAGGCTGTCAGTATATCCTCATCGTCATCCGATTGGAACAGATCATAATCCATTCTAGCTGCTAGCGATCTCTAGGATTGCTCTTACTTTATGATGATTCCATTTCTCGCAGAGATCAATTTCGTGTGTTAAGACTCCAAAAGACCGCCACTATTAGCAGACTGTTAACAAGCATCTCTGTTATGCCACTACACACGATTGAGTCCGACAGTTCTGTTAGTTAATATTAAAACTGTTCTTTGCGTAACGTACGGTGTCTTTTAACAGTGGGTCCAATATACGGAGTCTTTTAACAGTAACGTATTCTGTGCTCTGTTAATCTGTTTGAAGTGCGGCGGGCAAGTGCTCGAACTGAGACCGCCTAGTGCTGAAAACAAGCTAAACAAAGCCAAGAAAAATAACTGAATAATTGCATGGACTACGAGGTTATTCGGCAGATGCAATGATATGCTCCAAATAGATATGTATGTTAATAAATGATAGTAGGCAGAGTTGATTAACTGCTGCACATCATCCTCAGCTACAAGATTCTCAATACAATAATAAAAAGTGGTAGTGGTACTAAGTTTTAAATTAACTAACATGATGAATATGTTATTATTATTATTAAATTGACAAATAATTGGTGTGCGCCATCGATAATTTTAATATTGTATAGTCATGAAATACTAATAAAGGAACCAGCTGTGAGTGAGTCAGTAATCTGAACCATAGAATATCGATATTGGCTAGAATATCGATATTGGCGCCAGCAGCAGCTAAATGACTAAATGATTGCAACTAAATGATTGCATGGACTACGAAGTTATTCGGCAGATGATGATATGCTCCAAATAGATATGTTAATAAATGATAGTAGGCAGAGTTGGTTAACTTCTGCACATCATCCTCAGCTACAAGATTCTCAATACAATAATAAAAAGTGGTAAATTGATAGGAAACCCAAAATACTTATAATTACTACTAAGTTTTAAACAAAATGACTTGATGAATCTGTTATTATTATTATTAAATTGACAAATAATTGGTGTGCGCAATCGATAACTTTAATATCGTATACTCATGAAATACTAATAAAGGAACCAGCTGTGAGTGAGTCAGTAATCTGAACCATAGAATATCGATATTTTGTGATTGCGTTCAGTTGAGATTCTCAAGTTGAGGAGTCAACGTCGAAAATTGTTGTGAAGCGAGCTAAGCGAAATTAAATCAATTTGTTCAAATGGAGGTCGACGAAGATGAATTTGAAGTGCCATCCAGCAGTAGCAAAGGCGAGAAGAAACGTTTTGAAGTCAAAAAGGTAATTGGAAATCAATTATACATATGCAAACATATATTTAAGTAAAATCAAAATGGCGAATTCGCAAAATCATGGCGGGCAACTAATCTTTTTTTTATGCCATTATAACCTTCCAGTGGAATGCCGTAGCACTATGGGCATGGGGTAAGTGCGCTGTCAAACCAAAATACAATAAAAGTGCGGAAAAATAAAAACTAAACTCAACTTATTACAGACATCGTCGTTGACAACTGCGCTATTTGCCGAAATCACATAATGGACTTGTGCATTGAGTGTCAAGCAAATCAGGCATCGGCCACTAGCGAGGAGTGCACCGTTGCCTGGGGCGTTTGTAATCATGCTTTTCATTTCCATTGCATTTCTCGTTGGCTAAAGACACGCCAGGTTTGCCCACTTGATAATCGTGAATGGGATTTCCAGAAGTATGGACATTAAGACTTGTAACAATGGAACTACAAATTCATCAACAACAAGAACACACAATAGCCGTCTCTCATACGTGTGTATGACATATACATAAACAAAACCATAAATAGGATACTGAAGCAGAAGGCAAGCACCTTAATGTATATTAAACTTAGATTAAAATACAAGAATTGGTTTAATATGTAAAAAAAACATGTTTCACTCAAAAGACTGCTGATTTTTTTTTTTTTTTTTTTTTTATTATTTGAATTGGAAATGTAAGTCATTTTATGTAGTATGGACAGGAGGCGTGGCGGGTCCATATATTCAACAAAGGAATGCCAAATTTGTGTAGCGCCAAAACACAGTCGTTACGTGAAACGTGTGTGTATGAGTTAGTGTGTGTGTATAAAGTATGTCCATTGTTTGCAAAATGAAAAAGTCATACAAATGCATCTTTGACATCATATTTTACCAGGAAAGACACTTTTTTTCATATTAAATATGTAAATAAAAGAAATAAGGAGAATAGCAACAGAAACATGACAATTATTTCAAAAGCAAAAAAGAATACAGCAAATATTGGCTGTCTATTAATTCTTTGCAAAATGCGAACAGTTGAAAGACGAGTAAAAAGTTAACGGGACATCAAAATCAAAAATGGCTGGTCGCGTCTTTTTTAGTCGTCTTCCGCGAATTCATTCGCTTGAATTTCTTTCTACTGCTTCTTACATACATACATATATACATACTATATCATTTCAATGTTTGTAATGCCTGGTAAACGAAGTGATGATAATTTTATACAATTAGTGTATTTTAATTAGTGTAATTAATTAATAAGGAAATACCACCAAAGAGGTGGCTGAAATGTTCAATATTAAGCTTCGAACTGTTTATAACATTATTAGTCTGGCAGAAAAAGAAAATAGACTTAAATTAAACAGCTCTAAAGGCAGACCAGAATAGCTCTCTCGGCGGGATTGTTCAAAGCAGTTATTGAAAATGCTACAATGGTGTATTTTTTGTTGCTCTCGCTATTGCTCTGATTTCGAAAGGCTACGTAGCATAGCAGAGAGCACAAAAACAAAACGAATGCTCTTCTGCTCTGCTCCATAGCATAGAAAATCGGAGCACAGAGCAATAGCAAAAGCAAAAAATTTGCGATCCGTTATTTGTAGTTGTAGCAATAGCACAAGCCTTGAAAGCGAGATGAGAGTAGAGCAAAGGAAAAAAATGTGTGCTACTGCTACGGAGCATTTGCATTGTTTATCTCTTTTCCTTTTCTGTTGCTTTCGTATACAGCAAATATTGGCTGTCTATTAATTCTTTGCAAAATGCAAACAGTTGAAAGACGAGTAAAAAGTTAACGGGACATCAAAATCAAAAATGGCTGGTCGCGTCTTTTTTGGTCGTCTTCCGCGAATTCATTCGCTTGAATAATTTCTTTCTACTGCTTCTTACATACATACATACATACATATGTATGTATATTATTTCAATGTTTGTAATGCCTGGTAAACGAAGTGATGATAATTTTATACAATTAGTGTATTTTAATTAGTGTAATTAATTAATAAGGAAATACCACCAAAGAGGTGGCTGAAATGTTCAATATTAAGCTTCGAACTGTTTATAACATTATTAGTCTGGCAGAAAAAGAAAATAGACTTAAATTAAACAGCTTTAAAGGCAGACCAGAATAGCTCTCTCGGCGGGATTGTTCAAAGCAGTTATTGAAAATGCTACAATGGTGTATTTTTTGTTGCTCTCGCTATTGCTCTGATTTCGAAAGGCTACGTAGCATAGCAGAGAGCACAAAAACAAAACGAATGCTCTTCTGCTCTGCTCCATAGCATAGAAAATCGGAGCACAGAGCAATAGCAAAAGCAAACAATTTACGATCCGTTATTTGTAGTTGTAGCAATAGCACAAGCCTTGAAAGCGAGATGAGAGTAGAGCAAAGGAAAAAAAAATGTGTGCTACTGCTACGGAGCATTTGCATTGTTTTTCTCTTTTCCTTTTCTGTTGCTCTCGTAGTTGCTCCCATAGCAGCTCTGTATTTTGTCGCGTACCAAATATTCCCGTTATAATTGTTTGCAAGCATTTCTCTAAGTTTTTTTATAAGCGCATTAATATTAATTGATCTGTTGAGTAAACATGCCTCCTCGAAAAAACTCGTTTAATATTTTTAAATACATACATATGTATGTATTTTTGACGACGATGGGTCGTCATATTTAATTTAATTTTCATTTAATTTTTTTTTATATTTTTAATTTTATTTTTTTTTTTAATATGCTTTAATCGTATATATTTTATAGCACAATGTGAAAATAAATGAATTCTTATGATTTGAAATTAACGTTTTAAACGGCAATATTTCGTACAGAGCTGCTATGGGAGCAACTACGAAAGCAACAAAAAAGGAAAAGAGAAAAACAATGCAAATGCACACATTTTTTTTCCTTTGCTCTGCTCTCATCTCGCTTTCAAGGCTTCTGCTATTGCTACAACTACAAATAACGGATCGCAAATTTTTTGCTTTTGCTATTGCTCTGTGCTCCGATTTTCTATGCTATGGAGCAGAGCAGAAGAGCATTCGTTTTGTTTTTGTGCTCTCTGCTATGCTACGTAGCCTTTCGAAATCAGAGCAATAGCGAGAGCAGAGCAATATTTTGATTGAAATTGCTGCTATGTATGTACATACATACATATGTACATATGTAGCAGCAAATGCAAACACTGGTTCAAAGAAAACAATCTGCAAAGAAGCCTTAGAGAGTTGGTTACTAATATTCAAATAAACCTTCAGAGCACAGTATGCCCTGAATCTGTGAGAAAATTCCTTAATTTCCATAGACACTGATACTAACGCTTGACCTTCGCAAGAAGGTATTTCTTCCAAAGATGTAGGGCAGGTGCGCATTTTCAACGATATCATTTATTTAGATATTTTAAAAAAGGAAGGGCGAAATTTCGGCTTCGTTGATCCTGAAAACACCAGTAGGCTCAGATACAAGCTGTATCAGGACAATGATCCGAAGCACAAATCGCTGATGTGTCGGCTGCTTTATAACTGCAGTAAAGTTATTGAAACCCCACCCCAGAGCCCTGATGTAAATCCTATTGAGAATTTGTGGGCATTACTTAAGGAAAAAGAGTGGCCAAACGAAGTCCATAAAATATGAATCAAACCTAATTTGTTTAATTTATTATTATTATTATGAATGTATGCGCTGCTGCTGTGCAAAAGAATGCACTGCACAATTACATGTGAATCAGTGTATGTATGTATATATTAAAAAAAATAGATATATAATATAATCATAAAAATTAGATTAAATACATCGAGCTAATGCGGCGGCTAATTGCTAACCCTTACAAAGCGATGAGCTGCTCCTTCCAGGCTGAACAATATGCCGGGCATTTCACTTATATATGTATGTATTTGCATAAGTAAATACATATGTATATTTAATGTACTTATTGTTTTAAATGTGGTATAATCGTTTTTATATCGACTAATTAATATGCTAGACTTAAAAAACAAACTTAAGCGATAAACAAAAAAAAAGGAATATAATAATCAAAAGTGATTTGAAGGGCCAAATACATTTTTATGTGTGTGTGTACTATGCGTAAATTTAAATTATTAATAATAAATAAAACTAACATGAACTGCACAAAGGGGTCAATGATTTATTTTGCCTAGGCTCACAAAATTTACTGCAATTACATACACACACACACATGCGTGTGTGCGTGTTCTCTTCTCTTCCAACAACATAACGAAAGAAAGAAATACAAATACAAAATGGTGCATAACCAACCGTTTCGCAAGTCATCAAAATTATTGTTGTTTTGTTTTCAATTTGCAGCATTTATTTTTGTTATTTTATTTTATTTTTTAATATATGTTTATCTTTTTTGTTGTTATTTAAATAAACTTTATATATATATATATATATATATTTATTTTATTTTTTTTTTTTAATTTTATTTTATTAAATTTTCATGTTTTATATACAAATTCTTTTTTTTTTGTGTGAAATGAATTTTGGTTTGCTAATGCTTGTATGCATTTCTTCTTTATATATATATAAACTATATGTATGTATATGTATATGTATAGGCGCTGTGTAAATTGAGTTCGGATGCACATATATATATATATATAAATATGTATATATGTATATAATATATTGCTTTTCTTGCTATTGGTTGCTTCTATTGGTGTTATTGTTTTTCTTTTTCTGCTCTACTTTGTTGGTTTATATATTCTTTGTTTTCTCGTTCCATATACAATTTATAATTTGTATTTTTTCTTTTTTGTTTTTCCACTTTTTAATATTTTATAAATGTAACTTTAGTCGTAAGGCGTCTAAAACCGCTGCTAATTGCGTTTGTATATATATATATGTGTGTGTGTGTATAAATGTGTGTATTGATGTGCATTGCATTTAGAATATATTTGTTTTATATATTTTTCCGTTCGCTTTTTTGTTCACAAACGAGAATGAGAGAGAGAGAGAGTGTTTCGTCATATGTTTGCGCTCTTCTCCTTCACACAATGGCAATACTAATATCCCTTGCAATTCCAACTGTTGATGCTGCTTTCGCTGCTGCCTTGGGCTGCACATTATTGTTGTTGTTGTTGTTGTTGCTCCAGTAGCCGTTGCACTGATTCGCTTTTGAATTTGTTAACAGTTATACTTCGTTTCGTTTTGTTGTTGTTGATTCCATTTTAACTGTACATGATTTGTATGCGTTTTAATTCTATTCTTAATTTTTTAACTATGTTGTTGCTGCTGTTGTTACTATTGTAGTTATTATTGATGTTATTATTATTAAACTTATTACCATTATCATTAACACCACCACCACCACCAACTGCAACAACTTGTTTAACACATGCTTTTTTGCTACATTTATGCTTTAAATATCCATCTGCAATGCCAGAAGAGAGAGAAAGATAAAGAAAAAAAGAGAGAGATAGAGAAAAAAGGGGAGAGAAAAATAGAAAGAAAAGCAAAATGAAATTTATAATCAAATATATGCTAAAAACACGCTTGTTAATTTCTTGCTTTTGATCTTGAATACTGTTACTATACTACGAAAACTGTTATACTTTTCATTAGAACAAACGGACATAAGAGGCTCTTACACTCATACAGAGTAGTCAGACTGCTGGAAGCATATACACACACCTGAAGACGAGACCTAACACTAACTGAGGAGGGGGCGGTAGGGCGGCAGCTCCAGAGCTAGCAGCAGGCAAGGGCAGGTTTCATATATTGTTGTTGCAGTTGTGGTTGGCAATGGCAATGGCAGCAGCGCAGTCAATTCGCATAGAGATCAGTCGTTGGTTATTTGTTGCTATGTTGCTGTTGTTGTTGCTGCTGTTGTTGCAGCTGTGAGGATGAGGATGTCGGCTGCTGTTGCTGCTGCTGTTCCGACAATTTACATGTCTGCTGTTGCTGTTGATGCTGCAGTCCGGCAAAGCTGGTTGGGGCGACCAAAGCGCAAGTACCAAAAGTGTGCTTAGGCATGGAAAGAAAGCTGTGTGAGCTGGATACGCTGCTCGCAGCAATTGTTGCCCCATTGCTACTGCTAATTGTTGAGCTGTTGCTATTGCTGTTGTTGTTGTTTATGTTGCTGTTGCTGTTGCTATTTGCATTGTGAATGTTGCTATTGTGACTGCTGCTGCTGCTGCTAACGACAGCCTGTGCCTGCTCTACAGAGCGTTTAGTGCCACCAAATGTTGTCTGTTGCGTATGCGACTGCTGTTGTTGTTGTTGCTGTTGCTGCTGTTGGTAGTAGGACATATAGCTGCTGTTGCTGCGACTGCCATTCAGCTGATAGCTGCTTGCAGGCGATTTGGAGCGTGTAAAGAAATTGGTTGTCGAGGTGCAGGCTGATTGAAAGGAGCCAACGCTGGATGTTGTCGATGTGGGCGAATCGGCTGCAGGTATTCGCTGCTGGCCAATTATTGCAGCTGCAGCAGCAGCAACAGCATCTAGTGCTGTTGGGGAAGACGTTGCTGCTGGTGACGTAGTTGTGGCAATCGCGTCAACTGCATCAGATGCTGTCGATGTTGGCGTGCTATTTCTATTCAAGGATGAGTTGTTGACAGTCATGCTGGTTGCTCCACTGCTGCTGCTACTGGCGTAGGAAGCATTAAAGGACTCATCGCTGGTGCCGCTACCAGTGCCGCTGCTGCTGTTGAGTTCATCGACGCCGCTCGCTGCTTTTACTGACGTTGCTGCGGCAATTGTTGCAGTTGTGTTTGTTGGTGGAATGTCTATTGTATGCGATTCGTTGCCAAAGATTAGGCGCAAACGCTTCTTTTGCGGCGTGCCATAGATGCTGTTGCTGCTGGCAGCAACTGTTGTTGGCGGCGGTGTGCTGCTGGTGGTGCTTAAACCGCTGCGACGACTGCGTCGTGATTTATCTTTATGACGCCAATTGCTGGCCTCCAGTTGTTGCTTTTGTTGCTGATCTGAGTCACCTGCCTCGTGGTCCATATGATGTTCTTCATCCTCCTCCTCCTCCTCATCTTCCACCGCTTCCTCGTCTTCAGCTTCAGCTTCATCCTCCTCCTCCTCTTCCTCTTCTTCGTCCTCCTCATCGTCATCATCATCATTCCCATGCTCCGAAATGCCTTCCATTCGCAATATTTCATATTCAATGCCGCTGCCGCTGCTGTCGGCATTATTGTTGTTGCCACCGCCACTGCTGCCGCTGTTGTCGTTTTGATTGCTGTTAGGGCTGTTGTTTTGATTGCCACCGTTGTTATTGCTGCTGTTGCTGTGCGTATTGCTGCCCACCTGACCTGTTCGACTACCAGCAGCATGTCCATTCTGCAGCGCATGTTGCCGATCCTCGCCCAAGCTGGTGCCAAGCTCGAAAACTTCATCGAGAATAGGCGAACGTTTCATTCTTAACGTCAGCTTTAGCCGTCGCTCAGGCGTCTTTAAAAGCGGCTCCACGGTACTGCTGCTGCTAATTGCTGTTGTCGTTGAAGTTGTTGTTGTTACTGCTGCTGTTGATGTCTGGTGTCGCTTGCGTTGCAGCACGCCGCCAACAGCCTCGCAATGGATGTGCTCTGCAGCTACCAAAGCGGCGGCACGTCGACTGCGCTTATGTTTGTTTGGGGTCTCATCAACAGTTGTTGCTTTTAATGCTGCTGTTGCTGATGTTGATGCAGTTGTCGCATGACGTTTGCTGCTGCCTGCACTGGCCTGCTCAAAGCTAGACATTAGGTTCTTTTTATAAGCGGGACTGCCGCTGCGACTACGTGTTGCTGCTGTTGCTGCTGCTGCCGTTGCCTGTTGTTCACCTTCCGCTGAGCAGTTTGACGAAGAGGGCATCATCGGGTTTGCTAAAGAAGTTGTTGATGCCGTTGCTGCTGCTCCTGCTGCTGTCGCTGCCGCCGGCTCGGTCGATTTTAGTTTGCGATCACTAAATCTAGCGCTAACATTATTTCTACAGCTATTACTAATATTTAAATTATTACAATTTGTAATCGTTGTTTTTATGTTGCTGCTGTTACTGTTGCTGTTGTTGCTGGCAGTTGTTGTTGCTGTTGCTGCGGCTGCAGCTGCAGCAGCTGCGGCCGCCGCACGTCCTGCGCTGTTGCGTGTTACGCGCTTCTCTGGAGTAGTTGCTGCTGCTGTCTCATTGAAATGTTGCTTTTGCTGTTGCTGCTGCTGCTGATGTTGTTGCTGTTGTAGGTGGTGCTGCAAATCCGTATCACTGCTCTCGCTATCAGTTAGATATTTGCCCAGTAGATGTGCTGCATCCTGATTAACCTTTTGACGCTGCGTCTGGCGTTCGCTGCGTCTAAGTTGACGCTGTTGCTGGCGTTGCTGCTGTTGTTGTTGTTGTTGTTTTAGCTGTTGCTGTTGAAGTGCTGCGGCCACAGCAGCTGGCTTATAGCGCGGCACCAGCACTACAGGCGCTTTGGCAATGGTTGGAATTGTTGCAGCACCAGCACCAGCAGCACTAGCAGATCCTGCTGTTGTTGTTGTGGTTGTTGCTACGGTGCCATAACTGGCTAGTGGCGGCTCATCAGTGGAGGCTGTCGAAATAGTGCTGCTGGTGCTGTTCACTCGCGTCGACTTGCGCAACGATGCAGCAGCAGCTGCAGCAGCAATAGCAGCTCGTCCATTGCTCAGCTCAGCAGCTGCTTGAGGCTTTTGCATGGCCGTTGCCTGGCTAGCAGCCTCAGCAGCATTGCTGCTGGCTGTTGCAGCAGCAGCTGCTGCTCCGGTTGTGTGTGGCAGGTGTGTATGAAAATGATGCAGATGGTTATGATGATGATGATGCGACTGTTGCTGATGCGGATGATGATGCTGCTGCTGCTGCTGTTGATGGAAGGCCGCATTGGCCATTATCATTTCGGCATCGTACTTGGTCATGCCCTTCTGTCGCAGCTCTTTCATGGTCAGCGGAGAGACAATCACATTGGGCAGCTTCTTGTCCAGCGACAAGGCATTCAGCTCCAGGCCGCTGCTCTTGGGTCTGCCTATAGCTGCTGTGGCTGCAGCTGTTGCTGCTGTTGGTGCAACAGCTCCATTGATGTTGCTGCTGCTGTTGTTGACGGCATTGCTGCTGCTGTCGTTGCTGTTGCTATTGGAGGTGCTGTTGGTACTGTTGGCGCGACTCTTGATACGATTGATTCGATTGTCCGTCTCACGCAAGCGATAGCCACCGCCATTGGCGCCGCCGGCAGCGCCCAGGCCCAGCCCCAAGCCCAAACCGTTGGTCAAGCCAAGCATTGCCTCATTTAACTGATTTGCCGAGTGTTTGCCAGCAAAGGCGCCAGTGCCACGTCTCTCGCATGTCTCGCACTCGCAGTATCGATTGCTATCGCCAAAGAAGTCCTCGCCATAGAAACACGTAATCTCCTCGCCAACCTCAATGTCACGCAACACCTTCACGCACGCCGTGTCCCGGCCTGTGGCGAGGAACTTGCAGTTCGCACGGCAATCGTGATTGATGTAGGCGGCGGGTCCTAGCCACAGTTGGGCGCAGTTCTTGCGGCAACTATACATCACAGAGAAATCGTTTTTGCCAGAATGCAGCAGCGCTGCCTCCTCGGCCTCCGTCAATTCGGCAATGCAACCGACAAGGCATTCGATTTTTTCATTCTTTGACCAACGTTTCGTTGAACTGATCTTTGCACCACGTTGCTCCTCCAGCGAGTATCTATAGCACGCCTCGATCGCAAAGCCGCTGTCCTTGTCGAACACACGTAAATAGCGCACAATCTGTTTATACGGGAGAGAAAAAGACCATTTTTGCTCTGATTAGTGTATTTGAAGAGAGAGAGACAGAAAAAGAAAGAGAGAGATGGAGAGAGAATAAGGGACAGGCACAGATCTGACATCGATAGCAATTCAAGTTGCACCTTTGAGCTAACATAAAGTTTTGAAAAACCATTTGTGATTTAGAACTACTTACATGATCGCGCAACCGTTTGGTGGATATCTTGTTCTTATTCTTTAGGTGACGAGGTATCCAGGGTCCATCGTAGATGCGCTGTATGGCAATGTCATAGTTCTGTGTGTGTATAAATTCATCGACTATCGCTTTCAGCTGCTGTGTGTCCACTTTGAGAGGCCTAAAGCGTATATTCATTTTGTGCGTCTGAAAGCCCAAATGCGGATCCAATATCAGCGATGTGGCCAGATCATCATTTTCTGATAGTTCGCGCGGCGACATGCCCGTCGATTGCGATAGCCGACTAACGGCACTGCCGTTACAACCGTTAAGGCTGCCACCCATATGAACCACTGCACCAACGCCATGCGACGACGACGAAGTTGATGTGGATGATGATGATGTTGTTGATGACGATGATGTTGCTGCTGTTGCAGAACTAAGATGCTGCGGCTGTTGCTGTTGCGACTGATAATGATGATGATGGTGATGGTGGTGATGAGGATGATGCTGTTGCTGCTGCTGCTGATGTAAATTGCTGGTGCTGGTGGTGGTGGTGCTGCTGCTGCTGTTATTATTGTTGTTGAGAGTTTGGCTTTTGTTGTTATTGTTGTTATGTGACATTGACGACGCCGACGACGACAACGTCGCCGCCGTCGCCACTGAGGATGCGTTTGCAATTGAAGACGTTGCGCTGGTGGAGTTGTTGCTGTTGTTGCCAGTGTTCGTATTACCGCTGCTGCTGCTGCTGTTATTTGTATATCTGCCGGCAGTTTCACTGCGCCGTGTATGATTCGAGCCGACGACCATTCTGTATAATATGCAGTCTGTAAACAGAAACGAACATAAACACAAGAAAAATCAGATTATAAAATTATATTCAAATTGGATCCGCAGTTTTAATTTTCTTGATTTCAACTAGCTATGTTGACATCTCAATTTTATACAAATATTTCGACGCATACTATGTTCCTTAATTTAATTTTTAGTATTTTTGCAGCTAGTCTGTTTGAATAGTTAACAGCATACTAGACAGTGTTAGTTAAAATTAATGATTTTAATGATATGGCAACTTGCTCTTGGTCTGTGAAACGGGAGAGTGAACAAGATAGAACGAGCGCAATTGTAATTTTACTGTTACTGGATTAGCAGCCACCTCCTTTGATATTTTACAAGATTTTTAATACGTAGTTTATATAATTTATGTAACGGGCGTGTATTAAACAAATACATAAAACCTCGCTACAATTGAATTTTCTATTTTTATGACAAGCAATTTTCTATAGAAAAAAAACCAGATGGCAACACCGGTTTCCAGGCACAGAACACACACACTCACACACATGAATTTACAGGAAAGCTCTCAGAAACAAAAGTTGTATCTGCTGACGCCGCTGATAAATGATAAGCGTATACAATTTCTGAACCAAAACCAACCCAAATATGCAGCCAGACGGCTAACTACGGTGCACAAAGAAACACAGAAAAAAAAAAGTCAAGCTTACATACATACTTACATACTATGAACATTCATTTCAGTATGTCATAAAATGAAATTGCCAAATCCAACTTGAATTTAAAAAATAAAAAAATATGGCTTCGCCCTATGTTGTGGGTGGTTAGAAAAAAAAAAAAAAAAAAAAAATTGCGAGGTCGACAGACGGCACGCGTTTGCTCTCTCAGTATGCTGGCCACCGTTCTCTTTATACTTCTACACGTGCAAAACAAAAATCAATTAACCTGGCAGCACATGTGTATTAAAATCATTAATACAATTGCTTGTTAGCTTACAGCAATATAAGTGTAAGACAGTTTAGGTTTAATTTCGCACAGCACACACAGTCTACCTTATAAAGCCAATATGGGAAAATATACTTTACAACGGATAGCGGCTTTGTTGTATTGTCTACTGCTGCGATAATTGCAAATAGGTGTATGTATGTGAATATAAGTGTGAATGATTTTTTTTTTGTGACCAAAAGCTGCTGCAGCTCTCAGCTGTTTGTAAGACGGCCAGACATACATGCATTCACTTGAGTGCGAAAGAGAGGCTACTGTGTACTCATGCGCATTGCAAACAAAATAAATGAGAGTGACCTGCGCAAGGTTGCCACTCTTGAATAAAAGTAAATTTTTGGTAAACTGACTAATTTACTTATCTTTTTTAAGTATATGTATGTCTATGGATCTGAATAATCAATAGAAGTACTATTGCGAATACAAATAAAATTGTTTCTTGCACTATTTACTTTTTAGGGCTGCATAAAAAGTTGAGACTTGTGGCAGCGCCGCTGACGATACACACATGCACAATATTCTCTCACACACACAAAGACAAAAATGTCAACAAAGAAAAAGGTTGACTGCAGGGTTGTCAAATATTTTGCAGCAGCTAACGTCGCAAGTTCTATGTTAGTTAATATTATTAATTGCTAACACTTGTTTGACAGTTGTGTTTGTGTGTGTAGCGACCCAAAAGGAAGCTTCTTACATAGCCAATAACAATATTGAAGAGTTTGTAAATTGTAGACAACACTGGATTTGTTTTTAATGCGCACATTGCCAACCCTAGGTCCAGGTCTTTCTTTCAGCTTGTTACATGGATCACACGGAAAATGGCGGCGCCTATTACACACATACTGCACATGTACATGCATACATGTATGTACCTTTAATAATATTCACTGAGGTGGTGATGATGGTGCTGCTGCTGTTGTCTGCTTCTTTCGGTTATGGATGATTGGATGATGCCGCTTTGTCTGTTGCTTCGATACCTTCGGTTCTGCCTTTTTACAATCTTTCTTTCCGTCGTCCAGCGGCAGAGGCACTATCGTACGTATGCGCGTACGGGGCTTGTTTTATTACGGTGCGGGGCGGCTTTGTATATACTTTATATCCGAATATCACAGTTGTAGCCGTAGAACATCATACGTACTTTGGCGTTTGTTTTGTTGTAGTAGTTGTCGTCGGCTGTGCCAGTTCATTTTTACGTTTTTCTTTCAACGCTCAAACGCCGACGTTCTGTCCTCACCCCTCCTCACCATTTGTCGTGGAGCCGGAGACTCTGCTCAGTAGCTAACACACGCACACACACACAGACACACACACACACGACCGCACAACACCAGCGCACATTCATACACTGTCATACATGTATGTGTAGATACATATATTCCTTCGCAACGACGTGCGTGCGTATGTATGTTGTATGTGTGTGCCTTCTTTTTTCAACTACTTTGCATGAACGCGACGTCTCATTTTCTCAGATTTCTTTCCTATTTATGACGCGTGTATTATTAATGACAATTAAATATTTATAAATATATTTACACAATAAAATGCTTTGCTTGCGGTTGAGAAAAAAAAAACACGCACGCGAGTAACGATTACTTTTAATGTACTTTTCCGCGTTACAGTTCTCCGCGATTCCGTTTTTTCGCATTTTATGTAGCAATCTGTGTGACCAACAATGACTCATTCAGAAATACCTGAGAGCTCTCAACAACAAAAATACTAAACATAATGTATCAATTTGTTCATTTCCGACTGCACGTAGTCCTTCAATAACAGTAAAGTTACCATTTGAGAATTTATAATGAAACAGCTGCAATTTAGTGTTTTTTCATTGGTGCTGCCAACTTAAAAAAATAAGTGAACTTAATAAATCAAAATAGAGATCATATAAATTTATATAGAAGACTGAAATTTTCGTCTGTTTAACTATGCACATATGATCGCACGGCCAATATAACCGTTAACGTAAAATTCCTAAAAATGGACTAGAGTACAATATAAATGGTTGACAATGCTTATTAAAAAAAAAAATGGCTCATGAAATTTTTGTTGTATATAAATCTATTGATTAATGTACCTGTCCCTTTAAACAACATGAAAATTTCAACATTCAATTAAAAATTTCTTAAATTTAATTAGTCTGGCAACATCTCAAGTTAAATTGGCATGCTACGGCGAATATATCTGTTAACATAACATATCCTAAAAATGGCCAGAGTACAAAACAAACTGTTGTCGGTGTTTATTTACATATCAAAAAGGGAGTCGATGTGAATGTTTTTACCTGTAATCCGACTGGCAGACAACTGCGACACGACTAGTCAAGATACAGCAAATGCATAATGAGACTATATCCGTATTTAGTTGCCGCCTGCTACATCCACGTGCTATTCGCCTGCAACCATTGGGTGTTGAACGACGAGCAAATTGTCCAAAAGTTAGACTCGCCGTTCTTCATGCGCGAGCCACACAATTTGATTGCCTTTTTGGAGCAGATACGCTACAATGAGTATGTGGAGCGCAGCTACTTGGAGTTGTTGCGGAAACGAGAGCAAATTGTTGAACATTTACGCTTTTCCATGCGCTTTGGCGAGGATCTGGCAGAGCAGGCAAAATGCGCTATGGACTACTATTTGCTAGAGAAGCGTATGTCCTATCTTAAGATAACACCGGATCAGCTGAAGCGCATCAATTTGCCGGATCACCGTGAATTACAGCAACACCTGCCGCATGGCGGCTTCAAAAGTAAGTCCAATCGCGACCAGGAGCCAATCTGTAAAAATTATCAGGAGTTGGGGGTAGGTCCGGCGACGTATGATCATTTGGATAGCTTTCAGCCGGAGGTGTTGGAATCGGCTTACGTAGAGCAGGAGCATGATACGAACATTGGCCAAGCCACCATTGAGCTGACGCGTCGCTTTGCTGTAGAGGGCTTGCAAAGGCAGCCCGACTCATGGAAGTTCCATACGCTTAGCTCCTACTATTGGCGGATGCGTGGCAATGCTTTGCAGGCGCTGCCCTGCGCCCGTCTCGCTGTAATGTTGGCTCCACCCGAACATAAGGACATTCCACTGTTAAGTCTCGGCACCATACTCTTCCGCATGGGTCGACTAGCCGATGCGGATCTGATATTGAGCGCGGCGGTGGAGCACGCACCACATGTGGCTGAGAATCATGTGGTATTGGCCTCGGCGCTGGCCATGAAGCATGATTTCAATCGCTCACAGTTCCATTTCGATGAGGCGGAACGTTTAGATCCAAGCACGCTGCCACGCACACAGCAGGTGCGAAATTTCATCAGCTGCTTGGAGAATCTCACAAAGAAGACCTCGAAAATGTACAGCTATGTGAAGTACATGAAGAACGAGCTGAAGGAGTTCAAGAAGCTGAAGCAACGCATCTTCCAAAACCACGAGCGATTAGTCCAACAGCAGTTGCCGCTAGGCGCACGACGCTTCCTCGACTCGCGGGCCAACAACGAGGATTTGCATCGACGTGGACAGTATTGCAGCACACGGACGCCGAATGGCTCCGACGAGCCGGTGCTCTTCTGTGACTTCTACTCCGACATGCAGATGCGTCTGGAGAGCAAAGACATTGACATCGAGGTGCTCGAACGGGATCTGATGGCCAGCACGGAAAGTGTTATTCGCCAAGTCTCCACCGAAATACGCAAGCAGTTCAATTTGGAGCAGCTGAAGGCAGCCAAGGCGCAAATGCCGACAAAGGCTACAAAGTCCACGTAGTTGGAGTCGGAGACTTCTAAACTCTTGCTTTCCCTCTCTTCAAGTTGCATTCCATAATAGAAAGAGGAGCAAGAATGTAATATATATTGCAAATTGTAAACCTTTTGCTTGTCGTAAAGCGTAGCTTTAAAAATTTTAATCAACCAATATGCGGAGTGAATCTCAAATTGTATATATTTAATGATATAATGATATATTTTATAAGTAGATATTAATAATTAAGATAATATAAATATATATACACACATATACATTTATATTTATATACATATGAATATATAATAAGTCAGATACTTATATATATTTTATTTTAAGTTTTGCCTGTCTCAAAATTATTTGTAAGCCAAGTTGTAAAATATTCTATTTGCCATCGTTTTTAACATATTCTATTTAATTTTATTATATATACATTTGAAATTGTGAAATAAGCAAAAATGTTATTCATATTTTAAAATATTACATTTTGTTTTGTTTTTAATTTTTATTGTTGTCTCAAGTAAAGCATTTAATTCCAAAATTAATTTTTAGTTACAAACATGTTCAAACTAATCAATAATTAGCAAACAAAAATAAGTTAACTAAATTTAATATTTTTTATTATGTTGCGACATTAGCTTTATATAAAATTGTGTATATTCTTTTTTTTTTCAATGAAATTAAAATTGTTAGGGAACCAACAAATTTAGAGTTAGCTCTTTATGCATTTTCTTCATATACAAATGTATATTTTGGAGTGAAAATATTTAATTTTTAATTAAAATTTGCTCTTCAATTTATTAAAGCTTTTTATTGTTTAAAAATCGATTGTTATTTATTTTGCAAAATACTCAAAAAAGATTTGTAAATATATACACAACATAATTTAAATTAAGACTCGATTTATAGGCAAGATTATATTGTCATATACATTTTATATTATTATATATTTTATATTATTATATATTTTATATTATTATTTTTTTATATTATATTATATTTTACGTTTATTTTTATGTATGTTTACTTTTAAGATATAAAATAAGTAAATATTTAAACAATGAAAAAAAAAAAAAATGGTAAACACAAATACATTGTTAAATTATAGATAATATTATGCATATGTATTTAAAAAATTAAGATATTAACTGTAACTTAGAAATGTAAGAGATTTGCAATTGCTTTAAACAAATATTTTTAATTTTGTTCAATTTAAAAACAACAAAAACCGTTTGGCTGCCATAGAAAATATAGCCAAAAGATTTTTTGTTCACAAAATATTTTTTTTTTTACAAATTGTTTGCTTAAATTAAAAATTAAATACGTTACGACATTAAAAATATAAAGTTTTATCCATTTTTAAATAAAAATAAGTCTTAATGGAGATTAAAGGAAAATATAAATGAATATGAAGAAAAGGTGTTTCTGTAAAGCCTTCGTCTTAGCGAGCTTGCACTGTGGCTGCCTTCACCAGGAAATCTCTTTGGTCTCGAGAGCCTTCAGCATTTGAGCGAGACTGGGAAAGCTGTGCTTAGCCTCCGGCTGCAGTTGCTGCCGTTGAAATTGTTGCTCCTCCTGCACAAGCAGACTGCTCCAGCCACTGTTGCGTGCACCCATGTAATCCATGTCTAACTTGTTGCCAATGTGCAGCGCTTCGGCTGGTGCAATATTGTGGCCCTTCTCCAAGGCCAATTGAAATATGCCGGAATTTGGTTTCATGACGCCCGCGTCGTAAGAGTTGATGATGAAATCAAATTTATCATTGAAGCCCATGGCATTGAGCACCTGACACAGAGAGGGATCAAAGTTTGAGATGATGCCTACACATTTGCCTGTGTCTCGGACACGTTCCACAAAATTGGTTGCTCCATCTATTCGAGTCCAGCAGGCGCTGGTGCGAAAGACCTGGAGCAGCTGCTCGGCCACCGTTTGTAGTGTTGCCTTCGATAGGTTGGCATCGGCACAGGTGAATGTATCGATTACCAGCTGGTGCCACCAAGTTTGCCAGTTCATGTTGGGTGAACAGCTTCCGAAATTCGCGTGAGCTTTGCTCATCAACTTGAAATGTTGTCGAAAGCAAGGTTCCAGCTGCTCTTTGGTTATGCCGGTTATCCCACATGCTGCTGCCGTTTGAGCGTATTGCTTGATGGGATCCTTGAGTCGCAGTAGAGTATCGGTTACGTCAAAGGTCACTAGCCGGAATCGCTGCAAATTACGCACGAATTGCGCGGTTAACGGCATTATGGCACAGCAAGTCAATAGCTTTTCTATAGATTGTCTACCATTCAATCTAATGCAGTATATTTGCCGTTTGCTTGTGACGTCAGAAGCACAGAGCGCTGACACTATTGCGACAATTGCTCGGTAATAAAGGGTGAATGGTTATCAATTTTAATTGATTAAAATGCTTCACAAATTATTAAACATTGATTGAATGCTTGCTTTGTCTTTATTTTGATCTATTCTATACAGAATTCAAAAAATATGTGAAGTGGCTTTCAGTAATCTGTGCTTGCTCTTGACGTCGCAGAAATAAATCGTAGTACAAGAAATTACAAAACAAGAGTGATTTAATTTATTTTAAGCTCTTATGTATAGCCGAAAATATATAATATATGTTTATTATTTCATATGCACTGGCACAGCGTACTTAATTGCGAATTTTTTGCTCAAGTTTTTGGTATATTAAAAATGCTGCTTTTATCATTTGTCGAAAATGTTTGCGATGGACAGTCACACTGTTTTGCAAAACTGCAATATCATTAGAGACGGCTTCGATTTTATAAGGCAAAAGTGTTTATGTATATAGTTTATTAAAAAACATTTCAATAACAAACAGCTAAGATGACAGTGACTGCCCCACCATGCAACGAAGGTATACGGGAAAAAGCCCTATCCGACTACAGAAAGAAACTTCTTGAGCACAAAGAAGTTGAGGGACGACTCAAAGAAAGTGGGTATATATTAAAAGCGATAATTTCTTCATTAAAATATTAAAAAATTATAAAAATATCTAGAGCGCGAGGAGCTGAAAGAGTTGACCAAACTATATGATAAATCCGAGAATGATTTGAAGGCGCTGCAAAGCGTGGGCCAAATTGTCGGCGAGGTGCTGAAGCAATTGACAGAGGATAAGTGTAAGCCGACGGTCAAATGCTCTACTACAATATATATATATATATCTGAATGACTTGTTTTTTTTTTATAGTTATTGTGAAGGCTACAAATGGACCACGATATGTGGTTGGCTGCCGTCGTCAGTTAGATAAGGCCAAATTGAAGTCTGGCACACGCGTTGCATTGGATATGACTACGTTGACCATAATGCGATATTTGCCACGTGAAGTCGATCCGTTGGTCTACAACATGTCTCATGAGGATCCCGGTGATGTCACCTACTCGGCAATTGGTGGTCTTACCGAACAGATACGTGAACTGCGAGAAGTTATCGAATTGCCTCTGCTTAATCCTGAGCTGTTCCTGCGCGTTGGCATCACGCCTCCAAAAGGTTGCCTGCTTTACGGGCCACCTGGCACGGGTAAAACTTTGCTCGCACGTGCAGTGGCCTCTCAGTTGGATGCAAATTTCCTGAAGGTTGTCTCCTCGGCCATTGTGGACAAATATATTGGCGAGAGCGCACGCCTGATACGTGAAATGTTTAACTATGCACGCGATCATCAGCCCTGCATCATATTCATGGATGAGATCGATGCAATTGGAGGTCGACGCTTCTCAGAGGGCACCTCAGCCGATCGTGAGATACAACGCACACTGATGGAGCTGCTCAATCAAATGGACGGCTTCGATTCGTTGGGTCAGGTGAAAATGATCATGGCGACCAATCGACCAGATACGCTGGATCCCGCTCTGCTACGTCCAGGCCGCTTGGATCGTAAAATTGAGATTCCCCTGCCCAATGAGCAGGCACGTTTGGAGATCCTAAAGATTCATGCGCTGAAGATAGCCAAGCATGGCGAAATCGATTACGAAGCTATAGTTAAATTATCCGACAACTTTAATGGCGCCGATTTGCGTAATGTCTGCACGGAGGCGGGCCTCTTTGCCATTAGGTAAGAATCTATATAGATGCAGTCCTACAGGCTAGGTGTTATTATATATGCAGGTGCAGCTGTAACTATATACTCATATTTGAATTACTTTTACAGAGCTGAACGGGAATACGTAATTCAGGAGGACTTCATGAAAGCCGTGCGCAAAGTCTCGGACAACAAGAAGCTGGAAAGCAAATTGGATTACAAGCCGGTTTAATTTTCTTTTATTTTATATATAAAACATACAACATACTTGTCTGCAAATACAATTGATTACAGAAATATACATATTTAAATAGAATTGAATATTTTTAGCTGAAATGCCGCCATGGTATAATTTACAGTTTATTTAAAATTTGTAAATGATATTTGGCAATCAACAACAATCAACAGAACCAAGATTCCATTTCAAATGCTGCCCGCCTTGAAATAGATCGACTCCTTGCTCACAATACGCAAAAGGCAATTTGTGTAAATAAAATTTAGATATATGTGTTTTCTTAAGACCAGACAAGCTTTTCATAATGATGGTGCTGTTGCTGAATGAGTTTCTCCTCTAATATATAAACATGATTTAATTGTGGAATTGCTTCTAAGACTAGATGAGCTGCTGATGCTGCTCCTGCTGATGGTGCTCTTTAGGTCTACTTTCTTCTGTATTCTTATTGCTGTTGTGATTGCTAATGATGTTTTAATTTGTCTCCTCCTGCAAGTCTCATTTCTGCTGCTGCTGGTCTTCAATGCGTCGCTTCTTACGTTCCATGTACTCGCTGATGTTGTCGTATCGCTTCTTGAACCACACGGATAGATCTTCTGGCACGCACGTTTGCCCCGCAAAGCGTTCCATGACCATTTCCAACCAGTGTTCTGGCACAGACTCCGCTGGTTCGCCATCGGCGATGTTGTATACGCGCAGTGTAAAATTCTCGTTTACAGCACCAGCGACATAGATCCGGTCGCTGGTCAACGCGAAATTGCTGATGTTCCAGTTGCCCGCCTCGGCGCGCACCAAAGACTCCTTGTCAATCAACCAGGAATCGTCTTGTAGCTCCAATTCGTAAAGTCCAATTGCATCAATATGATCATAGAAGAGCACGGATAGCAGGTAACGCTTGGAGGGGATTAGCTCACGCATCTGAAGCCGCACAGCTGGAGCGGGCAACTGCTGCTGCAGCACCTCCTTGCCGGTCAGATAGTTCCACAAGCGTAACGTTTTGTCACCTGAAATAGATATCAGAAGATCTCCATTACCTGGAAGCAATGCCAGTCCAGATACAAACTCCTTGTGGCCCAGACAATAGCTGTGTATATCGTGGCTTGCCGGGTAGTTGGTCACCCGGATTTTGTCATCCCGGTCGCAAGTGATGATATACTTCAGATCTGGTGTCCACACTATATCATACACAATGCTCAGGTGGCCGAGCAGAAGTTTGGGCGTTGCCTTCACATCCACGCAATCGTATTGATAGCAGTCTCCGGTCTTGTCTGTCACAAGAACAGAGCTGGAGTCGGGTGCGAATGTTACAGCGCTCGAGGCACGAGCCAAGGCACGCACAGAAAGCAGCTTCGCGTGCTCCGGCCGGCTTTTGTAGAGCAAAAGAGCTTTTTGCCCGGCAGTAGTTAGAGCTATTAATTGCCTATCAGGCGAATAGCAAACATTTAATATTGTCACATCTAAATTGGTGCAACAAGTTGCTTTTGGTTCGCCCTCGTCCGTTGCCTCGATTTTAAACCCACATGTGGTTAGGTCAGTTGGCACCTCGATGCTTTTAAAGATTTGCAAGTCATTGGGGTTGAGAAACAGCACTTGACGTCCATGGCTAATCACCAATTCGGGGTCGGCGTAAAATATCGTTGTCATGTCTTCTGAGTCAACCGGTGAGAGCTGTTGTTTATGGCTACATGTGAAAATGAGCAATATACCGCAAAGCAATGACTGAGTCCCGTATAAATAATAGCCCGAAGTTACTCGACAAAATAACAACAGGTGGCAACGCTCTCGTAAACATTCAAGCAAAACAAGTTGCTTTCTGAAGGGTCAATATTGTTACTATGTACGATATTTTATTAAGAGATAAATAAATAAATGTATCATTTAATGAAAATGTATTTGCCATAAGTAATTGACAGTCATCTATATAAACATTTGACTTTCAGCGCCGATGGCATCAGTTGTTGCTTTGCTATCGATAAGTATTTTTGATAAGTTACCAAATTCTAGCGCGCAAATTTAAACTATAAGCAGCTAGTTATTCAAAAAATGATTTTTAAAATGAGCACACAACAATAATATATAAGAAAATTGTTTTATTTCGTAAGAATCATAATACTAATAAAAAAAATATGTTAAAAAAAAAATCTATGTACAAATTGCGGCTACAATAGTGCAGTGACTACGTGCTAATACCAATAATCGACTCAATTGAGAAACTCAGTTTAGGCTTCTTGGCGATGGGCGTCGGCGTGGGTGTAAGCGTTAAGTGCGGCATTGATTGATATGCCTGCTGCTGCTTCTGTTGCGCAACAGCAGCTGCTGCGGCGGCATTGCCTAATAGATCATAAAAGGCGTTACCAATTGCTGTTGGCGGCGTTGCCAAAGGAGCTGCTGAGCAGCCGCTGCCGCCACCTCCACTGCCACCGCCGCTGGCACAGGAGCTGCCAAGGAGCGTTGTATCAATTGCGTAGTTCAGTTCCGGATCAGCGAACGCGCGTCGCTTGCGCATGCGTTCCAGTAACGGTGAATTGAACGTGGGAAAGCGCTGTTTGTACTCTGCAAGTGGAACAAGAAGAGAAGACGGAAAAGGGGCAGGCCATTAGAATTGAAATTACACGCTACGCTCACGCAAGAGCAGGAAGGGGTGGAGCTCTTTGATCTCCCTCACTCTCTTTGACATTGGCGTCAAATCTGTTGTACAAATTGCTTTTCAATTGTCTCAATTCGTTCAGCACACCGATGAATTGTTATATGTGTGTATGTGTGAGTACACTCAGAGAAAAAGTGAGCTGATTGAAATTTCATGAATTATAGTTAGTTTTCGTTCACTACCTAACTAACTACTGATTGATTGAGGCGAATCTAAAAATGCATGTTCATAAATTTCAAATGATAATAAAAATACATTCAGATTGTATATTAACTTCGTATACTGTTTTTCTCTGCGTGTAGCACATGGTAATTGAATCGTAATTTGAGCTGCGCAGAACCCAATATCCAGACCCTAGGCCAAACCAAAAGACCATAACCAGACAGTACGGCACCAAAAATTGTCTGCGTGGATTCTCATTCGAGTTTTACTTGGAAACCAGATGGAAAAATAGTGAAACAAAATTGAAATTGAAAATTCTATTGGTTTGGTTGTTTTCGTTGCCCCGTTGACTTTTGCCACACATTTGCTTCAAGAGGTTTTTCCGTTTTCACGTATCAATTTACACAAATGAAAATTGGGCTTGGCCTGCAGATTGGTCGTTTCTCTTATCCTCTTCTCTCTTTCCTTCTCATTCTGATTTTCTTTTCTTATTTTTTGACATAACGGGCAATATGCGTGCATACGACAAGCGTTCAATTTCAGTGGGTGACGTTTTAACAAATTTGTTGCTCTCCTTATTGTAATTGTTGTTTTAGTAACGAATCAGGCATTTCCTGTCGCTCACGCTCTAACTGTCTCTCTCTCTCTCTCTCTCTCTCTCTTTCGCTTTCGCTTTGGTTCCTTGCTTCACACTTTGCTCATGTTACATGCCTTGCTAGACAGTCTGGCACCGCATGGCGAGCGAACGTCTGGCATCAGTGTTAGCAAGTTAGCTGTTTTATAGCTAAGTCTAGCATTTTTCCGCAGCCTCATAATTGTTAGATGTAGAAAAAGTTATTCGAAAAAAAATTACTTATTTTCGGAATTCCGATATAAAATCAAATTGCAGACTCGGACTTTTGGGCACAGCTCGAAAACTTGGACATTTTCTTTGATCTCTATAAATGTCTTACATCCATCCAGAGTAACAAAACTTAGATCGCTACAGATATTTAGCATGTTTATAGCTAGAACTCTAATTCAACTAGTTTATTTTTTACAAAATTTAAGATTTGCTCTTTAGCTCTTTATTGGCTTGGGTTGGCATTTAAACTGTGTCATCACTGATTTGGTCGCACTTACCTTCCATGGCGGCTGTGATGTGCAGCGTGGACTGTTGTAGATTGCGCAGCCTCTGCTTGTAGATGCGTTTCTGGGCGATCAACACTTGACGCGTGCGCAGAGTGTTGGCTGCCATTTGGCTTGGTTTGGTGGGCATCAAGTGCGGTTCTTCGTCACTGGCCGGCTCCATGGTGAGCTGCTGCGACGCCGTTTGACTGACCTCCAGGGCCTCCATCGTCTGTTGGCGTCTCAACGCTACCTGGGCGGCCATCACACGTTGCCGATCCACCACTAGCTGACAGTTGGGGCAACAGCATTCGCGCCAGCGGCAAAGCTTCTTGTGACCCTTGACGCAGGAGATGACGCCATGATTGCGACAGCGGGCGCACTTGGGTGTTCTCAGCAGGCGACGTTCCTTGGCGCTGGCCAGATTAACCGAAAGGGACTGCATTCTCGAGTAACAGACTGTAGAGAGCGAGCGGGAGAGATATGTTGATCTAATCAGCTGCACGTTCAGCTAACAACTGAAAGGATCTGGCGCACTTCTTCACTTATTATTGAAAACACAATCACAAAGGATCGTCTGGTTGCTCGCCCAGACAGTCCGACGACGTCAAGTGGTCTGCCCTGCTGATGTCTGCCTTTGCTTCTGCTGCTGCTGCTGTTGCTGTTGCTGCTGCTGCCTCTGCCCGCCCATTGGCTGCTAATCGCATCGTCTATATTTAGATGATCCAATGGCTGCACAGCTGGCTGTCATCAGCCAAATTGAAATTGGAAATTCAATTGAAAACCGCACAAAAGATACAAATGTATCTCTCTGTGCGTCTCCTTGAGATTGAAATGTATCTCATATAGATGTTTAGCTGAGATACAAATGCAACTTCTGCCTGTTTAGCTGAGATATCAATGTATCTTCATGCTTGTCTCCCTGATAATGTATCTTTATGTTTGTTCAGCTGAGGGGCACAAAAGTATATATCTTTTACTTCCCATAGAATATCTCACATCTCTCTATATGACAACTATTGAAGTTTTGCTACTATCTACATGTCTCATAGTCTTGGAGCTATGCCTGGCATGCGTAATGAGTATGACTATGACTCTAGATAGAACTTGTTTAAATTTGTCCTTTCTTGTTTTATTTTGTATTGTTTATTTTATTTCAATTTGATTTTGTATTTGTATAACGACGATTTGTAGCATTATATATCATTTACATTATATATGTATATATATTGTTAGTATATGTATAATTTTGTTAATGTATATATTTATATATGTATATGTATGTATGGCTGTGGGTGTATATATTTACCACTTATATGCATGTATGTAAATACAAATTCAACATGAGAAATTTAACTAAATTTCATTTTTTAACAATTTTTGTTTTGTTGTATTTTTCATAATTTGTTCTTAAACTGTTTTTAGTTGTTTTTCTCTTTTGTTAGTTAAAGTACAAAACTGTTTTTATTTAATTTGTAAGCGCAATTATCTCTTATATCAGATATAGCTGAGTTGATTTTTAGTATATATGTATGTATATATTATTTAATAATCTTGTTCTTTTATACTGCATATGATTATATTTATTTATTATAATTTTTTTTTTTTTTTTTAATTTTTATTAATATTTTTTGTTATTTATTTTGTAATTTTAAGTATAAATTTTATAATGTTCTTAATGTTTTTTATTATAAACGTTTTTTTCATTATTATTGTTATGATTTTTTGTTGTATTAATTTTTAAATAAAAATATTATATTTTTATTAGTAGCATAATAATTATTATTCTTGTTTTAAGTATTCGTTTATTTATTATTATAATTTATGTTTTCATTTCCTACTCAAATTTTCTTTTAATAATTTTTTGAAATATTAAAGCTGCTAAGGCTTGTGCCAGGTTTTTTTGTTTTGTTTGTTTTTGGATTTGGATTTGTTGGTCATTTGTTTACATATTTGTTAAATGTGTGTATTATGCTTAGATATAGCAAGTTAATTGGTTAAATCATATATCATATATGGCGAGGAGTTGGATTGATTGAAAAACAGAATTAAAATGTTTACTATTTAAAATTTTGGTTTTCTTTTGTTTTAAATGCTTGCAATTTTATTGTCTTTTAACTATTTTTGTTTATTGTTTATTCAAAAACTAAATGTGTTTTGAAATTCTAGGCGAAAAAGTATCTTAAACTGTAAACTCTTGCTAAAGTCTGTTGATCTGTGAATATATGTATATATATGATGAATATACATACATACATATATGTAATACATTTCGTAAATACTTGCTGGTTTCTCAACACAATACAAAATTCAAATACAAAACAGACAAAAATGTATATATATATGTGTGTATATCTAATATATAATTAGCTAAATCTGAATTATATCATATCACATTGCTCTACTCTGGGCTTGTGCTCTCTTCACCCAAATGCAATAAACTTTTCTTTTGAATTCTTCATTCTTTCCCTTTATATTTCAACAATGATGATTGCCAGTAAACGTTCTATCTATTCATAGAATATGTTCTACATATACATACATGTATATATATATATCTATATATCATTTATAACCTTTGATACGAAAGCATCTTTGACCAACTGTTGAATAATTCATATTAAATTTAATACAATTTGTTTGTAACAATCGATATTCTTGCCAAAACTAAATCAATCGTGATCGGTTATCTAATCAATCACTCAGACAATTATGTGAAGTACTTGAAACACTTCAAAATTACGTCAATCATTCAATCTAACTTTCTCAATCGTTTCGTCAATCACTCAATTTGTCTAAGCATAGATCATTAGTCAATCAATCAATAACTCAATTCAAGTTTTTCTAATCTCAATTCAAATCTTCTTTAATCTGCAATTTGTTCGCTCCTCATATTTTTGATTTTCTATCTTCGTTGCTGAACGATAATTATCGATATCAATATTTAGTATAGATGTCTGATAACAATGGGTGCATGAAGTATATAATTTAAGTATATTGTGCAGAAAGACGATTATAGTCTTAAGGTATATATGGCATGTGTATATATATTTAAGATTTGTGAGTGATTTAGTTAATTTAGGCTCGATTTGTCCTTTGGTGCAGTTTGAGTTTAGGTAATTGTGTTTGGTTGCTAAAGTTATAGTTTGTATTATCTGGTGTAATACGCATCTATAAGTAGTATGCCCTATGTAATAGGTAGTGCCTAAGGTCTAATTGCCCTATGCCGAATATGTTCTAGGAAATCCTCTGTAAAAAAGTAAGAAAAATGCTCAGCGCTAAATTTAGTAAATGCAATATAGAGGGTATCTTTTTTGACGGCATGTAGAATCTGGGGGAGACATTACAGGGCGGATGGGGTGGGTTAAGGTAAAAGGTAGGGTAAGAGGCAGGGTTAGGTTAGACTGAGGGACTAGCTGTTCGACTCGGTTGCCGTGGCGGGCTTTGCTTTGTGATGCACTCTGAAGAGCAAGCTCACATCTCAAAGTACTTCAATCCTTTCTCTTTCATTTTGTAATCCAATTCTGCCAATTCAGTAACAACTTCTGCTTCAGCTATTACATTCGTGTGTGTTTCAATTTTCACTTTCATTTTGTTGCCTTCTGCATCGTATCGCTCGTCTCACTTGTTTTCTCTGCCACTGTTTCCTCTATTCATCTTCCTTCTCCTCCGCCTCCTTTTTCCATTCCTATGTACTTTTGTTGTCTTATCTCCTGTCACCTTCCGCCTGCTATCGCTCCCTCCATATCTCTTCATCCCCTTGCTCATTTAGACTATGCTGTTGCGCTTAGCGCTCGCCCTTTGCAGCGTGCTCTGCATGGCAGCCACCACAGCCTCGGCGCCGCCAATGAAGACCGGTTGATTGGCGGCACGACGTAGCACATGCCACATGGCCACGGGCTTGCGCAGGGATGACAGCATCTGATGCCAGTGGCGCAAACCCTTGCCCACCGCACAGCTGCCGGCAATCACATGCCCCAATGGAACAATGGTCCCATGGTCCGTGACACCGAAGACGGTGAGACGCAACTGAACTGTGGTCAGACCCTGGGGCGGCACACTGAAGATCATCGATTCGTTGAAGATGGGACAGCGATCCTTGCGCTTCAGCGAGGTGCGCTTCTTCAGCACCTTCTTGTCGTTGTTCATCAGGTAGACCTAGACAATGGAACGAGCCTGAGTAAACTGCAACTGAGAAGTCGCCTTCACAACTCACCTTCACAAAGATGTGCTGCAGTGGTGTCGGCTCTGCTGATCCATTGTCCAGCTCCAGCTTTAGATTGCGCGCCTTGACGACGACTATGGTTAAGCGCTCCGCTGTGGGCAGATAGCTCAACGAAAACATCAGCTCTCCCCAGCGAGCGTTGCATTTACGTGAATCAGAGAGCGGTATCCATGTGGTAATCGGCTTGGCCATCTCGCCGATCTCCATCTCTGCCTCGCCGATCAGCGTGTGGGCAGGCCCATTGTGATACAAATGGAACCAGAGCGAGTGCCTGCCCGCCTGTCGCTTCAATCGAAAGTTGAAGCTCTCATTGTACGCGGGCGTCAGCGTCGACTTGACCACCTGTCAGTCAAGAAGCAGAGGTGGCAGAGGAGTACTCCAATGATTGGCTTCGACTTACCTTGGTCTGCATGCCGCCGGCATGGTCGGGCACCAGGTAGATGCGCACAAATGTGTCCAGGGAATCCAGACCCATGCTAAGCGGACAGATAAGTCCTTTGGCCTCCAGCACCGTCACTGTCAGCTCTAACTGCTCCTCGTTGTGCCTGAATAGCCCAAAAAGAGTTTATTTTCAGGGATATCCAACTGGACTTCTGTCACTTACTTTTCGTATTGAAGGCCGACGCAGAGATAGCCCGTGATCTGTGTATAGGGCTGATCGAGCTGATCCAGACATAGGGAAGACGCTTCCGAATTGACCGAGTCACAGGAGATTGCATGCTCCAGTTGCATGCCATCGATGGATCCATCCAGAGACACTTGCGAGCTGTTGCGCCTGCCCAGACCCAGGCTAATGCTCGACTCTTGTCGCAGAAGCGAACGGCCAAAGCACCAGGTGGAGTTGCCATTGCCATTGCCATTGGCATTTCCATTGCCATTGCTCAATCCGTTGCTCAAACCATTGCTAAAGTTGAAGCCGTGTCCATTGGGTAGTTTGCGAAATAAGTAATCCTCCGAGATGGTCTTTTGCAGCATGTGTGGGCCCTTCACCCGCTGCGTTAGGCCCGTGAAGGGATTGTTGGTGTTGTGGAGCTTCAGCAGACGGCTGGAGAGGCTTTGACCCTCGTGCACAAAAGGATTGCCATTGGTGCAAGGTGGAGGCGTTGACTCGACTGTGGGCTGAGCTTGCAGTGGAGGAGAAGGCTGGGACTCAGGCTGGGACTCATGCTGGAACTCGGGCTGGGACTGCATGTCTGGCTGACTCGGAGGTAGTTGCTCTGTAGACTCGCATAGAAAGGGATTTGTGCTGGAGTTGCGACGCTTTAACGAAGGTGGACGACGCCCCACCTTGGACTCCACTGGAGTGGAGTGAACATGTGTTGCTTCAGTGCCGCGATTGATGCCCTGCTGCAGCGAGATCTGTCGCTTGGCAATGGGGCGGGGTATAGCCGTCGCAGAGAGCGTTACGGATGCAGACGTCGTTAGTCTCGGTGCTGGAGGCGCCTCCAGTGGCTGTGGCAATGCGGCAGTGGCTGCCGGTGTGCGCAGAGGTGAGCGTTGAGGATTGGAGCGTGCCTCCGACACCTCATTGAGCTGACTGAAGGAGAAGGTAACGGTCTTGCTGCTGGGTCCGGCACTATTTGGAGCGGGCGCCGGACGCAATGGCTGCGGAGGAATGCTGACATCCGCATGGGGCAGATTCCACAAGGGAGTTGTCGAGTCAACTGCATTGCCCAGCAGCAACTGTTGCTGCTGCTGCTGTTGCAGTTGGAGCTGCTGCAACTGCTGCTGCGAGCGATTGTGATCGTCCTTGTCAATGGTATCGAAGCGCTTGAAGCTGCCGCTAGTGCTCAGCAAGAACTCCGAGCCGGACTGGATCTGCGTAAGCGTGAGACAATTAGAATAAGCAACCTCAGCTTCAACTCTGCTGTTGCTACTTACACTAGCCATATACCCATTGGGATGGAAGAGCTTGTGCGTGTGGTTGGACAAGCCGATTTTCTCCTCCTTGCTGGAGCGCATTCGCATCCAGCTGGCGGCGCGTGGACCCAAGCAATGACAGCCCAGCAGCACGCACATCAGCAGCAGCAGCAGCAACAGCGCCAGGCTGGTGAATGTCAGCGACAACGGTGTTCCATCCATCGTCTCTGTTGCCAGGTAACTTGTTAGCCAGGTAGCCAGTGAAAGCTATTGCCAATTGGTTTAACAGCTGCTGCTGGTGCTCGCAGTGCACATTTCCACTTTTGGATGATGGCTGAAAGAAGTCAGGATAGTCAGGAAATTACAACAAAATGGCAATGAAGAAGGAGCTATAAAAGGAATTAGTCTGCAGCTATCTCTTAGCAGCCATAAAAGTTGATGCTCAATGCAGAAATAGTTGAACTTCTTTCTTCTGTCTTCTTCTTTCAAGCAACTGTTTCACAACTATGCTCTCTTCCTCTACCTCTACTCCTCGACATACTTAAATTCTTGCTCCATTTCATTTATCTGCGAAACGCCAGTTTAAATTTACACTGTTTGCACCTTGCCCCATCTTTCCCTCAGAGCCGATTCTCTGTACTTTCCCCTTTAGTTCGCGACGACGCAACGTCCTCACTTTAAAAACTTTTTATTGGTTTACTTTGTACGTTGACTCATTTAATAGTCTATCGGGAGAGATCTTTGGACACAGCGCCCGACATCCATCCAAAGGGACAAGCCCTTGAGCACGCGCTGAGCTCTACTTGGCACAGTTTTGCGTTCCTTCATACGAAACTTTTCATGGGAAAAACGATGAGTGGGCAGGTCCGGAACGAAGACAGCGATAAAGACAAAGCTAAAGATGGCCACAATGAAAATAAAACGGTCGACAGGCAACAATGACAACGTCGACGACGTCAACGTCAACACTTTCATCTAGCATCGTCTTACAGCTAGAGCAGCCCCCTCCCACACACACTCTCTCTCTCTCTCTCTCTCTCTCTGTTGGGGAGGAAGATGCTATCATGCTTTGCCAGCTCATATCATCGGCGATAATTGTGTGCGGCAGGTGTCGTTCTCCATTTCTATTTCCATTTCTATACAGTCCCGCCCCCGTCTGTCCCGCCCCCAACGCTTGTCAGCTGACAGTTGACAGTTTTTTGATTGAATTTGTAACCAGAGCTGCAGCATTTCCACTTCAAAGGCCAAACATCCGTCAACGGGCAGCAGCGAACAAAATGATTATTTCCCATATTTCATACTGGCCTCATGATGCAGATATGATGCCAACAAGGCAGCCTCCCCTCTGCCCCATCTTCACTGAATATTCATCAGGCTTACATGACCTGGACAATTTGCTCAATTGTTTCTCATTTACCCAATTCAAACTTGATTCTGATTGGGAATCATATAACATAATAAATGCGTTATATTCCACTTCCAATTGGATTTTATAACAGATCACAGCAGAGCATGGCAATGTACACCGGTCATATCCACTCACATGCACACATACACACGTACATGTGTCTCTCTCTCTCTCTCTCTCTCTGTGTTTGTGTGTGTGTTGTTGGAAGAAGAGAGAAAGAGCTCAGCTAGGCCATTTACAGCTGACATCATCTGCTCATAATCTTCTTGCTCTGCTTCTTATCACTCAGGCCCATTAGCCCAATACGGCCCACTTGCCAGAGGGGCGGAGGGAGGTGGCTGGAGTGGCATCCGCCAAGTGGCCCCGTTTTGCACTTAACTACCAAAATTTGCAAGCGGCGGCATTTTCTTTTAATTATGCAGCAACATAAATGCATTATAATTAAATAAGCATTTAATGAGCTGCACACACACACACACACGCAGACTATAGGAGAGCAAAAGTGCAAATGAGCGAGAAGAGCGAACGGTTGAGGAGGAAGGGAGTGGGAGAGGGAGAGCGGCGGCCATTTTGGCAAGTACTGCAGAAATTTTTGCAGCAACAACAACAACAACAACAACATGGACTTTTTTCATTAACCTACTGCGAGGTCATTCCACTGTGGACAGTGTGACAATATATACATATGTATATTTTGTGTGTGTCCATATACAGTATGTATGTATGTCCATGTATTGCATAAATACAACTTATCTAGTTGATTTATTTACAAGCCGCAGACAATGCCGGAGGTGATGTGAGTTCCTTGGTCTGTGCAGAGGCAACCTGACCTGCTTTTTTCGGACAGTTGGTCCAATTGGCTGCCAAAATGAATGTTGGTCACGTCAGACTGTTCTAGCTAATAGGCCAATATATTTTATAGTTCACACACACTAACGCACACACACTTACAGTCATTTAAAAGCGAAAGTTGGAGATGGCACAAAAAAGCAGCGAAAGTCAAAGTAATCAAAAGTGATAGAAGAGAAGAAGAAGGAGAAGAAGAATCAACAGCACAGATAACACGAAATGGGAGCATGTTAGCGGAAGCAGAGAACAAACCAACACTAGCACACATACACACACATGCATGCACACGCATGCACACTTGAGCAATTACATAGCGGAAACTGCAAGTAGCTTGCGCTTCATACATACATGAATACACACAGATGAATGTGTATTTGTGTGTTTGTATATATTTTATGTATATTCAATTTGTCGCATTTGTTAATACAAATATTATTATTAGTTAAATTTTATTATTGACTTAAATTTATTTATTTATTATTTTGTACATATTTTTTAATTTGCACTCACTTTTTGATTAATTACCTTTAATTTTCACTTTGTATATGTGTATGTTTGTATGTGTGTATGTAAATTGGTTTGTGTTGTATTTCTTTTGCTTTAATTTGCTTTTAAATTCTGCTACACGAATATCACAGGGCGCCACAGGCAAAGTAACTGCAAATGCTTCTTTTTTTGCTTTTATTTTTTGGTCAACAAACACTTTTAACAACAATAACAAAACCCGCGATGCTGCTGGTTCTCAGCAAAAAGAACAACAACGTCGATGACTACGACAACAGGAATCAGATGTGCAGCAACAATAACAAACGCGCGAGCAGCAGCAGTAACAATGACTACACCAACAAAAGGAGCTACGACTGGCCAATTGACAGCCGACAAGGGCAGCGTCCGCGGCCTGGTTGTCCCTGCTGGACGACATCCCGTGGGCAACTGAGCAAGAAAGCGCGCCCAAAAACAGGCTACGGTTCTTGCTCAGCAGCTATCGCGCATTTTGCACGCAATTTAAAGAGCTTTTATAAAGCGCTCTCTTTCATTGCTCTCTTAAGCAACGGGTCTGTATTGTCTGTGCTTTATTTATACCTATTTTGTGTGGTTTTCGATTAGGCTTTTGGGACACAATACACTTACTATAAAATTAAAACTGGTTCACAGCTTGGCTAACTGATGTGGATTTTAATGTCGTCGGTAACTCCACACTTAACGAATTTGTAAAAAGTTAACGAATATATTTAACAGTCATCCACTCAACGAAATGTTATTTAAAAATCTGTTATTTAGACACACATTAGCAAAGACATGAACCATGTCACCCGATTTTATTTTTTTTCAAATTTAATGTTTTGATCGAATTTTGTTATTTTATACAACATTTTACAACATTATGATAAGTAGCGACCTGATCGTGCATACCATAATTAAATAATAAATGAATGGTTAAATACGCTCATATGTATGTACATAGATTTAAGAAGAAGCGGGAGGATCCTCAGCACGATTACAGGGTGACTTAAATGACTGAAAATGTATAAGTATTACAGCTATAGAATAAATGATCATAGCTATAGCATAACTATATGAGAGATGCTGAGAACATACACAGGGCGACTCACGTACATTTCTATAGCGCACTTTTATGGGCACAGCACTTAGCAAAGGTATAAGCAGAGATCCTCACGCACAGGGTCCCTCATGTGCACAGTTTGTGCGACTGTTTTTTCATACAATTGCAAAGAGCACAAGCTTATAAAATGTGAGTCACCCCATGACGATTATTGAGTAAAAATCGTTTTATATGCTAAATATTTATTTTTGTTGAAGAGGATTTACTTAGTTCTCGTTATGGTCCGTCTGTATATATGTATCTATTTGCGTGTAATTGTGTGCTTATATCTGTGTGCGTAACTACAATCAACTGTGTTCAATAAAATAGAATTCCCAAATGCAAAAATTTCGCTTTGTTTAGTTTTATTTTTTGTTGTGTCGTGGATTTAGAGGCAGCAACAAAAACAACAACAACAACAAGAACATAATGCGAAGCAATTGAAACAAATTTGTATAATTCGAGTGGCTGTCCGAAAAGTTGAAGAGTCAAAGTAAATAAATTGCGCAAATTCAAATTGTGCGAATAAAGCGAGCCGAAATAATAACACAAAACACAATAATGGTAAATGGCGAGTGGAGAATGGCGAATGGTGATTGGAGCGAATGCGGCGAATGGGGCGAATGGGGTAATGGAAAATTATTTCAATGCAATTTCAATTGAATTTCTGGCAACCTCTCCTTCTTCACTCCTTTCTTTCGGATAACTTTTTTAACTCAATTAGGGCTGGCAACTCCGGTTCAATTTCATGAATAAGTTCCACTGTTTATTCCATTTCTATTGGCCTATTTTCTATATTAGTTCAACTGACTCATTCGTTCTGATCTGAACAGCTTATTAAAACGGTTCTTTCAACGGAAGAATTAATTTCCTCTCTTACGGACGATATTCATTAAAGCAACACCAGCTAGTTGTTCATTTGAGTGAGCAGCTCAATTGAACTGCACAGCTCAGCTTGAATGCATATCAATTTATGGTCAAATTTTGATACACAGAGAAAATTGTTTTGGAAATGCAGCTAAATTTACATTGAAATCTGTTTGCAATTGCGGACAGCGGACGCCAAAGTTTTAACTGAGTAGGAATTTCGTACAAATTATTCGCATTATTATTGCACAAAGGGTGCATGTGTACGTGGAACGCGAAGGGGAACGAGAAGGAGTAGGAGAGTGAGAATGGGAATGGACATGGAAAGCTGAAGGGGAATGGAAAGGCGAAGTAGTGAAGGCAGTCCAACTGCTGTTTGCTGCCAATTAAGGAAACTGCAACTGCAAACCGAAATGTGGGAATAGTCCTAATGAATCCAGTGAATGCCAGCTAATTACAATTGTAATTATGAATATGCCATTCAAAATACCAGCTCTAGTAGCAAGTGCCTGCTGCCAGAAAGTGAGAGTGATAGAGATAGAGATAAATAACGAAAGTTTTCTGTAAGAATTATATTTATACATATTCATATATCTACATACATATATATTTAATATTAGTGTGATCGCAGCACCCTGTGATGCAATTAGCAAAGCGCCAGCGCCTCCAAGACCGACTAGAATAAAAATAGCGAAGCATGAAAACAAAATAAAATGCAGCAAATTCCAAGTAGCAATTCAGCTGCACATTCACACACACAAGCACATTCAAGCTCTCAGCACTCTATCTCTCTCAAACACACTGACTCAATAAAGTTTAGCATAGTTATTAAAATCAACAGCAATAAATTAGCATGCTTTGAGTTTTATCGTATCAACAGAAATGCCAACAACAACACAATGCTCTATGTGTGTGTGTGTGTGTGTGTGTGTTGCAGTGGAGAAGAGCAAGTACGCATAGACAAGTCACACTCTCTTACTCTGTCTGTGCAAATATAGACAGCTAAGCCTACACGTGCTCTGTCTATTTCCTTCTCACTCGTCTCTCTCAGTGCAGCAATAGACGAAGACATAAATAGCAACAACAACAGCAAAGCTGATCGCATTTTTGGGCCAAAACACAAAATGTACATAAATCAGGGCAAAAGCAAAGAGACCTCGAGCCAAGACCCAAAAGCTAGTTGCACACCCACCCAGCCCCAAAACAATTTGGCTGATGACGGACTAGGCAATGACCGAATACATATACATATACATATACATATACATAAATAATATACATATACATATACATACATATACATATACATACATACATAAATATAAAATGAAAATTTTTAGTATATTCCTGCGTTTCACACGAAATTTATGCAAAATAATTGTCAACAATGTTGCAGAGCGCGTATGGTGCGAGAAAGACAGAGAGAGAGAGAGAGAGAGAGAGAGAGCGAAACGGAAAGACTGCAAAAGTAAGTCGAGCTCAAACTTTGACCCAGCGCGATAGTAGACATAGAGATGAGCACGTTCTGACACGACATGTGAACACAACACAAGCACGAAAATGTATTATTTTTGTAATATTTTAATATGACCGATTAATTATAAAAATACGAATTATTCTTAAATCTTTTGAAATTATTAACTGTTGCATTGATGTGTGCGTGTTCATGCATGTGTGTATGTGTTTAAACTTTAAAGTAAACGGATCATGTATGTGGCAGCTCTTATTTCACGCTCTCCTCTCTCTCTCTCTCTCTCTTTATCTCCCACTTTGACACTTGCTCCTTTGTGGCTGGTGCAGTGCAGCACAATGCGAATGCGATATTATCTTGACATTAATTGCATAATAAAGCACTTTTAATTAGGTTTTGCACAGTACTCGAGCTCCCCCACAGTGCAGAAGGGTCAACGTAATGGAACACGGATAAGGGGGCGGCCGACACGCCCATGCGTAAGAGTCGCAGAATTCGGTCGGGGCTGTTGAATTCGCTGAAGCTGTAGCTGAAGCCGAAAATTGCAGCCAAAGCAGAAGAAAGTCATTTAAAACAAATAAGCTTCACGGATGATCAACTGCCTGATACCCTGCACACATCTAGCTGCATTATAGCGAGCTTCAAGTCTCGATGCAGTTGGTCTAATATTGTATATATTTTTTTAAAGATTATACTAATACAATAATTTTTAAATTTTATTTTCCAATTCGCCTAAGTAACTTGGAATATTTGTAAATGCATATACATATACGCCCCATTTCGCTTTGTTTAAAGAGTATTTAAAATTATCACCCAAAAAAATCGCTTCAATAGATGGAGGCAACCACAAACTTTGCATTTCGTTGTTGTTGTTGGTATTGGCGAACAGTTCGGCAGAACGCTTTTGCCTTAATGCGCAACTGTCGACCAAAACTTGAAGCAGCAAAAATTTTGGATGTACCGAGTCCCCGACACCCGACCCAATCCTTCCTCTATCTCTCCATGCCCGTATCCCATCCAGCATCCCTCTCAACTCACACATCGTTTTGCCCGGCTCTGGCGTATACGCAATGTCATGTTGGTTGGGCGACCTTCAGCAGCCGCAGCCGCAGCCAGAGCCGGAGCTGCAGCCACAGGACAGGCAGTGAGGCAGTCAGAGCGCAGTTTGTGCTTCAATTATGCCAAAAATGCGCACTGACACGTAAAAATAATGCATACTTCAAGGCGGTGGGCGGTGGGCGAGAGGTGGTGTTTGATAGGCGTGGTACTACCACAATGGAGGCAGCCGCAGTCGCCGAGTTGACAATGCCAGTCGAAAGACGAAGCGCAGCCATGGGGCAATGGCAATGCATATAACATTTTAATTTCCTGCTTATTAGGCAACCCCCGCACACGAAAACACTCACTCTCACACACACGCACACATACACAAAGAGATGCGGCGAAGATACGTACGACGCGTGTTTGTGTGTGTGCTTGTCATTTTGCCTTGGCGACAGGCAGTTTCGCCTGTTCTCAACTTTCGCCCCCATGGGCAACCCTTGCACATCTTTCGGGCCATGCGCAGTTTTTCATTACACGGCTGCTGCTGTCCATTTCAGCGGAATTTGGACGCGCCTGCTCCTGTGCCTCGGCCTGCGTCTGCTGCACATATATAAATCACCAGCACACACACACGCACACATGCATAGGCGAGCGAAAACACTTGACGAAAAGTTCGCAGTTCATTTTGTATTCATTGCGTTAAGAAACAGATATTGCCAGATCTGCAAAAATCGAAACTATTCTTTAGCTGCACTAAGCAATGATCGTGAACAGCACAGGGGAATATTATTAATTTTAAAATAGAGTCAACCATATATATATATAAATATATTGTTTGATATTTCATCAGAAATTACCAAAGCTCTTTACAACGTACAAAATTTTTCTTCAAGTGCATGTGCACACACACACACACACACACACACACGCAGAGAGAGAAAATGCCCCAGGAGTCGAGTGACCACAGCAGTTGGAAGCGGAGGCATTGGAAATTTTGATAATTGAATTTACACGTGAATGATCACATCTTTAAGCCTTTGCTCTGGTTTATTGCACTGGCTGCAGATGGAGCCCATAAGCTGCATTGTTTGCCTTGTGGACGCTCTGGCCAGATTGAAATTGTTCGATTCGTGAATTGCGCCAAAGGCCAAAAGGCGGATGACCAAAACCAAAACCATGTAATTATGATCACAAATTGATTAGGGCGCATTGGGAACGAGCTGCAGTCTCTGTTGTTGCTGCTGCTGCTGCTGCTGTTGGTATTATTTTTTTTCAATTCAATTTATTTCACTCTTTGTTATAATTACAGTTTTGTGAATAGTATCTTACAATAATTAAAGAGTTTAGACTAAGGATTAGGCCTTTTCTGCTTAGATATTTTTTTTTTTAGGAGTATGACATGGTATATAGGATGACATAATTATTGGGGGAAAAATCAAAGAAATAGAAAACCCCAAGGTACTGTTGGTATTATATATTGAGACAATTGGGTCATATTGCCACACATACAACGTGATGGTCATGTACAATGCAATACTTTATTCGTATACATATATACACATATGTGTGTAGGTATGAATGTGAGTATGTATGAGTCTCAGACAAGCAGTGCAAAAAATATTAAGAATAACCGTAATGTGTGTTATTAACCTGAGAACGGTCGAATATAATATACGCATACAATACAATATAAATATGTATAAAATACAATATATGTACATACATACATATATACATATGTATATAATATACTCTACAGTCAGGCACTCACAAATAGTCCGTACTTACATACATATGTATATACATATACACACACATACATGCATACATATGTATATTCTTTGAATAGCTCTTTAATTTTGCTTTTAAATATGCAAGTGTCAAAAGCAAGAGAGACAGAGAGAGAGAGAGAGACAAAGTAATAAGTGACGATCGCTTGCACGATCCAGAGCGAAATGGCGAGATCTTCTGGTGGATCTGGTATAACCCTTTCTCCCTCTAGCGCAAGTTGAATGCGCTTCAGTTCACTTGTCTATTAATTTGCCTAAAATGTAGTACAGCTCTTAGCGTAAACAAAAACAACCGCAACTTGTGATTGATGACACAATCAAAGCCGAGCCACCTGCAGGAAGCCAGAGTCATCTGCTTGAGAGGCGGCTGCAATAGCAACAGCAGAAAGCGGATGAGGAAACAAGCAAAACGGCAGATATATATATATAGAGAGAGAGAGAGAGTGAGAGAGAGAGTGGAGGGGACAACAGCATGAATAAAACAGAGCGCATATGTAAGACATCAGGCAGCCCAAATGCAGCTGTGCGAAAGACCGACATGCGGATAGTAGTCAGCTTTGCCAAATAGAAAATGGATTTCGCTATTAATTTCGCTGAGAAGACGGAGCAGAAGGAGCAGGGTGAGGATACGGGCAAGTTGACAGCATCAAAAGTAAGGAAGTGCTACTGACAGAAGCACGTTCTAGTCCTGGTTTGATATATATACATATATATATATATATATATGTGTATGTATGAATGAATGTATATATGTACGCCTGCAATGCGCTGCAACAAAAATGGTGCCCAAGCATGTCAGCGTTGCCGCTTTCACTTTTATGGCGGACACACCTATTTATAAAAGGGATTTGCGGCATTTGTGGCTAAGCTAAAGTAAAATTGAAAAAAAAAAAGAAACGGCAACTTGGTCTTTGTTGCGGTTTTTTTTTATGTTTCATGCATACAAAATGAATGCAGTACTGTGAAAGCTGCTTAAACACAATGCTCGTAAATGTTATATTTAAATTGACATAATTTTAATGATATTTAGTTCTATATTACAATATTACTATTTAAGTATAGCATTATTATTATTAATAATTGTTTCTATTATGCTTCAGTATTATAAAATGTACTGTCCATTTTTAATCTTAAATTTTCAGTTTATTATTTTATTTCTAAGTATAACTTATTGCCCATTTTTTATTTTAGCTTTTACATGTAGCAAGTATTCACTGTATCGCTGTGTTCTTTCCGGTCTTTCTACAGCTATGCAAAATATTTAGACAAAGCAAGCGCAAAGCCACATTTATGTACAAACAAAATTGGCATAAGAAACCAACTCGAGGAACAGCAGTCAGCATTTACACGACCTACAAAGTTGCAGAATCAGGGATCTGCGATCAGGGATTAGCCACTTCTGGCCTGTTTGCGTTTATGATAGCGTGCCACAGCATCATCAAATGCCTCGCCAACAGTTCGCTTACGCCATATGTAACTGCGATCAATTGGCTTTCGGACAACTGTCTCCACATCTGCTTCCTTGATGCTACTGTCGGCGCTTTTCTCTGTTGGCGGCGGCTGTTCCTGCTGCTGTTCCTGCTGCTGTTTGGACTCTGTTTCTAGAGCAGGCTGCTTATCTTTGACTGCGACTTCTGTCGCTGGCTGTGACTGACGTTCCTCGTTGTTGCTGGTTGGCATCGTTTTCGGTTGCTCATCTTCGTCACTGGAGTCGTCAATGCTGAAGTCTGAGTCGGCATCTATATTGTTGGCTAAATGAGCTTTTACTGTTCCAGCCTTGCCGTCAGCTCCGGGAGTAGTCGCTGCAGTTTCGTCATCGTCGTCTTCAAGCGAAGAAATTTGCTTTCTATAGCTGCGCTGTTTAGTCGATGCTTGTCCTTCTCGCTTGATTGGCTTATAGATCACTTCCTCTGTGCTAGGCGCCGTCTTGGGCTTAATGACTGTCTGCTGTGTGCCCAGTTTCTGTTCATATATATGCCGGTAGAAACCATCTAGATCTTTCTGCTTGGTCACATCGCCAATGGCTTCTAGATACTCGTCGCGTGCATCCTGTTCCTGGAGCTGTCGTATAGACTCGAGCTTCTTACGATACGTTGCAGTCACATATGTATCTTTGTCCTTATACATTTCGCCCTCGGCTTCGCGATCCTTTTGCACTTGTCGCTCTATACGCAGTTCATTCTCCAGCTTACGCCGCTCTGCATGTTCCAGCAGGCGGCCAATGTATTTGGCTTTTCTAGGCTCCTGCTTTTTTGTCACTTTGGCTTCCTCTCGCTTGTTGTCCATGTCATCGTATAGCTCGTCATACTGGAATATAGTGGGATCCTCGGCCAAGGCCTTATCCTGAATGTTCCTGGCCACACGACGCTCCATTAGGCTAGGTCCACTAACCACGCCACCTTTGCCGGTTGGCCGTTTTTGTGGACCAGCATCTCGATCACTGTCTGAGCTGTCGCTGCTCTCATCGAAGATGGATGGCTTGGTTGGTGGCCGTGGCGGCCTTACAGGTTGCTTTTTCTCTTGTCCAGGAATGATCAAACCGAACCTATAAGAATATAAATTGATATATTTATATTTTTGATAAGTATAAATATTTACTGTTTCGACATATTGTTATTAAAGTTGCAGTGTTGACAAATGTTCAAATTAAAATCCGTGCTCCTAAATGCATATAGTTTATCTAAAGCAACCCTGCATTATTAGCAACCCTGTGTTAGTATCTACCACTGACAGCTGCAGCTGTCAAATGCGGCAAGATGGACTTCCTCTTTTCCGATACGTTCGCGGTCGTGTAAATTTGTGTTGAAAAACCACAAAATTAAATCTTAGGTAATCTACGTGAAATTTTAAAAGATTTCTTGTTAGAAACACAGAAAAAATTGCAAAAGTATCGCTTGCTTAACATGCGCTATAGATTTTGTGTGCGTGCCTTGAAATTTATGTGCAAAAAACTCGGACATTACATTTTTTTTATTGTGTATGAAACGAAAGTTATGTGTTGACAGCGTCAGTACGCCGCCATGGGTTGGCCAAATGTACAAAACTGAAAACATTATCTGTGCATGTGAAAACAATGCCATGCAAAACGCCAAACAATTTTTTTTATTCATTTTTTTCTGTTTTGTGAAGAAATGTACAAAGAGCCGCCTTTGGCGGTCATGTTTGGCAGCATCAGCTGTGCTGTTGTTGTTGCTGTTATTCTTGTTCATGCCACTGCTACTTAACCGGTAACTAGGAAGTAGTAGTGCAATGGCAAACGCTGCAGACAATTGCTGCCAGCAGCGCGTGAATAATATGCAAGCCAATTGTCAAAATTCGACATTGTTGTTGTTTACATAGCCGGACACACAGTTCTTAATGAAACGGTACAAACCCTACTCATACTTCATTGAGTAGTTGACGGGGGGAAAGAGAGGAGACATTATTGACGCACACGACATATTTTCAAGGCGCGGTATTCGCACGTGTTTTCTTCTTCATACCGATTCTTTTTTGTTGTTTGTTTTTTAAAGAGAAAACTAATATATTTTTAATTGCAGCCATGGTGCGTATGAACGTATTGGCCGATGCCCTGAAGTGCATTAACAACGCCGAGAAGCGCGGCAAGCGTCAGGTGCTTCTACGCCCCTGCTCCAAGGTCATCATTAAGTTCCTTACTGTGATGATGAAGCATGGCTACATCGGTGAATTTGAAATTGTCGACGATCACCGCTCTGGCAAAATCGTTGTCAATCTGACTGGACGTCTGAACAAATGCGGCGTCATCTCGCCACGCTTCGATGTGCCAATCAACGACATCGAGAAGTGGACCAACAACCTGTTGCCCTCTCGTCAGTTTGGCTATGTCGTTCTGACCACATCCGGAGGCATTATGGATCACGAAGAGGCCAGGAGAAAACATCTTGGTGGCAAAATCCTTGGTTTCTTCTTCTAAATGCGGAGCAGTAGAACGAGCCAACAACATCTAAAGCTATATATGTGTGTGTGGGGAGTTAAAATATGTAAAAGTTGTTTTATTTCCTCGTCGCGATAAATGATAATAGAAATTACGTTTCACGTTCATTTGAACAACAAATACCAGCAACGTTCATTCAAGACAGAAGAATGTTCCAATAAGAAAACGCGAAATAAAATGATGAATACATAATTTTTAAATACCAATCCTTTTTTTTTTCATACATGTTTAAGATCTTAAGTAAATTGCAGTAAATTTCTCTGTAAACAATCTATGTTCAAGTATTTGGGATTTGCAGCGCGTGTGCACGTGCGGAGAGCCGACGAAAATGTTTTTCTTAAAGTTTGTATTTGAAGGTTTAGAATATGTTTATAATATACTATAAACCAGCAAGAATAGCGAGAAGTGCCATAAATTGGCAAATAGGCGGGAAATCGGTGTCCTTTCAAACATGTTTTGTAGTTGAGAAGTTATGCATTATTTCAGTATTAAGCCGGCGTTGTCATCAATTCAAGAAACTATAATGGAAGTAACCTGAGTAGTTGCTTAATTTAGCAATATAAATTATCGTAACCTATATTTATTGAAATTATCACCTCACATTACTCGTAAGGAAAGAAAAATGGGTTGACGGGTGTTCTGAGTTCCAATGACAACTGTAAACAAATAGTAATAAGACAACTAATATGTATTTAAACATATACATCTAGCGATCAAAAATCCATACATTTATTATTTAGCAAAATGCATTTAAGTCAAGTTGGCAGGTCGCTAATTAATTGGCCATTTGTGAATTAAAGTATTGCACACTTTCAGGCACTATCAGTTATCGATAATCAACTAATCGAACTTTGCTTTGATTAAAAGTTGTTACTTTTTCAATGCAAAAGAAAAGTGAACAAAAACTGATGATTGGTTGGCACACGCAAAGGACTCCAATCAATAGTCAATTTACAGTAATTAAATATGGATTAGACAAATAAAAAAAAGAGTCGGCATTGCGTGCTGTACAGAAATAGTTATCTAGATTGATTTCTATCAATTAGCTAGGTTTATCAATAATATCGAGCTGTAGCACACGCCTAACGGTATTTAACATCTTGTCGAAGCGTGAGCACAGTTAAGTAGACCATATGTACGTGTATGAATACTCATAATTAATTGAAATGATACGCTACAGATTAGGGACTCAAAATGGCAGACAGAATGTACGCATACATGCTTATAAATATATGAATGTATATATATACCGTTACCTTCATACTTATGCACGCTTTTCCACACGGAATTCAAATGGCGACACTGACTGCCTCTTCTTATCAGTACCTGACTACATGCATATGTGTGTGTTGTATATGCATGTACATGGGCATGTACACACACTTGTACACATTATATCAAAGCAACCCATAAAATTTTGCGGCAACAAAACTAATAATTTATATTACCCGGCGCACTCAACAGCTCTATCAATACAACACACATTCATACATATCTTTGCCTGTGTGTATGTGTGCATGTACAGGGGCTTGTTATTGCAATGTCACTTCATGTAATTCACTCAAGCTGTCAGTTATGCCTGATTTGCTTTTTTCTAAGATCTTCCAGAGAATCCCATTGGGAGCACTGGAAACGTTTTCAATTCGCTGTTGTGACGCAACTTGCCCCGGGACGACCATTTCAATAATTATGATGACTCTGATGAATTTGTAGAGAATTGTTTTTGGTTTACCTTTATTTTACCTTTCACAGCAAAAGATAATTGAAATTGCTATACGCCAGCATTGAAAATATATTGGCTATGATTCAACCGCACCGCAGCCATTAATATAATTGTTTTAACAAAACGTCTCATTGTCAATATTGAGCGCTATCTCAAAAAAGCCTTACAACAAATTTGTGATTTGCGGCTTAGAGCAGATCAAGAAACGAGCTCATGTATGTATGTGTATATATATGTAAATGCTACAAGATAGGATTTAGCATTACATTTGAATATTCATACACACGTACGTATGTATGCTTCCAATACACGTACATACACACACACACGTAAGGCAGCAACTTTTTTCCAGCAGCTGTTGCTTCATTAGCGCTGTTAAAATATGTACATAAAACATGCATATAAACATACATAGCTACAAAGATATACACGTGTGTGTGTATTGAACAAAGGCAACACAGCCGGCAAGCATTTGAAAGGGTTTTTGTTTCTGGTTGGTTCTATGAGATAGCAGCCAGCGCGCTCAAAGCTTTGCGAGAACATGCGCCTGTCTCTTCGGTTTGTGTGCCTGTGTGAGTGTTGTGTAAAAACGAGTTTGGCCAAAGAGACGGGGACGTAGACCTTGTCTTAAATGGCACAACGCGTGATGCGCTAGAATCACAACAGTAACAACAACAAGAGCAAAGAGCACCAAGTCAATCTCAAAAGTCTGCTGACGCATGCTTTCGTGGTGGAAACTGGCTTGAGCAGCTAAAGGCGCAAAATGTTATTTGTAATTGCAATAGGCAACGATGTTATTGAACAGATCAGTGTTAGGTTTAGGCTGGCATAAATTTGCCTATATCCATATTGCATAACCTTGAAAAGGCTGGAAAACTGAATATCAATCTGACTCTTTCGAAAATAAAGCTAGATCTGGCGGGAAGTTAGTGGAGGCGGCAGCACTGCAGCTACAGCTGTTGCTGCACACTCACACGCAATGAAATGGAAAACAAGAAAACGGGAATTGCACTTGGGCAGTGGGCCAAATGGGCGAGCGTCACTTGCACACATCTAGCACGTAAACTAACTATAACGGGAAGCAGTTGAAGATTTCCACAATCGTTATCATACCCAGACGGTCGCTCGTCCAGTTAATTCATAAGCTGGCGCACAGAGTCGAAAGATAAGGCAAAGTCGACATAGCCGGTCAGCGGTCAGCGGCTAAACCTGAGCAGATAAAAAATAAATGATATGCGAGTCAGCAGCCCACGTGATTAATTACAATTAAGATTACGATTCAATGCGGCTTTATTGTTGCAAGTAGTAGAACAGAACTTGTTAAGACTTTCTGCTTAAATTACATGTATACATTTACGTTTGTGTGTGTGTGTTTGTGTGGGGGAGAGGGCGGGGTTAGTTGGTACTTGGTACATATATGTAGTGCGAACTAGCGCTAGATTATCATTATATTATAACATATAGGTGCGTGTGTGTGTTTGTGTGTGTATGTGAGCAGCCTCGATTTGATGCACGTGCGACGCAGTTTGTTTCCGTTTTGTTTTGCTTCTCTCTCTCTCTTTCCCTCTCTCCGCATGCCTTCCAGTCAATGGAAGTATGTCGCAACGAATCGAAATTGGGCGAATATATGTATATGTTTATATACGTTTAGCTTAGGGTGTGGTGGCAAAGTACTCCTTGGACTTGGTGGGATCAGCCACCATGGTCTTCTGGCCGGGCTTCCAGTTGGCTGGGCACACCTCGCCGTACTTGTCGGTGTACTGGAAGGCCTGCACCAGACGCAGTGTCTCCTCCACGCTGCGACCGACTGGCAAGTCATTGATCGTTATCTGGCGCAGATTCTGCTGGTCATCGATGATGAACAGGCCGCGGAACGGAATGCCAGTTGCCTCATCCAGCACACCGTAATCGCGAGCCACCTTCATCGACTTGTCGGCCAACAATGGAATGTCCATGTTGCCTAGACCACCCTGTTTGCGTGGTGTATTAATCCAAGCCAAATGGGTGAACTGACTGTCCGTGGAGCAACCGACCACTTCGCAATTGATCTTGCGAAACTCGGCCGCATGTTCGGAGAACGCAATGATCTCGGTGGGGCAGACAAAGGTGAAATCGAGTGGATAGAAGAAGAGCACCAAATATTTGCCCTTATAGTCGCTCAGCTTGATGTCCTTGAATGCTCCGTTGACAACGGCGGTGCCGGAGAAATCGGGTGCAGGCTTCTGAAGTTGTGGCATCTAGGAAAAGGGATTCAAATAAAAATGACGTTATGATTTTGATTATGCAATCGAGCGTACTCCAGTTTTGGTAGAATTGTACCAGAATCTGATAGATCAAGATTTTTTTTGGTACATTTTGACTAATTCCTTGAAGAAGGACCATAAATGCATTTCTGCCAAAACACAAAGGCACCAAAACGTAAAGTCCTTTAAGTGGTACATTTCTACTAGGCTACTTAAAAAAAAAAAAATAGCAATATGTGGGACTTTCATTTAAAATTAGATGATTTTGGAAATATGCTTTTCATTTGAACAGTACTATGACCCGGCGAATACCAATGTCTTCTTGAAAAAGCCATTTCAAAGATGGCGAGACTTTATCAGAAAAAAAAAAAAAAATGGCGAACCACAAAATATTTCCAATTGTAGAAGATGAACGTAAAACGAAAAATGCAATAACTGGATGACTTGCAGACTCTTTCCCCTTTGTGACCTTTTTGAGTTTGAGAAATGTTTCGCTATGTGGCAAAAATGGCACGAAATTGTGTACCACATTAAAAATTAAATGTTTGCAATTACAAGATTATGTGCCCAATGTGAAATTACATACAATTTAATAAAAATATTCAAATGATTGAATCGTTTTCACTGACGCTGCTATTGCCGCCATGACATTGTTGCTACCGGCTAAAATTGCGAGAAAAAAAAGCAACGGAAACGTCGGGAGCAACATGAATGTATGTGTGAGTGCCAATAAAAACTATGTACATAATATATACAGTCGTACGTATGTATTTGTGCATATAAATACGTAGACATTGTGCGCAAAACTTGTGAAATAATCTTCTTCATAACAACAATAACAAGAACAAGAACATCGGCAATCATCATTTAGGCTTACGCTCAGCTGTAATTTCTCTTTGATTTTGTCAATGAGTTGTGAAATGTTCATGATTCAGGAAAAAAGAAAAAAAAATGGTTGCTCTCCTCTTTTTACAAATCAGCTAGTCCACAAGAAAGAAATAAAACGACTCACTTTTTCTATTTAATATGTTAAAGTTAAGCGAACAATTTGTTGGTTAATTAAGCGCGTTGATGCGGATCTTTACTTTTACAGCTCGAAGAAACCCCGGACGTCTACTCGGCTCGACTATTTTATGCGAATTGCTACTCTATTTGAAAAGCACGCGAAAACGAGCCGTTCAAGCACCGATTGGAACAATCGAAATAGATTGAGCGAAAAGAGAGCGCAATTTACAGTTTGCCAGTATGGCGGTTAGCGAGAATAGAGAGAGCACAGGAATGCGTAAAAACATATGCCGACCTTTAACTTAACATGTAGCAACAGGCCATGCGTGGAAAATATACAAAAAATCAAAGAAAAAACTATAGATATATGTATATACTTATTTTTATTGAAATATTTTTTTTTAATGTGTTATTACATTTGATAAATATTTCAGTTTTGCTTTATTTTCGATATGGCAACTCTATGCAATTTGGCGCCAAAGCTTTCCCAAATTTTATTTCAAGCAATTTCCATATTGATCGCTAATGAACAAGCATTATTTACGTTTTTAATGAAATGTAGTTTTATTAACTTTTTATATTTCAAGTACAGACATGCTTAAATGCAACATATAACAGACAATTTATATACTCAATCCAATCTGCGACTGGCGAAGCTGTTCGTTATCACTGTTATTTCACTATGTGTGCAACAGCTTAGCTAGCTGTTCGCGATGTTCGGGACATTGAACTGTTAGATAAATGTAAGCTAAAATTAAATCAGCTGACAAATCCATTAAAGGGGATGGTGAAATTTCAATCTGATGTAATTCTTGTATTAATCGCTGCAATATATGTATGTATATGTATGTATGCAAAACTCAGCAGTGATTTTGTATAAGGAAATGGCAACGAGGGGTCCAAATTGGTTTTGGATTATGTTATTATAATACAAACAGAAAATACGAAATTTTGTACCACAATACAACTCTTACATAGCCAGATACCGACCAACATACAAAATTAAACTTTAACATTTGTCTATTACAATATACATACACATACATATGTACATATATCTGTAAGTATCAGCGGTTATGGGGGAGCAATGGTGGGTTGGCGCATTCAATTTGTATACTTTAGCTAGCTGTTCGCGATGTTCGGGACATTGAACTGTTAGATAAATGTAAGCTAAAATTAAATCAGCTGACAAATCCATTAAAGGGGATGGTGAAATTTCAATCTGATGTAATTCTTGTATTAATCGCTGCAATATATGTATGTATATGTATGTATGCAAAACTCAGCAGTGATTTTGTATAAGGAAATGGCAACGAGGGGTCCAAATTGGTTTTGGATTATGTTATTATAATACAAACAGAAAATACGAAATTTTGTACCACAATACAACTCTTACATAGCCAGATACCGACCAACATACAAAATTAAACTTTAACATTTGTCTATTACAATATACATACACATACATATGTACATATATCTGTAAGTATCAGCGGTTATGGGGGAGCAATGGTGGGTTGGCGCATTCAATTTGTATACTTTAGTTTTGCTCTCGTCGCCGCATAGGTACTTCATTACTGACGTTCGTCCTGGTAAAATTCAACTGGAACTGTACTTTATTACTGCAGCCAACTGACGTTCTGAATCACTCGTCCAAATAAGATTAACAATTATGATCAAAATGCCAGATCGATTTAACTGTGGATATTGGATAGGTTGGTCTGTGACAATTCAGCTAGAGTTGCATTGTGCGTCTGAGTCTCTGTTGTAGTGTGTGTGTGTGGATGCATATATATGTACACATATAAAATTATATACATATATGTGCGTATGTGCGTTCGCAGCTTATTAGGTTAGGTCTAATCACAGGATCCATCTAACCAACCATCACGCCACCTCTCATTCACTTTGCTGCAATCGAACAGTGGTTTGCCAAGCTTGTCGTTGACTCGATTATGAAACTTGCACAGCCACATTGCAAGATCTTTTTGTGAATTAACATTTACTGGATTTACTTCAATGCTGCAGGGTATACAAAATAGATAATATGGTCCATTTAGATTTTTGTGTTTTTACTTTGCACTTACTCTGAGCGAAAGTCTTTGGCACAATACTCGCATGGATACAAACGTGAAAGGACTTCGAAAAACGTACGCATGTCACGTTTCTCTGTGTCCGTGGGATTGTCGGAATAAAAGGCAGCCATGGTGTGCAGCAAGCCCCAAGTGGATATGCCGAGACGTACCTTGTCCAGTGGGCAATCTTCTCGGGGCGCTGCAACACCAGCTGCATTTACAGTTAGTTTTTCGCTGGCGGCTATATGCTTTTCCTGTGAAGAAGACGGAGTGAGCGGGCAAGAGATACCAAATATAAGTGCATTTTCATGGCATCATAAGAACAGCAATGGGCATACCTTTGCTGCTTGCGTATTTGAAATAAGACGTTGCTGCTTGGACCATGACTTAAAATCGTTGCATGTGCGGCAATTGCTATCAGGTTTTCCATTTCGATGCACATTGAATTGCGCACCATCGACCGGTGGCTCTGGATCGGCTGGCTTTTGCTGAAACGATGATTTTGACATCCTAAAATCAGGATCACGCAAAATTCGCAATACAGTTTTTTGTAGACGGCGTATAATCAATCGGGCGCCCTCGCGATTAAGAGCTACCTTACTTTGATAGCTGTGACGTCGTATGAATTCTTTCCACATGGGCAGTCAGCTGCTTACCGTTAACGCAAATTTGAGTCGTTCTCTGTAAATTGATTTTTTTTAACAGCGCCAATGTTGTGCTTCGATTAACGCAATATTGAGACACTGTTAATGAACATCGCTGCAGGTTGATATTGCCAGCTGCCAACAGTCTGGCAGCGCTACTAAATTGCCACAAATATCTTCGATTAGGGTACGTTAATTCAAAACGCAGCTTATTCTTTTTCGTGTGTGTTAAACTTAGACGATAATTCGAAATTACACAAAATAATTTTTTGATATTTTTTCCATTTCTCTATATGTCACTCAACGTGTGTGTGTGTAAAAAAAAAAATACATTAAACGAAAAGCTATGCAGCGAAACGTTATTTCCTGTGTATGCCTCTGTTGGTATGCGTGTGGATTTATAGTTATAAAACTCCATTTTCAATTGTCAAGGCACTTTTTTATTTGTTGGTTTTAATACAATAAAAATGTATATAAAATTCATTTAGTAACAACTACAGTTAACAAGTGTGTTAGATGCACACACGCACACATATACATACAAATACATTAAGATATAAATAGTTAGGCAAAGTTAAATTGCATCTACATGCAAAAATATTAATTTATAACAAAAATGATTAGAAATTACGAGAAAAAAGTAGTAAATTAATTGGCATTTAGGCATATTCTTTGTAAGTGTTAAACAGGCTGTAAAGCACACGCAGCGTGGACTTTAAATCCATGTTGACAATATCTTCGGGCCTGGCCTTTGGCTTTGGTAGTCCCACATCCTGCATCAAATCGAAAGCAAACGCCACATTGCTGACCATTTGATCAACATCCTGAGGTGTTAAATGAAATTCGTGCAGAGGCACAAAGAATCCACCTAGCAGCCCCATCAACAAACACAGATAAACGCCATCTCGAAAGTCCGTGTTCATATCGTTTATCTCAAAGTTCAGCTTTGCCAAATGTTTGTTGACGAACGTAATTAGAGATTTCTTCACGACGACCAACTTATCGGGTGCGCAATCGATTAATGTATCGAATGCATCCTTTTCGCAGCGCATACCCAAGTCATCGTATTCCGAGGTGATTTGCTCCTGGAACTTTCTGCAAGACAAAGACAAAAAGAATGTCATATGCAATACGGGGTGGCAGACATGTCTTTACTCTTTCACTCACTGCGCATTGAGTACGCCCGCGTTCTTCTCGGCTATGACCACGGTTACGAAGACGTTCTCCGGTAGACGCACTGGTGCACGAAAATGACGCACTAGAGCAACCAACAGATGCAATATGGCAACAATGTTCTTTGAGTGAACGCTAGCCACCGACCATTTGGGTATTTTCTGGTGGAAACCAAGTGTCTGCAAGTAATATACATTACTTGTGTATAAGCCAAGTTAACAGTTTTTGTTGTTAGCGGCATCCACTCACATGATTAACGGCCTTCAGCACAATATTTAGTTTCTCGTGCTGACCCTGCTCCGATTGTGTTACCTCCGGCACATCCAGTTTTTTGCCAGTTAGCTTTTCCCACAGCTTATGCAGCACTTGGCCATCGTACATGTCCTCCTCCAATTGTTGGACAATGATACGCTGTTCCGCCAGCTCATCGTTAATCCAATCGATGAGGATTCGTTGCAGCTTTAACATTTCCGGATCATTGTTCGATTGCGGATCAATCACGGCACGTTGCTCATGTTCACCTAACGACCAAGATCATAGAGAAGAATTGCAGGCATATTTCGAAAGTCGATAATTAATTTGATCACTTACGCAGCGCATAATCTTCGGGTGGTATATCGAACTGATTGGGCGAGCCAGGCGAATCGATTGCATATTTGCCTTCCTCTTGGAGTTTCTTAACTGTAAAATAAATGTATTGGAAGAGTAGGTGTGAGTGAACAGGCAATAGAGCAAACGTAAACAATGGCTGGTGACGTCACACAGGTCAGAATGCGAGCGACATCGTTAGAGATGGGCGCGTGGTACTTTAAATAAAAAACAGTAAGCTGCCCTATCGTTTTGACTTAACATTGATTTTCAAAATATTAGAAGAAAAAATAAAATCTTTGTATTGGTATTCATTTACACATAATAAATAAAAAAAGTTTACTTTTATAAATTTTATAAGCGAGCAACACCAGCTTGAATTCTGAAACTCCATTGAAAATACACGACACGCACACTCACACTCATGTATACACGTAAAGCTAAAAAAACGATCATTCTGCTTGTTTGTATGCGTCACAAACGTAAATGACGCAATGTTTTTTTTTTTATTTAGCATACAGAGACAGCACATCTGTTAGCAGAAACTGCTGGGATTGGCTGTTCCTTGGGCGCATCACAGCACTGATGAACAAATAGTTTTAATCACTTATTGAACACACTGCTTCAGTTCAGGTTGTCACCATATTTGGTCATATTCTGCAGATTTCACTGCGCTATTCCGCTTTGCGAAGGTGGTGGGGCTAACCTATGGAATGGGGAATGGCGGGGGTTGATCGAGCTCACCTTCTCGTGTGCCTCTTTTGCGACCGAGTGTGCTGAATTTCTCCCAGATGCTATCCTCTTTTTCGCCCTTCTTAATGGTTGTGGGCGTGTGCGGAGATTTGGGACGATTCAATGTCGACATTTCTGTGTGTGCAACGAAAACAAAATAAAAGCGAATAAAACAAAACGAAAGCCGTACGCTAGAGCAGCAAGACACTCGATTGGCTGGCTTACCGATAGATTTTATCTGCACTTCTGTTTGGTGTCATCGACATAATTCATCGATACGTTACAATGAAATCTTCATATGTTACGAAAATGGGGATTTGATTGCAAAATAGAATTGACAAATTATAGAATAACCGCTTGGTGTTGATGTCGATTTTTATCTTTATTTTTATTGTAGCTATACTATGTGCGACATATTATTAATCGAAAAATGTTAGTATATATTGAGGGTATTCTCAATGCAAGTAAACTGAATTGTGGTCCCCGTTGAAATTTATAGTTGTACTTGACGCTTCAATACCCTATAACTAATCATAAACGGATGATTTATATGTAAAACAGTCGCATGTATTTAATTTTTATAACTCTTATATTAAAATATATAACTTATGATAGACATTTCAGTTGGATTTCATATATATAAATATATGTATGATTTCTATATGGAGTTGGGCAGCTGGCAAGCCCGCACTGCTACTAGTTGGAGCAGCACAAAAATTGGTGAAAAAACTTCACTGTACTCGAGGCCCGTTTTGCCAGATAACTTAAGACATAACAAATATTTGAAGATTGCAATAAGTACAAGGAAATATGTGCTCCACATGAATCGATGCAACGCTTTCCGCTTGTTATCTGAATCCAAGTACATGCGTATGCCAACAATAACGCAAAAATAGGCATTGCAAATATCGATAAAGAACAATGGACTGAATATGGTAAACCAATCGCACATCACCTCCGGGAAAACAGTATTCAATGTGCCAGAGATCTTGAAGGCGAGTGAGATGGTGAAGACGAGCAGCCCGCACAGATTAACCAAAATCTCGAATTCAGTTAAGCCAAGCCAACGCACCAGCTCTGATAGTTTAAACATGATTATTTACTTCTGTTTCTTCTGTGGCTTTTTGCTGTTCGCTTCAGTGTAGCTCGTCTGCGCTGGCAGCTTTGGTACCACAATATCGAACAGATTGCTGTTAAAGATCTTGATGTGCAGCGCGGAATTGTTGCGTTGTCTGTAGGTTAAATCGTCCTCATCACAGAGTGGATGCAGTTCATCCACCAGCTTGATGGTGGATGTGTTTATTGCGTAGCTCAGGGCCCCGTCCGAGTTTTCGATAAGTCGCAATGCCAAATTTAGGCCACGTGTTATCGAATAGCCCATGCAATGCAAAAAGATTTCCTTAGTGCCCGCATTCAACAGATCCTCGCATCGCTTTTGCTGTGCCTGTGCACCAATGAAGGTGGTTAATGATTTTTATGTACAGCGGAATGTATTGTTTACCTTAAAATTCGATTTGCTTGTAATGTAAATATTATTTTGATTGTCGTTTGCTGCACGCGGCGGATTTTTTCGCACAACGCGTTGGCTTTGTTTGTTGCGATTGATTTTTGGTTTTGCACCGCGTTCCGTTGGATTGCTATCCATTATCGACAGCCACAGCGGAACAATAATCAGTTGCCCATGCTTTGTGAGCGTGCACAAAACATTAAATTATTAAACTTGACTTGAAATCTAAACACGTCTAGCAGTAGGGACAACGATAACGATATGTTCATATTCACTGCTGAAGAAAATATATCCATAAACTATACGGAAGATGGCGCTTTTAACTTTTGATCTGGCAACCTCTTGCAGCTGCCAAATCATATGGGAACGCATAAGCAGTGTTGGTTAAAAAGTATTGCATTTTGATATATTTCACGGCAGATGGCGATATAATCTCGCAGCCCTGCTCTAGCTGTCAGTTTTTTGACATTCAGTCGATATTTGCGTCAAAAAGTTTTTTCGTTCATCTCACATACTATCGTCGATTGGTTCGTGCTCGTAACACAGCTAGAATTATCCAGCAGTTGAAAAATTTTCATTGTAATTTCCGTAATAACAAAGGTATGTTTTTTTTTTTTGCAACAAGTACAACAACAAAATCGTATCATCAAAACGCAACTAATACAAATTATAAACAGTGTCTCCAAATACTGAATTTATGCAACAACGCACACAAATATTTGTCATAAGTTCACAAATACACACCCACACATACGTACACATACACATTTTTAATGCCGCTGGCTGCAAAGGCTTGGGCAGCAGGCAAAGAAAATAATTACATAACTCCTAATTTATTTGTACTACACACAATTTGCTGAGTTTTAATATTTTGGCATAAGAGTAAGATAAACATATAAGCTAAAAAAAAGAAAAACTGTCGTAAGTTCTTTAGCTGTTAGTTACATAAGTTCGGATTGTACGTTGAAACGCAATTTTCGATGCTGCCCCGTTAAGTATCTCGTATCTGTATTCTAACCACAAACGAATGTAGATAAAAAAAAGTAAGAAAGAGAAAAGGAAAGTAATGAGAAATTGAAGTAATTATTATAAACAAACTACTTGCACAGCGCATTTGGTCCAAGTAACGTTTTGTATTCATGCGTTCAAGTTCATTTTTCCATGCAGGACAAACAATAAACCGCTCCCAACCGATTTCAGTTAAACAGTTGCAAACAGCAGCAAAGCAAGCACAAAATAAAACATTAATCGCACGTGACCCAACGCACCAGATCGTGCTAACTGCCTTTCAAGCTCCAGCTGCAGCCAGGCTGGTGCATACAGAAAAAAGTGTGGCAATACTTCGCGGATTTCTACAGCAAGAACAACAACAAACATCAAAACATCTCGGCGAGAACTGCAGCGTCAACGACAAACGTGGGATAAATCATACAAGTAAATTTTCCAATTTCCTTATTACCAAAAAAAGAAACATAAAAGAAAAATGCAAACAAGTTTATTGCAATTGCATAAGCTTGTGAATTTCGGTTCCACATTATTCTAATTGCCTTAGATCTTAGAGTGACCATATATGCCATCTTCATCGGCATCAAAGCTGAGCCCTGTGAGTATGATATTTTGTGGTCCGCTTGCAGCAAACCATCTGCACCATATACACAGACACACACACACACACACACACATATACACTGTCATGGTCTTTTGTGTTCCTAGTGATTACACAAAATGAAAGTTTGCCGCGACTCTGTATGGCAACTCTGTCATCAGTAATAGAGATTGCGAATTGTGTGTGCGTGTTGCCAATATTCTTCTACAATAGTATATGCAAAATGCATGAAATAAAATAAGGAATATAAATATGGTCACCCAGGCGAACTAAGCAGGCAAATTGTAAAAAATGAAATCAAAGCAACATGAAAACGAATCTATCGATTGAATGCAAATATATATATGAAATAGTTGACGACAGAACAAGAAGGCGTCGCCATAACGAAAATCGTTTCAGCCATTATATTGTTATAGGTATAACGATAAAACTGAAATTGTTTGAATTTAACGCGGCACAGTTTGAATTGCAGATCGTCAGACGTCGCTTTCTCCGAACGGAAATGTCTGCAGCACGTTTACCCTATTATCAGCAGCAGCATCCATCAGGAGAACATCAGCAGCGGCGTGGCGGCGGACAACGTTGCGCTGGTTATCAGGATCGCAACAGTAGTCGTCGCAACGAACGTCGTCATAGTCGCAGTCGCAGTCGCAGTCGCAGTCGTAGTCGCAGCCGTAGTCGAAGCCGTAGTCGCTCCTTGGAGCGTCATCGTCGTCGTTATCATTATCATTCCCACTCGCAACAGCATCAGCAACATCGTCATCACAAAGATTCACGTGATCGTCAGAAGGATTGGGAGAGGGACAGGGAGAGGGACTACTCCAGACGCAGCTATTATCAGCGGGAGAGTCGAACTCCTAGCCCACCATCCTACTCTTCGTCCTCCACCTCAACAGGAGCCGGAGCAGTAGGAGGAGCCGGATCAGGAGTAGGAACAGCACGTCGTGTGCATGGCAATGGAGGCAACAAAATGAACGCCATGGTTAATTCGAAATCTTCTGTAGGCGTATATTACAATCTCGATACACAGCAGCCATTCGACAAGGAGCGTATACATCGCGAAATCGAAGCAAAATTACGGGAAACTCTCGCACGCGAGGGCAAAGTATATCCACCACCCAAGCCGGAGGCATCGCATCCCGTGTTTGCCAACGATGGCTCCTTCATGGAGCTTTTCAAGAAGATGCAGAGTCAACAAGAACAGCAGCAGCCAAACGCAGATATAGCTGCGGCAGCAACAGCAGCCACATCAACTGTGACAGCAGCTAATGCAACAGCAGCAGCAGCAGCTCTTGGAGATCAACCACAGTCGCTCTTGTTGCTGGAGCCCAAGCCAGTTATCAGTCCATTTGGCGCTTTGCCAGCGATTGCTGCAGGCGCAGCCAGCACTCCAGCTGCGCCATATATAGCCGCTGCAGCAGCCGGCAAATCGGCACCGCCGCCACCAATGGTTGGACGCCGTCGTGGTGGCAAGATCTTGAAAACGGGCGTTGTTGCCAAATTGAAGACGCCCACCGAGGCAGAAGTGGACCCAAAGGACTTTTGGTCATTGTATTTGGCCGAAGTGAATAAGTACAAGAGTAATGCCTGCGATACGGATAATGGCAAGAGACCGCTGGTCAAATAGTCCACAAAATACATCCACATCTCCTACACCGACTGCTACAGCAACATCTCATTTACATTTGCATTTACATCTCCATCTACACATACACTCCTGTATACACACACACATACAAACACACACACATATACAAACACACACACACATGCATACATGTATTTGTGCGCACAAGAAACGAAAAATTTACTTGAACGCAAAAGGCAAAACCTAACTATTTGGCATAGAAAAATACAATCAGCTATATATAGTTATATATAAGCAAGTCTCATTTGCTATATGGAATATATATTCGAAAATATAGGAAACTAATTGACTTTGTAAGCAACTTGTTCAAACATCTATGTGGGCAGAGTCGGAAGGAAAGCTAATGTAACGATAAGAAATATGAAATAATACACGATAATCTTATATATATACTTATATATTTAAATTAAGTTTTAGTATGTACAGATTTCTACATTTAAATACCATATTTAGATATATACATAAATGTCTCTAGATATAGCTCAGCACATAGTGTGTGTACTTACTTATAAAGCAAACAAAAAGCAGATCTTAGTATATATGTATGCATATACCTATCTCTCTCTTTCTCTTTTATCTCTTTCCATTTGACCCGCGCAATTTGTATGAAATTCGACTTGAATTTAATTGCAATTTCGTTTTTGTAATTGATTAATAATTATAATTGCTATCAATTTTTGTATACTTAATTTACGTTTAACTAATTGCTGTAACATCATGCCACTTATCGCATATCCTTTTCATCTTAATCTTTGTCTCCCTCTCTCTATTCCTCTCTGTTCCTTATTATTCTCTTGTGTTATGCCACCTATTTCAATTTGAATCTCTTCCTTTATCGACATGGAATCGCACTTTGTCTGTGATATTTGCTTTTTTATTCATGTCGACCATCGTCGTTCATGTCTGTGATATCTGAATCATCCATGTTGACTGACTATATAAATATCGATCCTACTATATCCCTTACTGTACAATTAACTATATTAATCTTATATGATTATCGATAATGATATCTTTTTTTTTTTGCCAACCCTCTTTCTTTTTGGGTATATTGATTCGCCCTCTCCCTATCTCTCTCTCTCTCTCTCTCTCTCTCTCTCTCTCTCGCTCTCTCTCTCTCTCTGTCATATATTCTTTCCGTTCTTGATACATTTTTTACTTTACCCTTCAATTCATCACTTTTTGTTCGCTTTTCATTCGTTGTTCCATAATATTTGGTTTTCTTTTTGTTTTTGTTAATTATCAAAGTTCGTTTATGCAATTTTTCATGTCGAAATCGAAAAACAGCGATAAATCAACAACAGTTGACACGATGTCTGCCTACAAGATGGAGACCGCCCCGTTCGATCCACGTTTCCCCAATCAGAACGTGACCAGATATTGCTATCAATCCTATTTGGATTTCCATCGCTGTCAGAAGAAGCGCGGCGAGAACTTTGCGCCATGCAACTACTTCAAGAAGGTCTACAAGTCGATGTGCCCCAACGCCTGGGTGGAGAAGTGGGACGATCAGCGCGAGAGTGGCACCTTCCCCGGTCGCATCTAAGCAATATATATAAATATATATATAGGAAGTTACACTCTACCTACCCAACAACCAACAACTGCAACCTGATCCTACACAATAATAATAATAACTACAACAACAACAACAACAGCTAAATTATGCTAGTTAAACAAAAAAGAACAACAAAACGTTTAGGAAAAGGCAACAAAATACAAATTGTTACAATTTAATTCAACTAGTCGGTCGTTTGTTTCTTCTTCTGTACACACACACACACACACACACACACACATACATCGTACTATATAGTATTGCGATCAAGGCTATATAGTCCGATACACGACAACAACAGCAACGAAACACGCAGACAAATGAAGTGTATTTGATCAATAAAATGCAAAATGACGATAAGAAAGGAACGAACTATACATATATATATATAGATATCTATATCCGATATCAGGCGATTATGGTCTGCTTCTGTTGTTTGAAGAATACAAGTAGGGCATTATCTGAGGATAAATACTTATCTTGAAGTTAGCGCCAGATAGAATAACTATATTCCTAGCTGAAATCATTTGAATCTGTATATTCAATAGTACTGGATCAGCTATGCATAATATGAGATATCCAAAGATTTTTCGTTCCACTGCTTGGAACAGGCGATTATGCGATTCTAGAGTGCTAAGGAAGTTCGAGCTGTGCCACGAATCCTATGACAATTCGTTTTCCTATACAGTTATAGTTACAGATCTGGTCAACTGGGATGGTTGGCCTGTATGGTGAGCTATATTTGAGTACAATCTAATTGTCGGTTTACAGGTCACAGGTAAGTTACCTAGGATATATTGCAAGTATTTGTAGTTCAAATTTGATGACCTTGGAATCAACATTCTATATGGCATAGGTTTGAATTTGCGGGCGAAGCGGAGTCAAAGGCTTTAGTTAGCTGCAAAAAAATAATGTTTACAGGGTATTTAAACTTTAACTATTTATTTACTTTGCTGCAATGGATTTTTTTTGGTTCTTTATTAGAAACTCGTGCTTAGCCAATGCTAGATACATATATATATATATTTACATATATATATATTTACTTTTAATTTTATAAACTTTTATAATTATAATAATGTTTTTGTTTTCATGCAACTTTTATTTATTTTAATTTTTATTTAATTTTTTCCTTTTTGCTTACTTTTTTTTTTTTGCTACTTAGTTTTCCATATAAAATGGATTTTTTTTTTTAAATTAATATTAACTATTTATCGATTTTTTTCGCAACTCTTTTTAGACAACAGTTTTATTTTGTAGTTTTTGTTCAGTATTTTAATTTTTATTGGCTTGTTTTGAAATGCTTATGGCTTGAAAGAGAATGGAAAAATAATTGTTGAAAATATTAAATGAAATAAAAATAAGTAATAAAATTACATTTTAGTTGCATAATTGTCCAAAACTTGTTCACAAATTGCGGACGGCAGCAAATTTTGTTGTTTTGGCTTTTCCATATTTGACATGCGCTTTAACATGCATGTCAAGTCGACTGACAGTGCCCCAATTGTTGCTCAAACGAATCCATTTGCGGTTTTTGTACTGCGAATTTTAGGCTTAAAACTAATCTTAACTCTCTAATCAAAGTTCAAATTGCGTTTTATATAAAATTAGTTTTCTTTTTTTCTCTTTGCCTATTCTTAGTAAGTATCTTGAACTCAAATCTTGTTTACTTATTTTTAACATATTTTGTAATTCATTTATTGTTTAGTAAATTTTTTACTCGAAGTAAATTCTCCAATATATGTTTTATGGCATTTATTTTATTTTTATTATACTTATTTATTTTTAGATATTTTATTCTTTTCTTTATGTTTTCTTTTGGCTTGGTATCTTCTCAATTTATATTTATTTATATATTATATTTTTTCTTTAGATAAACATTTTAAAATGTATTTTTTGTTACATATATTTAATTATTATTATTTTTAATATCTTGTGGCTTACTCTAAGTAAACTCCAAACTCAAATTTGATTTAGCTTTTAATTTTATATATTTCTTACTGTTTTATTTTTATTGACATTTATTTATTTTTTATTTTCTTTGGCTTACTCTTAGTAAGTTTCCAACTTAAATATGTTTTTTTTTGTTCATTAATATTATTTTTGATATTTAGACTTGTTTTTAGTGAATTAACTTTCGGCTTACTCTGAGTAAATTTGCCATCTCAGGGTTGGTTTTGTTTGCATTCAATTTGATGACTTTAAAACTTGGAGAGCTGCTTTTTTTTGGACATAATTGATTGTACTTAATAGGTATACAACTAGATATAATTCTGGATTACTTGATCAAAAATCGAAGGAAACATCAGTTGTTGAATAGTAAATGCCATGCTTAATATACTCTATGTATATCCATATCTATAGATATTTGAATAGTTTCTTAAATGGAAAGATTTGTGAAAACTTTGATATATATATATATATGTATACACACATATCTGGCTATATATATGTGTGATACACAAGTTAGTTAAATGCATTTTAGTATAATTATAACACAGATATATAAAAATCAGTAGTAAAAGTTTTCTGCTTTAGTTTTCAGTTTCCAGTTTAAAGAGAGCACACAAGGAATACGCAAAACTTAGCTTAATATCTATATAATATGCACTTTAGATATTTGCATATATCTACCATATATGGCTTAGTGTGAAGAGAAACAATGCTTTATTCGAACTGGACCAACCATTACGTTTCCACATAACCTTACGATCACGTACTTATATCTCTATCTCAAGAGTTCTTTCTCTCTCAATATATATATATATATTTAGGGCAAGTCCAACCCGATCCTATATATTCTTCACTATTCTAGACTCGTTTAGCTGCTAGTAACATCTTGTTATTTTTTCTTTCTTTCTGTAGAACAAACATATTATGTAGTTTAACGCTCAAAGAAGATCATAATAGATCAAAGAGAATCCATATATGCAGATCTCTTTAGACTAAGAGCTATACAATGCAAAAGCCAGAGCTGAGCTATAAAGCGCTTCTGTCTCTGGAAACTAGCTAGTTATTGTATATCGGAAAGCTTGGCGGATTTAACGGGAACTTGTCACAACACAGCGATTACTTACACCAAAACTGTATGTTTGTAAATCTGACTAGACTAATGCTGACTAGGTACTCAGCTTAAGTGTTATTCAAGTATCCAGCTTTTCAGCTAATGCATACTCAACTCTTCAGCTAATGAGTTCCAAATCCCTTCTTCACTTTCGCCATTCATCTGAAATCTTCCCGATTCCTTCTCGATATTCTTGTATTCAGCTAAAATTGAGCAATTCAGCTTTTTCTTTATGGTATTTAGCTATAGTTTCCAAACATACTTTACTGACTTTTCAGCTCTGTACTCAACCGATTATTATATATATTATTTCAATAGTTATGCCATTTTTAAACTTTAATCAAGCAAATTTATTGGCAACCGAGATATTTTTGAAATATCTTCTAGCCACTCTACTGGCTTCCCTCTCTCTCGCTATCTCTCTGTCCCTCTCTTCCACTCTTTTCTCTTCTCTTTCTTCCTGTTTTAGTTAAAGCTTGTTCAAAATTTTGTCTTGATCCAATTTGTTTTTTCATCCTCTTAGCTACATGTTTCTGTTATCCCTAACCGTAAGTTCTGCTTCAGCTCTTGCCTTCGTCTCGCCCCTTTCCCCCGACCCATTTCCAACTTGCCACGCCCCTCGCTCTGGTCCCCCCTTACGGATATAGTTACATGTAGCTATTGCTTGTTTGTTATCCAATGTCACGCACGATCTCGATTTTGTCGCACAATTCCGGATCGTGAATGGTCGTAAAGTGGGTGCGATCGCTCCGGAAGGTGTTCCGCTCATTGGAACTAGTTTTGATTGAACGCTCCGATGGCGTCTCCGTGCCGCTCAGTTGAATGCGTTTCTGCAAAGCCGACACGAAGTTCTGAAAGAAGTTAGAGATGAAATAACCGAAAACCGAAATAACCGACTGCACGATACCCTGTTCACAACTGTTGGACTATCTCTCTCTTCACCTGGTCGGCATATACCGATGCCCGTCTTCAAACTGTGAACAGAGTATCGATTCTACTCACCTGTGAGATGATGTCGCCACGTGCCGTTCGCACCTGATACAGATAACGGAACTTGCGCTGCCTGGCCTCCTCGCGGGTCTCGCGGGTGCGCGACTGAGATCGACGCATCGGCACATGGGGATTGCCCACGCCCGCTGCACCCGGTGCCGGCTGGCCAAGGGGCAGATGGTGATTGCCATGCGGAAGCTGTTGATGGTGCCGCATATAGAGACGCTTGCGATGATCCACACGCCAAGCGGTAATGAAGCACTGCACCATGATGCTGATCACAATGGTCAACGGCCAGGCGGTAATCAAGAGCCCGCCATAGCAAGGTGGCGGCAACGGGTGCGGCTTCATGTTCAGTATCCAGTTAATTGTCTCCAAGCTGTGCATGAAGAAGTCTATGGCGCCGATCACCATGGCCGTGCCCACAATGCTCGACGTCAAGATCGTAACATATTTGACGCAGCACAGCGTCAGAACCGAGCAGATGACGGCGCCACCGACCACAGCCACATAGATCTCGCGATACTAGAGAGGATGGAAGGTTGAGGCAGAGAGAGAGAGAGGAAGTTGGGAGACAGAGATGGGGAGATTAGCAATTAGAGATATAAGAGAGCAATATGTAGAGAGAAAGAGAATAGAAAGAGAGAGAGAGAGAGAGGGAATAAGAGATAGAGCATAATAGGGTAATATTAAGAATTAGATTATGTTAATTTAAATTTGAAAGAGAGAGAGGGAGAGACAGAGAGAGGGCGTAAGACTCACTCCGAACTCGTTGTCCGGCATTGTGGCCACACAGACGGCCATTGCAGCGCCCGAGAGCAAGGCACCAGCAAAGGCGCTGATCAGTACCGAGGCGACTGGATACGTAGAGCCGAGCACAGCGCCTAGAAGTCCGGCCACAATGGCCAGCGCCGAGTCAGCCGGCTTGCCCACATAGGTAATTTGGAAGTCCTGCAGTATGAATATGCCATTGGCGCCCACCATCAACCCACTCAGGAAGCCCACGGCGCGCAGGCAGCGATAGCCGAGCAGGGCGTAGACGATGCCAAAGACGGCGGTGATGGCCCACAGCAGAGCGGGCAGGGTATCCGGTGTGGTTGGTGCACATGTGTGTCTGTTCTCCAGGATGCCCTAGAGGTTTAGAAAGAGGAAGAGATAAAGTGGAGAAAGTGCATAAAACAGTTATATCAAGGCAGTCAATCAAATAACTCTAATTAGCTCATTAAGTTTCAAGTGTATTAAGGCTTTTAACTAATGTTTTTTTTTTGCATTTCAGAAAATTTCATGCGATTTTACGACCAACATTTCAACATTATCTAGATATTCCAAGTGCACCTTACTTTCGTATCATTTCCGTAGCTGAACCTCTACATAACCTCATTTGTACATAGTGTAAATATGCTTATTTTAGCTATCTGCTATAACAACTTGAGATACTTGAGATACCTTAGCATTTCAGTAGTTTTAACAATATTAGTATCAACATAACCGCACTTTTATTATAGATGTAGTCTAAAATTGCCTGACTAACATTCTAACCCATATTGTAAACCGTTGCCAGCTCTGACAACTTAATATAAGTGCATTATCCAAACCATTCAATTTACATATATGTATATACCTAAGCTCTTAAGTGACTTCATGCTTATTATATTTATTTGTTTGCTTTATTCATTACAATATTTGATTTATCTAGTAGATCTCACTTTAGTCATATCTTTGCAAACTAACCTCACTTTTAGTATATTTCTGCGAGCTAACCTCAAATTTTATAAAAAATATTTCTTTTATTTTTAGTTTCTGCCACGCAGCAGAAATATATATTAGCTTTAATTAAATGTAAACTAACTGTATTATCCGCAACATAAACGTATATCGTTCATATAGTATTTCTCTTTAGTCTCAGCGCAATGTTATATATTTGTTTTCATCTTCTGCTTTCACTCTCTCCCGCTCTGAAGTGAAGCTGTAAACATGTCAAGCATCTCATTTCGCATGCACGCAGACAACCCTTAAGCCACGCCCCGTGCCACACGCCTTCTGCCCCGCGTGCACTGTAATTCGATCAAGGACGAGTGCAGGCACTGACACAGTTGCTACTCTGTCCACTTGGCAGCCTGCTTGCTGCCTGGATGAGTCAGTTGTTGACACACTCTCAAAACACACACACACACATATACATGTATATACATATTCAGAGCTGACATACCTTTATCAAAAATGGCCAATCCATATGTGAAACGCTTTGCATATCATCTGAATGCTCCTGTCCAGCATCATAGATCACATCGTAGCTGTCCAAGGAGTGCAGAGCCGCTGCCGGAGCCGGAGCCGCCGGGGCAGCTGGAGCCACTCCACTGCCATTGCCCGCCGTCTCAGTCATTGTCCGAAATGTAAGCCCCAAATGGCGATGGCTCTATATGTATGCAGAGCCCGAAGTCGGGCTGTGCCACATGTTTGGTTTGGGCCCAAAACAAGAAATTGTTTGGGCGCAGATTTCGCCTTTCGCTTCAACTTATTGTATGAACTTTTGCATGAAATCCAATATTTATTGTATTTTCAATTTATTTCTATATACTTTTCTCTTATTTTCTTTCTATTGTGTATCACTTAGTTGGCTGCAGGAATATTTCGTCCTTTCTATCGGGGCCAAGATAAATTTACTTGTGGTACAACAAAGCAGCGCGATTCGCGCTGAACAGAGACAACAGGACAATGCAAACGCCTTTACATACGGAGCGACGGATCAAGAGAGAGCGAGATAGCTATAGCTGCGGACAGCAACCCTTAAGCAAGAGCTTAAAAGCGCTTAAAGCTAAAGGCTGTTTGAGCTTTTCGGTTGGAGGGAGTAGCTTTTGCAGGTTAATGTAAGCACAGGTGAATGTGTGGGTAGCTGGCAAATCAATGTATACCCTGTAAATATATGCATAAATAAATAAGGGAGCATGATGGAGGATACCATGTAATATGTAGCAAAGCTGTGATCGAAAATGGGAAATGTGGGTAATTGATTAGCAATCCTGTAAATGCGAAATACAACTGATAATATACCCTGTTATATTCATATGTATGGGCGAAGGTAACCCAAAGCTGTGCGAAAGCACAGACCCCCGAATACACTCTAGTCTAGAAATATTATCGGCTATATGCCTTATAAATGTACTGAATACATAGCGGAGGGATATCTGCAGATAATGGCATACATATAGCATTATATACAATAGATCTACCAAAAGTCCGAAAGCAGATGGAAAATTCAGTTAACGATAAATCCAGAAGAGATATTTCACACAACTTATTACCATGGAGCCTTGCTAAGAGATCTAGAAAAGACATGGAACGATCTAATCTAAACATTTCTATCTAAGAATAACAAACTGAAATAGATCTGGGCTAACAAATATTTTAAGAAATCTAAAACAACAAACTTTCCAACTTTTACAACTAAGGTACATATATTTCTTATGTATTCATAACATGAAATAAGAAAAAAAAAATACAGGGTATATGCATGTAGAGTTGATAATGCGTGTGTATAATAAACATATATTTTAGCTTGTGTGGAGTAGCAAATTATTGGGTGATACGTTATAGCCCCTCTACAAATGGAATGCCTTCCAACATCGATTGTATCGAGTCGAGTTCAATATATAGTCGTATATATATATATAATTGTATTAGGTAATAGGATAATATAATATAATAATAATACGCCTCAATACGCTAAAGCTTGAGGCTTTTCTTCTCTTCCTTCTTTTTTAACAGAGTTTTCTTTTATCAACGCGTAATATTTAGATATTTCAGTTATATGTCGAGACATATAGCTAACAATAATAGATTGTTTATAATTTCATAATTGTTGGTGTTATTCGATCTGTTTAGGGTGACCGTATGATGGCCTCGTAGGCAGCGAAAATGATGTTGGCCACCTCCACGGAGCGAGATTTGAGACTGAGCGTCGCATCGGGATTGCCCGGCTGAAGCTTCAGTTCGAGCAGTACCCAAATGTTATTTGTCAACTTCAGGGATTGATAAAGCATATCCTGGCCCTCGACATTACGCTTGGCAATGGTGAAGATATTGTTGGTGGTCATCTTGGAGGCAATGCCGTCGGTGGTGCCAATGACACCGCTCAGGCTATATTGCAGCTCATTGGCAGCGGGTATTTCCTTCCACGTGTTGAGGAAGACACGCTTGTCAAGCTGCCCGTCCTCGGCGAACAGCACATTGCCGTGCACCAAGCAGGCGAAGTAGAAGATATCAATGTTGTTCTTGACGGCCACCTGAAGGTTGTTCAATGGTTCCATACGCTGAATCGGTCCGCTGGTGCCCAGTGCCAAACTGACCTCTGTCGACTGGTTGGGTGGCAGCGGTGGTGCTTGCAGCGGCGAGGCGGGCACAAGACCGAAGCTGTTTTTGTTCAGCTGTATGGCAAAGTTGGTCATTGGCTGCATTGCTTTGTTGGTGAAGGTCATGTCCATGTAGATTTCGCCGTTGCGTCGCGAGAAGGTGCCCTGGATCTCTAGGCCTTTGCCCTTTTCAGCAGGCAGCCAAGTGACCTTGGGGATTTGCACGCCCACCGACAGCGAGGTGCCGGCCAGGCCGAAGATGTCACCCAGCAAGCTAGTGGCCCCACCGGAAGGAACACCTGAATCTGTAGTTGCCGGTGGACCACCCAGTAGTATGTCCAATCCACCACCAAGCAGATCCACATTGCTGGTTGCTGCTGGTGCTGCGGGCATGGCTGGCGCATTGATGTCCATGGAAAGTAGATCGCCGATGAGTGAATCTTGATTGGGTATGACCATGGACTCGGATCCTTGGCCACCTTCGCCTGACTGGTCAGCATTTGCATTGCCAGAGCCGGCGGCACGGTTTGGCAAAGATTTGCGTACGCCAGCGCCGCGACCTTCAACAAAGGCCGTTGGGGGCTTATGATAGACACTGGCCAGAGAGCTAATGTGACAAATGAGCTCATCGAGAAGTGTTGGCTCAAGCAGATCCGTTTCCTCCGAGATGAGCGGCTTGTCGGCAAGAACTACCTCCTTGGCAGCAGCCGGATCGGTAGAGAGTAGACGCCAATAGATGAAGCCACGATCACGCAAATCTGGATTGTCTGAGTCCTGGGTGGCAAGCGACAGGACATGCTGCACCAGCTCCTGAGTGTCCGATGGACGTTTGAGAAACAGTTTGACCACAGCTGTTAGCAATTGCAGCTGCACCTGAGCATTCTCATCCTGGAAGCCCTCCAGGAAGCTGTCGAGCAGCTCGTCTGCGTTGTCAATACGTTCGGCATATTCGCCAATGATCCAGACCATCGAGGCACGTGCCTCTGGCTCATCCAAAGTATCCAGATTCTCGCACAGTGTACTAATGATGCTCTCATACTTATTGGGATACTTGCGGAAGATATCCTTGATGACGACAATGGCCTCCTGAACAACATAGTTGACCTTGGTCTGAATGAGGTCCAACAGAGTGGAAACACAGCGCTCGGCCGACGGTTCCACCTTAATGGCGCAGCGTCCAATTGCACGCACAGCCTTGCGCACAAAGTCCACATCCACCTCGGTGGCATATTCCTTCAGTTCACTCAATACCTGGGCGATGTTGCTCTGGTTGGCCAAACGAATCATAATGTCCAATTTCTCTAGCTTCACATAAATGGGATCGTTGTATTTCACGAAGAACACCTTCATCTCATGCTTAAGGATATCCGGACGTTTCTGCACAATCAAATTGATGTTGCGCAGTGCAACATATTGCACCTCCGGTTCTGAGGAGAGCAGTGTAACCAGTGGAGGGGCCAATTTCTTGGTCAGCGTGGCACAGAAATCGCTATCGCTCGACAACATCTCCAGCAGCTTCATCAGTACCTTGACGGCGCTGAGCACAACAGCAGCATTGGCATGGGCCAAACGGGGCGTGATTCTCTCACAGATCGATTGTGCCTCTCGCTCATCCTTGGGACTGTAGTTGGCCAGCGAGTCCAAAATGAAGACCTGTCCCCATTCGGTGCACTCATTGAGCGCCGTCAATAGTTTATTAATTGTCACCGAATTCATCTCGACGAGCGGCTGACCTGACTGACTGGCCTCGTTGATTTCGCTTAGCGCAGCCACAGCGTTGGCCACCACCATAGGATTTGAGTCGGACAGCAGATCCTTCAACTGGTCCAGGAATCCCTGATCCTCCACCATTGTTGCCGAGATGTCATATAGTTTGGCAACACAGACGGCTGCTGTTTTGCGCACATAGGGATCTTCGTCCTTCAGGCATTTGCGCAACGGTTCGCATAGATATTCCGTTATCTTATCAACGCGTATGCAGCCCATAGTCCTTACGGCCAGAGCGCGAATCAAGGGATTCGAATCCTCACAATCCTTGACAAATGTATTCACTGCCATAATCGCCATATCTGGCTGCGATTTGGCATAGTTCATTAAATACAAATAAACGAGTTTCTTCAGCTCCAGATTATCCGTTTGCATGCAGTTGACAACATCCGGAAACAGGGCAGAGACATCCTTGCCAACGGTCATGCTGGCTATCACCTTCTTGACGGCCTCCTTCTTCTTCTCCTTTTTGTCATTGTTCAGCTCCGATTTGAGCTCGAAAATTTCGCCCTTTTTAGTGGTCGTGAAATACTTTGAATCGGTCATCGTGCAGTTCTCTCTTTCTCTCTTACTAGCTCTCGCTCTCGTATGCTTGGGAACTTGCTGCTGGAACGAAGGCAAAAAGCTTTGTATTATAAATTATGAAAATTATTTCGAATTGAAATATGATCGAATTTCCCTTAATAAAGTCTGGAAACACAGTTACGATTGCAATTTCATGCTAATTAAGCTCGAAACTCTATGCAGAGCTTATCAGCTGTGAAATGCATTTTATATTTTGTCACTTTGCCAAAATACTCTTTAATAGAGCACGGCCAGGTCGCGCAGTATCCAACACACTGCACACATACGAGTTAAATTATAAAATTTACATCTGTATGCAAATATCTTCAATATTGATTAGAATGCTTGGGGCAACTTCCTCTTAAGGGGCGTATCAGCCCCATAAGAGGCACCCACTCACACACACGCACACACATATTTATATACATACGGCAAGCGTTTACTCATATGACGGCTGAACCACGTCTTACACTTTTATTAATAAAATTTACCCAATGAGATATCTCGCAATCGAGCAATACTTGAATTTACCTACTTTCTATATGAATTGAACAGCTATATGAAATTAAATGCAATTACTAAAATGATTGTATTTACCTTAAAATGAGCTTTTCAAAGAATTTTGTTTGCGTTTTTTCTTCTGCTGTTTTTCCGCTGCTGTTCTGCTTCTTTAGTGTGTGCCTATGAATAAATACTCGATAGTGAATATATACAAACAGTGCTGCAAAGTCACATATCGGTAGACAAGTAAACATCGATTATTATTAATATGAAGTGCACTTGGCTGCATTAGAAAAAAAAAATAATATGGAATGGTGTAAGACTGAGCAGTGTTGCTTAGCGGCACATCGATGGCGATATGGATATCGATTGTATTATTCAAATTATATGTACTCAACTGCATATAAAAAAGAGAAAATATCCATGTTCCGAAAATTCATAGCTAAGGAAAAACTAATTTTTAATTGCTCACGTTTTCGTGTCATTGCGTAAGACATGCAATTTGAAATGGTCTACTTGCAAGCACATATTACATGTAACATGAAAATACAAATAAGCCTATGTATGCTTATGTACTTGTAAAGACTTATGTGTTGCTTTTATTATTATACATTTATTTATTTATCGTATTTAACTTGCACAGTTTCCAACATATTTCCGTTGACTGACTTTTGTTGTCGATGTCTTCCGTCTGTGCGAAAAAGAAACGCAAAGAAGTTTTCGTATAACAATAAGCAAAAGCCACAGGGAAATTAAAACAATGCAAGAGCTGTGAATTCGACGAATATCTAGCGAAAGCAAAGTGCAGATAGCATAGCTATGCTTTCAGACGAATTGTTGAATGCGCTGCAATAATCAAATTATAGCAAAACAGAGCTTTCGAGGTGTAATTGTAGCGCATCAACTCTCGAAGAAACTGGAAGTTTCCGACTAGAATATACTCTGGCAAACAGCATTGGCATATGCAAGAGAATACCTACATATTTTTATTTGTATGTAATTGACAATAACTATTTAATAAATTCGATCAATTTAGGTCGTATAAGTGTTCAAATAAGTAAATTTAAACAACAACAAAACTCTAATTTCAATTCTAAGTATCAAATTTCACATTCCTGGATTCTATAGTTCATATATCACAATCTATTGAAGGATCCACTCAGCAAATCTGACCAATCAAATATATCCGATAAGCTCATGATAGTTAGCGGCCATGTTACATACCTCTCAATAAGAGCAATATGCCCTGTTTACCCATTTTCTGTGTGCTTAGAGTATCAAAAGAAAATCCACCCACAATTCATATCATACAAAATAAAATGTATATTTATATATGTATACATATATAAAATGCACGGAAGTAAAAATCTGAAACTCAACGCCGCATTCCAAAATCGTGTTATAAAATAATTTGGCAGCACTTGGGCAGCAATCATTCGAAATCGAGCCACTCGAGCGAGCACATCGCAGCTAAAATCTTTTTTTTTTTTTTTAACTGCATTCAACTCTAAGCATAATGGATAGTCGACATGCGGTAAGATATATGAAAATCATATAAATATGTCAAGGACTTCAATTCTTTATGTTTTTGCAGCTGCTGAAGTTTTCGCTTTTGACGCTACTCGTTTTACTTTTTGTTTGTGTTCAGGCAACAAATGCGGGGTATAATCTCTATATTGATATATAACTATAACAATTAGCCTAATAATACGTCCATCTATATCAATCAGGAGTCAGCAGAAGAAGAAAAAAATTGTTATACATGTGCCCATTCACAAGAAGATCGAGAAACATGTTCATACGATTATCAAGCATGTTCATCATCATCATAAGCCAATTGTGCTAAAAGAGGAGAAGAAGATCATACATGAGGAGCATCATCCGATACAAATTCATCAGACCAAAGAGCATATACATCACCATGAGAAGACCGATCATGCCCATCATGATCATCATGAGCATCACGAGCATCACGAGCATCATCATCCCATTGAACAGGCGCCGTCCATAGAGGAGGAGGAGGAGCATATACATCATCACCATAATTATGAGCACAAAGATGGTTATCTCGGCAGCAGTGATTCAGATGTTAGCAGCAGTAGCAGCAGCAGCAGCATCACTAGCAGCGAGGACCGTTGATGCTACACTAAACCTAAAAACTAAAAAACCAA